>JBAMNC010000412.1:3550000-4195000 GCA_037902135.1 Cetoscarus ocellatus
ATCTATGCCTTTCTTTAAGCATGGAGGACATACAGTAAAAGTTGGTAGATTTAAGCATAGATTTTGTGAATTAAATGACTTTTAGTTGTAAAGTTAAATTAAATGTGAATTTGCAGGACTCCCTTGCAGCCATGTTCAAAGACTTTAATCTGATTTCCTTCCTGTCCCATAAATCTGCTGATATACATTCACTTCCTGTGAGCAGAATGACTGGAACTACAAATCCCTGAGATAAGCCTCCTCTGTGCTGCAGCTTTGAGAGGATTTTTTTTCAATAACAATAACGTAACTGTGTCCAGTAAACACTGACTCTGTTATTTTGTGAAAATAATCACAGGAAGTGTTTCCTAACCATGTGTATCCAATTTCCATACATTTAGTTTTAATAAGTGTGTTTGTTATGAAAGCAAACAAAAACTAGAGTCTCTAAAGCTTGGGTTTATAGTCTTTAAAACATTTAATTAGCTTGTCAATAGTAATTGATTTAGCTGAAGTCCCAGCTGACCTTAGTTAGTGCTGCCAACATGAGAAGCATATTGACAAAAAGCCTTTAGCATCTTACTCCCTGTGTAATTGATAGCTGCATGGATGATGGAGGCAGACTCTAACTCAATAAGTTGTGACCTGAGCCTCTTAAAGCGTGTGAAACACAGCATGTAATTGGCTTACATTGCACCCTGGATAAGTGTAGTCCAATAATTTATTACAAAGCTGAAGGCTTTTTTGAATTTAATGTAGAGTAGACTTTTAGCAACTTCCCTCATAGCACACTCCAGAAGTTTTAGTCAGTAGTAGCGTATAATGTATTTTTTAAAGTCAATATAAGACCAATGAAAAGCACTGCATTTAAATAGTTAAGGCATTTTATAAGTGATCTTTTTCTCTTTCTTTTCTAGACCTTTTACAGCTTTTCTCAAATATCTTCAATGCTCTCTCTGTCCCTCTTTGCCTGACTCTGTGATCTGAGGACAGAGGCTCAGCAACCCTGGCAGAAAAAAACCCATTACACCAAAACAAATGGTGAAGTGCAATACAAGCTGTTAGTGCCTGTCGTTTACTTAATTTATCTGCTCTGGTTTCGATTCAGATGTGAGTATATTTCTTTTGGCCTCTGGCAGCAGCACTCACCACCCCACTGCTGCGGCAACAAAAGCCTGTGAGCAAAAGCCAATTTATGAATTGTGTTAATGTTATCCAAGCAAAAAATAAGAACTCAAAGGCACCCACTTACCTTCAGTAATTCCAGAAAAGCCACACAAAAAAGAAAACAGCATAGAGCAAAGCTGTAACAAGGCAGCTACAGGAAAAAGTGTATTAAGAGTTCAGCTCGAGCTTGCAGTATCCACTTTATCTTCGGAGTAGAGAATATGGACCTGCTATTACATCTCAGTGTTTTTTGACTGAATGGCTGTACACAATTGTATTTCAATTTAGAAGTGATTGCCACAGTGGCAAAATTGTTCACTTTAATTTGATAATTGTAATATTCTATTAAAAGTCTAATAATTTTAAAAGCTGTTAGATGCCACACCAATAATGATAAAAACCCTTGATATTCATATTATTTAGTTTTTTGATTTGATTATCAAACATTTAGGACAGACTTGTACACACTGACTAAATAGCACAAAACATTTTCTACTAATACAATTGATCAGTCGTATCAAATAATACATAAACTGAACGGTCTCTAATAAAATGATTAAATAAAAGAGCAAGAGGCACTATCAAAACTGGCCTATAAAGTGATGGAAAACTAGGCCTATCAGAAAATTAAATTAACTCAATACACAGATGTAGCTGATTTTAAATCAATAAGGAATCATACTTGATCATACTGATCTTTCAGTTTGTAAAATTGTGATTACATTTTTTTACACAATCAAGCAGTCCTACAGCAGAGGTTTTCTGTGTCAACATGTTCAAACACATGGCACTCCTGACATTTAACCCCATGCTGCTCAGACAAATGTTTTAGTATGTTGGAAGTATTTCCAGCCTTGCTTGGACTCACACAGCCAGTCATTTTAGGTTGTTAACATCACATTTTGTAAAATTAGGCCATAATTTAAACATTTGTCTCCTCTCTGCTGTCATTACTTGACTACTTTGGGTTGTTCTTGCAGACTCCTTGTGAAACTCATAGGTACACTGAACTGACTGGAAGGCATTGATAAGGAAAACTTTTAGCATGAAGGCAAATGATATCAATACCTCAAATTAGTCAAAACTGGCAGTTAAAAGAGAACAGTACCTGATACTTCCCTAATTTAATTTGACATGAACTGTAGAAAATATTACACGAGTAACTCGAAAAACGAGTGGGCTTAGGAAAGGCAAAACGGATGAAAGGTAAAGGGGTAAAAAAAATTGAAAGCACAGCTGAGGCCCAATCTGATGTTTTTAAGCTCTGATAGGATCAGAGATATCATGTCATTTCACCCTCTATTGGAGATGAGAGGAGGGAGGCCTGCATAGTGTCATGTTGGTATACGAGCTAATCCACTCAAGTACCTGCATGTGTGGGGGGCGTATGAAGTTCAGCAGTTGGTTGTAAAATAGATGAACTGTATTAAAGTAAAAAGAAACTTCTGTTTTCTCTGGGTGGATCAAACAGCACCCTGTAATGTATCAACGTGTGCATGGGTACGTAGCAGTTAAGACAGAAAAGAGAGTTTAATGCAATCAAACAAGCACTGATCAGAGTCTCTCTCCCATCCCTCACATCTAAAACCTCCCCTCTTACATTTGTCTTTGCTTGCTGTGTTGATGTCTTCCCTCTTACCTCTGATTTGGCTTGTCTGGCTGTGAATACTTAATCAGACTGAAGATGTCACACTTTGATCCATGAAGACTTTTTTCTCAACCTTCTCCTCTCATCTTGCTGTTGTGGACATGTTTATTTCTTGCTGTTGAGTGGAATGTGCTTCATACAAAACATCATGTGTACCCGAGACCAGATTTGCTCACCCCATTGTCTCACAGAGGTGTACCTAGGGCTGGAAAATATATTGGGTATTTAAGATAAATGTATTTTCAAAGATATACAGGGTAAAATAAAGTTGTTTATATTTAAGCAGAGCTGGCTCTAATTAGTTTGAAGCACCTTATATTACATTTAGTTAGACCACAATAAAAATGCTTAAAGGAGTAGGCGTACAGCTTTACGTTAAACAAATGGTATTTAAAGAATGAAATGGTCTAACCCCCCCTTTCTAATCAAACCCGTGAAAATAGGTGGCCAGTCTTCAGGGCTTATTGGTACTGCCTTTTTGTCAGTTACCTGTGCAGAGGTAGAGAAAGAAGAATTTGATGCAGCATCACTTGGCTGTGCAAAAGTAGTAAGAGGAAGTGGTTACAAGGGCTCTTAAGAGCTTAGGATCTTTTGACCAAATGCATTTTTTTTTTCAACTTTTTTAACACCTAATATGAATCATCACACAGTGTGTCCCTCTGGTTGACTTGGTGCTTGCTGCCCCCACTGCCCAGGCAACAAGGAGCAAGGCTGTGTTGTATTTAGCCAAACTGGGGGCAGTAGTTTCAAGTCTTCTTAAATAGGTTTTGTTGCAATATTTTCTTGGATAATTTACTAAAACCCTAAAGTTTTAGATCAATAGTATTTAATTGATAGTTGAACACATTTTTCTTTTCTTTTTACTGTTTAGGACTTTCCTTTCTCCCTCATTTGGAGTGCCATAGATGCCCCTTGTAGATAGTCGTCATTTTACTTTGTTGAAGGTGCATTTATATAAGCAGTTAAAGTCAAATGATACTGATAATAGGGGTGTAAAATAATAATAATAAATTTTATTTAAAAGCACCTTTCACGACACTCAAGGACGCCATACAAGATTAAAACAACAACAACAAAATCAACAATAACAATAGAATCAACAATAATCATAAAATCAAAAATAATAATAAATAAAATACCTTGTTGTACATCGATTCATCAATTGGCTGATCAATTATCCAATCAGATCTATTGAAAGTCAAAATATTGATAAAAATTGTCTTTTATATGGCAGAGCTTTATTTTTAAATTTTCACAGCATGTCTGTGTGACGGTTTCCAACAAGCCGTGCTCTCCCCGTGAGGTTGAACAACCATTTGCAACTGACATGAGTTCAACCCACCAAGAATAATGATCTCCTGATCACATATTTAGCGCTGAAGTAGAGTTGAATGGACTCTCTAGATAAAAAGAAAAAGAGAAACCTGCTGTTGGGTGTCTGTTTGGATGCCCTTTACTTTTTGGGTGTCATGGTTGGTAAATCTAAAATATGAGGTGCTTGTAGGACAGAAGCTCTCTACACCCTCATCCACTTGTGAAGCCACTCCCAACCCCTCAATAACTAAAAGCAAGATCAGAGAAAATAATAAAATGTTTTCATCATTAATTATGTCACAAATTAAATCTGAGACACAATCTCACAAGGGAAACAAAATACACATGAATGACATGCTATTTATAACAAAGGAAGAATGACCGAGTAAAGCAGAGTTAGCACTTCACAATAGTCGACCTGAGTTTTGTCTCAGATCCCCACTTCTGACCAGAGTCAGCGAAGTCCATTTTAACTGGTGGTCTTGAAGATAATTTTGCCTGATTATCCAGTGGTGAAAGGTGTTTAAAGAGTTGCTTTATCACCTCTGTGATCGTGTTCAATATTTAACTGCTAGCTGCATTTTGATTCAATTCCTCCCAGCGTCCGCCATGTTGGATTACGCTAATGTTGTGTTTAATCACACAAGATTACAAGTTGCAAGAGTAGAGTCCCTGGTTGTTGGTGAGTGAATCTGTTGGTATGTGGAGTGCTATGTCCATCTCTCTGTGGCACACCACATAGTACAAGAACAAATCTGACGTGTCGTTATCTTTCTTCATGTGTTGGCTTTCTCAGTTTCAGAATTGGTTAAGACTTTAAAAATCCTTATGTGTTTACCATGAATGAATATACATCAATTTCTTTTACACCCCTACTAATTAATACTTAATACTGTAGCAGGGTTTGTTATATTGACAAATACATACTCCTCATCATATTCTGATGAAGGAGTGATTTACATCCCTAACTGATAAATATGCAGTACCAGGACAATAAAAAGACAATAAAAACACATATAATATGACAACTTGTTTTTTATTTAGAAATTTTGAGGACAGGGTGCTGTTTAGCAGAGTTGTAAGCAACCAGGCACGACCCATATTCATGCTTCTCCCGGCCCGGGTTCCCCTACTCTCTCTCTTGCCCCTCTTCTCAAGCCTATCCACTGTCTCTCTCTCTCCTTCCTATCAGTAAAAGGCACAAAACCCCCCAAAAATAATCTTTAAATAAAAAAGAAACTTTGAGGACAAACTCATGTACATTGCCTAAATTACTCAAATATGTTGACACGATTTGGGAAAGTGGGTGGAAATGATGAGTTTCCTTCACTCTTTACCAATTCCACCCACTTTTCCATATGTTGCCAAAGTGTGTAATTTGGACAGTGCCTCTTTCTTTTAGTTAGAAGTTTGACTGAAGATCATTAAGCTTGTATACTTTTTAATACCACTGATCACTGATGTTAGAAAACCATGGACAGTCTGAAATAGAAAGCCATGGTTGCAATTTATTGATATTTAAAATTGATATATGACCTGCAGTGGGTGAGAGAGTGGACCACATAGTGGTGCACAGACCACAGGTTAGTCAGTCCTGATCTGGCAGCTGTGTGTGTGTGTCTGTTTATCGCTGGCTGCTCCTTGTGTGTGTTGTTGCTTATATGAAATAGGAAGCGTGCTTCGACGTGCACCTTATCCTCTGTGTTTGGATATAATAGTGTTGTTTAGTAGACTCAATGTGAGGACGTTTTCGGACAGCAGCAGGCTGTGGGACAATGTTTAAGTTACTGATTGTAAATGTGGACACACTGACTGTTCAGTGCAGATGAGTGCAGAACAGTGGACTGGATGGCTTGACTGGATCATGGGCATTTCTGACCTTAAATCTCGGCCCATACACAGCATGGATCGTCTGTGCTCTACTACAATAAAATAATACAGTGCACAGTGATTTGTGTGAGTGTGTGTGTGTGTTTGTGTGTGCACGCACGTGTCTGTAATAGTGTATGTTAGTATGTCACTGTCAGCACGACTCTGTGATGCTCTGGCAGGCAGACAGCAGAGAAGCAGCAGAAGAAATACAGTTACACCTGCACTTACACTTTATTTCAGACTTGTCAGACAAATGTAGGCTTTGCTGTAGAGATGTCAGTGCGATGACCTGCTGCTCTATAAAATTTGCTTTCAGAGCAGTTTCGGGTTTGCTGCCTTGCTAAAGATCTCATGACATGGAACGGCATCTCTCCAGCTTTCAACTCAAGTTTTTACTGACTGACTACTGCTGCCTCTTTATTGGTAGAGGTGATGCTGTGATAGTTTTTGGCAGCTGTAGGTCTGGTGTGTGTGAGTTACAGGCTGCTCAATGCAGTGAGCTGTTGTTTCATTAGGAGTTAAAACCATGAACTGATCATGTTAACCAAAGAACTTAAAACACTTTAAATGCTTGATGGCTTCAAGTATCACAAGCAGCACTTTTATTTTGAGAGATGTTTTGCTTCTTTTCCCTCCTCTTCGCTTTCCTTTTCCTACTGTGTGTGTACCACAGTATACCGCAATTTCTCAATTATAACACACATTCGATTATAACACGACCCTCATATTTTCACGATTTTTGCCTGAAAAACACTGTACTCGAATATAACACGCACCCAAATTTTGCCCAAACCTTACTGTCTCAGACAACTCAAACATAACCTTTATTGCAAGTTTTAATCAATGAAATTTCAGTATTTTCACAACAAATACACAGTTCTCTCTCTCTCTCAAATGGATGTGGAAACACCTTTTGCTTCACGCATGTGCAATTACTGAATTTCTGTCTGAGCATGCTCAGTTGTTGTGTACTGACCAATTTAGAGAGCAGCTAACAACATGCCGATGTCTTCGACCAATCACAGCGCAGCTATTTTGCTTCCCCTTGCTCACAAGATGGCAGCGCTCTGTTTGCTAGTGAGTGGTAACACTTGAGAATTAAACAATGATTACACAAAGTTAAACTCATTAGTTCGGCTGAAATGTTTCGCAGAGAAAGAGAATATTTCGGCTTTTTGTTTCAGATGTTTTGCAATCGCGATGTTGGCGAGACGAAATATTTAAGTATTTTTGTTTGTACTGGTGTATAATACGCACCCAAAAAAATTAGAGCTTATTTAAAGCAAAAAAAGTGCGTGTTATAATCGAGAAATTACGGTAACTGTTTGATGGAAAAGTTAAGAAATAACATAACAAATTGCTGTATTTATGTCCTTTAGTTTCTTCTTGCTCAACAAATTCAATATATTTTGCAAAAGTAAAAATAAAGATTTTTTTAAATAACCCTACAAGCCAGAAATACTTTCATACACACAACCACAACAGCACAAAGTGGTAGATTATAAAGTAGGAGGGGTCTCTAAAAAAACTACATGATAGATAAAGACACCAAAAATGGAAATGTGATAACTAATGGTCTGTTTTAATATTCAGTTTATTCAGATTTGCTTGTTTTCCTTGATACAGAAGTTTTTATAGTCTCATAGTTTTCAGTTTCACCCGTTAACTTGTCTTTTTTTCTCTTTATGCAGGAGACCCTTGCCATCCCCAACAGGCTGACTCTACCGCTGCCTCAAAACAAGGTAGAACAAACATCTCTGTCCATGTTTCATACTGAGCACAACAAATGCAGGCTGAACCTACTGTGTTTTTGCCTGTATCCTTGAGTGTAGTATTGTGTGTTTGTCCATTCTTAATAATCCCACCCAGTGGTGCACTGGGGGCTCTGCTGCCCTTGGGCTTGCTCTCAAGGCCGTGGTCGGGGGTCCACAGCTGCTGTATGGAAAATGTACCGAATAAGTCACTTAGTTGCTATGTTACAAGGGACCATCTGAGCAGCACACTGTCATCACTATCACAGGGAGTGCTGTTCTGTGGAAAAATATCCTTTGAATGTAGAGTATGGCCTGCTGAGAGTTTCTGTATGTGGAAATCAAAAGGAATGATATTTGGGATTTTGAGTCATAAGCATGCATAAATTATACCCTTTGTAAGATGAACGATGCTACTACATAAGAATACATGTTTTACTTAAAAGAACATTTGCAGTCTGAACTCTGGTGAACTTCACTGTACGACCAGCACGCTTCCTTTTCTCTCATGGCTCGTCTTTTTGGCCAGTTGTATTCTGGATACAGCAACATCACAAACCTCACACAGAGAATATGAACAGAGCCCTAGATTTTAGATTTTTTTCTTACCCAACAGGGATATAGCCTATTTGATTTGTATGCGGTGCTTTTGAAGTGCTGTGCCTTGTGAGTGTCTTGTGCCAGGGGACCTGCAGCAGTGATTCATGATATCTGCCGGGCAATGAGTGCATCTGTCTCCCTCTACTTGAGCGCTCTTAAGGGAATTGTTTGTTGGGCCATGCCTGGTGTCTGTTTGTGAGTAATAAAGCTGCGAGTGTTCTCAAAACTCAATTTGTGTCATGGAGGTGTAGAACTCTTGCTCCTTAATTTCTACATTTCCTTTAACATTGTAAAATAATCATTTGTTTGTGTTTTGGGGGTAGGAGAGTTGAATATAGAGTTCAACATCTATCACTCTTTATTATTGCTCTGTAGCAAATGCTGTTCTTCATTTCAAATCCAGTACTTTGAGTTACATTATGTTTCTTCTGAATCTAAAAGGAGGAATCTTATGTTTCTCCACTTCTTTGGCACACATAAATCCAAAGGTAGCTTATGGTGGGCTAAAGCTTCATCAGATGGTATAAAAAGTGTAACAATGGGACCGGTAGTAATATGCTTCCAGAAACATTGCTTGACCATATCAAAAAAGTTTTTATAAATCTACTGTGATAACTTAGACTATTTAGACTATATAGACTATGATGACAGTGAGAAGCTGCTGCAAACCTGTAAACGATGGCTGCTCATACAAAGATAAGCATAGATTCTGCCTGATTTTACTGGCTTTTTTATCATAGCAGGAAAATATTTTTTCATCAAATGAAGATCAAAGAACAACATTGAAAGCATGTTTTGATGGAAAATATATTTTTGCCCCTCTCCTTTGAGAGTTAGCTATACAGATTGGTTTGCCTTTTGTACTTTAGGTGATTAGATATTTGCCTTGATCAGCAGTTGAATGTGTGGACCCAAGACAACGACTGAGTTTATCGAGTTAATCACCTCGATTGGTGATTGATACAAACTGTATTTTGACCAAAGTGTTTCTGGGGCTGTGTTAAAAGGTGGAAAAGAATTCAGATACGTCTCCTTTAGCTGGAGTTACAAATGGTTGTAGTTTAGGTTGGAGCCTTTAAACAGGATTTTGGCCCTGTAAATGATAAAATATATTAAATATAATGTCAAGATCAGTACTTGTGGTTCACTTATGAGGGATTGGACTTTAATCGTTCAGTCATTAATGTCGTGCATCCATGATTCCATCCACGGCTGTTTTCCATTTCTTTTCTGAGTAATGTAAAAACAAATATAAATGCACAAAGACAAGTGTTTTCTCTAGATTTATACTGGAATATATTGTTATCCACTTCATTCAGAAGTGTTGTTACTGTATTATTATTATTATTATTATTATTGTTGTTGTTGTTGTTGTTCAAATACAGAAGTTCATTTAGAAACCTTATTTATCCCCATTTAATGACAGACAGCCTTTACAGTAAGCCTGTTACTAAGAATCTGGCATGCTAGACTTTGCTCAGAAAGCTGGTTTATGTTAACTTGGAAAGGAATTTTTTTATCTTTATATCTTATTTAGTTGAACAGTCAACAGACTTAACATCAGTCCCCACTTTGTCCCTCTCCTGAGTTGTCACAGAGGCAGAACCACAGGAACAGCTTGTGGAGGAAAAGTTCTGATTTTTTTTTTTTTTCTTGCCTTTTACTTTTGCCCTTTTCAAATTCCCCCCCAGCATGCACTCCAGCACAAAGCTGCTATTCTTTTTATTCACTGCTCAGCCTGTCACACTTTAGCCTGCTAGGAGACTCTGGTCGGGCATTATCTGTGGGGGCAATTCAAACCACCTCTTCCACCATGTGCTGAGACCCAGCCTTTCTTTTCGGCAAAATTTGTAAACAACTATTCATCTTAAACTGTGCCTGTGGTGTTTTAGGTTTTCCTTGTTTAAGGACTGAGATTATTTGTCTTTCTTTTATACTAGGCCAAGAGGTAGTGCAAACACATGATCAGTATAAAAATACGTATGATCTCAGAAACAGCTGACAATAGGTAGTTAATGCAGAGGATAACAAGCTGTCAGCACAAAAAAGACCCAAAACCTAGTTAGCAGGATTTTTATGCAAATATTATGGGTTCTTAATACTATATATACAATTTTTTTTCAGAAAAAAAGACAATAACAGTAATTAAAAAAAGATATATTGCCCAGTTCACAGTCATTAGATACATCTTTGTAGATTGTGTTGTAACCGTTGTGTTGTGATTATAATCGTGTTGACATTTCTTGCCAATATACTCTCCTAATCTACATTATTGGAATCAGCAGCTAAAACCATTACAAATACAGAAGCTGGGTGTCCTAAGTACATGCTATGGTGTTTTTCAGTGTAGGATCTTTTAACGCAACCTCTAGTGCACTGCAGACAGGAAAAGATCCTGAAACAATCACCTTTTATTACAAATAATGACTCTATAGGGAATCGGTTTGAATCAGTGAATGGAATTTTATTCAGAACTGTGACCCCTGGAATCAAAATCAAATGAAAATTTGACATACTAGAAGATCCACACTCCTGATGAATAAAGAAGGGCAAATCTGATACTAGTGTTGTGTATTGATCTGATCCAGACCAAAACAACATGGCTTGTGTCAGTGACAGTGTGTCGATCCATAGAGCCAGTCCGCGAATCCAGTCTATGCAGTGCAGCTCTAATGCTGTGTTCAGTTTACATCGGAACTGGGAAGAGGGAAATGGGAATTACGTCACATCCCAGCTAGATGCATTCCAGTTTTGAGCTGGTAAAGTTGGGGTAGATGAAGGACGTCTGATTTTGAAGTGGGAAATTCCGACCAAAGGGGTCATTCCCAGTGACGTATCTAATTGGCAACTCGGAATAATTCAGCTCCGAGATCAACTGGAACGCACCATAAGCTGCTCTGTGTTTGACATGACTCTCACTGTCACCATTGCATAGCATGGAGGGAGCTAACAACGTTAAAACAACACATTGTTCAGCCCTGGCCTGACACAATACTGCCCAATGTTGAACTTTACCACTTACTTTAACTTTACACGAAGTATATATTTCTTCTGTTCAGAACCCCCCCCCAAACAATAAGGCTATCATCGTATCATATTGGGTTTTATACATTTTTTTTTTGCCCTGATGTAACATATTCTTAATGCACATGAAATTTTGTATCATGATGTCTTTGCTTCACCAGAAAAAAATAGCTGCCTAATGTTGATGCATAGCTTTGCTGACAGCAGAGTTAGTCACTCAGATATCAGCAACATGTGTAAGGAACCTTGGCACTAGGCTGTCATGATCTGAGAGTGCTTTTGGATGGTGCAGATGAATAGTGTTGCATCAAGGATTTGCTTACGTAAATCCACTTCTATAGTTCTGGCCTCTGTGTACCTTAGTCCCTCTGTGGTGCTTTGTAAGTGCATTGTGTTGCCACTTAGAGTGGTAGTGCCTGCAGTACCCTCACATCTTTGTGATAGGGAGAGGCATGTGGAGTGTTTATTTGTTTCATTTCCCTGCTGGAGCCTGCTTTGTTATAGTGCATGAGTGGCTTCATACCTCGACTAAATTAACTCTCCAGTGGTGTTTTTGTAATTTCTCCCCCTCTAGTTTGCTGTGTGTGTGTTTCCAATTTCACTGTCCCCTTTCAAAGCCATTTTTTTCCATTTAGAAATTTGACGCCCTTTTCCCTCTCACTCAGTCCCTGTTTCCATTTCAGTGGAAGTCATCTCCATATCTCACCCCTTCTTTCACTGTGCTGCCCACTTGGGAGCTGGAGCGCATTACTTGGATGTTTATGCATATCACTAATAAATTGTTTGGTATGATCTTGGAGAACTCGCCTACTATTAGAATGGTTTTATGTGATTTTGAAGTTGAGGAAAGAAAAATTGTCATTATTTTCATGTAATTAAAAATGATCCCATGAGTTGGCTTTTCATTTATCCAGAGTTCCCCAAACTCTCTGCCTTTTGGGTTCTATCCTCCATCTTATTTGCAGATTAATGTGCACCCATGCATTTTCAAAGTAACATATCTTTATGATTTAAAGTTTTTCTGTCATTATTTTTGAGAATTAAAGAATCTTAATCTTGCTTTATAGGGCTTTCACCTCATACTTGATATTCAAGTATCTGTTTGAACTTGTGGGTAAAAGTCTGTATTTGAACTGTAATATATAGAGCAGTGAACCACCTGATCCAACAGAGGGTACTAAAAGCGCAACTTGACCGACTCTTGCTCTCTTGACCTCAACAATGAGAAGTGCACCTCAGAAAAATGGAGGACAGGCAAAGGCTCTGAGTGGATCATACCATTTTGAGGAGTGCCATGTGGAAGCACTCTGGGCTAGGGCTGTAACTATCGATTCTTTTTGTAATCGAGTACTCTATCGAGTATTCTGGTGATGAATCGGATAACGGGTACATGATCGTGCTCACTGCAGTTTTTTACATTGAATCACTTCCGCTTTATTGAAAAGCATCAGTAACATGCAATATAGAAAATAAGCCAGGTATCTTAAATTAACAACTTGTTTTTATTTTATTTTATTTTATTTTATTTTATTTTTACATTTTGAGCATAAACTGGATCCCACACTTAAAATACACTTTTTTCTGTAGGTAAAAAGTAGTTCCTACATGAAACTGCTCACAACAAGGTCTGCAGATTATTTTCAGCAACCAGGTCATGAGTTTTAAAGTGAGACTCTGGTTTTGCATTTTTCAAACGTCTTTTTGGTGCTTTGAGCAGCACAGGACTAAAAAATAAACTAGAGAGAAGACAGCCATCTCTACAGCTGATATCTCAAAAATGTGCAACTCATGCATAGAGTAAAAACTTAAACTGATAAACAGACCCTTTAGTTATAATGATAACTGTCTCTGCGGTGAGCACTAAACCAGTTACAACAAATCAAATGATATTTATATTTACCCATGTGCAATGGTGAAAATATTTTTGAACTTATAAATGTGTTTTTTGTTTACATTGTTCTTGCAGTTTTATTATTTCTCTTGGTCATATCTTGCTTTTTTAGTTTTTTTTTTAAAATTTGGTTATTTTTATTTGTTTGTTTTCATTTATGCTTATCTTTTTTGCTACATTATTGCCTGTACTGCTGTAACGAAGCTAATAACCATATTGAGGATCTTATTTAGCTTATTTCCTTACTAAGCCAAAATAATATCTTACTTAGATACTAAGATAATTCAACCAGCTAATGTACATTTATTTAATTTATGAAAGGATGCCCTACACCTGTTTCCTCTCCTCACTGTCATTTCTGTTCTACTCCCTGCAATCAAATTAAAAGGAAAGTTACTGGATGTGAAAAGTATGTGAACAAAATACACAAATTACCTGTCCAAGTAACCACCTCATTGATTTACATTCTGAACCAGCCTTTACACAGAGCCATAATCAAAGTCTGTTATTTACTAGACCTAATCTCAGTTATTGATCACATTAAGTGCTTCTGCTGATGTATCATGAGTGTTATCTTGTTGTGTCTGGTCCGCGGACTTGACACACAGACAGGATGTTAACTGTTGACGTGCTGCAGCATTGACGACGTAATATTATGCTAAGCTATCTCCGTTGACAAAAGACACACTGCGCTGTGTTTTCTTTTCGCTTCAACTTGTAGTGATCCCACACTTGAGATACTTTCTGCCGTTTCTTCTGCGGACTCTCTTCCTTCTGCCCCTCTCTTTTCTCTTCCTGCATGACTTTACAATCCGTGCTGCATATCTGTGTTTCAGCTGCACAGCTGCGGAAGCAGCACGCGTGTTGCGCCACAGAAATGACGGTCCGTGTCAAACGCTTCGCGCTGTATATTGGTCCAGATTTGAAGGAATCCTGGAGACACATAATTTGCCCTGAGGATTTTTTGTAATCAAATTACGTGGATTATCTGAGGAATCGTTTCAGCCCTACTCTGGGCTCCACACTGCTGATGGCTAGGGCAGAGTATGGGAGGAAGGGGGTCTTAGCCCAAATTTAGGAGAGTCCTTGTAATAGAAATGAATAATAGAATGAACAAAAGTATCGATCCATCTTTATCTTTCTATCAATCTATCTATCATGACACGATTTGATTATACAAGAATGAAAACATATATTTTTCCCATGAAGTCTTATTCTTTCGTATTTTTGAAAAAACCCCCACAAAACAACATATATCACACTAGAAAAAAATATTGCCATGTTCGTTCAGCCCTAGTGGCAACTTTACAGGGGACACACAGACTCCATGTGTAATGTTCAAATCTCTGATTAGTTAAAGTGATAGACAGACATTGATTGATTATTAGTTGTAAAAGGAAAAATAATGTTTTTTTTTGGTTTGCACTAGACAACACAGAAGTGGCAGAATAATGTGCTCCAGGTCATTTGACTAACGTTGCTTGTCCTGTGATGTGACATTGCAATCGCAGATGGATTAGTAATCTGTGCTGTCTGATCAGTGGGAGTTCTAGGCTTGTACATATTAAGGTTGTACAAGGCACAGATGTCTGTTATACTTTTGAAAGAAAAGTAAGTTTGAGTGATTGTGGTTTGTTCCTTTTACCATCAGTGTTGAAATATATCCTAAAAACATTGACTTGGTGATTGTACAGTAGAGCTGCAATCATTATTTTAGCCTTAAACATGTGATTTATTAATTGATATTCTTTGGTTAAAGTTTATCTGTAGCACTTAAGCCTTTTTTATCTAAGTATGTTTGGAGGCTGACACCAGCAACTGAATTTGTTTTCTTTTGTACAATGGGTTTCTTCCCTCCATAGCCATAATAAGCCAAAATATGCACTTGCAGGTTTTTTGCACCAAAAGCAGCCAGTAAAGACAGTTCAGGTATGATATCAGAATGCTTCTTGGACTGCTCTCTGCGGAGTTATTTCAGACAGGTCCAACTGGAAGTAAACCCAGAGCGCCCTGAAGAGATTAAATCCTGGCCTTCAAACATGCTTGGGAATAACTAGAGGAGGCGCCCTGGCTCAAGGCCATGTTGCCACTATGAGCTGGAACTGGATAAACAGAGAAATAAATGATTAGATGGATGGACAGGCGGATGGACATGACAACTTAGACTATTGATCTGATTTTGTTCCAGAGCCAGTGCTGGCAGGTCTAAAATGCTTATCATTGTTCTTTTAAGATGAGAAAGCACAGCAGACACAAATGAGAACAAACAAAGAAAATAAATGGCTTTTGCTTATCTTTGTGCTTTTTTGTAACACAGTTATGCTTTCTGGCAAATCTGGCCAGCTGTCTTGTCTGATATTTGTATCAACAGAGAGACAATAAACTGCTTATCAAGCAAAAGCAACTCATCATATGTAGAGGATATGCAATGGGGCACAAGGGTACTAATTTGATTCATGGTTGTAAAATTAATATGAATTATCTGCTATGGCCTACACCCCACTTATTTTAATCAAAATAAGTTGCAAAATACAGAAACGCATAAAAAGAGAAGATGTAAAGACTATGAGGCAAATGCAACTTTTGCTACAGGGCTATGTCATTAAAATGCATTGCTTTGTACAGCTCTCCACCCCCGTAGATCTGTTGTGAAGAGTTATTCCTAAAGTCTAATTCTGCTGTCCAAGGACTGCAGTGCTGTAACAATATGAATCTCTGGTTACACATTTAAAGCATTACTGTATTCCTTTTACAGCCAGCATGGGCCAGTGCTGATTCATGGTCTCCGGAAACATCTAAATCAAACAAATCCTGTGATGTAGATTTGAATAGGGCAGCTCTAAGCAACAATTTGATGACTAAAAAGAGTTTTTGCACAACAATCATCATTACAGATTTAATCATGTGGCATATCTCAATTTACAAAACTAATTACTGCCTAGAAGCTCCCAAGTGGGAGGCATTTCACTTTGGCTAGGCTCTAGTTATTGGATTCACACAAGTGGATTATAAACAAGCCTGATTCAGCCTCTCACTTACCAAAGATTATACTATTTCAGACACTCCTGATGTGCAGAGAAAAAAAAAAGTAATAATAAAGAGGAAATAATTGCTGTAATGTCATTAATCCAACAGGGGGTACGAAAAAAACTTTGTTTTGGTATTGGGTATTACAAACCAGAAAGATAAGGTTTAGAATTTTGATAAACTGTGTCTTGCCTTTCCAAAACAGTCCTTGAATTAAACTCTGCTACATGTAATTTCTTGAAAATTGTTCTTTTGTTAAAATTAGACTTCATTAGTCCTCTGGCAGCTATCCAGGTTTGTCAAAGTACCAGGGAAGTAGGTTTTCCATCTCTCCCTCTCTCTCTCTCTCTCTGTTCAGTTTAATTCAATTCAGAAAAGCCATATTGGCACAAATATTGTAGAACAGTGTTGCAAATGCATTTAATCAACGGTGAAAAATAATTCACATTAAAAAGGCAATATTTCATTATGATTAAAAACAGTAATCTGATATTATTTAATTTTGGTCTATAAAGGTTATAATAGGGGGAACACTATAGAGGATTTGTGCTGACATCTGATATCCAGATATTTCTCACCTTACTGTTGATTCCAATACTAATATGGTATTTTTTGCCGCTTGACTGAAATTGACCTGTTCCCATGATGGTGACAGTCTATTTGTGTTAGAAACAGATGTGAAGCAGAAAGGAAAAAGGTTTTAATCTATAATGAGTGACACTTTTCATTTATGAAGTGGGTACTCAGTTATGACGATGTAAACCATTATAGTACATTTGTACATTCTGCCAATATTGCAACCAATGCAGTAACAAGGGATGCACAGTATAGTCAGAACATTGTCGGTATTGGCAGATAATTTCCTATAATGTTGATTACAGTTATGAACAGATGTAAGAATTTTTTGCCAATATTTACAGTTAATATTTTAGCTGTTGTATTGGGCATATATCCCCTGCATGGATGTGAGACACTCTAAAGGGGCAGGCGTGCTTCGAAATCTGTTCCATGCATGTCATTCAAGTAGGGATGTAACGGTTACCGGTAAAATGATACACTCTAGTAAAATTTCAGACGGTTAGTATTACCGTTTCCTGTTTTACTTACCGGTAAACTGTGTGTGATTACCACACTGTGTCAGTAACTCATGGTGATGTTGCTCATTGCCTAGAAAAGCCGGAACTATGTGTCTGCTCCTCGGCAAAGCAGCCGCAGTGCCTCACAGATGGAGGCGCACATGCACAGTTTCCATTGTCAGGTCTCCGAAAGTGAAAGTTTGGCCACGGTGGTTGGTGCCCTCACAGACACTATAGCGAGATTTTTCCCCCTCAAAACGGACAAAGTCTGAAGTCTGGTTGATTTTTGGACTTACAAGGATGCTGAGGGTGAACTGATCGAAGACGCTCACCCTGTCTAAAACACTGTTACCGGCGAAAGAAAAAGACGTGCGTGATTAAAACTACCGTAACTCCTCGGGTAAGTGAGCTGACTCAGCTGGAGAGAATGAGAGTGAGAAGATTCAGTGAACCACACCTGAGTGAATTATAGGTGGCTTATCAGTATTTTCTGTGTAAATAATGTATAAATGTTGTAAATAATAGCATTAGTATAATTCTGGAGTGTGTTCTTGCCGTTTATTTGCCGTGTTTTGCCGTATTTCGTATTTGATCTTCTATTTCCGTCATAGTTCATGTTTTATGGATTTCATCTATCATAATTTGGAAATATTGGAGGAGGAAACGTGGAGGAGATCTTCCAGAGAGGGAGAGGAGAGACCAGAGTAGAGTCATGGAATGGGGCTAACTGGACAGGAATAGCCTCAGGGACTATCGTCAGTAAACAAACGCCTGGACATGGTCTAATATAACGAGCTGTAACATGGACACTAATGCTGTTGGCAAACCAAAATGTGTGAGTGTATGTAAAATAGTTTAAGTTTATTTTTGGTCATCTCAAAACTTTGAACATGTTCATTTGCAATTGTTTATGAAGAGAATCCTGTTTAAAGTTCAAATCCGTTTTTTTCTTTTCTTGTAATTGCACACTGTTTAAACATTATAACATAATAATGACAAATACTTGCCAGAATTGTTTGGTTTTATTTCTCATGAAAAAAGGGTGAAAAAAATTTACTCAAAAGGACATCTCCTGACACATTTATTGACCAAAGAGACCAGGCGGCCTGTTATAATTGTAATATTGAAGGGGTTAAATGATTTCAAGCGTGTGTAAAAGTGTGTAAAAGTACTTTTTGAACATTTTGAGCACACTGCAACAATATCGTGATAATAATGATAACCGTGATATGAAAATTTCATACCGTTACATCCCTACATGCAAGTTTAAATGCTCATTTGGTGTTTCTAGAGGGGGAAGAATGAATTGTAAAAAGGATCCTGACAGTGATAGTCAAAATTTGGGTTAAATTTTCATCCAGGCTGTAAATGATATACTGCCCAGCCCATCAAATCTGTCTCACCAGCCTGCCAATGTTCTAAGCAAGAAACCTGTTAGCATATCCTGAGCTGCTGTTAGGAGGGACGGTACAGATGAAGGCATTATCAGGTCCTGAAGATCATCAGTGAACCCACTGGAGCGAGAGTTTAATAGGCCAAGTCTTAATCTATGAAGACGCTATTGTTTTTGTCAGAGCAGCAAATTCCACTTAAAGACCACCTGTGGGCACTGAGACTGACAAAAGTTGTTTACCCTCGAACAAAGGCTTAGGTTTTACAGCCATATTGCTGCTACCACCCTACAACTACAGAAAGTCTCTTTGTTTAAGTCAGACCAGCAAGCTTTGCTGTTTTAGCTGAGAATACTGGCAAGATTGCTTTGAAAAGGCTATTTAAAAGAACTCTTTCCAAGGCTGGTCAGTGGCTGCCAACCTGCTTGGGCACTGAGGGAGAGAAGAAGAGGAGATCCATATGCCACAGCAGAGTGCAGAGAATACCTTGAATGCCTTTGTCACAACAGAGAAGATCCATAGAGTCAATGTAGTTTGTCATATAAACACAACCTGCCATCGAATCAGGCCAAGCTGGGTCACCTGGGGCATGTGTAACAGAGATGGAGGGGTTCACAATCGCGCCATGTCTCACACTCAGACTTGCATTTCTGTATGAAATCATTAAACGTCTTACTTAGTAAACAAATGACACTCACCAAACTGGCGGTGGTCCATCAGTTTTTCTGTCTGTCTCATCACCTTGCAGTTCATTTATTAATATAATAAGAAGTGATTGTAATGAAACCAATGTGTTTTTAGTTGTTGCTTAAATGCAGAAATACAATGAAAACATTGACAACCCTTAGTATGAAAGAGAAAGTTTTAATTTGCAGCCATTGTCATCAATTTCTCAGCAGTACTAAAGTGCAAACAGCTACAATACTGTTATCCAGAGAGACCAAAGTTCCTAGAGCTCCTCTTTGATAAGATGGCAAACAAAAGCATGCCATTATGATTTCTTGGAGAGATCTGCTCTTCAGTCTGCAGTAACAGACACTTATCCAGCACTTTGCAAATCAATCCTCATTTCAGCTGCTCTTTGCTCATACGGCTCTTCCACTTTTTCAGCAGTTGTTAGCCGTGATGGTGGCTGTTGCCTTGTTGTTGTTGCTTCAGCTTGTCAAACATCATCAGCTTGCTAAAGCCTATTTCTTTCTTTCTTGAGCGGCTTCATTGCTCAGGCTTATCTTCTCTGTCCTTGTACTCTCACAACATTGTGTGCAAACCCAGGGTTGGCAGAGAAGTGATGCAAACATAGAGGCCATTGTGAAGCATTGGACTGGTCCAATGCTTTCTGTGATGGCAGCATTATCATTTTTCTGTCAACGTAGTTAAAGTTTTTACTCATACTGCTGCTGGCAGAACTCCTCAAGGTGTAAATGTTTTTTTTGCTTCACCTTTTGCACAGAATGTGTATTTATTGTTTACAGACTGAAAACAACTGACTATTCTACAGCATTGATTATAGATGTGCCCAGAAGCATTTGTAGGTGTGTTTTCTTAGTGAGCTCTAAAGAAAAATTCTAACAATATAGTGTTTGGCTGTGTAGCTGAATGAAACATAGCTTTATTACAGGAAACTGATAGCTTAGATTTTCAGCAACAAATCTTACTGTGACTGTGTAAAATTCATGCCTCCTAAACATAAAGTCTCAGCTCTGAAGTGTAACTTTGGCCGTGGTAACTTCATAAAGCTGTCTAAAAGTGTGAAGTACAACATAAATGCTAGTTGTAGTGACAATATTTATCTCAGGGATTTCACATGCTAGTGGTATTGACAGATGACTCAAAATGTTGAATACCAGTTATAGGCAAATAATATAAATTCTGCCAACATTTACTGCTGATTTACTGGCCATATTTGCCCATATATCAGCTGTAACATCAGCCGAATGTAAAAATGTACCATAGTGTTTCACCCGATCATCACTGAATGTCTACATTTAAGAACAATATGATGTCTTCATTACAGAGTTACATTTCTCATTTTGTGTGTGGCTTTAGCACAAACAGACTGCCACAATAAAAGAAACCGGTGTCACAGAGACTTGGTGGTCTTCACAAGAAATATGTGTGTTTTGGTATCTGCCAAAATGAGTTGAGGAATGTCTGCATATCCGTTATGGTCCAAATTCTATCATAGCTCACCCTTAATTGGACTGTAGCATGAGCAGGCCTTAACAGTGGCTACAAACAATGTAAGGCATATGTGTGACTTATTCCTTTAATGTGGCAGTAAAAAGAACCAATAACAGATGTAGTGTAAGCAGATTTAAGTCTTACTGTAAGAGATTGTTGGAAATAGTGTTAAAACAGAATGTCCATGACCATGGAATACTCCTGTACAGATATACACAGCCAAGAAAGCTTGAACTACTCAAGCACACACAGTTACTCTCTCAAAGGTCCATAAACAAGAGTGTGGCAATTGGGAAAGCTCCACCAGCCTCTCCATCTGTCAAATGAAGAATGGAGGAGCCTAGCTGTAGCTTCTCAGGCAGTTTACAACACGTCAGTAAGCTGTAGTGAGTGTGTCCTTGTGTACCCTGATTCTACAGCTGATGCCCCTCACTCAGTCTGATCCATTGAAAATACTTGTAGGCAGGGCTTTGGGATGTCATCCTTTAGCTATAGCAAATGCATGCCTTTGCTCCCCCCTCACACTTACAGCCTCCTACCTTGATATAAACCTTAACTTTAAAACAAATCTTAATCTTCTGACTTTCCTTCAGTTTAACAACCATTGGCAAAAACTTCCTCACAATGAAGTTATGTCCTCACCAAAGTGGTTTCAACTGAAATTGGTCCTCTCAAAGACAGGACAGCAAAAGCACACACTTCAACCCCAAGAGTTTGGTGAGAGTGATGAACACAACCAGGTTTTTTTGAAGGGATTATAATGCTGTCCCTCTACACTGTGCTGAAGAGGCATAAAAGCAGCGCCCTACTATTGAAAATCCCTCAGTAAGATTCAGTTTTTCCAATTACTTGTTGTCCCTTCTTTCTTGCTGTCTGTTTCCCTTGTTCTGCGGTGATTAAATTGACTTGAAAATGTAATATCAGAAGTTTCACTTGATTTGATTCTTTTGAGGCAGGAGCTCCAGGCCAAAGCGACTTTCTTTCAAATTGAAAATTGATGATAGTTGTTGGCGTTTTTCTTACCAATAATACTTTTATCATCTTATTGAGGAGACTGTGCAATATGAGAAACCCAAGGTAGCATAGCTAACAGTATTGAACAGTTTTGTGTCTAATTGTTTTTTTAGCCACAATTCCCTACTTCAAAGTCCTTTGAGGGCAACTTATTATTCATAATATTCATAGGATATCCTCTGTTTTGTTTAATTTCCTATTTCTTATTAGATTTTTGTCAGATTGATATTTAAGGTCCTATAAAATATTCATGAGCAATACTCTGTTGCAGGAGTAGTTTAATTTAACCATATTTTCAAGAGGATTTCTTCGCATTGTGCAGAGCAACAACTGTAAAAGAAGGGTGTCTTGGTGGGATGCTGTCCGAAAGAAGTGAAATGGAAGTGTTTCCTGGATTAACGTGCGGACAGTGTGAGGGAGCAGGGGAGCTGACACAGCACAGATTTAGTGGAGAGGGAAGGCGGTAAGCAGAGAATAAGCCAGGACAGGCAGTGAAGGAGGAAGTAAATCAGGTTTTGAAGGCTCTGAGCAATTGCAATGCCTCAGAGACTCTGGGCAGAGATGCAGTGATGTTGATTGATAGGGGAATGAGTACTGTTGTTTATTACCAGAGTTTAGGTGGTGTTAAGTGGCTTTGTGCTGTGGTTTGGGTGAAGAATGAGAAAGGAAGAGTAGGTATGGATGACTTGAAAAATAATTATGGGGAGATAGAGTTGGACAGCTTGGGGTTTAAAAGTGTAATCGACATTCTTATGAAAATATTGACAGTATGACGTTATGAGGCAGTTTTAAAGAAACTCGGGATACGCTGAACAAATGGATAATTTGGGTTGGATTTATCCTTTATAATGTAGCCTTATTTGTCCTGTAGCAGTGTACAAGGCCACTTATTCTTCTATATCACAATAATTCTGACTTACCATTGTAGTTCTGCTTAATACATTTTAGTACTGCAGTCATATCAGTCATGAGCAATGTTTTCATCCTGTTGTAAAAGTTATAAGTTACACCAGTGTTGAAGTTGAGACTGTGTTTGGAGTCTCCCAGAGAGGATATAAAGGTTTAAACTTTCTTCCTGTGTGATGATATAAAGTGGTGAAGAATTGATGTCATTCTATGGACTGACCCACAAGTTTCATGTTTGTATTCTTGACAAAATGTTTGTGGGTTTTTGAAATATTTGATTAAATTTTATGAATGTTCTTGTGAGAGATGGGCAGTATTGGAACAAGATGTGGAGAACATAATTATGTTTAACAATAAAGACATTTTATTCTTAATGTTATGACTCTTTTGATTGATAAATGTGACATTTAGGGATGATGGGGTAAACGAGTATGGTACATTTGTATATTCTGCCAATATTTCAGACAGTATATGACACACTGACCATTTGCAGACATGTGACTGGCATCCACATTCAGGATTTCATACTGCTAAACAGAGGTTTTTTCTTGATGGGTTCATGTTGGGTTTTGGATGTATGCATGTGTATATATATGTACATGTGTATTTGATATAGGTATATATGCATATATGTGTATCCATAAATCGAAGAGTTTGTCTTCAGCCTTCTATGTTGTAAAGTGACTTGAGATAACACTTGTTTTGAATTGGTGCTATACAAAAAAAGATTGATTAATTGACTAACATGATGTCACTCAGTTCTGTGGAAGGCAGAAGTTCAACTGCTGTCAATAGACTATAACGCATTTAAGATGATGATTACTGCATTTTTCAGCCACTAAAGTAACAAAGTATCATTAATACAGAACAAAAATGTCACTGAGTCTGTCAGATGAGTGTGATTGATTTAAAAAGACCAAAATAGTCACTACTCAGCAGTCACACAGCATGTGGATAGGTTGGGGGCTCGAAAGAAGAAAAAAAACATACTCAGCAAGATAATTTCGTGATCTTTTCAGGGATTATGACCGCTGTTTGTTTTGGATACATAAGGAGACATGGTGCACTGGAATACACACAGCAAAAACGTCTACTGATGAAGACTTTGCTGGTTGAATGCTAAAAGGCAGAAACCTTGATGGGAACTGGCAGACATGAGGACATCCAGGTTACCTGTTTATGCAGGTGTGTAAGTTTTGGGCTTATGACCTCATTTAGTGAAATACTGGTGTAACTTGGTAAAAACACTTCAGGGTGCTTCAAATGTTCCAGGTTCAGTGAATAACAGAGACTGATATGTGTAAATCGGCGGGCAGGGCAGTCGTGATGCTTGCCCTGATCGAGTTTTTCAAACTCAAAAGAAAAACCAGAAGAGCCGAATTTATCTTCAAAGTAAGTTTTCAGTTTACACTGATTGTTCATTGGATAAAGAAGCAGCCATATTTTTAGTGCTAAGTGTACTTGACAATTGCTAGCATTAGGGTTAGCCAATGAAATGGTCCTGTTGGTAATGATAGTTTAAGCTTCATAGTCAAAGTGACTCTCAGATATATCTGATATTTAAAGCCAGAATAGTCCACTGTACAACAGTAGATAGTTATGGTTGAACATGAAGGTTTAAGTTTACCAGGGGGACATTTTTTGTGTCATTTAAGTCCATTAAGTTACATGCTAGACGGCATCATTTTGATGCCCAGCTGAAATGGAACACAGTGTGACGTCAAGTGCAAATACTCAATTTATGCTCAATATGTACTGCCAAAATAACTGCTGTAAATATCTGCAAAAATGTTTGTATCTGCCAATACCAATACTTTTTAGGTAATTATCAATTTATCAATTACCAGTATTGTCCCATTAGTATTGTACATCATAGTTTTTTCAAAGGGTTTGGTGGGTTATTGCTGAAAGTAAGCTCAGTGGCAATGGGTAAAAAAAGTCTGCCATTAAGCAAATTATATTTTTTAAAGCATTTTCATCACAAAAATATGAGACCATGGCCCGTTGACTTCACCTCCTCGAATATGAGAGAGTCCCCTCTCTCAACCTGTAGCTGGTTCCATCTTTTAGAAAATGATTGCTCAAGCAGTCTGTTATTTTACACTCTATAAAAGACATTTTCTTTGGTGTGACATGAACAAGTACATGGTCATGACTTTTCAATTCTGTGTCTAACATTGCTCTTAAAAGGACAATCCAAAAAGAAGACATTTGATGTCCTCAGCTATCTCTGTTGTCCTAGTTAGCCCCTTGTCAGCAACTGCTCTTCGAAGACAAGGTTACACTTTTAAATGCACAAGTGGGGTATTCCCAGATTCAGTGAGTGATGTGGGGGGAGCATGTGTTTACCACAGACTTTACTTGGGGCATTTTTAGCGAGTCCACAACATGCAGTTTCTGATCCTCCTTCTAGTACCAACTGTTTTCACTATGCAGAGTTTACAGTCCAGTTAGCCATCAATACCAGCATTTGCTCTCTGCCTTTAGAAACATTAACAGTTGTGAAGAACAGACCCACAGACTGCAAGCCAAATTGTCTACCTCTGTTGGTGTGTTATCTTTCACTTAAGTGTGTTTTATCCAAACTCACTCTGCTTCGGTTTTGTTCTAACCTGCAATATTTTTCTCATGGGCAACAGAAGTGCGGTGCTTGTGTTGTTCAACTGTGTGGGACCCCTCTAGAGATTTATCGTATACTGTACCTCACTTTCCTGTGTGATTTAGATTAAAGCATCAATTTTGAGAAATGGCTCTATATTTTTAAATTATTGCTCCTTGCAGGCAGGTTAGTCTAACCCTGCAGCCACATTAAAGGGACTCTGTAGAGAAAAAAAAAAACTTCACCTTTTTCCTGAGATCTCTTATGGATTGCTCCCAGCCCTTATAAATGGTAAATTGCCAATCAAGAGGCATAGAGAGAGCGTATATATGGTGTGAACAATTCCCACAAAGCTTATATTACTCTGAGAAACTTTTTATAAGGAGAGCTGGAAATTTTCATCTTTTTGAGCTGTATAGTGAGACTTGGGGAAAGATTAACTGAGTTATGTCTTACTTACAAAAGGACTATATTTTTTTAATGATAAACACAGAAATGTATCATTGCAAACTCTTGGAATGTTAATAGCAATTCTTAAAACAGAAAATGTATGCACAGTGTGAAATTGGCAAAGAACACCAAGCATTTCCAGGGTCTGTTTTTCAGCCAGTATTTACTCCACCCACTGAATATTGACTTGTGAGAGTGTTACATACAGTTGTAATGGTTCATGACACACCTGAAACAGCCCTCATGTTAGAGTTTACCAGGTCTATGCATGCGTGCAGAATCCTGGTTACTAGTGATTTTATATATGTCTATTACTGCTGTTACTATATATGCAATATTCCAAGTTTAATTCAAACTTGGGTGCTCTCAGTGTAACTTGACTGCAAACAAACTCATGATGTTCTTAGCAAATTAAGAGTGTAGTAAATTTAGAGAAAATGAAGCACAAGAGGCATGGCTACTTTGAGTGGACTGTAATGATGCCATAACATACTGAGAGAGATGTGTTGAAGTATTTTGGATTCTACACATTTTTTGGCAGGCCCCTTGCCAGAGGTGTAGAAAAAGGCTATCGCCAGTTACAACACCTCAGTGCGCTCTGAACAGGTGTTCTCTTCAGCAGGATATTTTGTAAATTAAAACAGAGCAGCACTCAATCCTGATCCAGTTGGTAGGCTTGTGTTTCAAGGACATTATATAAAAAAGTCAGTTTGTATTTTTTGTATGTTTTGGCAGAAATGTCAATGAGTTCAAAGATAGAGTGTGCAGCTTTTTGGCCAGCAGAATTTGTACTAAAGCATTTCCATCAAATCAAAACAAAGGCTGTTGCCATACCTCCTCCCCCTCCCCTCGCCATTCCAGGCAAATGACAAGAAAACATAACAAGTGGACATATGACTGCCCCATACGACGTTCTTCTGGAATATGGCGAATGGTGAGGTAAGCTCTCTGGGCGTATAATGAAGAATATTCTGACTGGTGTGTTGCATGTCATAATGTTGTTTTAAAGGTTTGCTTATATTTCACAAGTCTCACATAGTTATAGTCTCTACTAAGGATTTTTAACTCAGCTTGTAAAGCTACTGCTAGTTAGCCAACACTGCCAGTGAGATATACATTGTGTGGGGGGATACAGTGCTAGAGAATGGTTTTAAAACTTTTACCCGACTCGAATCATCACCATTTGTGAACAGCCAGATGGATGTACCAATAAGATGAAGCTGAGGCTGCAGGGACCCAGAAGAGGGGCCTGCTAAGGGGGACATTATATGCTGACTGATGAGCTAAATAGCAACAAATAGAGCTGCTCTCAGTTTTAGTTATTGATTTCAAGGTGATATGACTGTAACAGGTTATCTCAGTAACACTTGTTTTGTATAGGGAAGGTTTATTTTCAGTTGGCCGAGTCGGCAAATCTGTACTTACTTCCTGGCCCTCTTACCAAAGCCTGTTGCTAAAGTAAATATCAATGAAATGATGTCCAAGGTTTAAGATAGTGTATAGTCAGTATCATGTAGTAATCTTGACAGAATTAAAACCTCATTTAATTTTTTGCTTTTTTCACCTCTTTCTTGTTCATTAGGCTTTAACTGAGTGATTCTGACCCACTGTTGAAGCCGAGGAAGGGACAGACAAGGCCAGGGATGAAGCCAAGCAAGCGTGGTCAAACGGACCCAAGGAGGAGACCCTCTGTACATACAGATAACCGAGGTGTGCCATCTTTAAGTGTTCTAAGGACATCACACTTCATAACGGGAAATGTGATTAAATCATAGTTAATAGATGTATGAATAATTATTTCCTTGTCCAAAGTGCCTAATCTAGGGTACAGAGTACAAATACATTGCATTGAAGTAAATGTTAAAGTACTTTGTACTTTGTATCTTATTCACAAGTACAGGAAAAGGTAGCACTCTTTGAACTTACTGAAGTAAAAGTAAAAGAAAAAAGGGGCCACCCAGTGTGCTACTACACTCAAGCAGACACACACACAGATCTCTGTTTTGCCTAATACATCCTGGAGGAGGGCATTTAAACTATGTAAAAAAAAATTCTCCATCATAGCCAGTGGGCAGAGTCACTACATTGGCATCTAGAGCTGCTGACTGCATCACACCGTCCACATACTTACGGCAGGTTTAGGAGCTGTGAGTACCACAGGTCAGTCACAGGGTGCCAAAGTTGCCCGTGATACTGCAAGACTTTTCTCCGGCTCCACTGTGAGCTTGCCGTCACAGTAAATCTTCAGTCAAAGAGCCTGTCCTTGTTTTATATTCCCACCAAGACTCAGTTATAATTAGAAAGTGTTTGTTGCCCAATTATTTATCTTCTCTGCGCAGATACATGCAAGGACTGTAGACTAGATTTTATAAGTTGTATGTTTCAAAAAGTAGGCACTGAAGGATGTGACGTTTTGAAATTCAAACTGCTGAATCACAATGGGACTACAATGTTTTTGTTACAATTAAAATTGTACAGATTGGTCAAAAAGACATTATACATCATAAAAACACATAAGGTTAAAGCAATCGTCCTGCTATCACAGACGGAGGGACCTCCATGATCTGTGTGCATGGGGCTGCTGAGCTGTAATGCAGCTATTTTGCAAAATTGTACCCACCTTTCTATGCAGATTTGCCCTGTAACAAAAAAGTGTCGAAATAGGCACAGCGACAGTACCTAAAGCACGCAGTAGAGGAAAAACCATCAACTGCTGAGAGCTGGAGGTGACTACCCTGTAAGGTGTGCATGTAATGAAACAGAAAATGTGACTCAGATATGACTTTGACACCACTTTCAGGAAAAAAAGGGGTTAAATCAGTCAAAGGCTGAAAGGTAATCATGAGCAGTGCTTCCAATAGAAATTAAGCAAGTTAAAGTTGTGGTTTTTGAAAATTAAAACTCCAAATGTACAACCTCACAAAAAAGTTTCTCAACCACAGGAGCTTGAGTGAATGTAATAACTGACATTCCACCACTGCATGTGTTTATTCATCATTTTACATTGATATAAATGCTCTATCTAAGCACTAAGCATCATGCAAAAAATGCTATGTTCTTGTTTTCCAGATGCTGCGACGAAGGATGACCAAAGAAGAAATGAGACTTCATGGCTCCTTAGAACTGGCAGCACAGAAAAGAAGGCATTAGAGACCGTAGATTTATTGCAACTTGTGATGTCAATTAAGTGTGTCCTCAGGAGATGAAACTCAAGATGAGGCTTTTAGTGGTTTATTATTACATAGTCTTTTATCTTTTTTTCTCAATAATCTTATTTGGAAAGAACTGTCCTACCTACCTGTTCCTACCTTCTGTCCTCTCACACCATCACAGCTTTAGCAGATGGCTGTTCAACATGAGCTTGGATCTGCTTAAATCCAAGCTTAAACTTTATGATTTTTTGGGAAATGACACATTCACTGTGTGAGATTAGGCAACCACAGAGCCAGACATCCGTGTTGTGACTTGCCTGACAGGCCTTACAGACTACACAACTGGAATGGACTGCATTTAATAACTTTTGTGACGGCATTGGAAACATGAGGGCTAACACCACAGCCAGCAACCAGACATACTATGTTAGGAGAACAGTACTTTTGGTTGTATCTACAAACGTCATGTTGAATGATACGTTAGTTTGCTGAGAAATTCAAGCAGTCACTTACCATGTTGAATCTGCTGTTTCTCTCCAACATCATTCTTTTTACAGTTCGATAGCTCCTCCACAACATACAGTATCATGAGGGCAGGAATGCTGTTTTTCAGAGCTTGACAAACTTTTCTCTGTCACGTAGCTGTCAAGGTGCAAATCTTGTTTTGTTTACATCTATGATTGTTGCACTTACAGAGCTCCCAGTGTTTTCATTGCTCAGTGTCTCTGACGTGGAGGGACAAATCATAGAAGGCAGCACAAAAATCAAACCTGCTAGACTTTCTGCCATGGAGTTGTTAGGCATAACAGACTGGTCTGTTGTTGCCCGTCATTATGACACACCAACAAGACAGAGCAGATTTTTGTGGCTGATAAGTCCTGAGCACTTCTGACCATCAGGGAAGGTCATGATTGTGCATAAATCATTTCGTCTGACCCCAGCATTAGACATCCTGCCTGCTTAGCTTAACAGAAGGTTTTTCTTTGCCTCTGTTACTTTTGCTGAATGCTACAAAGTGGTGATAATAATCAAAATATCAAAATAATCAATAATGATAAAAATAGAGCAATAAAAACTGAATAAATTAAGACTATGGCCTGGACTTACTCTTTTGTGAAGTGTATTGAGATAACTTTTGTTATGAATTAGGACTGTAACGGATGACTGATTTGAAATAAGACAGTTTGCCAAGTATGTGTGCTACTTCTCTCGAGCTAATTGTCAAAGTGTACGATACTTGAAATGGTTGTCCATTGCATGTACTGAAAACAATACAATATCCCTTATTTTCTGTTTGCTACCACTGGAAAGTACCAAAGTCAAAAGAGAAGAAGAGACATAGTCCTATTCTCACTCAAACTACTAGTTGTAAGAGAATGAGAGGCAGCTTGGAGCCCTGGGCTATCAGATAAACAGAGAGGGTGCAGATAAATTGCAAGCAAAGTGCTGATATAGAGAGGAAAGATATTAATATGTGATTGTTTTACAGCAGTGACGCTCTACGGAATTGAATGATACTTTTATACCTGAAGCTTTGAAGTAACTTTCCAGTAGGTCATTTTTTGTTGCTGTGGGATTTAGATATTGTTTGACGTCTGCTTTATCAAACTTTCTTACTTGAAGCATTTTTCTTTGATCAAACACATCAGATCTGATAAAAGTCCACAGAGAGAAGAAAGAGTCTCTTTATTTTTGTTTCTTTTTTAACGTTTTTCATGAGCCCATCCACTATTGATTGTAGCTGTTGCAAGCAGCTGTAAATAATTTTGTCTTTAGACTCTGCTGGACACCATGTTATACAAATCACTTGCTTCAAACAACCCCCAGGCTTTCTGTAACTCTTCTGTTATGTTTAAGTCCTCTTAGTTTTCATCATGGGGCCATTATCTGTCAAGTGCTTCCCTTTTCACTCTCATCCAGTTCAATGCATTATTCTTCTTGAAAATTTCCCTTTCCAAGTCTAAATCAGTCTTCCCCTATCTGTGTTTCTATCACATACATCTTTGTCAGGGAGTGAGAGTACAGAGTGTTTAAAAAATAGACAAGCTGTCTGAGGGTGTGCCAGCCAGTAACGGCAGATAAATCTTGTTTCCACAAATGACTGTCAGAAATGTAATGGAATTGGTCCTGTGATCCATTTTCAGCCCTCTGAGAGGCTTTAGCCTTGTGATGGTACAGATAACATCTCACTCAGTCTCCACAGAATACCAATGTCACACTTTCCTTAGTCTCTGACTGCTGCACTTTTGCAGATTCATTTGAACCAAACAACTTTTGCTGCTGATGCTTTAAAAAAAATTGTAGGACTGGGAAGCAACATTGCACTCATTTGGAGAGAAGCAGAAGCCTTTAAGGTTTTAGAAAATCCCTAAAGGTTTTTCTTAAACAAAAACAATGTCTTAGAGAAAGATTTTACTGATCCTTCTGATGTAAGAGCTTAGGAATGAATTCACCCCTGGCTCATTTATATTCATATGGACTCTGGGATTAGGGTGTAGCAAGACTTTTTATCTTATTTCCTGTTAGTGTCTGACTCAGGACAGGGTGGTCTTTATCCAATGTGAGATTGAATCTTCACCTGCAGATGGCTGCAATCAACAACTGACTGATCATTGGGAATCCTGGACTGAGGTTGTAATTCGAGGAGACAAAAACAGGAGGAAACGATCATATTCTCTCCCCCCCGCTCCTCCTCAGTAATCATTACACAGCGCTGCAGGATGACGCCTGGAGAGATTCGAGTGAAGCTTGACTAAACACTGACACTGCGAGTTGCCCTCCTGGGTCTACACACCACGCCTCAGATGCGGTTGGTGCTGCTGCTGCCTCTGCGCCACCTGCCACTGGTGCTGTCACCACCTCCACAGCAGCAGCTACACCTGCCGGTGTCCATTCTCCACCCCCTGCTGTCGCTTCCACTCCATCCCCTGAAGTGTCATCGTCATCTGGCACTCCTGCTGCTGCCACCTCTGCACCCACAGATCATGCTGCTGCTGACCAGGTGGCAGTACGGCCCACCGAGGGACCGCAGAGCAAACAGCGGGATAGGCTTGCTTCCTCCCATTGCTGCAGGCTGCTCAGGGAGGCCGTCAACAGACGCTCTTGTGGGCTCCCTCCCCCGGAGTCTCCACGGGAGGGCTCTTCCTCCTCACAGATATCACCGGCCCAGGCTCCCTCACCACATTTGGAAAACAGGTACAACATTCAGGACGAACATGAATTTCCACCGCTTCCAGTTGTCCTCTACTCCAACTTGGCCTGCCCAGTGCAGCGCCATAGGAACTGGTAGAAAAGCCCTTCGGGGTCTGTTAAAAACAAACTCCTCACCATGGAAATGGCCACAAGCTCGCCTCCTCTATGTCAGACACCTCCACCAGCAGCTCTCATCTTCGGGGACTCCATCATAACGAACGTGTGCATGAGAAGGGCAGTAACGATGTCGTTCCCGGGTGCCACTGTCATGGAGTTTACAGAGAAAATCCCTGACATCAGGAAATTCTATCTGGAGGTCATCCATGAAGGTACAAACGACATCCCCAAACAGCCGTCTGAACTTTTAAAGCACGATTTCCTCCACCTCTTCAACAAAGTCAATCAGTCCCACTTGATGGTTTTCTTTTCTGGTCCCACCCCCTTCCTGTGGCCCAGGCATGGGGCGTTTCAGCAGACTGCTAAGTCTTAACACCTGGCTCTCCTCTGCCTGTCGCTCCCATAACATGGGCTTCATTGACCACTTTGATGCCTTCTGGCAGAGAGGACACCTTTTTGCGGCTGACGGGCTTCACCTGAACAGGCTCGTCAGCCCCCTCTCACCGCTGTGGGCCCACCCCCGCTGTCCGGTCCAGCAGAGACTGATGTCCTCCCCGGTCCTAGTTTATATCATTGTAGTTCCTCTTTTAACAGTAAATTATATGCTACCGGACCCTGACCCCCATCTAATCTCCCCCAAACATCAGACTACACTTAATATGGCACTTTTAAATGTTAGACCTCTTTTAAACGAGACTTTTCTTATTATGACCAGATTTTACATAATAATATTGATTTATGTTTTTAACAGAAACTTTGCTCAGCACTGATGCACCTGCAACCCTTATTGAATCCTCTCCCCCCAAATTACTATTTTTCTTCTTATAGGCAAGGGAAAAGAGGGGGGGGATGCAGTCACAATTCTTTTAGCACATCATGGTTTTTGAAGACATTTCATTTGATGAGTTATCCTCTTTTGAATATCATTCCTTTTTTAGCAGTCCTCCCATTCTATGTTTGACCACCTAAGTGCTGTGCCTCTTTTATTAATGAATGTTTTCAGAATTGCTGTCTTTTATCCATTCAAAGTATAACAGAGTTATAGTTGTAGGTGATTTTAATCGGCATGTTGATAATCAGACTCTTTTAGCTCTTAATTTTTAAACCTTCATAATTGTATGACCATTTCTGTGTGTTTTTAATATTAATGATTTTAAGCAACAGGAAACTATCAGGAGGTGCTATCTTACTGCTGAAGTTACTGCAGATTTTATTGACATTTTAACTGATACCCCCTTATATGTTTTACCTTCCTCCTGTGATCTTATTGTTGAAAATTTTAACAGTGAACTTCAGTCAGCTCTTGACACTGTGGCACTAATGAAAATCAAAAAAATAATCGTAGCCTCCCTGGAAAAAACAGTTACATCACCAACCTGAAGAGAAGTTGCAGAAAAGCAGAACAGAGGTGGTAGATTTTTTTTCAGATGAAACCTTTTACTTTCTCAACCTTTAAATCTAACTCTTTGAAATCTTTGCTTTTAAATGAGAACACTGGAGAGTTTTGTCCTGGTTGATGCTGAGATGATTGAAAAAGTTTTTAACGACTCAAGCCAACTACCTCCCTTTTAGACCCCATCCCAGCATCCCTTTTTTAAAATTTTTTATGACTTTGTAAAACACGATTTTCTTACCATTTTGAATTCTCAGACAGGCTTATTCCACTTTGCTTTAAAACTTCCACTTTTTGAAGAGAAGCAATTTGGATACAGCAGTAGCTGACCTGTATCCAATTTGCCATTTTGAGGTAAAATTTTAGAAAATATTTCTTTAAACCAGTAAATGATTTTATAAATTTTAGAAATATTAATGAAATGTATTAATCTGGTTTTAGGTAAAATCACAGTACAGAGACTGCTGTGGTCAAAATTGTTAATGACCTCAGGTCCAACATGGTTAATAAATTACCTTCTGTTTTAGTTTTATTGGACCTGAATGCTGCATTTGATACGGTCGACTACAAAATTCTTTTAAATAGACTTAGTGATTTTATTGGCATCTCTGGCACTATTTTTTAAGTGGTTTAAATCTTCTCTTAGTGATAGAAAGTTTTATATGAATCTTGGGGATCATTCATCAAAATTTTATGGCATGAAATGTGTTCTCCAAGGTTCAATTTAAGGCCCTACTCTTTTTTATCTTTACATGCTTCCATTAGGGAATGTAATCAAGAGTTATGGCATCAATTTTCACAGCTATGCTAACGACACTCAGCTTTATGTTACCGTGTCTCCTGATGACACAGGGCCACTCAATGCCCTTTTTAACTGTATTTTAGTTATTGGATGATGGAGAACTTTTTACAGCTCAGCCAGGACAAAACTCAGGTTTTAGTCATTGGTTCAGGGTTCAAACTCCAAGCGTTCTCCGTTAATCTGAGTGGGCAGGCTAAAAATGTAAAGGTTTAAGGGTTTTATTTTTTTTAATATTTTTTTTTTATCATTTAAAGAACATTGCCCAAGTGCGACTGTTTCTCTCTCAAGCCAATGCAGAGACATTAATTTATGCTTTTATCACCTGTAGAATAGATTATTATAATGCTCTCCTTTTTGGTCGTCCTAAAAAGAAAATCTCCAATCTTCAGCTCCTTCAGAACTCAGCTGCAGGGATGCTGACAAGGACCAGAAAGAGGGCCCATATTTCACAGATTTGAAGGTCTCTACATTAGCTAAGAGAGACAAGATAAGATAAAATATTCCTTTTTTAGTCCCACAGGGGGAAATTCCAAATACACAGCAGCTACAGGATACAAGAAAAATATAAGAAAGAAGCATTATAAATGAAAAATAAGGTAATTACAAATCAAATACAGTTAAGTACATGTTTGTTATTTTACATATGGTAATGTACATGTTGATATTCAACAGGTGGAGATTTGAGATGCCAAAAATATAAATATGGTAGTTATGTACATGTTTGGTATTTTACAGGCTATCTGTTGCTTTTGGTTTAAGGTTGTTTTACTGTTTTTTAAAGCTTTAAAGCTGGTCTTAGTCCTTCTTATTTATCTGATTTGCTTTTACCCTTTGAGCCCAACAGAGCCCTCAGGTCTTCAGGAAATTCTTTGTTTACAGTCCCCAAAGTTATAACAAAAACTTACGGTTACTACAACCCCCGTCTATGGAGCAGCCTACCTGAAGACCTGAGGGCTGCACCTAATGTCCATGCTTTTAAAAGCAAACTCAAGACATACCTTTTTAGTCTGGCTGTTACCTGAATAACCTTCTAGGGTTTTTTATTGTCGTTACAGCACCCTTTTAAGATTGTTTGTCATTTGATCAAAAAATAAACACAAAAATGAGGCACAAGACCACAATTTCCGAATTCAAAAGGCTCAGGCTTACATGCTAACATAAAGAGACGGACAATCATCACTCAAACGTTTACCCTTTAGGGCAATTTAGAGTCAATAATTTGCTAACAAGCATTGTTTTGATCTGTGGGAGGAAACAGGAGTACCTGGAGAAAACCACACATGCACAGGGTTCCTTATCCCAGACATAAAATGATAAAAGCCTTTTCATAATGTACTGGAAGTACTTAATTTGTAACAAGGATAATTATGGTTATTTGAAGAAAATAGTACTTCAGCTTTGTTGACTTGGTACTTAGAATTGAGCAGTCATTCGTTGTTCAGTGTGTGTATGGGTGTCCTAGTCTGCTGTAAAGCAATCAGGTGACCTACTCTCAGTATGCCAGCCCCACAGACTCGTTCGCTCTCTGCAACACCCACTTTTGTACTCCAGTCTCAAGGCTGTTCATGGCTCTGCTAAGCTGCAGCCTCTCTGTCAGTGCCAGTGTCTTTGTGGCTCTGTACTAATGGTTTCCTTTGAATCATAAATTAGACTTGAAAGAAAAGAGAATGAACACACGATGGAGGGCGTAGAGGTTCAGAGAGAGCTTGATAGATTTTTCTATAATTAATACAGATTGTCTTGCTACAGAGCCTCTATCATGTAGGCTAATTATATTGATTTTGTCCATCACTCAAATATTTCAGCACAGTTTAGCCTGTTAAATCTGTGTGTGTGTCTGCTGTAAAAAAAATTAACCAGGTCACATAGGGGCCCGTCAGAGGACTTGGCCTGTAATTAAAGACTGTGTGGCAGCAGCATGTTTCCCATTAGGCCACCACTATCACATCCCCACCATGTGACTCAGCTTTAGCTGTTCAGCACTCTTGCCCTGTTTAATAAAATTCAACAGAAACACTTAGGCTAATTGTCCATGGCACTGTTTGCATTTGCCGGCAGCAGTGTCACACTGATGCAGGAACAAAGATCACCTAAAGAGAATGGATTAAGAGTTAAGTTTCGAGTTGTCTTTAAACATTTACAAATCCTTAAAATACAGCTGTGTGTTATGAGCTCAAATAAATTGGAATTCATGTGAAAAAACTTGTTGCAGAGATACAGGATGCAGCTGTGTTATTGATTGCCTTCAGGGAGATTCTCAAGATCTGTCCTCCAGCCATAACATTAATGATGACTAGCCATGAATGTTTGCTAAGAAAGCAAGGTTTAATGTTAATTTTACTGCTGACTGGTCTCTGTGACTGATGGGTTGAAAAATCTACCAGCCTCTCATTCTATAATCTGTCATCTCGTTTCATCAAGCAATGTTGTATTGTGACTTATCCATTATGATGGCAAATAAAAAAATAAAGGTTACTGTGTTGGGGGCAAGTTGTGACATAGTCCCTATGCAACATATCATAAGAGTAGAGACGTTTCCAGGCTTTTGCAAACTTTTCTTCAGTCTCATAGCTCACTCTCAAGGCATTGTCTTCGGTTTGTTTACATGCGTGGTCATCGTACATGCAGAGGGCTTTGTGCTCCCATTGGCCAACATCTCTGATGTGACTGAGCAAATCATAGTGGGCTGGAAAATCAAACTTGCTACACTTTCTGTTGGGGAGTTATGACCGATGTTTTGTTCAATATGACACATTACATTAGATGAAATGACAATTTTCATGGTCAGTGGGCCCCAAAATAGTAAAACTGTAATTGTGCATGAATAGTGTCTGATCTTGGCATAGGAAAACATTTTCACCCAAATATGAAATTTACTTAATGTAATTTCTCTCCTGAATGTTAACAAGGTGAAATTGACGGCATTGTGCAGCTATTTCATAAGCCTCTTTTACACTGCTAACCTTCACTGCCCCTGTTTTTCAACAGCAAGTGATATAACAGTCTGAATTGTCCAAAAGTAGTGTATTACTCTTTCAGTATGTCTGTATCAGTGTACTTTTTTTTAGTTTGGTTATTTCAAAATTGAACTCACACATTTAAACATGTTATCTAAGATTATTTATCAATACATTTCCCAGAAACACAAACTACCATTAAAGTGCATCCTGTTTGTCCTCTTTAATCTAGTTATGTCAATTGACTGACGAGCACATCCTCAAAGAGAGAAGCTGGAGCCAGAGCACTGACATCCTTCGATCTCTTTCTACACTCAGACACACACATCCACCTAAACATACAGAGTACATGGTATTATATATCACAAGGGCCTGTGCTTAGATGTTATTGATATGTGTAATCATGAAGTGGCCTACTCTAATGGAAGGAGAGTCAATGTCTTTCAGGAAGTCTGGCCTTTTGAAATGTCACAGTCGTTACAGAGGACGATCCTTTAAAAGAGAGGATTTCAGTCCTTCTTCTCCCTCTTGTCACTGGCTCCTTCTCCCTCTATTTCCTCTCTCCTGGCACTCCAGTTTTCATTGTTCATCCTGTTTGAGTCCGTCTTGAAGCTCTAAAAAATGTCACAATGTGCTTTTTGATTCAGGTCGAAGTGAAAGGAAACAGCAGTACTGTTGAAGGATCAGGTGCAGTGATGCACCATGTTAGGTAATGGAGATGTGTGAATGTGTATTAAGATGACTATTAAATAGTTTATAATGAAGAAGAGAGAATTACACTTACTTTAATAATCGCTCATTTGAGCTTTATTTCACTGCTGATATTGGAGTCCCCTTCGCTAAATGTGATGATTCTTTTTTCAACATTAGTCCTTTCAGTTCACCAAGGATTGAGTTAGGTTAAGGCAAAGAGAAAAGAAGATATTTCAGGATGATAATTATTCCAGAAAAAGAACATTTTAAATTTAGGTTTCTTTAACACTTTAAGTTTGGTGGACTTGATTTGGGGTGAAGTTGCAACATTGTTTCATTTTTAACTTGGTTTTCTTTCACAGTGCACTTTGTCAGACAGACCAAAGCATGTGAAATGATGCACAATAAACCTGCCTGCCATTACTAAGGGCTGTAGCTGCAGCCTTTGTTCCTGCCATCCGGCCCATTGTTGCGCTTGGACATTGTTGTTGAGCAAACATTGTTTGGCTTGAAGCAATTCAGAAGTTTGCTGTGCTGTAAAATAATGATAAAGGCATCTAAGCTGTGTCTGGTGGTACTTGCATATTGACTGGAATAATGTGTAACATATTCTTAATTTTAGGGGTTAACCTGTTAAGGGAAGACTGGTGGTGCTAATGATGCTAACATTAGCTTTACTCTTTTTGCTATTGTCAATGATCTCCACATTAGCGTGCTTATTATTGTTGTTTTAGCCAGATTTGAGCCACAATTCACTGCTTTTGGTTAGCTTGCCTTGTTTGGTTTGGATTGTTTTCACAACCTCTGCGAACTGAACTTTGGTGAACCGAAACCTCCTGTTTTCAGGCAGACTAGAGTTCGGTTCTTGGGTCTGCACCAGAGTTGGTGTGAGCTTTCACACTGACCCAAAACAACCAGATTTTTTTGGTCTGGACCAAATTTGTTAGGCCCTTACTTTTCTCTGTATGAACCACTGAGTTGTTTCATTTTTACTGGTTGTTTCATCATCTTTTCTGAAAAGTTTGACAAATCCTCATCAATAGTAAAATGTTTAACCTGTTTTTATTAAAAAATCATAAAATTCTCTGTTACTTCAAAGTCATTACTTGAATAACTGTTAAAAAAAAAAACACTTGCCATGTGGTTGCCTCTCTGTATCAAACATTTATATTCTTGGTATTTAATGAAAAATCAATACCGCTCTGGGGTATCTGAGGGTTTTCATAGAGCCTCTGTCCTCCAGACCATTATTTCTTAGGGTGTTCAATACAAAGTTCTCTGATCCTGTGCCAGTGGGACCCAGTAGATATGAGTCTCATACTCTTGACCTTAACATAAAACCTTTAAACACTCAGACGGGGAGTGAAGTGCTTTGCTTTCACCAAAGGTCACTCCCACAGATTTCTCCCACTTGGGTGCAGTGCTTGGCAGCAAGAAGGCAAAGGGTGAACGCCGCGGCTGCTGCTTTATGACTTGAGGCAAAAAACATTCCTGAACAAATATAGCCTTCATCTGTCCTTATACTACGATTTAAAGCTTGTGAGGGGGCCTCATCAGAAATTAGATTGATAGTAAATATTTATATAGATGAATGACCATTTACAGGTCATTACCTCTGACCTGCTGTGGAAATAGCTCATCTACGAAGCAAAGAAAAACAGTTTTCCACTGGGTAGGCCTGACTTTTGAGCAGAACAAAATCTTTTAGAGACAAAGAAAATACCAAGCATCTCCATATGCATAAAGGTCAGTTTACTTAGAATCTGACATTTCTTACGACATGCGGGAAACCCTTGCTTTGTATAGATATTGACGATCTCTTTGGACAAACTGATTTGTCTCTGGGCTGTTGATGATGAAAAAACCTTTATTTTTTAAATTGTCAATGACATCCCTCACTTTAAGTTATTCTGTATAAATTATGAATAAAGGTACTGGTTTAAATGTTTATGATCACCTAGTGAGACCTGATGATTCAGTAACAATCACTGTATTAAACTTATTAATCCTCTTTGGCTCTTGTTAGTGTTTCACGTTTTAAAGATCACACGTTGCAGAACTTGGAAGGTTTTTTTCACTAACCTCATAAAACAAGGTTACGTATATGTGTGTGTGGGGGTGGGGGTGTGTGTGTGTGTGTGTGTTCATAATATATATATATGTGTGTACATATATATGCATATGTGTGTGTGTATTTGTATGTATATGGGTGTGTGTATACATATGTATATATAAGTGTAGCTAATGAAAGAACTAAGGAGACCTAATTATTCAGCGGGCTCAAAGCATCAAATTGCAGTTGTTATCATCCTGTTTGCTCTGAAGGTGTTACACAGTGCAGATTAGGCAGGCAAACAAGCTGGCTCTGTGTAGCGAGCCTAGCTGTTGTTGCTGCTTGCTTGCTGAAAATTTTGAATGACCCAGGAGAGAAGAGGGTTGTCACCGTACAGTGTACTCTGTAATTCTTTTCCTTTTAATCATTTAATTCTGCAGTTCTGATGATCATTTGTGTCAATATGTCTTCATAAAAGGAGCAGTATTTGTTGGTATATATAAAGGGAAAATTAAAAATCTCTATAACTCTTGTTCATTGTTGAAACCTTAACTAGGCCTACAATTATGGCAGGCAGATTTTTTACACTCCAAAAAATGTGTTATTCAAATTCAGAAGCGTGAAGAACTGGAATTGATAAGCAGAAGTGGAATCAGAACCAGTACTGATAAAATCTTGCTGGTACCCAACCTTAGATGTACTTCTATTTCAGATCTTTGGACACAGACATTGTATTTAAACACTTTATTTCTTTCAGTAAGCCTCGGGTGTTAAGTGTTTACATTAAGAGTTGGATGTTGATGCTGTGCTTCTTCTTTTGTCACAAATGATTTTATCGCTGGTCTGTTGCCTGTGAGACTGTGTTTGTGTTCTCAATATTGATGAACTGTATGACCTCAGATGTGACTGGCTCTGTTAGCAAGTCTTTGATTCAGTTAGGGACACACCATATGCTCCTCTTTCATCTCACGTTCTATCTGTGGCTTGTTTTGTCTCTCAGCTGAGGCAGTATGATGAGATAACAACCTCCAGTATCACTGTTTACCAAAATGACAGTCAACTGTCCATCAGCTACCTTCATGAATTCTTCTTGCCCCTCTATCTGTCATTTTTTCACCATCTTAAACTCAGCATGCTTGTCATCCTCTGATGCTTCACTCCTCTTCTTCCTCCTCATTTACCCTTCTTTTATCCTTCCTCAAAATCACTCCGTTTCAATCTCACACACCTATCACAGATGTCAGCTTTAACTCTGCTTCCTTCTCTGCCCATTTCACTCTTATTTACCTCCTTTCCTCCTACGTTCCTCACAACCTTCATCCCAGCTTCCTGTTTGGGGTAAATGTCGGGTAAGTCTCAGATCTTTTTTATGCATCCATTTGTTTGAACTGGGAGCTGCTCTTTTTTTCCCATGCCCGTGTTTCCTCCCACCACACCATCACATCTATCTTCATCCTCTGCTCACCCCATCCTCCCTGTGTGCTTTTCTGTCTCTTCCTCTGTGTTTAACGTTGTCCCATCTCTTTTGGCTGTATGTCATTTATCTTCCTCCTTTTCTTTCAATCTGAAAAAAAAAACATCTTTCTTGCTTACTTGAGATAAATGTTACGGTTTGTCTGTCAGGATTTGTCAATAGACCAAATCGGATGCCTTTTCAGAGCAATAGAAACATAATCTGGATCAGATTTTATCCATAATGATACACCATTGTGCCGTTAAAAGGCAATTAGGTTCCATAGATGTTTGTTTTCAGCAGCCAATATTACAGGGTGCAGCCAATGGTGCAAGTCAATAGCATTTGATATTTTCTGTCTATGACTTCATTGTTTGAATCTGTGTGTTTGTTTACTCTTCCCTCTCTGCCCCCACTGCGTAGATTAATGCCTCTGTCACACTCTTCATCTCAGTGTGACGCAGCAGGAGTCTGTGTTTTCCTGTTTTGGCTCTTTATCCCCCTCACTCTTATTTTCCTCTTGTCTTCTATGGCCTTTATCCTGTACTCATTTTTTTTTTCCCTGTGGCGAAAAAAAATCAAAATGTCACTTCATTGACACATCTTGAGCTTACCCACCCACACAATCTTTGCACTGTAACACCCTATGTTTAAAACATGGAGGCCAGGATCACATGAAATGTTTTGATCCACACAAAACGCCCTCTGCGAAAGAGAGGCAATTTGATGTTTGCAGTTTCTGCCTGTGATGCTTCCTCTGCTTGCTCATGCTGAACCGGGTCAACACAGACTGAGTTTTAATTTCCCTGATCCTTCATCATTCAGCTCCTCTCTGCTTGTCTCAGTCTTGTACCAAAGCATGGTTAACATGAAATGTAGGGCTGCCTGCAACTCATGATTTAAAGATTCAAGTATTTGTCAGAATAATCCAATCATGATTTAGTATTGCAAGTTGATACTTCCAAAAAAGCTTGATAAGCCTTTTCAGTTATCTGAAATATAAAACTGGTGTTCTGAATTTTAAAATCCAGATTTTATTATGTGCACAGAACATCATGTCCTGCCACAGACTGTTATGGTCAGAGCAGTTATGATTAGAAATGAATTGTCTCCCACATTCATTCTTTTTGAACATTGACTCCACTTCAGAAGGAAGCTGTAAAACACAGGCCTGTGAAATTAAAGGTGCCTGATTGGTTTGTTCCACCAGAGCATAAGATCTGTTCTGCATTTTGTTGCCCTGAAAAGTAGAGGCTGATTTTTTTGTCTTTAAGACAAACTATCACTTATTGTTTGTCGTACTTCAAAGGGGCCATATAGATGAAATGTTTTCATTAGACGCTGAATATGAGAAGAAACTAGGGCCCTATAAAATCTGCGATCACGGAATCATGGACGGAATCACGGAATTAGACATTAAATGCGGAATTCAATAGAAACACGGAATATCACGGAAATGGCCGACATTTTACGTAAAAGCATTTTTTTTTCTGACTAAAAAGGAACGTATCTCTTGGGAAAATACCCTGAGGGGTTCACTAAGGCTGCGGTCTATACATGCTTCACTTCCTCTCTCCCTCCTCCTCCTCCCCTCATTAACAATGTCAACATGTCACAGCGGCTGTTTGAGACACTGGCTGACCCTGCGTTCACCCCAAAAGTGATCTGAGCGTCCTCAGTACCAACTGCCATTCATTTTCAATGATCGCTGGCGTCGAGGGGCATCGAGTGGCGACGAGTGGCGCAATGTGAGCGACCTCGGTTGGCGCGTAAGTTGGCAAAGAAGCTAGGAAACTCCCGGCTAACTCCAGAGTACAGGGCAGAGCAGTTTGCCAATGATTATTATGTGTCAGGAGATCAAATGTTCTGCAAATCTTGAGTTGTGTAACTTCTCTGGTCAGGGGCATGAGCCATTTTGATTGGCTAACCAATGAACCAATCCAGAATTCTGCACTGTGGCCGTCAGAGAGAAAATAGATAACATAAAAATCAATGGGGCCTGATTTCTGTCTGCTTTTTTCAGTCATCACCTTGGGGAAATTCGTTATTAATGTGAACATTTGTATCTATTAGATCTTGAAATTGTGTCTCTGGATTTAAATATTTTGAGTTTTAAATATTTTATTTGAATATTTGAGTTGCCAATGAGTTTTGTTTTGTCCTTTGAAGATAGAATGGAGGTTGGACTATTAATTATAACTCATAACTGGCTATAACAAGGGCAAATTAATACTATTAATTTCTGTTTGAACAATAACACTGTCAGAAACAGACTCTTAGGCACAAAAGACTCAATTGCTGACGATCAGATCCGTGAGACAAAAAGCAGGGTTTATAAACCGTCCAAAGTTTGGTACACATGCAGGCAAAATTAATCCAGGCAAAGGTTTCCGACAAAAGGCAAAAGACAGGGTTGAGGCAAAAATGGGTCTATGATCATGAAATAGGCTATAAGAAGAAGTGCTAGAAAGTGACATGAAGTACAAACGATCTGGCAACAGGACAGGGGAAGACATGAGGGTTAAAAACATGAGGTGATTGGGGATGATTAGACACAGCTGAGGAAGAACAATCAGGGGTCAGGTGTTACAGCGCTAGACAGGAAGCAAAACCTACGGCGACAAGGAGAGACAGGTGAGGTGATTTTTCAAAATTAAACAGGAGGCATGACACAAAACATGAAACATGTAAACAAAACGGGTAACTTAACTAAAGCAGAGCATGATCATTACAAACACTAAATGAAATAACAAAAATCCACATGCTTAAACGTGTTTTGAAAAACTTGTCTTTGCTCTTTGGGAAACATTGTGTGTGCTGGTATTGTGGGGGGAGGAGGGGGCATGGTGAAACATTAATCTTAAAGTAGGGTACACAACAGGAAATAATTGAGAACCACTGTATTAATCCATTAATCCCACCTTGTAGAAGATAATGTAAATATCATTCAAATCACACTCCACTCAGCCGCCTGTGAGTGACATTAACAGCATGGAAGTAACACATTAAACGCATGTCGCAACAAATAGATAACCAAACAACTTAATAACTCTTTTCATTACAGATATGAATCAATTAGGGTTTTTTTGTTGCAGCCATACAATATTTAACCAGTATCCTTAAGTTTAAAGTATTGTTCAGAGTTGGATATTTTGACATTGAATTTGATATCAGTACTGAAATTAAAATTTTGGTTTAGTGCTCAGATGTTATGACACATGTAACTAAATACAATGTATCACAAATACATACTCAAGAACAAGCACCGTTAAAAAAAAAAAAAAAAACACTCAAAAAGCTGTAAGGACAAAAAAGACTCAGTTACAATAACTTGGGAAAGAGTAATTAGTTCCTGGATACTTGACCTCTTATCGCTGTAACTACATTCAAAGTTTAAATCTTTAGTACATTCTCCTGCAAAGACACAAAGTACTCCCCTTTAATTATCAGCCTAAAGACTATGGCCAGCTCTCTTAAAGGTGGAAAAAATGCTGATTGTAATTTTTTTTTATATCAAAGGCTCTGCAGATAAAGGACCTCTGAGGATGAGGACATTAGCAAGAGAGAGTTTGAGGGAGATTTTCTTATCACAGTTAGCATAAACATGCTGATGGGTAACAAAAATTCATAAAGCCATCAAGCTGATGATGAGGATGACTATGAAAGAACTGGCATCACAGTGCAAGCGTCATTATCACATTACCCCGAAATGCTTAGCCCTGGACTGTTTACTCTGACTCATGCTTCTTAGCTGATTTTTCTCATCTTTCCCTCCCCTCCAGTCCCTCGCCAAGTTTAAGAGCCCTGCCTTGTTACACGTTGAGTAAAATCCGTATTTAGCTTCACTCTGTAGCACTTTACGTGGCAAAAGCAGCATTTTCACCAAAATGAAGAGTGAATAAGCAGTGGGGGCATAAGCAGGTTCTACACAGTTTTCTCTAGACAAAGTTGTGCAGTAATGGGGGTGTGAGTCAGTGTGATAAAAGCCTGAGCAGTGGGCTGCCGTATTGTGTGCAAGAGTTGAGGTCATGAAGTTCCATTTTGTTCATTTATTGTCAGAAATACATCGATTCTTTTCATCATTTGTAGCTTCTGTTGTGATCCATTTACTTCCTCCTCTTCTCTTTTCAAAGCTGAAAGGCACTGTTGCTAACTTCTGCTTTCACAACAATTGCATAACTTCCCTCTCGAAGAATTGATAATGAAGCAAATCACTTGTCTGATTAACTTAATTAAAATGGGCTGTATTGTTGCTGTCTCCCAGAGGAGTCCGAAAAGCTCTTTCAATTAGGAAGCGTGGGCGTCTGTCATAAAATAAACACCTCTACTGCATCAGACTTAATAAGAAAGACTGAATTTTTCTATATGAGGTACAGTACAATATGGAAATATCACCTTTGTGAGGCTGTGAATGGGCCATTTGTGTGGAGAGTTGCTCAGTTATACCGATACAAATGTTTGAAACTGAAGTATAAATTGAGTGCTTGTCTTAGGATTTTTTTAACATAAAACAACAGACTGATAGAGTTTAAAGAGCTCATACTTTACCTTAATTCAGGTTCATAGCATCATTTTATCACACAGAGGAGACATGATTCACACACTGAGGGGGTTTTGAGTTTTTAAAAGCATAATATGGACTTTTTAATGAAGACAGACTTCATTACAAGGGTGACTAATACACTGAATTGAAAAGTTATGCTTCACAAAACTAACAGTTATAAATGCAATAAAACCTAAAGTGGCCTTATGAAGCTCATAAACAAATCCTTGATACCAGAGGGCACTCATGGCCAACTCATAGCTTTTCCAAAATGTCACACACTGATGGAGCTAACCCCTGATGGACAAGGAATGGAGAAGTTTACAGATTCAGTTGCTACGGTTAACTGTGCTTTAACCTGTTAATTTTCTGATTTCTTAAATAAAAAAATGTTTTTTAATTGGATGCATTTACAACTGAGGTGACAAGGCATGATTATACCATTGCTGTGACCCATCTCATGAAGAAAACCATGAAGAAAAAGCAAATAGTGGGTTCATGCTGTTTGTCAGTCTGTGGCCACTGGAATTTACTGTCCATAGGCAGTAGAGCTGCACATACCTCTACTAATCCTGCCTTTAAATGTTTTTCTCCAACTGTTCCTTTTCTTCACTTTAATCAAGCTGTGACTGCCTTTAAGGTAATTTTGTCATTTAACAAGTTTTATTTGCCTTTTGGTGTGGTTTACTATTTCATCAGAAGTTCAAGTCCATTGGTGTTGGGTGGCAAGCCCAGTGTAGAGCATGGACAACAGAAAATATGCCATTGAAAAGATGGTGCTAAATAGTAGGGATGCCCCGATCAGGCTTTTCTTGGTTGATACTGATCACTGATTACCTGTTTGTGAGATCAGCAAATACTGATCATGTTTTCTTTGCTCAGCAAAGCAAAACAAGATCTCAAGGTGCCATGCAACAAGTATTTTACAGTAAAGTCATCTGAATTAAATAAAAAGACTCATTTTTCACTTGTTTTATTGTGTGAATAAACAAAATTATTGACAGACTCAAACTATTAATTCAATCCAACAGGCAAAATAGTGCAAATATTTCAATAAAAGGCAAAACACTTAAAATTTAATTCATTAACATAATGTAACTGATTTAATTGTTTTGTAATACCAAGGAACCAAATTTCAACCCCACTCAACCTCATTTTTTCAAGGTTCAACAAAAATCTAATTCTCCAACTCTGTAAAATACATTTAAGCACATCATATTCTTAGCTTTGTCAAATATCTTCCTAAGATGAAAGATACAGGGTGGGATACAGGTGCTCTAGGCTGGAGTGTAACCCAGACTGCCAGCAAAGAGGACAATATCCTCTCTACATTGGGTGTGCAGTTTAAGACTTTTATTCTAGCAGTGGTGTAAGACAAAGGGTTCCCTGTGGGTATTGTGAACATCACTGAAGTTCTGGTAATGGCTTTGCTGTTTTTAGAAATTCAAATAGTATGCAAGATGCTGTATAAGATTCCAAAGTTACTCACTGTTAATAGTAAAACCTGTTGTTTCTGCAGTTGTCAGCAAATGTGAACATGAGTCAATCTGAAGAGAACTAAAGACACCTGTGCCTCAGCTCCACGGCATAGTTTTAGTCCTACATTTTGCTCCCCAGTCCTCTGCATTGAGAACAAGGATATAATCTATAAAATCAACCAATTTTCCAGACTTTTTATCTGTGTATTTGTGTATGCATCCGCTGTACGTATCAGGATACATTCCAATTATGACTTTTGTCTAAAATGTCTGTTCCTCTTCATAGAAATATCTCAGCTCTGCCTTACTATGGACTGCCAAAGTGAATAAATGTCACCTACTTCACACACACCTGTGAAAAGCAGCTAAGCCATTTTACAAACAGTGAAAATATATTTTTGATATTCTCACAGGTGATGTTTAAAAGTTCGTTTGGATTTATCAGAAAGTTTGCAACCAGTGTTGGGTTTAGTTTGAAATGGTCTGTGATACAGTTATGTAACATTTTAATGTTGTTAACTTTACAGTTACAGATTAACCTTTAATCACTTTACGGTTACTAATCAAACAACTGCCTCATTATTTGGGTTACTTAAGAGTTCTTTAACCAGTATTTGGAGACAAACAAATCCTTGGTCACTTGATGTTGCCTCAGTCCACAGAGAAAAATGAAGACATTATTTGATTCTGGGAGATATGCACCTCTTAATTTGTGCAAAGGACAAAAATATGACGGTTAAGTGTAAGCTTTGCACAAGCCAGACAAAACTCTCCACTGCTGTAAAGTCATCATTGAAGCTTTTCAAACATCTGCAATGGCAACATGTCAACAACAATCGCAGCAAGAGCCCTCTCATCCAAGAGTGATGCCATCACTAACTTGGCACCTGAGGCCTGATTTTAACAAGAGATATCCACAAAGGAAAATAAGGCGAGGCATCAGCTTTTTTTGCAAGTAATGCATTTAAATAAAGATAATCTTGGTCAGAGGATCAAGCCTTGAGCAGCAGCTGGACTTGTCTGATTTAATGTCTATAATCACACAGATCCTTCTTGTCAAGCTCTGTTCTACAATAATTGTAAGTGGCCAAAACAGGCGTCCCATTCAGAATCCTATAGTGCAAAAAGAGGTGAGAGCTACGAGCCAGATGACAGCAGGAAGTGAGTACTTACTCATAGATTTGCATAGATGCTAACAGCTTCAGTAGCAGTTTTATCAGATCTTGACCGCATTTCTTTATTAGATGAAAAACAAAAAACAACACTTCAAACTTCTCAATATGAAGGATATTTTCACTCTACAAAGTGGTTCACATTCTGTACTGCCTGCCTACCACATTATCTGATTGGCCCATAATGAATGTGATTGACCGAACGATCACCCAATCACCTGCCGGATATGCTTCTGAACAGTTCTGCCCTTCCCGAACACTTTCTATTGACTTTTTCCCAGATTAGTTCATGAAATTTATCGAACAGTCAATTTGGTGTGTCAGGTTACAGAGGGTCTGCTACCTCTCTCTCTCTCTCTCTTTCTCTCTCTCTCTCTCTCTCTCTCTCTCTCTCTCTCTCTCTCTGTCTCTCTCTCTCTCTCTCTCTCTCTCTCTCTCTGTCTCTCTCTCTGTCTCTCTCTGTCTCTCTCTCTCTACCGAGGAGCAGACACATAGTACTGGCTTTTCCAGGCATTGAGCAGCAGCACCGTGACTTTTTGACACACTGTGGTAGTCAAACACGCTTTACCGGTAATTAAAACAGGAAACGGTAATACTAACTGTTGGAAATTTTACCGCAGCTTATCATTTTACCAGTAACCGTTACATCCCTACCTTGTACAAATGTAGATGACCCCATGAAACAATGCACTGTGTTTTGAGTGTAATTTCTGCACTCCCTTTGTGTGATTGACTTCAGTCAAACTGGTGTTTATACCAATAAAAAACTAATATAAAGGTGCAAAATAATATTGTATTGTTGAATGGCAGTTAATTGGGTTAACAGCGCTAATGACTTGATCTGACTTAAAATTAAAACTGTGGACTTTGGAGTTGACTCAACTTGCTTGCCTGCTTTCACTTGAAGACTCAACTTTTTGGTCTCCAGACTTGGGACTTGAGACCAAAGACTTGTGACTTTCCTTTGTGACTCGCAAACCAACAACTTGGTCCCACCTCTGGTTGATATAGGGCTTTAGCTTTGCATCATGGAATTTTAACTTGCATTAGTAGATGTAGTGTACTATTAGCTGACAATGGTTTCCTGAAGTGTTCCTGAGCCCAAGTGCACACTCCTTGTTATATAATGATAAGTAAGCAGTGATGGAAATTGAAAACCATTTACCTTTTTGTTTAGAGCTTTTCTTCCATCAGATGTTCAAATCAGTGACATCTCATACTCCTGTAGAACAGTCTGCAAGGAATATAACAAAGGAGTCAAGGATGTTGCCCTGCAGGCAGGAGACAGAATGGATCTAAAATGTATCTTGGCTTTACTCAAAATGATGCCACCAACCCAACAAGCAATGTTTACTGCCTTCTTTTGCACAGGCACATTTTAAGACTTGTATCTACTTTTTGCAGACAAGATACTGCCAGCAGAGTTCCAAGTTAAGATTTTGTTAAAATAGTGCAGCTTTCAGTGTCAATGTAGACATGCCTTCCTACTTTCCAACTACATACTATACTTTTGATAACAAAATTAAAGCATTCACATTAACTCCAAGAGGGGAATTCAGTTTAGCTTTGGGACATATATTGACAACAAGTAAGGCAAAACTTGTCTGATGTACTTTCTGTGTCAGTTGTCATTGAGAGGAAAGCAATTGATTGAAATGAAATTGAATTTTTTTTTCTAATCTGGGATGTTTCTAGGTTATATCGTCCAGCTCTAGGCTTATTTCTTTACTGATGTTGGGTGCTAAGGAATTTCCAGTAAAAATCCAGGAGACAGGATTTCAGTAAACCCCATGCCAAGTAGATGTACAAAAAATAAAGCCATGTTTATTAACAGCCTTGTATTGCACAAGATTTTACAAGAAGGTGCAATGCTGTGCAACACCTGCATCATCTTTGTATCAGAGCTGTATCAAAACCTTATATGCTTGCTGAAAGGAAAAATACTCAAATGTGATGTTTACTATGGTGCTGTTGTAGAGGCTCATTGTCATTCGTAGCTGTTTCTGTTAATGTCTGCTCTGCCTTCATTTGTTTTGATTACATCATTTTGGTTTGCTTTATGTGCTGCAAGCCGATGCTATGAAGACTTTGCCAGTACATTCCAATGCAGAGATTCATACAAGAACCTTTTTAATACTAGCTTAATTTTATCACTTTTATGAACTCAACCATCCAGCTTGACACAATACTGATGGATTTGAATGAAAGCACTGGGCTATAACCATTCCCCTTCTGTCCTAATTAATAGTCAGGTTAGATCCTCCCCTCTGACTCTTGAGGATAGCCTGTCAGTTAGTTTGATTTGTGTGACTTTCCCTTGTTCTCTGCTGTAGGATCCCATCCGTTACTGTGCTCTGTGACGCTCGGATGAGGAGGAATTACACACAAACATATACTCACCCACACATAGACACACACAAAAGAGAGAGACCTTCTGTTTAAACTGAGAAGTTGTGCCTGGCCTCCCCACTGCTGCTAATTGCCTTGTTTCCCATCTGGACTATCTGGCAGTATTAACGCTGTTTCTGTGTTTTACCCTGTTTTCATATTTTCTGCCCCTTCCTCTGATAGCACAGTGTCTGTTTAGTGTCTAAAGTAAACTTTCAATTTAGTATCAGTAGTGTTTCTGTACACAACAAACTCCTCTTTTCTCTTGACTCTCCTCTTCTGAAAGTTATTTTACATCAAGACATTTACACAGAGTACATTTGCAATAACCCAAATAAAATCCAGCTTATACAACATAACCCTGCCCTGCTAGTATGTTTCATGGCGTACTTCACTTTGAAGAAGAAAGGGCTAAATTATGAAAGTTTCAAACTGAAATATACAAGCTTTGTCTTTCAGCCTGTCATTAGCTTCATTAAGAAATCCAATCACAGCATCTTGGGGCCATTGATAGTTAAAGTACAGGAAAGAGAGTTTGCAAAAGTACATAGTTGCTTTCCTCAAGTAGAATTGCCAACAGCTCTTAGGTAGTACTTGACATAGAATTTCAGTTTCTTAAAATGTTGCAGTTAGGGATGTCCCGATATCAAAAGTATCGCATTGGGGCCAATGTCGGCATTTTGAGTTGATCAGGGAATAGAATTTATGCTGATCATCTCACCCAGATTGTTTACATCAGTTTCCATAAGTTGCATACTTAAGGGCAGGCTGCGAATGCAAGAGTGACACAGTTGGCAATATTTATGTATGTAAATCACAGTCTTACTGTACACCTCACGGTGCAAAGTAGGATTGTTTTGATGCAGAGGTCTACAAAAGTTTAAGGTTTGGGACTGGAGCTCACCATTTTTCTTATTCATCATGTTAAACTTTATGGTGCTTCTGTGAAATGTGGAAAAGATTTATCATACTCAAGCTCTTTTGGTACGTTTTTCAGCATTCTCTGCAATTAAACATCATTCTGCTGCTGATCCAAGAGCTTGAACATGAGTCATTGAGCCACTATTTGTTTTTCCAACATCCACAGCCTCCTCTTCAGCAGTGTTACTCCTATCTATCTTTCTTATGGAATTTTTCCACAATGTCCCTAGAAGGTTGAAGGTTAGAGAACCAAGAAAAACACAGAAGTTCAGTTTGGGATATTTCATGCGAATCGCTTCCTTCATTCTAGTCCTTTCTCAGCTTTAGCCCTCGAATGAAGGCATGCAGTGACCTCAGAGTAATATCACATATAAAGTGAATGAAACCAGAAGTCGTCTGGAGTTGGCACATACCTGAAATGTTTTTCCATATGCTCTGTTGTATTATAACCTCACCTGCCCTATTCACCCAGGGTTTATTCTGTCATCACTCTGGTGTAATGTGGTGTCAAAGGGCTCCTTGACTGTTTGTGGAAGTACTTTACTCCCATAAATAAGAAATTCATAGCTTCAGTTCAAACCAGGCCTCCATCATCAGGATGAAACATTTTATGTCAACTTCTTGCCCTTTGGTGACGTGCCAAGAAGTTAATACTGAAGTCGGTCCAATGTTAGTTCCTGGATAGACATATTTGTCTCCAGTTAAAGGTGTTGATTGTTGTGAAGTACTCTTCCACTCATAGTGCCTCTCAGTATTTTGGCAGTTGAAACAGGTCACAGAGAGTTCAGTAGAAGTTATTACACAGCAGTCATCATAATCTGAGCCCTCATTACTCAGCAGATGACTCTCTTCTGCTGGCCAAGCCCCCCCCCCCTCCATGTTAGAGTTCCAGTACTCCTGTCCACCAGAAGAGCCCTTCACTTACTGACTATGATGATGTGTGACAGGCAGAAAATGAGACTATTAAAAACCAATGAGGAAACTAATCCCAACAACGGAGACTTATATGTTGTGAACTCCACATTTGTGGCAAGATTTTATGGATGCTAATTAGGTCCTAAACATCTGCTCTGGATTTGTTATGGTCATGATGGTTAAATGGTCAGATGGAACATCCAGGAGGGTGTTTCTTATGTCTGTTTGATGTTGGAGAGAGGCACGACAACCATCTGTTGTGGAAGTCTCTCAGTGAGATGTACTGAGTGGACGTTTAGTATGTTGGGGGTAGAAGGAAATTATGGGAATGACTCCTTTGCAGAAATTGCAGTGCAAAAGTTCTGCATAGTGTTGCCTCTACAAAGAGAGCACATAAAGAGAAGCAATATCAACTGCATTCTTCTTCAACTTCATGAAAACAATCTAGTAAATATATTTTGACCCCCTTTAAGTGTGGAAGCACAGAGTCATGAATATGGGTGCAGAGTAAATAGCACAAATAACAGAGGCTTTAAGGTACAATAGGGAGCTAAGGAACTTTCAGTGAAACACATTGTAAAGAAAGCTGGCTGAGGAGAGAGCACTGTGAACAGTTGAGCTAAATTGTGATGATATTGTGCAACTCTTTAAAAACAGTTAAAGGTCCTCAGCTGACCCTATCACAAAGCTATTTAATCAAAGGGAGTATAATGTAGAGTTGTTCCAATTCCGATACCAGTATGGGAAACTGCCCCGATACTGCCGAAAATGCTGGCATCGGTATCGACGAGTACTGGAGTCCAGGCACCATCCGATACCACGGAGCTCCAAATGTCCGTGGTAAAGCTTACTGTATGCTTGTCTGCTGCTACCGATGTTAGCCGTAAGGGTGTATTAGCCGTATGGGTGTAACGCTGCCTGGTTGGAGCTCTCAGCGTGTTTGCAATCCATGATTGGGGGTAAGCGGTGATTTGGTTCATAATCCATTGTATAGTGTTGCGTTGTACTTTGTGTTGTATTATATACTTCCTCTTTTTACACAACTACGTTGGACGATGGAGAGCCGCTTTGCGCATGCTTGTCAGCTGCTACCAATGTTAGCTGCAAGGGTGTATTAGCCGTAAGGGTGTAACGCTGCCTGGTTGGAGCTCTCAGAATGTTTGCAATCTGTGATGAGAGGTAAGCGGTGATTTGGTTCATAATCCATTGTATAGCGTTGCATTGTACATGGTGTTGTATTATATACTTTCTCTTTTTACACAACTATGGTGGATGGTGGAGAGCCGCTTAGCGCATGCTCCCTTTATCGCTAAGCATTCTGGGTAATGTAGTCAATGTAATTATTCTGAGCCGGCTTTAATACAATTATAAATGATGGTACAGGCTTCTGGTTTTTAAAATAAATGGCTTTAATTTGCTGTATTTATACATGTTTTACAAAGGGTTTAACCTGAGTCAGGCCTTACCACAATGATAATAATATCACAGTCATGCAGGCGTAGTATGATATATATTTTTTTATAACATACTGGTGTCGGATCGGTACTCGGTATCGGTACTCGGTATCGGCCGATACCCACAGCACAAGTATCGGTATTGGTATCGAGGGGGAAAAAATGGTATTGGAATATCTCTAGTATAATGCAGTTATGTTTTAAATACCTAATAAGACTATCTGCTGTTGTAAACAGTAGTCAAATGAAAACTTCATTACAAATGAAGAATTACCCAAAATGCAACTTAAATCAAAGTTATCACTAAATTTGCCCAGACAACATGTCTGTATACTGCAGTTAACAATAAACAAAAGTCAACTAACTTGTTTAATCTAAAAGGAAGAAAGAAAAATAAAAACAACAGATATAAAATAATGAAGCACTGGGAATTAAAGTAAACCAAACACACTACAGTGGTATATGATGGTATTCATTTTTGAATATAAAAAACAAAATCCAAATTTCCACTTGCATATGGTATCACTGCCGTGGGAGTAAAAATCCCATTAAACAAGGGGCAACTCAAACCTATCGCTTACCTATGAGCAGAGTGCAAGCCACTACTGGCATTGTCAAACACTCACTTCATGTGATTTACTTGCAACAATCTTTTTAAGATGCTAAATTTGGTAATCTGTTTAGGGTCAGTGTCTGACTGCGTTTTGGTAATATTGGCATGAATCAAATGATAGAATATTTATGGTGATACATGAGCGACGATAAGATGTATCATGATGTATCAGGACTCTATTAACAGGGAAATACAAAATTCTCATTTCAGTACAAAGTATTTGTTTTTTCAATAGCATTAAAAACCCACAACAGTTTCAAATATGTGATATCCATTAAAGCACCATCCCTGTAACCTTAATAATCCCTGTCTGTCCTAGTTTCAGAAAAATGTTGAAAATAGAGTCAAATAGCTGAAAGTCTGCTGCCATCAAGCAACATGAGGCGTCACTAAAATAAAAAACAAATGACTGAAATTTCTCTAAATTTTTGAATGATAAAATATATCTTGATAGTGCAATAAAAGTTTGATACAGTATTGTGCCACAAAATATCCCGATAACCCGTATCTGGATTTTTTCTTCCTACACTACACACATTCATCCAACCAACACAGCTTTGGCCATGTCTGAAAAAACAAGCATGACTCTGTGCTGCTGAAGGTTGTTTGTGGCTAGTCAGATCAAGGACGCACAGATGCATTTAACATGAATGAGGTATCAGGTACAGGTGTTTATTTGTTATATTAGATCTATATTATGCAGACAGCTGCTACGCTGAACTGCTGCAAAGCTGTTTTTTAATTGTACTGAAGAAATGACCTGTTAGACAAATCATATCTGTTTTCATAGCCCAACATCTGAGAAAATGTTGGCAAATATTGGTTGAAGCAGCAAAAGTAACCAGAACAATACTGGCATCTGTAAAACTGTTATTTTAATTTTTGGTGTTAGCATTGGTTTGCATCACTAAGGAAGCTAGACAGACAGTCAAGGTATACGTGTGTGTCTACATCAAGTTCTGTGTTGATAAAATAATTTACAGGAGTGCTGTCATCACTTTTAGAGCAGCTTTAAACAAAGCCAGAGCTGCTGCGGCAGACTGATCACACACCCCAAGGCATGGCAAACATGCCCACTTTAGACTGCAAATGTCTTTATTACAGTAATTAGGAGGAAACCTTGACTATTTCTCTGAAAACCCCTCAGATAGGATATGGTGCAATATTATTGCCAAAGCCTAAACCACACAGATGAACCTGGACAGACCGTACTGTCACTTGAACCTCAGATAAACGGCGGTTTTATGTTTTATGTAACCTTTAAAGAAACATATGCCAGATATTTTAGATAGAACCCTTACCCCCCTGTAAGAAAAGTCTTGAACCATGTGTTGTTATGGGAATTAAAGGTTTCTTGGTGGGATAGATATTATTAGGGTCATGTATGCATCACATCCTTATGGTGCATCTAATCCCATTTTACAGGTGAAAACAAGCGGCTGACACTATGTGTCCCTGAGGGAACATCTGTCAGCATGCTGCCAGCAGAGAGCAGGGAAGGTAGTGACAAGGACTTTGTTGTAATTAAGAATGAAGTTAATTAAAGAACAGGAGTTTCAGTAACAAATATATGACGAGCATGGGATAACAACTTTGTAATTACAGAACAAAAACATGAGAAATCTTTCTTTTCCTATCTTGCGTTAACACAACACAGAAAAAAAGGGAGATATTTTCTTTTGGTCAGATTTTTTTGGATGTAGAGCATCATGTGCCTGAAGCCTTACAGATGTCCCTTAAATGGACTGTTAAAGTGTAGGACATTGATTTTGTTTTATTTTAAAATTTCAGAGTACACATGTTGACAACTGTCAGAATGCTTTAGGCCACGGAGGCACCCAGTCAGTGAGTGCCAGACTTATGACGAGAGGTCTTAAAATAGTTTATGCTTGGTAGAATTTACTCAGATGTTGCAGCCAAACAACAAAATGACAGCTTAATAAAAAGGCGCATAAGCTGACACGGCTGAAACAGTTTCTGGCAGCTTCCACTTAAGAGCCTGAATTATATGGTGAGTTTCCCTAGTAAACAACCCAAAGCAGTGCACAGTTTAACTTATTTATCATGTATTTTAAGCTGGGAGGTTAACCAGGGATCCTGTGCTAACAGCACAGTTAGCTACAAGGAAAATGCATGCAGTATGAAGGAACACAAATGTCTGATATAAATATGTAACAACTGAAAATCAGCCAGCACCATGGTGCATTTGTGGAGGTATCAAGGGAGGATAATTACTTAAACTGGTGCTTTGTCACTCCTTTGACAAATGAATGAAGATCAAGATTGAACAAAATAAATGTCCCCCCACACAAAAACTGGACAAAATGTTAGAAATGAAAATTTATTGGTAGAGGATTATATAAGACACATGATGAAGAACTTATACTTCAATTTCAACAGTCAGTAGAACCAGGAAAATTCATTGTGGTCCAGCAGATAGATTTCACAGTTTATACTTGTATAGCAAAATGCTTTGTATTTAAGAGGGGCAAACAGCGAATTGTGCGTTCGCTCGTTCCCTTCTAGCAGAGAAGTGAGGGTTAGAGGATGTCTCTGAACAAGTGGAACAGAGGCTCATAAACCCAGATACCTTTTCAAAAGGAGGTAAATGATTTTTTTTTATCCTGTCTACCCCCACAGTTGTAGTTGTTCACACTGCTCTGACAGCTCATGTTGTCCATTATGAGCAACCTGCATGCATTTGTCCTGTACTGCATTAAACAGAGTTAGATAAAAACACTGAAGTGGGTCAAGCTTTTGGGGGCACAAATGCACAGAAATTCCTTTTAACGATGAGAATTTGAAGGAAAGGGTCTAGCAGGAGAGGAGAGTGCAAAAATGCCCACCGTTTGGGTTCAGTGACAGTCTCCACCCACTCTGCATTTTTATTCAATGACTAATATCATTAAGGGATTCGTGAATATTTGATAGAGTAGCTGTATCTGAAGGGCTGAGTTGCTTTCTCTACAATATGTATTTATTTTATGTTATTCTCTGAAACAAAAATGTACATTACCATTACGATGTTTTGTTACGATCCAGCATGTGTATCTCTCTGTGTTTTCGGTCACGGCTAATCATAGGAGAGCTTCACAATTAATTACAAGTATGGTTCTCATTAATTGCTTTCCGTTTCTCTAAAGTAAATTGACAGGCTTGTTCTGTAGGGGAAAGGCAGTCAGATTGTTTGTACTGCTGCTCTGTTCAACTCTCGGTGTTTAAAAGGAAAGGCAGTAGCAAACTGCTTATTCTTACTTGGGTATGACTTAGCATGAAAATAGCGATGGACTAACATTGCTCACCATCTCATCAGCAGATCATCGCAGGACAAAACAATATCATCTGCTTCAAAAGCTCATTCAGTTCCCAGTAGTCCCAGACAATAAACAGCATTTTCATTGTCATCATGATATGAAAATGTGTAATGAGCTCTTTGCAAAGGACACCTGTGAGGAGATAAATTAATCTTAAAAGAAAAAAAAATGCAAATAATGTCTCTTCGTGCTGTGTCTTCCCTGTGAGTGCTGTCTGTTATCAAAACAGCTGCAGGCTGCAGCCACTCTTCAGTTAGAGAGAAGACAGCCTCAAACCCGAGGCCTCTTACTGCACTGTTTTGAACATTGGTGTGACAGCTTTATACAATGTTTCTCTGCACTTGAGATTTTTTGACTCATCTGCTGCAGAAGCAAAGGAGAGGAACATTATTAGATTTAGGCGAAGTGACTGCAGGACAGGTTTTTCAAAGGCAGATAGCAAGGTGATGTTTTCTGAGAAGATTAGACCCAGGTGCTTTGGTTTATCTTTTAACACATTGTGTTGTTTTTACAGTGATCTGTCATCAGGATGATACCTTTAATTAGATTGCTAGAGGATCAACATGGTCTTTAAGCTGCTTTCTCTTTTCTCCCTCCTGACCTGCAATGTCAGGTGGTTAAGTATAAACACACACCCTTTCTCATCACAAAATTTATGTTGTATATAAAATTACACCGTGGAATAACTGCTGCACTAAAAAAATGGCATAAGTTCCTATTAGACAAAAGCTCAAAAAGAAATAGGGCTTAATGTGTTTATGAATTGATCAAGCAGCTTGCCATTTCTCTGAACATTGATGAACATACTGTCAATATGCCTGAATGTGATTCACAGATAAAGTCCATATGTGGAAAATGCTGCTTGTTAAATTTCTTGCAAATGTTTACCACACAGACAGCTGTTTGCTGAGTAGAAAAAACCTGAGCAGATGTGATCAGCTCAAAACCTGAGACACCAGTTCTTAAAGTTTTGTGAGTATGACTACTTATTCAATGTAATGAATAGAAAAAATAAACTTTGTAGTCTAATGACAGAGGCCATTATTTGTTATTTAGTAAAGGATGTGATACATATAAACATTAATCAGTAGAATTCTGTGAATCTGAGTCTGACTTTGCCATTGGGGTGGACTTAGTTTACTTTTGATTCAACGCATTATATATCACTCATTTGCAAAACTTCCTGCACAGTGAATATAAAGCTGTGTACAAGGTTTGAAGGGACAGATGAACAAGTCATTGGATGGTGACAAGTATGTAAGCAATAAAAGGATCATGTAAAAGCAAGTCTTAAAAAGTGAGTTTTAAGATGTGATTTAAAAGATGTCACTGATTCAGCTCGTCTTATCTCCTCGGGCAGGGCATTCCAAAGTCGAGGAGCCCTGACAGAAAAGGCTTGATCACCTTTCGCCTTAAGCCTCGACTTTGGAACAGCCAAGAGGCCCCCACCCGAGGATCTGAGGCTGCCGGCTGGCTCATAAGGTGTCAATAATTCAGAAAGTGTAGGCTGGGGCCATACCTGTAATAGCCTTAAAAGTGATCAGTAAAATCTTAAAATCAATTCGGAAATGGACAGGGAGCCAATGGAGAGAAGCAAGAACAGGAGTTATGTGATGCCGTCTGTTAAAACCAGTTAAAAGCCTAGCTGCTGCGTTCTGGACCAGCTGGAGGCGAGAGAGTGATTTGTGGGAAATTCCGGAGAGAAGGGAGTTACAGTAATCTAGCCTGGAGAAGATGAATGCATGAATGACCTTTTCTAAATGAGCAGGGGGAAGGATGGGTTTGATTTTGGAGATGGGCCGGATTTGGATGAAGCAAGACTGGACTGTTTTCTTGATGTGATGTTCGAAAGACAGGTTTGAGTCAAAAATTACACCTAAATTTCTAGCAGTTGGAGTGATGTTAGCAGAGTGGGGACCGAAGGTGCTGGTGATCTGGGTGATATTTGGGTTTGGGTAATTGAACAATATAATTTCTGACTTGGATTCATTTGGTTGCAAAGTTGGGCCATCCAACTTTTGATATCTTTGAGACAGTTAAAAACAGCAGCTAAGCATTGTCTATTGTGGGTCACCAGGTCTCAGCTGGAGGTATATCTGTGTGTCATCCGCATAGCAGTGGAAATACATATTATGGCTCTGAATGACTTCACCAAGTGGAGGCATATAAATAGAGAATAAAAGCGGACCTAGAATAGAACCCTGCGGTACACCACAGGCACTACGACGGGTGGAGGAGGAGTGGTTACCTATGGTGACCGCAAAGGTTCTGTCTAAAAGATAAGAGTAAAACCAACTAAGTGCAGTACCCTTGACACCAACCCAGGTCTCGAGGCGATGCATTAAGATGGCATGATCAACAGTATCAAATGCTGCACTTAAATCTTAAAGGATTACTCCTCCTGACTCCTCTGTCAGTAGCTAGAAGACGGTCATTTGTTACCTTGAGGAGGGCCGTTTCTGTGCTGTGCAAATCTCTAAAACCTGACTGAAATTTCTCAAAGATGTCATTTTGATTCATAAAATTTAAAATCTGTGTTAAAACTACTTTCTCTAAAACTTTTGATAAAAATGGTAATTTAGAGATTGGCCTAAAATTACTAAGAACAGAGGGGTTAAGGTTAGGTTTCTTTAAAAGAGGTTGGACCACAGCATGTTTAAAAGCAGATGGAAAATGACCAGTTAAAAGGGAGCTATTTAGAATAGATAAAATACTGGGAGACTCTGGCGGTGCCTGGGCTGGACCATCGGGGGGCTGAACATTAATGGTGGATATATGTTGATTCCTAAGCACCTCGAACTTATTATCCAGCCGAATGGTGCCAGCGGGTGAAGCAGTCTCAGATGGAGGAGAGCGGGAACAGCTCTTTCCGTGCTTTTTCCCCAGGACAACAGTCCAGGATTCCCGAGTGGCGGGTGTGAAAGAGATCTGGACTTTTGGTTTGGCACCAAGCCTGGGCCAGTCCTGGTCATCCTCCTGGATGGACCGGGTGCCTGGTTGGACCGGCTGGGAGATGGCAGGGGGACCTAGCCAGAGGAGAGTGGTGTTGTTGTCAGGGAGGCGGGAGGCCTCTGTCGCCATAGAGTCTATCAGACGTTCGGCATCTTGAATCTGATATAGGGTGGATATTCCCCCCTCAAGTTCGGCTATCTTTCGGGTTAAGCGACAGCATCCAGCACAGTCCGGTAGAGAGGTAAGTGGAGACATAGCTTTTGAGTTGTTTACCAGGACAGCCAGTTGCTAGGGTAAACAGTCTGCTCCGAGCACAAAGTCCGATAACATGTAACCATAGGACAGATTGAGCGTTTCTTGTGGAGTGAGGACTGACTTTACTTTAAAAAGACTCAAGAAGTTGTGAATGAAGAAGTAAAGTGCGATTAGAGCAGTAGGAAAGAGTACAAAATACGAGCCCGATCTGACAGCAGCAGAACAGCAGAACAATTGTACCCCTTAGCCCTTCCCCTTCGTCTTACCCCTTAGTCTACCCCTTCCACTTGGCCTTCTGTTTTAGGGCCAAGGGAAAGAGGTGAAAACATGCCCTAAGAAATGAGACGCCACTTGATTCTCGCTACGTCATCACCCAGAGCCACTCACTGGCTGTGTCGTAGGCAGATGTGACAATTGCTGTAGCTACAGGTGCGAAAGCTAGCTCATTATAAAATTTTAAAGTACAAACAACAATTCAAAACATGATTAATATTTACTTGATGATTTAATAATTACTTATAATTATGCACTTCCTTCGTCCTTTGCTCTGCCTTTTTGTCAGCAGGTGCGGTTCATTATGGGAATTCTCATACCTCTTCCTTTCAAGTGAGGTCCCGGTCTGTCTTTGTTTCAAGGGCTGTGTAGCTCTTCGCCTTAGCACTTCCCCTTGGCCCTACGGAGAATTGGGACACTCCTTCACTAGACGTGAACGCACAAAACCAATGGCTAAGGGGTAAGACAAGGGCTATGGGGTACAACTGGGATTCACTCTGGTATTCCCACTGGTCAAGTTGGTGGGCAGATTAAAAAAATTAACCGGCCAAGTAGATTTTTACACTGGCCAAAATGGAAAATTGTCTTTTTGTGTTGAATAACTTTTTTTCAGTGCATTTAATTGAGTTAAAATTGTATGCTCCACTGATCAGCTTATTTATTCAGAATCGAAATCAAGCACTAGCAAAGGAATGTTTATTTGCTTACATCTAATTAATATAATAAACAGCGTCCAGGCCAGTCCATGGAATTGCCTCTGCTGATGAAGCTTATCGAAATTTTACTCAGCAGTTTTTGAGGTCTTTACTTTCAAACATTTTGCATCCTATTCCTTTTTTTCTTCTCTCAGTTTACATGTGAATGGTTTCACTACAACTTGGCTGTAAACCTCTTGTCACAGTTACAGATTTCTACTTTCATTTTGTTTAGATTGATTTGCAAGTCAATGTGCATTACTGGATTCAATCGAATGGTCTCAGGAACCCATTCTCAGCAAGTGTCCTTTGCCGATAAAGCCCTCAGGGCTGCTTGTTGCCAGCACCCAGCAATAGTCCACACATCCCAGAACCACAACCAAGCCAAGTCTGCTATTACTGCCAGCTCTGCTAAGCTCTGCACCGCCTACTGTCAGACACTGCTGACTGAAAACTGCCACAGAGGGCATTAATATGCAGGATCCACTGATCAGAACAGTACAACTTGTATACAAGTCACTACTACTGAGTAGGAAACACCAGAATTTATTATATGTGGCTTAAACATCCCACAATATTTAAAGCTTACTCATATTGTTTTTTTTGCAATAGCCTGTAGATGATGTGAATATCCCTCATTATTATGATCTTGTATAACAATTTTATTTGGTTCGTGCTGAGTTTTTAATTCAGAACATAACTATACAATTCTCCTGTGCACACATGTGTAGACTACCCTGTTTTTTTTTTTTCAGAGAGAATGTATGTTTCCGTCATCTTGAAGGAAAAATTCATTAAGATTTCTCTTTCTCCACAAGTCTTGTGTTGACGCTTTCAAACAACACATTTATATGTTGTTGGGTGTTCAGAGTTTTTTAAAGCCCCCTGAGTCTATGGTGATGTCACACAACTTTTTCAAGTTGTCAGCATAAAAAGATATTTCACAAACTGGCCCTGGAGTGAGAGAAAGTAAGGAAAGAAGAGCCATGGATTAATTCAGAATTCATGGTTCTTACTCTTCTACTTGTTATTCTCCTGGGCACTGAAGAAAAGGATCCTGGGATATGGATCTTTTCTGATACGGGGTATATGTCTGGGATCGGGCTAGGCTTGGTGTATACTAAATAATAATGATGAGACATGAAATATTGACAATATCTGTACATTTTGATGAGCACAGGGGAGGACCAGACATGAGCTCTCTGTTGTATGGGGGATGGGGATCAGTGGATGGATACAGTTTCCAAGCTTAGTTGAAATTCTTCCATGAAAACAGTATTTAACAGTACTGTTCTGCTCAGTGGGGAAAAATAAAAATAAAAAACATTTTAATTTTTTATAAAATGGTAGAGGAGGGGAGTAAATGGGTCTAAGTTGACCAAATAGACCAAACTAATAATGACAATGCAGAGGTCTTGATGAAAGACCCTACTTTGACAGGAAGCAGTGAAGTGTCAGCGAATGTTGGAGTTTAGTAGAAAAAAGGACTTTAAAATGTTGACCACAGAGATGAGCCACAATTGTGATGGACATAAAAAAATAAGAGTCATCAACTGTGAATGCTAAAGAGAAAACATCCAGAATGTGGAGTGTGCGGTATATCTTAAGGTGCAGATCCAATTTAAGATGTGAAGATGAAAAGTTAACTTTTGTAGCCCAGGCATGGATAACCTTTCCCAGAGTTCTGGGAAACAAGACCATGGATCACAGACTGCGTATAATTACTTAACTTTAAATAGTTCCTCAGTTTAAATTTTTATTCAACTTTTGTTATTTTCATTCACCAGGTCTTTGATTACTAATTATAAACGTGTTACCCAGGGCTGAACAATATTTCCATTTCACATTCCAACTGCAGTGTGCCCATACGCAATAATAACAATAATAATTCTTTATTCATATAACACTTTTTAAGACATATACAAAGTGCTTTACAAAGCAAAAAAAGACAGTCATAAAAATAAAACATAGCAGTGAGATACACACATACAGTTTATGCAAATTTTAGAAAAAGCAATTAAAAAATATGTGTAAAAGCCATAAAAAAAGTTAAAATGATTTTACCAAACCTTGATGACATATAATAGTCACGTGTCTCAAGGCAAATCATACTAATAATTGTGTGTTTAGTGGGAACCAAAAACACCAATTTTCTTGTTTCCTTCAATATTTACTACAAAGTCACCATCACCAAATCACCAAGAATTTGTGTTTCCTCCAAGTAAAAATGTACCAGCTACAGACATTACTGATACAGCAGGGTTCATTTCAGTGTGACCATGTTAAATTGAGACCTTTAGCAGATTAAGTTCTTTTTTTAATTATAATTATATAACTACTCTTTAAACATAGTGAGCATCCAAACAGAGGTACATTGTTGGGGATACTTTCAGTTTCTAAAAATGGTTGTTGCTATGACAACCACAAACGCTCAGTAGCACAACACAGTTAGTTTTTAGAAATTTTGAAGACAGGGTTTCTTGTGAAGAATTAATAAATATACTGTTCAAAATGGCTGTAAACAGAGGCCACTTGCAATGCCTTTGCAAGCTTTACTTGAAGAGTTAAGGAAAAAAACATGTCACTGGAATCTACCTCCTCTATTTGTGTATGTGTCTACATCTCAGTTACTGTCAGAGGTCTACAATATGCAATGGAAAAATTGGCGGGTTTGCATTAAAGGTTTGCATATAAGTCATAGGGTTTAATGTAGAACGTTTCCTGTAAAACACTGCAGGATATTCATGGCAGGTTGAACAAATAAAACAACATAATTTTTGTTTTCCAGTATCGCCCTGTTGTTACCTCCCTTTAAACAAACCCCAGAACTGCCATTGAACATTACTGCTAGCTTAGTTACTCAGTGGACATCTTCTCATTGGCTATACAGCAATGATTTTTTTGTCTGCCAATTTCAGGTAGATACTGAATCTAACTTTGACGTACAACATCAGATCTTGATTGAACAGAGTTACTAAATTTGTGCAGTCTGTACCTAAACAGATTTTCTTACACTTAGAACTCACACTTTGAGAGTTAAGTTAAAGAAAGCTTCTACTATTTTTCATTTCTGTTGATGCCAAATCCTTCTTTTGCTCTGAGTGGCTAGCTGTTCACAGCAACTGTGCCACAGCTAAAATCACAGCTGCTCATTGGAATACAGTGCATAAATCAAGTGACGGATTTGTCTCTTGTCAAGAACAAAGTATGATCTATTACACTGAACTCATGAGTTGCCAAAGTTTATGTTTATATTCGTTCATCCAACCCCACTGCTGCCAAATAAGAAGCAACAAAACCTAAATGTCATATTGTGAACAATCCCTCCCTTCACAATTGACTTGTAGTCCGCTGGAGCACAATGATGTCTCCAGCCAGTGGATCTTTTCTTCAAAAACAAACTGCAATAAGTTATTAATTCTCAAATATGTCGCAGCTCTACAATTAAAGGACCTCCACAGTCTGTCAAAGAAGGCACAGAACAAGGCTGGATCACTGCCAGTGCCAGTCGGCATGTGTCGAGAGAGTGAAGCACTGCTATTATCAAAGTAAACAGACTTTGCCTGAGAAACCCACGAGAGACAGAGAGGAAAAGAGAGAGAGAGAAAAAGAGAGCACATGTGAGACCTTAAGACCCTATACACGGTCTATAAAAAGTTAGTCAATATTGCCTGGGGGGGGTCATAACTCAGTTTCCCCTGGTATCTATCTATGTAATCATTTTATATAAGCTGCACACACTGTCAATATTTTCCATAGATATGAGATTACAGCTGGTATTTGCTTCTATTGTCATTAAATCTATGGGGGCATTAGATGACATCAATGGGACTGTTTGTGTCAGTTTTGCAGCACTGAGAACTAAACAGTCAGAGCAGTGGGCAAAGGCAATGTGTGTGAAATGAGCACATTAAAGTTTGAATATTACGCTAATGAGTTGGAATAACATCTTAACTGTAGAGGAAATGTGAGTCATAACCACCCTGGTAATTAGCTTGAGTTGAAGAAACATTTCAGCATTATATCTGCTTCAAAGTTCAGTGTTTATACTCTTCAGAGTCCTTGTCTGAACATTGTTCCTGCAAAGATTATAGCTTTGAGAAACTAGAATTACCTTATGGCTGTTATCTGCAAGGTATACAGTTGCTGACAGTGAAAGGGGTTTTTGGTAGAAATGATACTTTTTTAGTGTTGTAGATTAGGGCTGCAGACGTGACGACAACAGTAATTGACTGCATGTTTGAAAACAATGGCAGCGCATGAAGCGGTCTCAATATCTGTGTTTTTTTATATCAGAAACGGACTCAATATATTCTTTGAAAGAGGAGCAAAGAATGTCACTTGAAATTTGTCTTACGAGAAATCATGTTTTTGCTCTTCTCCTGACCGGGGATCACTGCTGGGAAACTGGGAGAGAACGCAGAAATCCTCCCTGGACATGCCGGGTTATTCTATGGTTGTCATAGTTACTCAGTGATACTTAGTGAAATATGCTCTCCACAGAAGTTTACCGGGAGAACTTGGTGGGGATTGTCTTTGACGAGGTTCATGTCACATTTAAGTGTTGAATGATACATCTGTGTGGTATAATTTAATGTAAGACGATAGTCTAAGGTAGTTTAAGCTAACGGCTAACAACAGCGCGAGCTGCTACGTCATAAGTTGCAGCGTTGCTTGATATAGATTGGTCTGTGATGAGTGTGACGAGCCAAACGATGGTCCAGTCACAAGCTGCTGTTGTTTTTGAAGGTTCTGCCTCTGAAACCATTTTCGAACGGCTCTTTCCCAGTTGGATTAGTGAAATATTTCCGTGGCGGATATATGGAACTGTCAGGCAAGTTTCGTTAGTTTGTTTTTTAACATGATTCTGTTGAACCACAATTCAAAAGCAATGTCTGATTTTCATTTGTTAATTTTCAGTAAATTTTTTTTTATTCTTACTTTTGTCAGTTTCAAGTTATTTCAGTGACCATGGGACCAGTGGGTTTTCTTTCTTTAACGGAAGGGTACCAACAATTTTGCCCCCGTCTGTATATGATGGAGATTGTAAGGTGAAGTAGTAACAGGGACTGGACAGAGTTAAACATTTCAGTATCACTCTGCATAAGATGTGTCTCAGGTCTATTTTAGTAAATAAATAACCACAAGTACAACTACTAAGCCTACTACTGCAACCACTACCAGCCATAAACACATTTTTATAACTAACAGGGAATGTATTGTTAACTTTTGATCAGTCTGATCTGAAAATGGATTTTGAATGGAACTGTGACCCCAGAATTTGAATTTAACTTTAACCCACCAGAAGATGCACACCCCTATTTTATACAGTTTGAAGAAAATCTCCTAAAATATTTTTGTGATATATGTTCACTAACAGTGGTTGGACATGAGGCCCCAGTGACCTTAACCTTTGACCCATAACCTTCAAAATGTAATAATTCTTCCTAGAGTCAGAGTGTGCTAAATTTAAGTAAAATCCCTTAAAGGGACTTGAGATATTTGTGAGATATTCTGTCCACAAGCAAGCAATTAACATCAGGCCAAGTTTGACCGTTGGCCCATTACCTCCAAAACCTAATCACTTCATGTTAGACTCAGAGTGGCCATTTATGCAAAGTTAAAGAAATTCCCTTTTCGTTGACTTGAGATTTGGCATTAACGAGAATTGATGGATGGACAGATTAAAACGTTTAAAGTGAATTGTCCTTTTATTTGAACAATGCCGAGGCAGCCTAATATCTAAGCCTTCTCGACTCCCTCAGTGGCAAGTCTGTCATTTGAATTCAACACCAAATATCACAGTAATAGATACAGTTCAGTAGAGTCAAGCAGTAACTGTGGTTATAAAGAACACAAAAGAGGTTGGTTTTGTAAGATAGTGGCAGGTAACTGATCTGGCAGGCAAAACCCGATAACAGGGCTCCGGCTCTTAGCCCCTCATTCTCATCTGCCTTTAAACTCGTCCTTTCTTATCCAGGCCAGGTATGGAGATGCACAAGACTGGACAAGGTCACAAAACTCATCCCAAATCATTTCTTAAAAATCTTGCTTTTAAATCCCTCTGAAACCTTGTAGAGAATAATCAAGCATTTCTCTGGCCTTGCCCAAGGTCAATGTGAAGCTTGTGCAGGGACATTCCTCTGTGTCCTCTAGAGAGAGGTTTGAAAAACTCAAGTAACCTACATTAAACTCCACATTAAGATGTTTCTCAACATTTCTACAGTCTGGACTAAACATGTTATCGGTCATCATAGCCCATTCATTCTTAAGGAAAACTGAACCGGGATTTTTTTTAAAAGCTTGAGTAAATTTAATCAATTTATTTGAGTAAATTAAATTTACTTTTTCAACATATAAAGTTTAAATCAAATAATAATTTGGGACTGACCATCAAATTCATTGATGTATACTGCTCCCTGTCTGCTAGACAACATCTCAAAAAATACAGTCTCTGAGCTGAGCTGCATCTACCCGAAGTTTCAGGACGAATCCTCCAGAGTGGGCATTATCAATTAGAGGACTCTGATCCAAGTCTGAGCCACGTTGCTGTTGTATCTGCACCTTTATCTCTATTAGTGTTGTAAATATACTGTACAGCTTGTGGGGCTATTTGGGTAATTCCAAATCACACAGCTTCTTGAGTATTTACAGTAGCTATATATCTTGCCAGAAATGTCACAGATTGATCAATTTGTCTGAAAAACAAAAACATTGTGGTTGAAGAACAGAGACCGAAGTCTCAGGAACAAACTCAGTCGGGGAAACAAAGGGCTCTGGGGAGATGCAGACACTTTCACGCTGTTAAATGAAAAAGCAGACAGTGAAAAAAGATTTTAACATTTACTAAAGATGGACACTTTGTTTTCCCTTACTGGCAGTTGACCAACTTTTTTTGTTGTTTCACAACTTGCTATCATTAAATGCAGCTAGAAGAGCTTAAGTACACATCCTTACAGCAGTCATACAGACTAAAATCTAAAAAGATCAATCAGAATCCCCACATTATCATTTCCTGACAAATAACTAACATATCTGTCTTAAATTATGTAGGAGTTGCCTGTTGAGTGCAGATTTCAATTCAGGGGAGAGCAGGGTTAAAGCTGTTCAGGCTTGGACAAAACATACTTCCTTTTTCTGGATTTGAGCCTCTTTTATTGTAGTTTGTCCTTTTCAAGAGCCGCCATTATAGTTTTAAATACAAAGCCTAATTAGAGCTTATTTATAATATGTTCATTAACGGTCCTCTCAATTTATGACTGTCTTTTGGGATCACTCTAGACCTATCCTCTAGTTCATAATAGAAACTGTTTTTTGTGTTTATTTTGAATCATACCAAAGGTTAGACATGATGATGCTCTGGACCTTTAGCTAAAGAAACCCTGGAACTGGACCCAGTTAAATTTCTATTGTTGACCCCCGCTCTGGCATCGAGGACAAGGCTGGGAGTGAGATTAAGACAGTCCACTCTTTCATACCTCCTATATCAGCCACAGAATTATATATTGTATGATGCCTTTGTGTTTCTGATTATTTGCCATAAATTAATAACAAGCCTTCGCAGACTTAGTAAAAGGTGTAAGTTCAGATTTCATCAGCCTTTTGGCCTTTGCCTTATGTTTTTTTTCTTTTTTAGAATCCATAGTAAGTGAATGCATGCTTAACACAGTGACATGTCACTAAGGAAAATAGCGGCATTTATTTTTTGTGACTGTGGTCAATTTTTCTCAAATTTTCCCTCTGGTTAGCCCACATCTGACCAATGAAAGCACTCACTGGCACATATGTCACAGTCCATCAAAACATGAAACTTGGCAGTACACTTTATTTAGTGTTTGTACCACAGCAGCCTGCTGTATTTGACACATTCTTTTTTCAATGACAAGAACATTGAATTAAAGGTAAAATATTGGTCAGTATTGAAGTTACAGTATGATGATGAGTTTAACAGCTGGTACATTAGTGTATGAGTCAGGACTGGACCTCCCAAGAGATTGATTCAAACTGTTGTGACAAGAAGACCTTTTTTTATAACTCACCATGTATGTCTGTCGTTCTCCAGCCTCTGTCTCACTGGAGACCAGGAAATTATTCAGTTGGGGTTATTTTCCGGCAGCATGGGAGCTGATAGTTATGAAGGCTTTTTGTACGGCAAATAATGTAGGGTGTTAGAACAACCAAGAGCATGATTCACAGAAACCACCAGCACCAAACTATAAAAGCATGAGGAAAGAAGGCCCATATTAAACATGAGACACCTCACATTCACTGATGCATGCACTGGTGGGATGTGGAAGCAACAGCCTCTCCAGCTGGTAACCCTCAGAGCATGTGTGGAGACTCAACTTAACATCTGTACAAGAAGGCTAATTGAACAGTAACATGTAATGGTCTCAAAGTAAAAAACACTCTAAAAAAACATACATGAGGGAAGGCCCTGACTTTATTTTTTGTAGCATTTTTACCTTTTATTTCAGATTCATTTTGTAGATTAAATGTTTGATTTTCCTACACACCAAAAGTGGCACTCCAAAGTCTTGAGATGCTCTGATGACCTTTCAAAGATTTGAGCTGTGGTTGTGATAGGTGTATTTTAAATTCCAAAAATGAATATGTCAGTAAATGCTTAAAGTCAAAAGACTGGAGGTGACTCTCCCTAGAATAAAAGGCTTAAGCTTTTGCTCTGTGCCGAGTAAGTGGTGACACAGTTACTCAGCTGAAAGATTTTTGTTGAAGAAAAATGAATCAAGAACCTTTTAAAATGCTTTTCATAATCTCAGACAGCTGTAATGGTCTTTTTGTAGAGTTATCAAAAAGTTTTAAATGTGTGTAAAATCCTTTAAAGATTAAGTTGTTATATCCAAGGTCATACATTTTTAAAACCCATTTCGACCAGTCCTGAGACATGCCCTCGTGTCAGTCTATCAGAGCCAAGTTGAATGTGTCAAACGACTTTTCATCTTGTCTGTTGTCCCTCACTAGTACTTATTTCTTTCCTTTATATACCCCTCCAGCTGTCTCTGATTTGAAAGCCCAGCTGTTTCATATTCCCTGGAGTCCTCTTATAGATCGTTGCACAACAGCGGAAGTATTTAAAAATAGTCCCAGGATTAGGGCAGACGTAGGAAATAAGTACATCAGTGTCACCAAAATATGATTAATTCATCTAACAGTTGTACTTCACAAACCAGAGCTCATTGCCTTGCTGCCTGAAAAATAGAAATGGAGAAAGTCCTTCTGGTGTCTGCTGAAACCAAACTGTTGAATTGTTAATTCAGGCTGGTAATTTTTCCTGTGTGACTTCAGAAATCTTTGCTTTAGCACAGCTGGAGCTTCATACCATGTCTGCAACTCCCGTAGGATCTCATGATGAGGGAGTCAACAAGTCCAGTCCCAAAAGCTTAAGTGATGAGAGTACATTACAGAGTGGAATATTGGGATGTAGTCATTCCACCGCTGATCTGAATCAGGAGTTAACGGAGGAGCAGTGGGGAAGATGGTGGCAGTGCATGGCAGAACACTGTGAGGGTAAACCTGAGGGCAAACCTGTGGAGCTCCTGCTGTGCATGCCGTGCATGCCGTGCCGCGCCGCGCGCATTTTCACAGTGATACAGCACAATACAAAAGCAAAAAAAGGGGCAATTTCACATACATGAAGATGCAGTGTGTTAGGGTAGAGATACGAAAAAGGTAGTTTTTTTTCCAAAGGGGAACTGGGCGATACGGACTAAAATTCACACCTTATTTTTCTTTGGCTCAGTAATAATACATGGCATGTTTCTTTGGCTATCATTTTAAGATATAACCTATTGTTCTTACCATACCAGATTACTAACTTTGATAGAATTCCAGTAAAAACCATATGTTACCGATACTTGTTTGTTATTATTGAAGCTACAATAAAATTAAGAGACACTCAAAAAAAAAAAAAAAAAAAGTCTTTAGAAATTCTTTGCATAAGGCAACACGACTTAAAGTTGTTTTGGTGAGATTTTACATTACTGCCACTGCTGGTGCTGCTAACTGCAGAAAAGCCACTCCTTCAGCCCAAACTTGCAGGATGTGTGTATTAAACATCATGAGGCCTCATTAACATTTTCTGTGATGGTACCTTTTCAGGAGGGGAAAGGGATTAATTGCGGTTCAGTTGACACCAATCACAGACATGCTTTGCTTTGTCTGCTTCATGTTACTTTATGTGTCCTTTGAATCATTTTCACACATCTGACATTGCGCAATTTTTTAAAATCAATTTTTATGTCCTTAGCTTTGCTCCCCTCCACTCCACTTCTGCTAATCTTTTCCTCTTGTCCAACTTCACTGCCCTCCCCAAACGAGCTCTGACCCAGAGCCCTTGAAGAAGGCGCTGCTCTGACTGCAGTGGGCATAACCAACATGCAAGCTCTGCCCTCTGCTTCCTTTTTTTGATGAGTGTGAGTTTAGTCCCTCCTAAATATGGAAAATTGACCAAAAAGAAAAGAAGAGAACAAGAGACACAGTGTTATGGATCACAATTCCTTTATCTCAGAAACATGCACCATGGAGAGGAGACCTTGAGAGGTGTCCTCTGAAGACAAGACAGTTCTCCAACCTTAAATACAGCACTCACAGAATCACATGACAAAAAATTTATATATTTAGCATCTGTTCAAGAGAGTGAATACCTCAGGACACCAAATACAGGTAAAACTTCACCCCCAGTTGAAAACCACCCCCACCACCTGTTTACAAAAGGGTCAAAGTTGTCTAAAAACAGATGTCAGACCTTGGTGTTGTATTACTCACTGAGTTTAAATAAGGCTTTCCAAAAAAATCCTTACATGAGTGGCAACTGGCGTTAAGGCTGCATTACCTTCACTCACCCCTCTAGAAAAATACACTGACTGGCAGTTTCTGCATGCTTTATAGAGGAAATACACTCAAAGCTTATCATCGTCATCAACGTTAATCTTACCGTGATCCTGTTTTGAAATTGTTTTATCGCCTAGCTCTAATGTGGATTGTTGTTCACATTTTCAACTAAAAAAGAGAGGACACTGTTTAAAAAGCACAATTACATTGGCAATATTTGGTCAAGTGGTTGGAACTGGCAAGATATTTCACAATTTTTAGAAATCACAAACTGCTGTGGAGAAGCCATATTCTACTGAATTTTTCATCCAAAAAGTTGACTGCGTTTTATATACAAATGTGATCAAAATACCATTTTAAATACATAGACATCACTTCATACAGCTGCTTCAATAATGCGGCCTGAAGTGACTGAGTCTTTTCTCCTGTCTATTGTAAATTCATGAGAGCAGCAGCTTCGCTGCTTAAAATGTGCAGGGAAACAACAAGATAGAGCTGGTTGAGGTTGCAGTTCTGTTTATAAGCATTTTCCCTTCACTAACAGCTTTGGCAAACCTTGGTTGGACCAACAAAAGCACTCATTGTTGGAATGCACATCAGGGTCAAAACATTCAACACAATAGATTACTTGATTGTGTTTGTTTCACAGCACCTTGCTTTATTCAACAAAAGGCAGAAGAATAGCAAGGATAATACATTTAAAGTATGAAGGTAGATGGAATTTGAGCAGCAGTACGATGATGGTTATGCTCAAACTTGTACAAATGTGAACAGCTGGACCTGGAGTGGCTGTGGTACATTTTCAGCTCATAGATTAAACAACAGAACCAACCAAGTTCTCATCTTTTTGGTTTATTTTTTTTAGAATGGCCGCTGGGTCATAGCTTCTTGATGATGAGTCCAATTTGACTTTTTTTCTCCCTTTTTCAGAATGTGCACAGTTTATTTTGTAAAATCTCATTGTTCCTAATGTGAATATTGTACTTTGTGTTTAAAGGTCCAAAGTTGTCATAGCTCTGCATTTGAATATAACAATCAAATGCTGTGAAGGACATATCCTGTTGTAGTGCTGATATGCAGGTACAAGACTTTGAAGACTATCTGTTCAGAAACACCAGTGCAACTTATATTCCAGATGTTAGGATATATCTTTAGGAATCAAAACATTTTCCAGCTAGTAAGAAAAATCACAACTTTCAAAGACCCTCAACATGGTGTGGTTACGTTTTTTATTCTGATGAGTGATTGAATCATAGAGTAAATCAGGGGCAGGTTATTTGTCTTTTTTATGAAATCATCTAATGACAAATGCATTTACGCTTCATCTATCAGGAACTACAAGCCATTACAGTTATGATATATAGCCCTGGGCTTCCTGTTTCCGTTTCCCTCACTTTGAAAGCTTTGTGGTTGAATTCAAGGCAACCATAATGATGACTCAAATAAAGAGAAAATTACACAGATGTAGTGGGTTTGATTTTCTGTCCAACCAAAAAGGAGATGATAAAGCGTTATTTCTAAATCAGTGCTGCATAACATTACACACAGATAATCCATGACACATAGTGTCACATCCACAAAGCACAAAGTGGAATTCATTTGCTAAACCAGTCAAGCAGAAAAGTAGCCTGCTGTTCCTCCTGGTCAGGCTGTAGACTGCACAATTACAAACCAGAAAAAACAATGTTTTCTTCCTCTATTTAGTTGTAGAAATCGGTTTTTAGTTGCATCAGTCATGTTTTATCCAGTCATAAAATAAACGTCACCAAGACCAGACTGATATGATTTCTAGTTTCCATGGCATTGCTCATGTCAAAAGGCCAGACTTATATTTTTAAAGATTCCCTTTGTTGTCTGGTCTAATATTTATTAACAGATCACTTTTGAAGAGCTCTGCCTGCCATAGATGGAAGTCATTCACATGTTTGATATGGTATATCAGTTTATCTGTGTGGAGTTTGGCCTTTCCTGGTTTGTATCTGGATAAAAGGACTTCAAAGTCTCCTCTATGGTCGATTTTTGCATTCATACTTCAGGGCAAATTGACTTGAATCCTTTTCTTCCTGTCAACAGTAAAAACAGCACAAGTTGCAATGACATTTGATCTTTAAATCGAATTGTATTGGCCACTTTGAATTGGGGGTCCTCAAAGTTCAAGTAGGAGTTTGATGCAGGCAACATTTTGAAAACGGATAAATAAAAAGATCAGATCCAAGCAAAAATTTGAATAATCTTGCAGTGTGAATGCAGCCTTTGCCCCTGTAAGGAGTAGAATAAAGCGGAAATCTCTAACATTTTACTAGTAGCTGTTTCTCACCTCAAAATCTAGCTGATTTTTTGACAAGTTTTTGATGTAATGACCAAAATAAGGTCAGTGGTGAACTCAAGCTTCAGGGTTTTTAAATTGTTCTTTGTATAACAGAAATCTCAGTTGGAAATGGCCCTCCAGGAACCAGTATCGAATGTTGGAGTGCTAATGACGCTGGTGGATACAAATGTGAGTAAGAGGATAAAAAAATATTTTTCTGGGATGGTTTTCCCACATAGGATAATTTTGAACAAGCTGCTAATTTGGCACAGGGATTTTCTGGGACATCAGGCATCATTTATAATTGTTGTTAAAAAATATGACATGCATCCATGAACGATTACTTGACCAGTTCACACTTGAGAAATTATTAAACGATGAGGCAAGAGAGTGGAAAAAAGTTGGAGGATTGCTGTCAGTCTGCCATGTCGTAGTTCCATATGAGCCTGGGAATAGTTTTTCATTTTTGCCAATTACATTTTTCTCCAAAAATATGAAAATAGCATTCATTTGTGGAGATTATCTTTATTTACAAAGTGTGTGTTATCAACTTTTTTCACCTCAAAGCTTATTCCCAAAATCCTATCAAAGAAGATAATTGTTGAAGGAACAGAAGAAACTAACTTCCAGGCTGGCCACGGAATTATCACCCTGCACCGCTCTACAGCAAGCCAGGAAAGTATGTTTATTTGGCTGCAGAAGGGCATATAAAACACTGATGACTGCCTCAGCGCAGTATTCTCAGAGCCTCTGATTATATTAAAGTCTGGCAAATACAGCAGATGATGCTGCACACCTAACAGCAGTAGGTGTTGTTGGATTAGCAGCAATCTGTGCTTGTGTGTGTATTTGTCTTTGTAATACACCGGTGCTCAAACAAAGTCCCAGACAGTGCTTTCTGATTTGCTTAAGCCCCTCTTGGCTGAGAGTTCTGCGTGTTGCACTAAAGTTTTTCCTCTTAGCTATTTTCCCTTGCCCCATGGTCCTTCAGCTGGTTTCTGTTGCAGTGACAACAATTATGTGCTTCCCACGCCTTTAACATTATTGTTCTGTTGGACGCTTGGCTAAGTCAGAGGCCACTGTGGAGGACTGAATCAGTGTCTCTGCCATAGTGGGTGTGTGCAGTTTCCTATGTGGTACTCTGTGGACTCCAGTGTCTCACATCTCTTTCACAAATTGAGCTTTTGGGGAGACTATGTTGGTGCTTAATCTATCTTTGTAAACTGACACAAGCAAACATATTTGACTAACATGAAACTTGTCCTCTCAGAGCCGAACTGAACACAAAGCTTTAGAGTTGAGTGTTCTTCACACCTGCAGTGCAGTTGCTTTGTTCCAATCTAGTTGGAAAAAAAACAGAGATATATTTTACACATTTCCTTTGGATTGTTTAATGTTCATACTGCAGTCATGTAAAGCAGGACTAACTACACGCAAAGGCAGGGCTGTGCTTAGGTCACATACATAACAGCCCGCTCCTCCCACTGTCATGACTGCAGGTCGTGCTCTGGATTAACTGAAGATAGTTAGCAGGCTTACCGTTCAATAAAATGAGTTGTAGTTTAAGAGAGGGGGTAAAATGCCTCATGAACATCAAACGAGATTAGCATATTTATTAATTTTTGCTTCGTTTATGGTGTTAATTTTAACAAACTGCATAAAGGAGAGAGGCTTTGAACACTTTGCTGTGTCAACTGTGGACTGTAGTGGACACCAGATAACATGCTTACTTTTTACACTGTAACACCAGCAGAAGTCCCAGAAGAGAAACTGGCAGTGATTTTTCAAGATAGAGAGCAGTTTTTTCAAAGATGAAAAGAATAAATGCTGCCCCTTGATTGTACTGGACCAAATTCTGGGAACTAAACAATTTCTTAAATCAGTCAGTGTTGTAGAGTTCTGTGATTATTTGCTGAAATGATGGTGAGAACATTAACCTGCCTGAACACAGAAACTGACTTTTGGATCCAAATAATCACCATTGTCTGTCATATTTTTGCTATTAGTTGAGACTGAAGTTGTCTGGTAGCCAATATTACTATTAAAATTCTATCAGTACTGCTGCTGCTTCTGCTGCTATGGCTGTGTGATGACATACCTCTTCACCCTGTTTGCGCTGGTTGTTGGGTGGATTGCATTCTCGCTGCAATCAAATTGCTCCAGGGGTTGAATGGAGCTAAGACTATCTGTTTTCATTTTTGGTAGTTCTTTGCCAAAATGTACCACTGAAAAGACTGAAAAGAAAAAACAGTCCCAGTCATGACAGTGGTCAGCTCCTTGAAGGCTAACTGTTGCAAACTAAACAATGATTTGAAAGGATGTGGCATTTACAGTCCTAATATTTTGCCTCTCTGTGCTGTTGTGGTATACAGGGAAGGACTTACAAACACATTTCACTCTGTTTAAAGTGAAATTTATTTATTTATGAACAGATTATTCCTTCAAATGAATCAGCCCTATTTTGGGAGTTAAGTCCTAAATCAAAAAACATAGATCAATACATGAGACCCAAAACTGTTAACATAATAATTAACTTTATTAAACCAGGCAGGTCATTTGAGAACCTCATTTACAATGATGGCCTAGCCAAGAGGCAGTATAACATGATAGAAATAACATAACATGAACAAAATGAAAATCTTTTATGCAACAAAAGCCCACTGATTGTTTCCATATGCATGCTACATCAACACAATCTAATTATGAACTTGAGATGGTAAAAGATATTGTTATTAGAGATGTAACGAATAGTTGACATAATCGACAAATTTCAGTGACTTAATTGGTGAATGAGGGGTTTGATCATAAGATAGCCATTAAATTATAGTATCCCATGTTTTTAGTTTAATGCATGGACATTAAATTTTTTTTTCTGTGTTTTATTCTGTGAAGTGAGTCATCGTACTCCTCTTCCTATCTTTGATGGAGCAGCATCATCAAACGGCGTGGCAGCATGGCAGAGGTAGCCGCTGTTATGCTTGTTCCAAGCCTTCGTCTCTCTTCTGGTATTTCATCCTTTACACTGACAGTAAAAGAGTTAAACATCCTCACATCAGTCTCCAATGTGTTGGGAGGTACAATGGAGACTTATTTGTCTGCACCAAGGCTGAAGTTGCAGAAATAACGTCACTTAAGTCGTGGCTAATCTAAGAGCAAACCCAATCTCCATCTTCAGCTGCAGCGGGAAGACTCGCGCTTCCCTCCCATACAGCAGAGTGGAGGCTGGGCAGACTGTTGCTTTCAGATAAAACTAAAACATTTTTTTGCTATTTTTTTACTGTTAGATAACACGTTCAGTGCTCTGTATGTGTCAATGTAACTCAAACTCAGTTATCTCCACTCTGTTCTCCATGAGCTGTAGTTTGTCAATCTTGTGTGAAAAGATCTTTTTTAAATGTATTTAGCAGCTGTTTGTTATCAGAGTATAGCAGCACTGCACCAGCATTAAAGGAGAAGGAACTTCTCATTCATAAATCATAAACGTGTGTCTCTTAAAAAGCCAACATTAAAGCTGTGCACTGTTTTTTCCTTCTCTTACATTGTAGTCTCCCTCCACTTTTCTTATTCTTCCTCTCCACTTAACAGTAAAGTAGGGTCTCATCATATTGATGTACAAACTATGGTTACAGGCATCACATTAAAACAAAATCATGAAAGTTAAGTTAACAATAGTCATGTTTTTAAAGTTTGAAAGAGTATGAACAAATGTAAGAAAGAAATAAGAAAGTCAATAATTTTCATCATGATGTTGCATCATTATTTGATATAATATAATACTGACATCATGAAGTTATGATGCCCATAAGGTAATTGTGGGGTCAAAAATCAAGTTGATGACTAGTTGACAATAGAAATAGTAGTAAGTTGCGTCCCGAATTAATGAATTTCTGACAATGATTGCACTTATAATAGTGGTGATAAAAGATTATCAAATGTAACAAGCAGAGCCCTTACAGTAAAAAACAAGAAAACATGGCCTTGAATGGATTATATGTAATTATTGTCCTGTTGTTAGCCCCCTCAGGTTTCCAGTCTTTGGAAAAGTCTTACCCTGGGAAATCTCAGGGTAAGACTACATTTTCTTGAAAGTGGTAGATAATTTGTCTTGGATGTGATAGGATATCAGACAGTCTTAAGGCAGATTTAACAAAGTTTAAGTAAAGTCTGGTTGTGGATAGGGAGATATTGATTATAAAATCCACATACATATGACACTGTTGTGCTGCAGTACAAACAGCTCCGTATGAAGGCATGGTTCACCTTCTGTTGTTTATTACTCAAACAGGTCTATTATTATCTTGATGACTGGCCACTTTTTGGTTTACAAAACTAATCTGCTCAATGAATGAATCATAAACACCAGCTTGCACAAACACTGCTTATAAATTTCATGATGGCTGTTTTTAAAGACCAAATAATCAACGTTTAGACAGTGACACATTTATGTGGTATTTAACAGTTGGATAACTTGAAGCAGAAGCTGTTCTTTGTGGGGGTGAGCACAACTTTTCACAGTGACAGGCACAGTCCCTTAGGGTGGCACCTTAACACTTCATGCTCTCAGCCCTCTCCTTTTTAGCAACACTCAGCAGACTTTCTTTTTGAGGCAAGGGTCCTTTCTAACCTGACAGCTGAACAGGACATGTGGTGCTGTGCCGAAAGCACAAGCTAACCCTCCTCCACACAGGGGATACAAGACAAAAATACTTTCTTTAACTTTTGTTCTGCCACTTAGAAAGCAGTTTGACACATTTGACACATTTTACATGATAATTTTTTCTCTGACAATGTGCAATTACTATGTGCAATTACATCCATGTGCAATCACTTACATCCACGTGCAATTACTTTGTGAATGTGTAAATAATCCTAATAGGATTTGCTTTTTAGTTTCTGTATTCAAGCCCTTTTTATGTTGGTTAGAATAATGTACATACTGCTATTTTTATACTTATTTTTAATACTTATTTTTTGTCAACGCTGTCCCCTTTGCTGCTGTAACAATGCAAATTTCCCTGTGTGGGATGAATTAAGGTTTATTCTATTCTATTCTATTCTATTCTATTCTATTCTATAACATATTTGATCAGTGTGCATTTATGATTACTGGCAGCAGTTTTGTATAAATGCATATGTAAGTACAAGTAGGTAGCTCATGGCACTAAAGGAAAGTAGTGCTCAAAATAATAAATCTTAGCCACACAGATCCACAGTCCAAAGGGGACCATAGACTGACAGCCAAATGTCCACAGCTGCCATTTTTGCACTGGCCTCATTTATTTTCAGTTTTTACCTCTGCCATGGAGGCTATATTTTCGCCAGGGTCTGTCTGTTTGTCTGTTAGCAAGATTACGGAAAAACTACTGGATGGACTTACATGAACATTTTACCAGAGGAGTAGTTTGGTCCAAGAAAGAAACCATTAAATTTTGGTGGTACAAATATTGGTCTGGATAAAAAAAAAAAAAAAAAAAATCCCATAGGTTAACATTGGGTGGAATTTTAAAAAATCATGTCCCTGCCATTTCTCAATGGATAGTATGGGGTTAATGTCTCTATCATCAAGGCAAATTTTGTCTGGATCCGATCCAGATTGATGTCACAAAAAAACATTGAACTTTAGGATGGGAAATCCCATTGACGACATTCAATAATTTATATTAAATCCAAATATTAAGTGATGTTCACATAACTTGTGATCATATAGGATAACAGCCTCCGTGTATGTGCTGATTTTGGTCTGTATTCTGGCAATATTCTGGATCTGGTTATCCAGAATTGTATCTTTTACAGAGTTTTTGGAAAAGCCACTGCTGGAACTGAGCTGGTTGGCAGAGGTCTGTGCTCTCTGAGTACTTTTCTAGTTACTGATGTAGTCACGCGTTCTCGAAAAGAGGAACACTGTCAGCATTTACTGCTTTTTGTTGCTGCACTCACACTGCTTTCAGTTGAAAACAAATCACCTTTGCGATAAGTGCCATCATTATTAATGTTACTTCTCCTTCACTGGCCAATCAAAATCAAGAGGGAAAGGGAATTCTGATGTCCCCTGTGTAAACAACAACAGCGGAGGTGAAAAGGAGCTGTCTTGTGTTCTTGGACAACCTATTTCCATATCTTTGATTGCTATCAGTTGTAGGACATGATTTCTTGGCAGTGTTTTATGTTTCCTGGGTAATTCTTCTTTGACACCTGGAAAATATGAAGCACACAGAGCTAGAAAGATGTTGCTCTGAAACTGTGGTAGAGAGCACTGTAAGCTGAAAATATGCTGACTGTGGACCAGGGATGGGAAAGAAAACCAAGGACATCACAGTCTCATCAGCAGCAGCCAGCAGAAATGGTAACAAAGAAGTCAAAGGCCTGATCATGGGTGACAGGAAACAGACGTGGTCTAAATTGTGGCTAAATTTATAAAAAGATGCCAACTGCACATCCAGTGTCTGTACATCAATAACTTGCAGAAGCATTTGTCAGTGAGCATAAAACTAAATTTCAGATCTGCCATGTGTTTGACATTGTAACAACTGAGAACTTGTAAAGACAAACTTCTTCCACAAAAAATTAAATTAAAATAAATTAAATTAAAAATCCACATTAATCAAGGGAATAGATAAAGAATCAGATCAATAAGCAGAAGCTAAATTGATATTGGTATAAATAAAATGTCATCAATTTCCAAGTCTACTATATGTGTATTTTCTGTGTAACTGTTCTGACATCCTTTGCCACACAGTGGGACATTTTTCCCTCATGAGAGGCATCTTGCTAACTTCTCTCTTTTTCCCTTCACTTTATCAGACTGTTTTTTGTGTTACTGCAGTGTGCATGCGGCTGCTGTGATACAAGTGTAATGTGTGCTCCTTGTTGGACAATATGTCATATGGTCCCCCTTCTTCTCATTAATGAATATAAACATGGTTCCCACCCTAGATGCAACCTCCACTAATGAAACGTTCAGCCATTGTGGAGGTGTAAAAATTACAGTTCCTCACGTGTCCATCATACATAGCCTCCAAGTGAAAATGGCCATTATACTGGGAAATAAACATGTTTAAAAAATGGGTTAAGAAAATATTTTGGCCAGAATATTTGAAGACTTCATGGGCACATTCTGTATGCGATGACTTCTTTTTAACAACTCAGCTGTTTTGATTTTGGGTGGCACTGTGGCACAGCAGGTAGTGCTCATGCCTTGCAGTGAGTAGGTTGCTGGTTTGATTCCTGTGTCAGTCAGGGCCTTGCTGTGTGGAGTTTGCATGTTCTCCCTGTGGGTTCTTGTGGGTTCTCTCTAAGCACTCCAGCTTCCCCTGACAGACCAAAAAACACGTGCATTAGCAGACTAATGAGGTAATTGTTGACTCCAAATTGCCTTGGATATGTGTGTGAGCGTGAAAGGTTGTCTGTCTCTCTATTTGGCCCAGTGATTGGCTGGTAACCAGTTTAGGGTGAACCACGCCTCTCACCCAATGTCAGCTGTGATAGGCTCCAGCCCCTGCAACCCCAAAAGGGACACTTGGTAAAGATAATGGATGAATGGATTGATGTTTTGGTTTTATAAAGGACAGGATTCGCATGAATGGGGACATGGGTAAAGTGGCTGTTAGGGGTGTGAACTAGGGGTGTAAATCACCAGTTTCATGACGATACGATACGATATCGATTCTTTGGACAACGATACGATATTTGCCGATATCACAAAGTCTGCCACGATTCGATTTCGATACAATACGATTCATGGACCTTCGATCGATTTAAGATGATATTGTGTACTCATTGAACACAATCAGCTACATTTCACCTAAAGCAAGAAAGAAATACAAAGCAATTTCTAAGTTTTGACAGTTTTTTTACTGAAATGTGAAACGATGTGCTGACCTTTGGGTATGATAGGTTATAGAGGATTATAACCATCTGTATGATCTAATCGTGTTTAAAATTAAAATTGGGTTAATTAGTAGTCAGGTGTTTTTAGACTTTGCTTCACTGTTTAATGGTAGGTGTGGAGGAAGAATAAGAACAAGCTCTCACTGTTTTCCTTTCATACAATAAGTAATTTTTATAATCAGTGCGCTACAAAATCAAATGATGAGATAATTTACTGTACTCGTGTGATTACTCCTGTCGTGTGTGTGCAGCATGCATCCTCTGCTGTCACATCGCCCGTATTTTACCCGAATACAGCAGTGCTATTTTCTGATTGGCTGACATGTCAAGCTCCCGTTTAGCTCTGTGATGCTAACAGCGTGTTGCTACGCGTTAGCATATAGCGGTGTTACTCGGTGGGCGCTACACATTTTAATGCAGGAGAAATACCGGGTGTGGTGTGTGAGAGAGCAAAAAGGTGTGCGTCTCATACGCTGAATACGTGAGACTTGAGAGCCCTGTAAAGTTGAAACTTAAGAACGAGGCGCTATTGGGCGGAAGCGGTGAAACGGATATCCGGTCAGAATTTCAAAATAAAGGCATTGAAGATGACGATGTTGATCGATGTTTTGAGTATCCATCGATTTGATTGGATCATTGCTTAACCAATCGATGTATCGATCCAGATCGATGGATCGTTACACCCCTAGTGTGAACCTCATTGTATGTCATGATTCGATTCAATACGATTCAAATTCTGGGGTCATAATTTGTTTCAAAATCAATTTTTCTATTCAAACCATTTCATGATTCACAATGCATCTCCAAATGATTATGAAAATAAGTTTATTTCAAGAAATGCTTCTGTCCTCTGTGCGCCAAGAGGCTGTATGATGTGATCTGACATTAAAAATCAGAATAAATTGTGCCTAGGATAAAAAGTGTATATATTTCTAATGTTTTATTAAGTTGACAGATCTGTGTAATTTGCCTGATCAGTGCCATTTTTTTAGTTGGTTATCTTACAGGGACCGCTCCACCACCCAAATTTTACTGTGTTGACTGGCTCCATGTGACTTTGCCTGCATGTCAGCGCTTGTCAGGGGTACCTTGGCTTTATTTTTGAACAGCTGGAGGAGGCTGAGATGCCACCATACAGCCAGTATGTTATAGTCACCAAGTCACTGTCACTTTTTTTTTTTATCATGAGGAGAACACTGCCTTCTCTTTCTCGTGTCCTAAAAAACACAAGTTCCAAAAATATAATGACTGATATTGTGAAGTTTGGTTCAATCCCCATAGCAACCGTTTTCTATGCTGTTATTTTTCTCTGTTTATTTCTTAGTACTATTTGATGGCTGACAAACCACACAAAGCCAGTCTGTCTCACAACTTCTATTTTTAAGTGGGTCAATAAGAGCAGACGTTACACAAACTACATAGTGTGTGCATGATGATTTTAATCACCTCCATCCAGGATATGAGAATATTTTAAATCCCATTGAAAATGCAAATTCTTTAGAACAATGTACACTGCTTCTCATCTTTTGCAATGATTGAAAAATAGCTGTCTTTTTAAAATTAACTTAAATATCTAATTTTTAGTTTCAGCTTGTAGAGCAGCTAATGAAAATGTGTAATAGCTCAGGCACTGGTGCCAAGCAGGTTAAGGGAGTGTGAAGCAAAAATATTAGCCTCATGTACCCTGCCCATTTTGTTTGGACCAGTTTAAAAACAAATGTATTCATTATTCCACCTCAGTGGGACAGTTTCCCTGCTTTGGGCCTTGTTCAAATAATTAAAAATTCAGGGCATTCAGCCTCAAAATACTCTATCTTGTGGTTGTACAATGTGACTGCCTGTAGATAGAGAATGGGAGGATGACTTGCAAAAATGTTACTGAAGTCTCTTTTGATGAGGACTGTGGGAGGCAGTAGGGGTTTGGATGTAACTATCAGTCAATTGTTTTTTTTTAAAGGAAAAAAAAAAACAACTCCTGACACAAATTGGAGAGCAGTCAAGTTAAGCACTCTCAGCAGCCAACAGGAGAGACTATCCATAAAATTGTATCCACTCTCTTGATATTTAGGCCAAATCGTCCCCTTCTTACAGGATTTTTATTTTCACATTGTTTTACCTTTAGCCATTTGGAAGCTGGTTTAATGTGATATGCTGAATACTCTTCCTGTGCCTGTGAATCTGCCGTGAAAAGGAATTATAACTGGGAAATAGTACTTTATAAAAACAGTACTTTATCATTTGTATGATGACACTTTGACCTCCTCTCTTCCAAATTTTAACTGACCAACTACAAACCTGTCACAACAACCATGTTAAACAGCAGGAACAAAAATATCTCTTATTCTGCAACCCATCAACCCAAAGCTGAAGCACCACACCACTAATCATCCTTTAAACATACTCGATTGAGAGACAGTGGATAGACTTGTAAATAGAATGGGATGAATAAAGATCCTGACCCCACAATTCTGAGTTGTACAAGAATTTAGATTATCTTGCATGGTTACTGTCTAAGGCCCTTCAGAGGACTTTTTTTGTCCTCCGTAGATGACATGCAGTGCTAGAAGCTTTAACTTTGGTGTGTAGTGCTTGGTGGCTTGGGCGAAATTATGAGATGCCATAAATAAGGCTTTCGCCGTTTTTTTATGAGTGTGAAACCAAAAACATGATGTCAGCTGCCTCCAAGGATTCATTATGTAGCTGTATTTGTTAAAACTGTGGTTAATCGTAACACTGTATAATTGTCCTCTCTTTTCTTGGAAAGTTGGACTAGAAAGTGGGAAAAGACATGCAGGAAAGAGGCCATAAGATGAAATTAAACTTCGGCCACCCACATTTAGGTGAAAGCCTCCATACTTTGGTAGGGCCGTATAAAATTGGTGATCATGGAATCACGGATGGAATCACGGAAAAGGACATCAAACGTGGAATTCAATATAAATGTGGAATATCACGGAAATTGCTGACATTTTACTTTTTTTTTCCGGAATAAAAAGGAACGTATCTCTCAGTAAAAATGCTCCGAGGGGGTCACTAAGAGTGAATCCCAATTGTACCCTTAGCCCTTCCCCTTTGTCTTACCCCTTTGTCTTACCCTTTTGTCTTACCCCTTCCCCTTTGCCCTCTGTTTTAAGGGCCAAGGGGAAGGGGTGAAAACATGCCTCTAAGAAATGAGATGCCATTCGATACGTCATCACCCAGAGCTGACTGTGTGGTAGGCAGATGCGACAGTAGCTGTAGCTACAGGTGCGAAAGCTAGCTCGTTATAATAAGAAATTTTAAAATACGACCAACAATTGAAAACATGATTAATATTTACTTGATATTTTGATAATTAATTATAAATATGCACTTCCTTCAGTCTCCACTCTGCCTTCTTGTCAACGGGCGCAGTGTATTGTGGGAAATTTCTCATACCCCCTCCTTTCAAGTGAGCCCCCCCCCCCCCCCCCCCCCCCCCCCAAAAAAATAAAAAATTAAAATTAAAATTAAAAAAATAGCAAATATATCAGGGCTGCCGCTAACACTATTATGTGTCAGGCGATCAAACATTTTGTCAACATACTGTTAAGTGGACCCGTAAAGACAGGTGTGAGGACCACCTGAAGTGTGAGTGATTATATTTTACTACTTTATTCTGTGTCTCGGGGTTTAATTTGGGTACAATTTAAAAAAACGAAATCTCAAAAATTAAACTTGAAAAAAACAGAATTTGGGAAAATAACACGGATTTTATAGGACCCTACTTTGGGGGCACATATAAAACCAGTCAGGTTTTTGGCACCCCAGTGCACACGAGGCCTGTAATATTTCAGTTTGACTGTATATCATTACGTGCATCAACACAGACTGTACAGAATAGATATGGCTCAAATGCAGTGGCAGTAGTAGTAAATTACACCTTGGATAATATCACTCATGGTGCAGATTTAAAGGTTACAGTAGAAGCCCAGCTACATGATTTAGTGCACATTACATACTTCAAATTACTCACTCATTTGTTATCCTTTTATGGTTGTCTGTCTATGCACACCTCTAGATTCTGCATCTCTGTCTCATCTGTGTTTCAGTTATAAGTCATCATCTAGAGTTGCAACCACTAAAGGGTTAAAAGACTTGGAGGTGTTAAAGAATAAAAGGTGAGGAGAGGTGGATGGGTGGAGAGTGAGGACTCTGGTCTCGGCTAAATGAGTTGTTGTGAGAATTATTGGACAAATCAATCCAGTGGTGCTAGGCCTGTCCACCTGCAGGGCACAGAGAGGGAGCGTTTGGATATCACTCTCTGAGAAGTGGACACAAAGACATGCACACACACAAGCACAAGATCTGATGTACTACAGGAGCTGAACCTCAGGCCTCTGGCCATTTTCAGAAGTGTCGGATGATTTTAACCTAAGAGCCTTGAATTCTCAATCTGGGATATTTCTTTAACTAAATACTAGTCATCTTCATATGGCAAAAATATTCTGACATTAATTCTGGAACAAGTTAGTTTGTTGACTTCCTTACTGTACTGTTACAGCTTACCTGCCCTGGGACTACAGATTGAAATCAGCTAGTAGCTAAGTCTGGTTTGTAACGTGCAACCTTGCTTACATGACACTGTGTAAAACAGATGTTGGATCATCTTATAGTAATTTTTTCAGCTGTATGTTGTGGTTTAGTGTTGATTTATTTCCATTCATGATATTAAATGTTCATGTAACCTGTAAAATAAACAAGAGACAGCTTTCAGAATCCAACGGTCTCAAGAAGCAGCAAGAAAATTTGTTGTTAAAAAAATTGAGCTGAATCAGGACAGATTATTTTATGGTTGTATGAAGTGCAGGGCTGTGTTGTGCAGCTTTTTTTCTGTTTGTAATTGTTTCCTCTTTAATTCACTAAGTTGACATCCTCAGCAGGGGAAAGTGTCCAGTCTCTCTCTTCCATGATTCTCTTGATCTTGTAACTTATGTTTGGTATATACTTGTGAATTGGAGAAGGTGATTGGAAAGATAATGATTTTACTTTTTTTAGTAAGTTTGATTCATGTTGATTTTTTTCAAAGCTTTTCCTCAGTGAAAGACTAAAGATAAAATACGGTGAAGTGTATGAGGATCACTTAAATCTGTAAAAATCTGTGAAAATAATTAAAATATAACTCGTACATGATCTTAGTCATCTAACATTGATTGTCCACATCATCAAAAACATTTTGTTACCATGAAGTGTTATTTGATCATCAAATAACATCAGTTTGAAAATGGTTTGTCTTTGTTGAACTTTTTTGTAGTTGTCAACGGTGAATTAATAGACATAACATTTTCTCCACATTGTGTAAAAAGGTTTTGCTAAGACAAAACTTTGTGTGACTGGAGTAGCTTGGCAGTGGCTGCCTTTAGAGAAGGCTCTGATTGGGTGATTAGTGGACAAATCAGAAAGCTATCAAAGGGTCAATACTGTCCTGGCATTGGTGGCAGCTTGGATCCGAACACTTATTCTCACTCCTTTATTCCCTTGGCTATCAGACTGCTCATCTGAGAACATCTAATGTCATTATGTGCTTGTTTTTTTTAATAATTATGAGGCCTTTTTATTCATGGTTGACTCAGTTGGTCTGCTAAATCTGTTACTGACGAGTGAATGTGAACATGAGCAGGACTGACACATACATTTGTCTGAATTTGAATCTGAAAATCTCTTTGGCTGCTGTTTTCATTTTCCATTTTGAAAATGCTGAACAAGGTTTTGATGGAAAGATGGTCCCTGCCAATACAAATAGTGCTGTTTCAAATCTCAGACCCTTGTGCTTTTGAGTTGATGAACATTTATGTTCTTTTACTCACCAGCCAAGATGGTAGGTAGATTAAAGTAGTTTACCAAGCATGTTTTTTACCCCCACAGAAATGATTGTGTTTTTGTGTTTGAGTGCATTTAATATGGATAATGTGGTGTTATGTTTCACAAGGTGGGATCAGTTGTATTGTTTGTGTTATTCTCAGACCTTGCATGGACATTTGTTAAAACTGTAATACAGTTGACTTGGCTTCTTCTGGTCAATGTAGAGCTCTTGGCAGTTGGATTGAAACTTCCCCACAGCTTTACATCGAATGTTATTAACCCTGTAGTGATTACCAACAACAGTGAAAGGATACATTTGGCAGTCAACATATTGATGAAGGAGATAGGCCTAACCATGACCCGGACCTTATTGATTAGGGTGGATATAAAGTGCTGAGAATCAAGGATTGGATCACATTTCAATAACATTTGTTCTTTCCAACACTTTTCCTGCCTGTCAGCTCCTCTGTGTGCAGTAAGGGGATCTTGGGAATCTTGCTGAGACTGGAAAGAGCACGGCAGTGATTCAGACTAATTTGATTGCCAGTTCCCTGAAAGAAACTTCATGAATAAGAGAGTTATGGCCTTATTATCTCATAAATTGCTTTGTTAAGTAGAGTCTACACTCAGGGCAGAGAGTATGCATGTTTTACTTTGGTGTGTGTGTGTGTGTTTATGTGTGTGCACGTGTGAAAGAGGGGGAACAAGTTAGAAAGCGAGATCCGTCCAGGATAGCTGGCTCACCATTACTTATATCAACAGAGCAGATAATGCTAGTGTGCGGTTCTTTATTACCGTCATCAGTTTTATTGGTGTTGTTAATGCTATGGTTTGTTCCTCTGGCGCACTAATGCAGAAGAGATGAGTTGATCAATCACAGCCAGATTGGCTCCTGGAGGAGAAATAACCTGCATCAGACAGGGAGGCAGAGAGGGAGGCATGAAAAGAGAGATGAAAAGCAAAGAAAAAAGAGGAAGAAGATATAAAAGAAATGAACAAAATAATTGAACAAACAACAGGCAGGAATGAGGTATAAGTCAAGGGGGTGGAAGTAAGTGAGAAAGGATTGTGTCCTCAGTGGGCATTAAAATGAATTAAATTTAGGGGGGGGGAATCTGAAAATAAGGAAGAGCGACTATTTTAATAGTAAAGGGGTTCACGTTCTCAAAGAGTTAGCAGCATCAAAAATTAAAAAAAAATGTAAAGACTGCAGCAGCAAATAAAATGAGTGGTTACTTTTCATAGTGCCTCAGAATAAGCAGCACCAGCTCTAGCAGTAGAGGTTTGATAGTATGAATATGTGATAATATGAAGTCTGCTTTCTGATGTACCCTTTTTGTATTACTCAAAGAAACCAGGACAGAGGACAAAAAGAGTTTCAATTGTATTTTTTGTTTGATATTTTGTTGCGGCAGCTCACTGCACCATTTTTGAAGGACAAGACATGATTTTGTATTGTCAGTGCAAGTTTTTTTTTACTGCCTTACGACAGTGGATCTGTGCTCAAAACTTAAATGATATTGTGTACCTTCAGTTTTCATCAAATTGTAATTCAAACTACCTCAACAGTATATACTGTTAGAAGCAACTGAAATATAAGAATGCTCATAAAGACTGTGATTTGTTGATTTTTATTGAAAATGTTTGACTTCAGCAATTTGAAACACAAACTCACAACTGAATTTTTCCCAAGGCTACAAGGCACCTCGTGTGTCGAGGCCAACTGTCAGTACAATATGAATTAATGTTTAATGTGGACTAGTTTGTTTGTGTGTATGTGTGTGTGAAAACACACCATTCAGAGTTAGAAAGAATATGTGCTTTGTGTTTCATCAGTGGAGGTTAGCATGTCAGAATTTATTGATCAGTAAACACTTCATGTCACTAATTTCTCATTCAGGTTTGGGCCATACACATCCGACAACAATGTAACAGGATATGACCGAGTGAAGCAGCATTGGTGCTCAGTGATGCTGAAAAAGCTGAAGCCGATTCCTATTTGAGTATTTTCAGCAAGTAGACTTGAACAGCTGATCTGTGATCACAAGGTGCTGTAACCAAGAGCATAATGATGATATAACACAACTTTTTTAGGTTTGTCAGCCTTTGAACAGTTGTTTTTCTTCAAGTTGAAAAGACAAACCTAAAAATGCTCAACTTTTACAAAGGATAGGAATTGGTAAGATTGTATTGATACCATTGACATTATAAATTCTGCTTATGGATTAAATTCTTTCTTGATTAATTCACCCGTTCCCCTGGATTTCTTGTGTCACTAATAGGGATGGGCCTCAAAAACCAATTCCAGCTGAGAATCTAAAACAAGTAGCTCAAGGAATCAATATAATTATTCTTTTTGCTTAACAATTCTCTTATCAGTTTCTTCCAGTTTGTTTTGCATGCCTTGTTAATCGAGGACACCTTGCTCTCATCAGAGGCAGACGGCAGAAAAGGTAATTAAGACATAAAAAATGTAAACATGGCAGACAGGAGGCAGAAGCGGTCAAAACTGCAACTTAATGCCCAATAAAAACATGTTTACTACACAAAATTCAGTGGATGAAGAAGCAGTCATCTATGCAGCACAGCATTGAATATCTGGAGTGACGTGTTTGGCATTGTTGCCACTAAAAACCTAGGCAACTTTTGCTCACATAAAAAATCCACAAGAATTGTGAAGGGAATTGTTAAAGAACAAGCCCTTTCTATGGGCTGTTGTCCAGATGGACCAGTGAAATATATGCTGTTTATTATATATTGAACTTTCACCCGGTCTGTCAGGTTTTTTTTTTCCCTAATGTGTTTATTTATTTATTTTTTTTTTAACAACAAGTAGCAAATACTATAATCAAAAAATGAAACTAGACACACCCATCCACCCTTCCAAAAGAATAAGTAAGTCAAATTATAAAAATTAAAGATATATTTATATAAAAATATAGTAATAATGAAAATAAAAATACAAATGAATACAGCCAAACTAGTAGGCACACTTAATGGTACAAAGACAGATGTTATAGTGTTCTTGGGTTGCCCCAAGGTCGAGCAGGGGTAATGATAATGTAACTTTAAGGCCCTAAGAAAATGTGGGCCCCTTATAAAGTCTATAAAAGTAGACCACATCTCTTCAAACAATGTATTTCTTCCTTTCAGTGAATATGTTACTCTCGCCATTGCAGCCACTTGTACCATGTCCTCAAGCCAACCTCTTGTAGTTGGCCTCTGTATTGACTTCCAGCATTTTGCAGTTGTCCGGCTGGCTGCGAGTAGGCTTAAGGAAACCATTTCTTTTTTGCTCTGCTGAGATTAATGTCCTTTGGAATGAGTCCCAAGTAGAGGTTAGTAGATTAATATGAAGTGTGTTGTTTTGTACAGGAGGTGAAAACCAAAAAGTAACAGCTGGGAGCATGGTTTCAGGGACGCAGTTAATCATGGAAAAGAATAACAAATATGTAGTATTTTCATCTATTTTAACAGTTACTGGGGTTTTAACCCAATCTGTACAATAGTAACATAATTTTTTAACTTATTACAAAATGTGTTTTATTGACCCTGAGAAATCCCCATTGGAGACAACATAAAGGAGTATATGTGCACTAAGAGGTATTCAAAATGTAATACAAAATGGCTAAATGCACTTTTATGAGTAAAATACTTTAATGTATAACCAAACACCTTTTGTGGAATATATTCTGTTCACTTTGTGTAAAATAATCAGATTTATGTCCTCAGGACAGAAAGGTCATCAATAGCCCAGATGACCTGGCCAACTGTAAAATTCCATCCTGGATGGTATGGTGTGGCATAATACAAGTTCCTTTTGACAGGAAAATTAAAATAAAAGCTTGGCAAAGGAAGCAACAGTATGCATGATACTAAAAAATCACTCACTGAGACATCAAGAGGGCACTGGAGGTTATGAACACTAAGGATAAATAGCAGAACATGTAGAAAAGGGAAAAAGCAAAGATGGTGGATTAGTGAGTAAAAGGAAACAGGTGGTGTTTGTGAAGAGAGGGCCATAGGAGACCTTTTAGCATTGCCAGGTAGCTGAGAAAAGATTCTCTCGCTGTTGACGCTGACATGCTGCTAAAAAACTGTAATTCTAAAGACTGTAGTGACTTGTGGAGGAGCAGAGGAGAGAGGGGGGCGGCAGTGTGACAGGAAAAGCCAAGGCAGTATTTTGCAGTGTAATTAGAAAAGCTCTCACCCTGGGCCGCCACTGGGGATGTTTCTGTTCTCTACTTGAGCACCTTGTTGTTTATCCGCACAGCTGTTGGAGAGAAGAGATGCTGCTGGAGGGAAACAGACTGAGTGTTGGTTGGAGACAGGAGAGGGGCTTAAGGGTGAAATGTTTTTGAGAAAATATGCACACACCTGTTGAGATTTCTCTCTGCAGTGGTTTTACCAATTTGTCATCAACTTTGCATTCAAGACTGTAATGCATGTGCACAGCTGTGCTCTATGCACCCTCTTCAGCTCCATTATGTCTCTGCTGAGCTCTATGTAGAGCCCTTCATGCCTCAGTGCAGCCTTCACTCTGACTTTGTGGATATTTCCGTACAAGTGAAGGACCAGGTGAGCAGCACTTTGTTCCTGCCCCCTCTTTCATTTTAGCTGACCAAGTAACCGCATGGTTATATTCACATCCCCATTATGCAATGGCTTATGCACTAGTTGCACAAGAAGAGTTACGTAAGTATATTAGAGGCCTTTTCATAACCCCCCCCAAAAAAAAAAAAAAAAAAAAAAAGGCTAATCAGGAAACCAAATAATGCTTAAAGCAGGTTTTTAAGTCATTTTTTTTCGTGGGGTTGTGTGAGGTACATGACATGATCCTGAATGTTGCCACAGTGTCACAGCTCAGTTCTCTCTCTGCTTAATTTCCCACTAACAAGTCACTTTGATCAGGCACTATTTTGAGACATGACACAGCCTTCTGTACATGTCAGCAGCAGTACAGCACTAAAACTAGTCTTACATGAATTTTGCCAAATACACAAAAAATGCTTCAAGAAAGATTTGACAGATGTTTAAGGATTATCCTTCTGACCAAGCACAGTAATTTTGACAAAGAATGTTTTTCTAGCTCATTTTACCCTCACAACAACAAACATACCCTGTGCCATCATGAAGTACATTGTCATTGAGACTGTGCCTTCTGTCTTTACAAAATAAACAATCAGTATGAGCTGAATACTCTGAAGATGAACTTTTATTCAGCTCCTCAGTTTTGTCCTTGGAGTTTGTATGAACAGTCTGCACAATTATAAATGTCCATCAAAGCAATGAGGCTGTGTGTGCTGAGAGCTGCTCTCTGCAGAATAATTATTTTAATTATGCTGAGAGTTTGGCACCATGTTCAGCAATGCATAGCATTAGCATCTCTCTAGATTTCTGAGAAGAGAGAGAACTGAGCTGTGACACTGTGGCACACTTTAAGGCTCATGACATGTACCTCATACAACCCAACTTCAAAACACCCAGACTACCCCTTTAACATTACCTGCTGTCTCCTCTAACAAGTCAGCTAATAAAACATGGACAACTTAACTACTCTTTTTATTTGTAACACACTCTGATTTTTACTGACAAAAGAGATTATTGCCATACTTTCAGCTCATGTGTATCAGAAGCCTGAAAACAGTGCAGTGCTTTAATACTAATGTGATGAACAGCATTTATTCTGATCAACCTTTGGATTATGGCTCACTGTGGAGATTGTGCAAAATGCCAAGGCCAGGTTTTCTTCAGGTGCAAGAGAAAATCAATCAAATTATTTTAATGTTAGTATAACAGCATGTTAGCATATATGTAATCCTCTGCTTACACCTAATACCAACACTGGAAGTGATATATGCTCATCACTATTTATTGCGATGAATACCAATTCTCTCCTATGTTAGAATCACCCATCCCTTTTATCTTTGCGCCCCACTCTACAATAAATAATGATCTTTCAGAAATACACATATTCAGTATTGGAAAAACTGAGCAGTAACTTCTTTGACAACATGACTATGACATGTGAAGTGTATTTTTAACAGCAGCAATGGCCCGAGAAGGAAATGCCTATTTTAAGAGCTTCAGTAAGCACTGTAACCACCAGCTGACAGAAACTGAGCTCTTTAGAGCACAATATAAAAATGTACAGCATTTTTTATTGAACTTATACCTTCAAATCAAACCAGCCCACCTTACTAGCCGGCATGGTGGTTCATTGTGAAAGAGTTAATGACATTCTGAAGCATTATCTCCAGAAGATGTCTTTTACTGAAGTGGACAGAGCAGCAGAGAGATGTAATGAAGTTTTTAAGTTGTTCAGATATGGAGTGTACTGCACAACAACAGTGAAACTGCAGAATCACATCCTTCTTCCCTTTCTTTTTTCTTTCCAATTTGATTACTGCTGTAACTGGAGTGATATGAAACACGGACAGAAGAGCATTACCTACTGGGTTTCATCAAAAACTGTGTGTAGATGTGAGCTAAAAGTAAAGCAAAACAATACAAAAGCTATTAAAGTAGTGTTACAAATGCACTCTTTAAAGGGAGGACTTTGCCAGCTGCTGACAGATAATATTTAGGGCAGATTCAGACTTGGCATTGGGTGCCATAGCTTGTTTAACATCTAAAGTCCAATTTGTTTGTGTAGTGTTAGTGCTCCGTGCCATGCTTAAGCACGGTACACATGCCTGGACCTGGCACGTATGTGCTTTGGATGGCACACTTGATCACACAAGCACAGGCAAGTGCATGAAACATGAGAGTGAAAGCCCCTCACCTGTGGACCTCTAAAAATGTGCAATAAATACAGAGGGCATTTGGATTTTAATCCTGCATGATTTGACCATGTCAGTGATTTATAAAGAAAAAATCCTTGGCAAAAAACCCACATGACTGTAGTGCAAAGAGGTTTTCAGTTATCATGTTAAAAAAGCAGCCAGGTTATTAGCATGTGGATTTGTTTTTCCTTTTCTGATGCTATGTTTCTTTTTCCTTGAATGCTTTCAAGATTGTGATTGAACAGATCTTTAAACATTTAGGCTTTTTTAAAGCATTTTATTAATTCAGCTTTTGTGTTTGTTAACAAATTACACTTACCTGCATCTCCTATTTTTACACATAGCCTCAATCTGGTCTAATTTGCAGCTTTTCTTCACCTGCACCTGATAATATGTATGTGTTATGTGGTCTGTTCATCGTCTATCTTCTGCTTTTCTGGGTATGGGTCTGGATTCTGATTTCTCCTGTGCATTTCCATGTGTACCCAGGCCAGATGGGATAGGGAATCCCTTCAACGAGATCTCAGTTTGCCCTGGTGTCTCTTAGTTGGGTGTGCCCAGAAAACTTTCACTAGAAGGTGACCAGGAACTTTACTTTGAGTTCCCCCTGGGCGTCTGAGCTCCTCACCTTGTTTTCCCTCTTAGGCTGAAATCCTGCCACTCTTCTCAGGAATCTTGTTTCAATTGCTTGCATCGTGGATCTCTTTCTTTCTGTCATTCCCCAGAGCTGATGAACATAGGTGAGGGCTGGAATGAAGATACACTGCTAAATCCAAAGCTTGACCTTTCGGCTGAACTCCCTCTTTACCACAGCAGTTAGGTACCAAGTCTGCAGCACGACAGATGCTGCACAGATCTGCTTTTCTAGCTCTCTGTCCATTTTACCCTCACACATGAACAAGAACTAGAGATACTAGAACTCCCTGACTTGAGGCAAAGACTCACTCCTCACCTGGACAAAGCAACCCCCCCTTCCTTTTCTGACTGAGAGCCTTAGACTTGGAGATGCTAACCCTTATCCCAGCTGCTTGCACTCTGCTGCAGATCCCTGACTGCAGGAGCTGACAAAGTAGGGCTGAATGATTTTAGGAAAAGATCTAATAGTGATTTTTCTGGCAGATATTGCAATTTCAATTCGATGCACGATTTTCTTCAAATCAAGCTTCAGTGCAATATTCAATTTGTTTACAGTATAGACAACGGTAAGGAAATCAATGATCAAAAGCACATAATACATCATTAATCATATAATATTGATGATAAATAATCTGTTTTCATTATTTAAGTGATACTCCAATTTCTACTCCTGAACAGAGGCTTTGTGATGTTGATCTGCTTACCAGCACTTCATCGGTGGAGATGTGACAATAGCGAATTAGTCGCCTCTTTTGAACTGTTCTCTTAAGTGAGCAATGAGAACTGATCCACAGTAGTGGGTAAACCATTAATTTGCGAGCCATTCTTAAATGCAAATTGCCAGCAAATTTGTAAAATAGTATGTGTAAAATAGTTGACGCAGCAGATCCTGGGTCAGTCATGAGCACTGCTAGCACGCACCAGGAACATGTCCAACTTTGTGCTAAGGATATTGACTCTCGTTGGTTGTACAGGGACTGAGTGATTCTCAGCAGAACTAATAAAATAAAATAAAATTAGTAATCAATAGGTATTTTATTAGGAACTGGGGTTTGTAAAAACACTGTATTTAAAATAAAAAAGGAAGAAGAAGCCAAAGAGTAAACACATTGTGTTGAATAAGTCTCCTTTGTTAACATAAAGTCAAAATAATGTTAACATAATGTAGCCAGTTCAGAGAAACAGTGCAAAGTGCTCTCCTGCTCCTCACAGTTTGTGACTGTAGATGAGGGTTGTGCTGAAAAAGAATATGCTGTTGTTTTGTTTTTGTTTTTTTTCTGGAACCACATGATTTAACATCAGTACCTTAGGGGGGCAGACAACAAGAAAAGATCCAAAGGTCAAAGGAAAAAGATCTTTTCAGGTTAACACTGATGTTATATAAGCGTCTGTTTCTTTTATAGACAAAATGATGGTGTCCTACTTACACCTACATTCCGCACCTTCACCTCACTAAAAATCAAGGAATGAAAAGGCAACACAGCATATATGTTGGAAGAGCAAGAAAATTGTTCATCATAAAATCTGTGTGTTTAAAATGAAAATTACCCTGTTGGGAATCTCAAATCCATCTGTTACAATAGGATTTGATATGCAGAGGCTTGTAAATGGAGCAAATCATTTGAATTATTCAGTCCCAAACTGACACTTAGCCTTCTGCTCAGTGTTGAAATGAGACTTAAATCTCTCTTTATTATAAAAAACATAAATGATTTCCTGGAAGCAAACCTGTCCAATCCATTATCATTATTTAAACAAAGCACATCTAAAAAGAAAAGTGCTGCCTTGCTCATAGCTTAGCCTCTGACTAAGAGTGGTCTAATTAAACGCTGCTGTGGGTAAGGTTAAAATGTATTCCACAAAAACCATCAGAAATAATGAGATACCTTGACGACCGCTTCTCTCTTATTTCCTTGAAACAAGCAAGAACTGAGTTTTAAGGACCTGTCTTTGCTACTGATTTCCTTGTCTGCATAAAAGCCCCCCTGTCAGTGGACCTTGAATTTATAACTGAAGATAAGGCTTTGTTAAAAAAACCGAAGTAATGTGTTTCAGATACTACAATATCTGCTAAAAAAGGGAATCATATTAATACGCAAGAAAACTGCCTACAGCTCAGAGCCTCATAAGACACCACATATCCTTCTCTACATTGCAGTGCAGGAGGCTGTACTCACATCCAGCATTATGATCTCAAAAAAAATCCCCAGCTTGGAGGATATTGATTTCTTGTGTTTCAACAAAGCCCTCTTGAACACAGCACTTTTACCTTACTTCAGCGGACAAGATCACAAACACAATATAGTTATTGCTAGATGCCTGTCAGGAGAGACTGGAATAAGATGGATCAGCTTTCAGGTTGATTCTGCAGAGTAGTGAGCTGTGCTGTGCTGAGACTGTGCATCCCAGACCCCCAGTGAGGTTAGAGTTCAACAAGACTTCTTTAGGAGGGAGGCAGAAGAAAGAAACACCCCTCGCAAATGCTGAAGTAGAGAAAATTGAAACATCGGTCCACAGTAGAGCTGGACAGTATGACCCAGATATCATATCAGGGAAATGTTTTGCTCTTTGTGGTATTGGCTTTACACCCAGAGTTAGAGTATTAAAAAGAATAATTAATTTAAATGCTTTAACTGCAAAACACTTCCTACCTTAAAGTAAGCCTGTGATGTGATATTCATCTCGTGTTTGAGCCTGTGTGAGTTCAGCTGTGTTGTGGCAGTACCTGAATGTATGGCTTATTCCTCTCCTGAGCTGTGTTAAGCTGCTAATGGAAACGCTTTATGCCCTCTTTTGGTTGTTAAAAATAGTATTTAGTCTGAGTTGTGACCATGATTAGAACCTCAGCCCACTTCTCTTCACTTCTTTTATCCCAATGGTACTTCTCAGTTGTTGATAGTTTCACATTATATTGTGTGTCTTTTCTTTAGTAATATATATGTGTTGCTCTCAGTATCCATCTCATTACCCCTGATTATGTACATTATTGTTCTCAGGTTAGCTTTAAACTATTTTAATCCATGTCTGGGTGCTGTTTGGACTTCTTACTGGGGCCAGTTTACCTCGAGAGACTACCAAGGACTAGTGACCCAGACAACAGAGTTCTAAGGTTCACAGGAAACAGACTCATCTACCATATTCGGGTGGCTATTCATGGAACTTTACACATTTTTTAAACTGTTTTATGGGCTGAAGTATTTCATAATGTTGTTTTTTTCACCCTGGTGTCTACAGATGAATAACATTTCAGTTTTTTTGTCTGTACAGAGAAAGCAAGCCGAAGGTAGATAGTAATGTCACATCACTGTATTCCTTTAACTGTGCAGACAGAGAAAAATGAGGGAATGAATTATCAAATAATGCTAAGCCTTGTCAGCCCACGGGTTCCTCAATGAGCCCACGTAATGACCCTCACATGTCTTCCTCTGTCACTCTGACTTACAACCCTAGAGCCTTGATTATATTGTCCTCATCATGAGACTTCAATAAATTATCTTCATTTCTCTCTTCTTCTGATGGTTTGGGAACCATGTGGAAGAATTACATGCATGCTCACATTAGTCTATCAAGGGTTTTCCACTTACAGGAAGACAGTTTCATGTTACATACATGAACTGTATCAGCATTACATATTGCTGGTGCATAGTCCTCACCCGACTTTCTGCCTAGATGTTGAAATTTAATGAGGTAACATTCATATATTAAGATGAAAGTAAAAGACAAAGACAAACAATCTAATTTGAAGGGCATTTTAAATTGAAATGACATATCTAGTGTATTTGACTTGAGATGCAAAGAAGTCAGTGGAGCATCAGGCTAACAATGCTGTATTCCAGACAGAAATGGGAAAAAAATCTATTTTGGCATCAAAACATGTCACTCAGTAGCTGCAGGAGAGCTTTTATTGGATTTACAATTTTTTCAGCTGAATGAGTTTCCATATTGTAGTGCCAGGCACTTAATTGAGTTTCAGTTTCACTCATGGTTTTGGCCTTCTCGGAATAAAAATTAGATGATGGAGATCGAACATGTGCCTGTTGTTTAATGTGGGGTCAATGTTTTGGTGTATGCTGTCTTATTTTAACTTTTAGAATTACAGTACAGCTGCCTCAGAAACATAGTTCATTTACTTGTGCCAATTCATTGTTAAACTTCATTTATTTTAGTTTATGTCCTGTTTTGTCAGTGTGTTTAAAACGGTTTTTGGAAATTTAAGTTGTAAGAGTCTTAAAATTGATAAATGCATATGATGGGGATGTTGCGAAATTAGTAAGTTATCATGTTTAATAAGTGTTACTTAAGTATCAGTCAAAATAATTATCTTGGTTATTGTCATAATCAAGCAGCTCCAGCAAAGTGCTACGAATTGTTTCAACAAAGCTGTTTTAAATTTAAGAGTGAAATGATGTTGCTGTTAAAAAGGACACTGCCATGATTTGGCTTTCCTAAATGCACAGAATGTTCAAATCTGCTGCAAAGGCACTCTCTACCAAAACAATAGCAAGAGATGACAAACAGAGGCCGACCGACTCCATTTCATTTTGCTTTAAATGAAAGACTTTGTTCAATAAAACTGAAACTCCAAAACCCCTGCTTTGGTTTCATTTGAAATATTACAGAATGAGGGTGTAAGGCTCTTAAGAACAGACTTCTTGGTTAGCACTGAGAGTTAACACTTGCTGAGGTACAATACTATCCTAACATTATTAGCAATATGACATCAATCAGTTTGCTTCTAAATAACATTGATAAATAAGCTTTGGTTTAGGAAACATGACGATGAAAAACCTGGTTTACCATGTAAACAAAATAAAACCTTGAACCACTTGCAAATTCCCAAAGCATGAAAGAGCAAAATTAAAGTAAATTTCACCCTGACTGCACTGAAAAATATTTGACCAACTGGAAGCAATCCAGCTACAGTGGTTATAGCAGGAGTCCTCTCATCAATGGACCAGCAGGCCAATCAGAGAGTCAGCAAGGGGCCAGTTGAGTGCAGGTCCTGCTTCGTCATGCAGTGGTCTTTGACTTTAACAGGACGTGTGTTCACAGCATTGATAAACAAGCAGTGGATGTCATGGTGGCTCGGTCATGGTGGTTGCCACAGCTGGACCTGGACCTAAGTTCACAGGCTTTAAAAACTGAGAAATATTTGAGACACTGTAAATGCCCAACTAAAAGTATATACACAAGATAAGCCACTTTTTTTATATTAAATGAATTTTTTTTTTTTTTGAATATTCTGAACATTTTCTGTAATCTTTTAGTGCTTTTATCCTCTATCTCACCTGGACCAAAAGCAAGAACACTCCTTTCCTCTGCTACTGCCTTTTTTTGTCCCATTAACAAATATTTCTCTTTCAGCAACCTTTCTGTTCTTTAGTTTACATCTCCTTTGAAACTAAAGTATACACTTCATTAATAAATCACTTGAGTACTCCTTTGAAATCAAGCATACCTGTATTTAATATTGTATTCAATCCATTTTGATTTTTAGCAGCAGAAAAGCTTTACATTAAGAGGCTATGCACTCCATTCTGCAGCTCTAAGCCTTTGTGCATAAGTGGTAACTAATGGATTAATGAGTGAACAAAGTGTGTGACTTTTTGCAAGCATATACTTGAAAATAAACTTCAAGCCTGTGCTTTGAGTTTGTATGCTTCTCAAGGACCATAGAGCAGTCAGATGCTTCCCAAGGATTTGAACCCACATTATTGCTGTAGTGTCCTTACTCCCCCACGCCTCAGCACATCTATCTTTCAGGGCACTTGGTCAGTGTCCCTCATCTCGTTTTACTGATCCCATTACCCTGCACACCTCATTTCAGTTTCAGCTCTGGCTTGGGCACCTTAATCTTTTTAAAGTAGTTTGTTTCGAGGTTCAGTCTGCCTGTAGTTTAATGTGTGTAAGATTTGTGCAGGTCAGTTGTTGGTATAAAATATGTCTGTCTCGTTTCAGGTTTCTTTCAGTTACAGTGTATTTTTCACCACTTAATTTTATTTTTTTAACATGAATACAGTACCACATGAATACAGTTTATGCCAACACCGTAAGCAGTTGATATAAAACCCCTGGGTCAGTCAGTGTTGGTCCTGATCCCCAGTTTGAACTTCATCTTTCAGCATCTATTTATGCCGTGGACATCGATGGGAAATCATTCTGCCATATAAATCATCCTTTGCTTGAAGTTGAACTGATTTTGTGTTTGGGTCTGGGCTTGTGTAGGTGTGTTGTAAACATGACTGGAAATGCAAGTGTGTGGGACCTGTTCTCTTCTCTCTCTTCATGTTATTTATTACCCTTGCTGCTTGCACTGAGAAATGCTTATAAACAAACAGAACCAGAGCCTGACAATTTTGCACCATTGCAAGGGGCACAAGTGGCAGATAGCAAAAATACAGTTTTTTTTTTCTTCTTTTTTTATGTGGGGTGATTAACAGCAGTTCTATAGGCAAGGGATGGGACCTTGACTTTTAAGTCCAAAATGTAATATTTAAATTTTCAGTTAGAGTTGACATTTTTGCAGAGTTTGAAGAAAGCTTTTGAAAGCTCTCTTTAGATATTGCTTATAAAATTGATGAACATGAAGTGCAGGAAACCTTTGAACCATGACCTGCAGGATTGAATCAGGCCATCCGTAGCCAAAGTGAACATTTGTGCAAATTTTGAGGAAAACGTTCTGAGAAATCTTTGAGATGTTACTTGTGCTATGGAATGTGTATCTTGCCCTTTGACCTCCAAATTGAACAGCTGATCCCTGAGTTGAAGTGTGAATGGGTGAAATGTTATGAAACTTCCCATCTACTTTTCTACAGATGCTTTCCAATGCAAGAGATTAATCTGTACAGTCCCGCCCTTGACCTGTGACCTCTCACACCTCACCATTCCATTCTTAAAGGGGTAGTTCAGGATTCTTTAAGTGGGGTTTTATGAAGTACATGCTTTTAGCCTGAAAATTAGCTATAGTGACAGAGATCAGCTCTGCATCTGTACAGAAATAGTCGGCATGGAAGCTAGGACAATATATTGCTGCATATGGTCCAATGGACTGTGTGTAATTAAAAGAATTGTGGGTAAAAAGACACAAAAACAGTGTTGGATGATTACAGGATATATTCAGAACATTTACAATGTCTTACTTTTCTACTACCAAGCCACGTTGTTTTGGCACTATTTCAGTACACGACACAGCCTGCATGTCCTTCTGCCAGCTTTGTACTGATTAACATACGGTCTGGCCAAGTACACAAATAACCCAAATTAAGATTAGCAAAATTTAAAAATGTTTTAAGATATGTATTTTTATCTACTCTTTAACAGTAGTAACACTTTAATAGAGAAGTGAAAAGAAAGAAAAAGAAGATATATGGCAGATATTCACTTAGCTGCCACTTATAGCTACACCTCACACTAGTTCAAGGTTGGATCCTCTTTTCTTTTTCATACCTACATCAACTCTTCATGGTAGATTAAACTAGAAAGCACTCGGAGAGTGCAAACCTTCGCCAAGGTAGCTCACATATTGCTGTTACATCTATAAGCCATAGTTCCATGATAGAGTTACCATCATAATATGATTCCTTAACCCTGAAAACCTACACCCAGCACTCTAAATCATGTTGACATCATTATTAGTCAGACAGTTATTGGGCAAAAACGATCATCTGCTAGTGGTGGTTATCTGGATCACCACCAAAATCTAATCATTTTTAAGGTGGGCCATTACCAACATCTTCTGAAAATTTCAGCAAAACCCCTCCAGTAGTTTTTGAGTAATCTTGCTAACAAACAAACATACGTCAGCAAAAACATTACCTCCTTGGTGGAGGTAACAGGGATGCTAAGAACATAATCTAGAGGTTTTGGTGTATATTGTTATCGTAGCATGACGCATTTGCTGCAGATTTGTTAGCTGCACTTCCACAATGCCAATCTCCTGTTCCGTCATGCATCCCAAAGGTGCTCTGTTGGATTGAGATTTGGTGACTGTGGAGGCCACTGGAGCACAGTGAATCATTGACATGTTCAAGACATGGTGCGTCATTCTGCTTGATGAAGCCATCAGAAGATGTGTACATAGTGGTCATGAAGGGATGGACATGGTCAGGCTGTGGTGTTTAAACAATGCTCTGTTGGTATTAAGGGGCCCAAGTGTGCCAAAAAATGTCTCCCACACCATTACATTACCACCAGCCCAACTGTTGATATAAGACAGGGAGGATTCATGCTTTCATATTGTTTACACCAAATTTTGACCCTGTCATCTGCATGTGGTAGCAGAAAGTCAGACTCATTAGACCAGGCAACATTTTTCTAATCTTCTGTTGTGTAATTTTGGTCACCAATGCAATTTGTAGCCTCACTGTTCTGTTCCTAGCTGTAAGGAGTGGCACTAGGTGTTGTCTCCTGCTGCTGTAGCCCACATGCTTCAAGATTTGATGTTTTGTGCGCTCAGCAATGGTCCTCTGCATACCTCTGTTGTAACAAGTGGTTGTTTGAGTTACTGTTGTCTTTCTATCATGGTCATTTTCCTCTGACCTCTTCATATCATAAGGTATTTTCTGCTGGTCATTGGGTATTTTCTTCTTTTTAAGACCATTCTCTGTAAACCCTAAAGGAGGTGGTGCAAAAAAATCCAAATAGATCAACACTTTCTGAAATACTCAGACCAGCCTGTCTAGCAACAAAAAGGATGCCAATCTCAGAGTCACCTAAATCACCTTTCTGTCCCATTCTGATGATCGTCGTGAACCTCCGCAGGTCGTCTGATCATGTCAACATTTGAACATGCCTATTGCAATAAGAAGATGAAACACAGCAAAAGGAAGACAAAAAACTTGAGTCCTTACGTGTTTTGAATCTTCCTAAAGAAAATTCACAAATAGTTTCTAGCTATAAATTAGTTTTTGAAAGAGCTTAAAGCAGTCTGCACTTTCCATCATTCTAATCCTGCCATGCTGCCGAACCTTCTGTACTGCAAGACACAGTCTTTATGGAAATCTCTGCAAGTAAATGACTTTTCTGTGAGCCAAGTTGAAGGTGTCATTTCAGTGCATTCACACTTAATGAATCTCCCCTCCTAACCTCCTCACTTTCTCTTCAGTGTCTGCTTCTTCTGTGAAACACAGCCTTTCAATGTGCTTCCATGACAAAATTGTGAGTTATTTTCAGCTTCTGAAGGAATTCAACTTACTGTAGGGCATAAAGGAATACGCTTGAATGTCAGGCTTGCCACTGAGTCATGCTTTCAATCGGATCAATGTATTCTCAGCCGTCTTATCAGCACAGCTGGTGTTCAGCATGTGTTTTTTGCCGCGGGGGGGGGGAAAGCTCTGGGTTAAAGAAGAAACAAATGTCTATGTCAATGCTGAGTTAAGGTTAAAGAAGGACGCTGATGTTGGTAAAACAAGCTTACATTGTTTATTATCAGTGCAGCCTTTGGAAAAGTCTGATGTTTGACACGCGCCCAGACTCATTAACATATGCTTATACATTGTATTCTACAGTGTTACATAAAGACTGCAGACCCTTCCTCAATACTTTTTGCTTTGGATCAACAACAAAACCGGCCAGTTACATAAGACATCGGTTGCATCATAGTGTTTGTAGATTGCATTTTAAGGGGTCTCTCAGGTCCGTGCTCAAGTATTTTCACATTGCTGATGCATCTGGGTCTCATGAAAGAAGGTGCTTCTACATTTGTTTAGGAGAAAGTCATCCTCAATCTCGCTCTGCTCCAGATTTGCTCTGGCTTCTTGCATCCGTCTCTAGTTAATAAAACATCCTGGCTGTCAGGGTGAGAAAACCTGTCTGAAGGTAGAAGAGAGGAAGAGGTATAGGTGCGTGAAGCAGGATAGATGATGGGTGTCTGACGTGTAATTAGCACTCAGTCTTTTTCTGTTAATCTAATGTGAGGTAAAAACCTTTTCATCTCACTGTATTAGACAGAAACAGCTCAGCGATCAGTGTAATTATCATCAGATCCTGTTAGTCAGAAACATGATTATCAGTGTAATTATCATCAGATCCTGTTAGATGAAAACAATTTGATTTCTCATTTTCCAGGCTTGTCCTCCCATACTTGTTTCCTTAATCAAAGTTGTGATGCTTCTTTAATCTTGCCTTCATCAAAGAGCATCAAAAGTCATAGCAGTTCACACTTTTCTCCTCTCCAATTCTCTTTATATTACCCCCAAACATTTTCCACTCTTTTATCATCCTGTCTGTCTTTTGTGTTTTGTTACTAAATGACCTGCACCATCCAAAAGGCTGAAAGATGAAATCTGGCATTTCAACAATAAACAACAAGAAAAGTAGCATAAACGATTAGGGATGCCCCGATCAGACTTTTTGTGGCCGATCACCGATCACGCACCAATACAGATCATGTTGTATGTTTTACAACTAGTTGAGTGTTTGCTCAACAGAGGTAAACAAAAAGCTTTAAAGAGTAAGGAAAACTGAATTACCCACTAAAATTACTCATTTATCACTGGTGTTTATTTATGTGAATTAAAATTATATCCATCCAAAAGGCTAAACAGTGTAAATAATCTAATCAATAAAACACAATGCTACTCAGTAACATCATACTGCTCGCATATTTTCTCATTTTACTAAGAAAACAAGCAAATCCTCCCTTCCACACTCACACTTAACATGAATTATTTAAGGTTCCAGTCAATCTAAAGTTCCATCCTTTAAACTGCATATGAACACATCATGTTACTGATCAGACCCTGAGGCGTATCACCAAACACACTGTGCATATGTTGTAAGGCAGTGTGTAGCTTGTTTTGTCTGATTAGCTTTTATCTTGTTGGCCTCAACAAAAATTTGAACTCGGACGTCAGCTCTGGATAAACATTTGTTGTTTAACTAAAAGGGCCTGAAAACAAAGTTCTGGGGATTCTACCACATTTCTACAGAGGATGGCAGATGTTTGCCAATAATTACCAGCTTTTGATCAATTGAGGCACCTGTACTGATGAATATTAAAACAATAACAACTGACTGCGTTGATCAGCTGTAAACAGAATTAATGTAAATGTGGTTGCCAGGATGCTTTCAATCAAAACAATAACCAAAGGTGATGGCCAGAGTTTTGTCTAATCTCAATATTATTCATAGAGAGTTTTAAACTGTTGATTTTACAGGACAAACACAAACTCGGATATACTTCAAGCTTTGGAATGTACACAATATTGTAATCCTCCCAAAGTTGCAAAGTTAAAAACATCTTAGTGCTAAAGGTGTTCTGTGCCTGGTATGCATCCTGCCAGTCACCTCATCCTGAGCCTGAGTGAAAGGTGCAGGAATACCTTAATATAATACTTTTCATATAATAAAAAGTCCAATCCCAGTGATGATGTTACACATGTTCTCATTCTGTGCTGATAGTCTGACTTTGTTTTGGGGCAGTTAGTGAGGGAATATTGAGAATTTTATGGTGATAATAAACCTTGCATTAAGTAAACGACACAAAGTAAACAATTTTCTTTCACATTTGGGAAACATCAATATTTTAGAAATTGTTAAAAGCTTCAACAGTGTTTTTGTTATTGGACTTACATTTTGAAAAGGAATGAGGAATTTCCAACTGAATTCACCTTTTATATCCAAGTTAAACCAGCTCATTGGGCTTCTCTGAGAAGTCAGACATTAATCAAGCATAACATTCAACCACTATTTTTTTTCTTTTCAGGAATGCAAGTAAATGATTCAAATTTGACATCTTAATCAATACATTATAATGTGCTTTACTGTTTTTCATTTTTTTTGTAAAACAGTACATATGAAAATGAATGGACAACAATGATAGTTATGTTTTAACATTTAAACCACATTTTGGTTTAAGAGCTTTTACATACTGGTGTATTGGCCATTACAGAAGCATAAAAATAATTTTGTCAGTGCTGTTAATTTAGGGCAGTTGTGGTATAAACCTTACATTGTGTGTTGGCCTAATAATAATCTCCGAGACAGAAGGCAGGACGAGATGTGTAATCACTTAGCAACCACACACACACTGCCCCCTGCATTAAACTGTCCCTCAAACACAACAACCTGTGAATGCCCAAATCATTTTTTTTCATTTTTGTTCAACCTTATATAGAATCCTACCATTTTCAAAGTGCAACTATTGACAGTGTAGTTTGGTAATGCCATTGTGTGCTTTGCTTGGCATCCCTTGCAAATTGGTCAATGCAGTTTTCATGTTGAGGAAAATATGGTTAATCGTTCAGCACTAAACTTTAGATTACATCATATTTTCTCATTACAAATAACATTATGTTTGGCAGAATTTACTGAAGATATTGGTAGCACATGAGATGATGCATTTTTTTTAATGTGAATTACTTATTCTGACCATTTAACCAAAAACAATTATTGTTACTGAAATATTTGAGTCATTTTCAGGTTTCAAGTCTAAATCTCCTCCTTCTACTTCAAACACCACCCACTAGACACAGCTTTCTGACAAAGACTGCTGTCTGCTCTGATGTGATGCACTTTTAGACTTGAAAACTACAGTAGGGCCTTAAAGGAATACATTTTTACATTTTTTTCCTTTTTTTAAAGAGGTGTTGTTCAAGGTATTCATCAATAATGCATGTACTATGAGGAGTAGATAAAAAATACAGTATGGACTCTGTTTGGAGAGCCAGCCAGAGTCTACACACCAAAAATAGACCAAACTGCTGCAAAGGAAATGTAAAAATTTACGCATCCATCAATACACAAGCCCATGGCTCCATACAGACCTTGTTAATTGATCTTTGCTTCAGTTTTGCCGACGCAATGATTATCATTTTTGGGATATCATTATAAGTCATCTGAAGCAAATTTTAGCATTTCTTTTAATCCTGAAACTTTTTTGATTTACTTTCAAGCATAAAAAAAAATCTTTTCCATAATCACTGTTGGTGTATTTTTGATATTCAATAAAAAAAATAAACATGTTTTCAAGAAATATCTATCCAGAAGACAGAGACATAGAGCTTTCTTACCCCAGCAGCCCACAGCTGTCATATTTATTTGATATCAGTGGCATAAAAAACATAACCTCCACACAACTGTAATTATCTAAGTTTCAAACCCAACACTAAGTTTTTTTTTTTTTTGGTGTTACATTTGAACAGAAAAACAAAACTTTTCTTTTGTTCTGTAAAATGCATGAGAAGAATATCTTGATATTGTATTAATGAAGTTAAATCTGTTTTTCTCATGGTTTGAAATTTTTCATGTAAGAGTTTTATATAAGGACTTGTCAGAAGCACCAAACCATGAGCTGTCCAGTAGAAACAGTGTGAACTGCAGGGAGGGAGAGGGAGCGGAGAGAGTTATTGTAAAGAATTCCTTTTGTTCTCGTAAATCAATGATGCACCTCACTCCATGATGCACAACCACTGATCCACGGATTGATTTTCTATGTGTGCAGTCAAACAGAGACAGCTGATGCTTCCAGGTGCATAGCTGTGTGTGTTTACCATATTAACATTCCTTTTAAATAGCCTGGCTTACTTGCAGACTAAGAATAAAACCCATCACATTAATGTCCCTGTGGTGATATCTATCTTTCAGCTCAGCAGAATCCTTTCTCCCTGTTGGTTTGTTAGAGAAAGATCATAAGCTTGTCAAATACATGCTGTTATGCTATAACCAAGTACACTATGAACCTCTAGATTTCTGTCATACTTTCATTGCTACAGCATTGCATGAGTTAAAATGTTCTCCTCTATTGGTGATGGAGAAATTGCCCACTAAGAGAAAAAAAAACTGTTAAACCGCTGCAGGCAAGGATAAGGATTAGGATTTTTTTATCATTTTACACCACATGATAAATGAGTGTCTCCATGGAAGAAAAGTTCAACTTGTTCAGTATTTCACTTAGGTTTCAGTTATAGGCTAGTAGTCTCTCAGTCTTGGGCCAGTTGCTTCATTTATGATACATGCATGATTCCTGTTCACTCCAAACCAGCCACCCCGTAAGAATGTTTCTTTACTCAAGTCCCAGAACGATCATTGCCGGCATCTCAGTGGTACAGAATAATGTGAATTAACAGCTACATCCACAAATTAACATTAGGATTGGGTACCATTTTGATCAAACTGATTCTGGTTCTTTTTTCTGTTATCTGTTCCTTGATTTCAATTCTTAATGATTTCTTATTCCAGTTCTTTATTATCTAGAGCAGGGGTAGCCAACAGGGTGCCCGCGAGCACCCAGTAGCCCGCAGGGTGCTTTTGAGGTGCCTGCCAGAACATTTTAAAAGAAGCATCACCACCACCACCATGGAGCTTGAGATAAATAGCCATTTTTTACTTCAGATTTTATGTTTAGCAAATAAATCATGCTTACATCAAAAAAAAAAAAAGTGTAGCTTGTGCATTGAATTTTAACATTGTCTGTTTTCTCTTAACGTTGACCTGCGTGGGGTCAAAGTTTATGTTGGTGCACTGATGTCACATCTCTATCAGCACTCTTGCCAGCCAGAGCCTCTGCAGGGTCACTGGTTGAAAAAAGAAATCATAAAAGTGTTAATGTTGTACGTATCAGATAGGTTTATGAGATCCCTAAATTTTTAAGATAGATTTAAGAATACTGTTCTCACAATAATTACAAATGATATTTATTGTCAGGAATTTTTTTTACTTTGCATGTAAAAAGTAAACATACAGTGTCATATGTAGCCTATCAAAAGGATGTTATTTACTTTAAGATTAATAATAAAATGTATAGTACTCTAAAACCCCAGATCCAAAAGTAGCCCTCTATAATACTCCTCATATTTCTGGTAGCTCCCAAGGGGAAAAAGGTTGGTGACCCCTGATCTAGAGAGTCAATCATAATGAATATTTATAGAATAAACATGCCTGCTGTTGCCCTACTCAAGAACTCAATGAAAAACTGTCTGCTGTGACATTGTTTTTTTTTTTGCCCTCTTCATTTACAAATAAATTAGCCTGACACAGCTTTCTCCATCACTACCCCCTCCCTCTGGAACTCTCTTCCCCCCACGTACAAAACTGCTCTGACCAAACCTCTTTTAAATCACCACTTAAAACTCACCTTTTTAAACAAGCTTTTCATTTATGACTGTGCTGATTGTGTGTGTGTGTCCATGTACTTGTGTGTCTTTGTCAGTGTTTGAGTGTATGTCATATAAAAGATTGTTCAGATTATCAGATATCTTACCTTTTCATAATATCAGCCTCTAACACTAAAAGTCGTTATTTTGTAAGCCATAGAAGATATATCAGTGATTTTTATGACAGATTAAGGGACCTTGTTGACATGATTTATTAGTCTTAGTCCTGATTGACTGAACTGTTTTGTCCAACATCCACAAAGATGGAATTCACTTACTCTAACTTTTATCTCACTTCTCAACTCCTGTCAGATTTTTGTTAAAACAGAAATGAGTAATGGTTGTAATGATTTTTATCATATGGAGCTTAATTGTTTGACCTTGCCTTTTCCTTGTGGAAATGTAATTGATTACCTCATATTAAATGCTCACAAACTGTTGTAACACAAACTCTCACTGCTTTGAAAGCTTAAAAGCTTCCTAAAAACATATTTGTCCAAATGTCTAAACAAGTATCACTGCCTCTGCCTGGGTGTTTGCTTTGGTTCCTAATTGAAAGGTCGTTAGGCGAATGAGCTTGTTGGAGCTGTAGAAAAGCAGTTGTCTTTGATGTGTTAAATGCTTTAAAGAATATTGGAGACACACTTGTGGATTTTCCTGACCCTACATCATCAAAACATTTCAAACAACTTGCTCACAGTGAGGGGACAAGTCTCATTTGCATGCAGTGTGAATTTCAGCCAGGACTGCGTACAATACAGACCGGATTGGTAAACAAGTTATGAGCACATGAGGCATTCCAGAGGCTCCATTGTGGGATTTTAGTGGGGCTCAGAAGCAGGTGGGTTTTTACAAATAAAGACAAACTGAAATTGGCCAGTGCTTTGTTTTTTTCTGTAAATATTAAACTCAAAAGCTTTAGCATGATAACATGTTGCTTACCTGACCTTGTTGTCCCCATGTTAACATTAACACAGACACTGATATACAGACCTTGGCTTGCCATCTGTGGGCTTTATTTGCTGCTGAGTAGCTACCATGTGACTGCTGTTGTGCACAAAGCCTTGAGGTTAGCCATGGTCTGCATGGTCTTTTCAGCTGTTATAACCTCACATGTACACCTACATACTGATGAAACAAACTTTCCTATACCACCAATGCTTAATATGTGAGTATACTAGCTGATCTTTTTTTTTTTTTTTTTAATCTACTCAAACCTACAGTTACCTTTAAATGTGTGTCTTAGCACTTGTCTGCCATTAGCAGGGGGCTGTGGCCCCTGTTAACATTTCTTTTCTTTTGCTGTATCGTCATAATGCTCCTCCATATGCTAACCAGCACAGCGGAGACATTGCTTTTCCAGGGTTCCTATGAATCCTGAATAAGAGAAAAAGAAGCGTCACTGTTAAGAAATATGAATAGATGGCATTGTTTTCTAAAAGTGCTATTTAATAAGGACAAGGGATTCTCTGATCGGTTTTTGATGCAAATAAAATTCACCGATTGCCTTGAGTGAGACTGTTAGTTATGAGACAGACGCTGCTAAGATACCAACTATGTTTTATGAATTGTTATAACAGCTGTTTATAAAACAGAGCAGTACAAGAACCTGAAAAAGAGCAGTGCAAAGGGCTGTAACTGAATTACAAAATTTGATGGTTGATTATGTGACAGCCCTGTCGCCTGGTACGACCCTACGTGGCCTCTTTGGGTGTGTATTTGTTCTTGTTATAGGTGTGGCTGTTAAATTAGCCTGAGTAGGGCAACTCTTGGCCCATCCTCCCAGTCTCTATAAAAACTGCCACCTCAATCTGTGTTTACACGTTGGCGGGTATTTTTAAAAACAAAGGTTTTCAGTGTGCTTTGGACTTCTACCCACACATGAATGATGTTTTGGGGCACTGGAAACACATACTTTGAAAAATTCCTGCAAAGGTGAAGATTTTTGATAACCTTGTTTTGGGTGGGCCAGAAATGTCACAGGTGGGGATGTCACACAGTGCAACTTTCTCACGGTTGTTATGTGCGTTGCAGCAGGTGTTGTTAAACTGTTGCTCATTGATAACTAGACTATTTGCATGACAACATAAACTGTGACACTTCTTCACTATGACGCTGCCAACATTTTGGATGAGATCAGGCGTTGACTGGTGATGCATGGCTGTTTGCTCTCTGGTTGCCATGGTTACAACAATTTCTGAAAACAACGAGAACCTACAAGTATTTGGTAACATTTGGTTAATGTTCTATCACAGACTTTTTTCTTAATGTGACCGATAAGAATTTAAAGCACCTACTAATCAGTCAGAATTTAGGAAATGAACTTGAATGCACCCAACCTTTACCTCCACTTCTCTGAAATGATCTAATCTGACCTGGCAGCTCTTAATAGTTTCTGATTTATAATCCATTCTCGCAGCGGGCCCATGTCGATCAGGGCTTTCACATTAGCAAACTACTGCATATTAATTAGAGCTATAATTGATCAATTAACTTCTGTGTTGAGGATGAAGTTAGCAAGCATTAATGTGAGCAGGAACATGTTGCTCAGAGTGAATACCGGACATGTTTTTATGTATCAGCCAGGGAAATCATTTGTACTTTATTGAGAGAAAAGAGAATTGAAAGGCTTTGTTGTGTTGCTTATCTCTGTCCTTGGCTTACTGCTGTCTCTAGCTGTTTTCATGTGGTCTTGTATTCCCTATAGAGTAGCTTATATAACTCAATTAGAGCTTTGCTGATTCTCTGGATGTGTAATTTACAGTTTCACTCCACATTACATTGCTTTGTGTCCTTCATCACCCTCTGCACCTGTAAGGCATTACCAAGCTCAGGGATTTTCTTACCAATGCCTTTGTTCCCAGTGGAATTTATAATGAACGTGGGAATTTCAGTCAGCTTGAAATATAGCATCTCCCCATGGGAAAGGCTTAAGTTTTAATTAGCGGAGTTAATGGGGCAGGGTGGAATTAACAGAGTGGGAGACAGCAAGCAAAGGGAAGTCTCCTATTGAAGCTAATGAGACTCCTGAATGTGATGTGAGTAACCACAAAGATTCACAGAGAGATTTTGTGCCACAGGATGACAGCCGGCCACGTCTTCATCCTTTTGTAGTAGAAACAAAGCCTTACATAAACCCAAAGGGAGGCTCTCTCGGGATGGAGGCTTTAAAACGTGCATAGCTGTCTCCTTGTAAAAAAAACTCTGGCTCTTTATCTACAATAATCTACCTTAATCTCAGATGATTACTCATTTGAGCATAGAAACAGCCAACATTATCAATTAAGTAACCCGGTTAAGCTTGATTGTATTAAATGTGACTTATCTTGTCAATCTCTCTCCCTCCTCTGAGTGGCCTAGAGACTAGCATCAGTTACATAAGGTCTCTTTTCAGCTGATGGCTATGTACCCTGCTTTTAATGATTTATAACCCGCAACTAAGTGTCAGCACGCCGCACCTGAACTGAGCGCTGTGCAAAGACAGCCTCCAGTTCCTTTCAATTTCCAACACTTTAATGACAGTCTTGTCCTTGTTCTTTTCCTAACTGCATAAAGAGGAGAGCACAAAACTTCATTTGAAAAGTTTGCCACAGGTGCTATAGGAAGAAACAATGAAAAATCAGCCCAAGGGAACTGGTGTCAAGAAGCTACTTTCTGTTAACTAAAAAATATGAAGTGTAAGTAATAAATTCAGGAAAATATGTGATGGTGGAGAGGAGGAAGAGCTGATAAGGTGGTAAAATTCTAGCACTGGGCACAGGGTGAGAGCTGCAAACAATCTCCTGCCAAGGACAAGACTAGAAAATGAATTCTGTGCCACAGAGACTGTGTGTTTATTTTCTGAGCCTAGAAGGATGGGGCTGTTTCTCAAAGGGTCCCCCTCTGATATTCACAAAGCTGATAATTACTGCCCCCTCAGATTCACATTTGCTCTCAAACAATCCACAGTCTCGATCACAGTGCAGTGTCTTAAAGTCATATTGAATAATGTATTCTCAATCTTTTCTCTGGCAGGTCTCCGGGCAGAAGTCTGCAGGCAGCTCACCATGGTGCAGGAGAGGAATGACGGGATAAACAAAGACATGGTCCTTCCACCCATTCAACAGAATAGACCAGCTGTAAGTACGTGGTCTGCGCCATTCACTCCAGCCATCATCTCCCACTTTGACCATGTGGGCTAATCTCAAACTCCTTGTTCTTTACAATCACAGGAAAACATGTGCAGCCCCATGTGACTGATTCTGTTTGATGTTTACCAAATCACAGGATGGGATGTTTTAGTGAGTCATACTGACCATCACAAAATGATGAGAATTTATAGGAGTACTTTGAATTTTGGGAAGTATGACTATTTGCATATTTCCTGTCAAATTTAAGGATTGATGGAAGTCTCATTTCTGTATGTTAGATATGGAAATGCAGCCTGGGGGCAAACCAAAAGTTAAGCCACACCAGCGGGCAGGGGCATGTGAAGAAGGGAGAAGATATATAGAGAGACATAAACTCTGCAGAAATGTTAGGTTAAAGGCTGCAAATGCAAGGGCTGTCTGAGCTTAAGAAATAGCATTTTAAATTATTAAACAATGTGTCATCGACTTACAAAGGGTATCACTTGTGTATTGGAGGTGTTACTTTCTTCTTGTGGTGCAGTGCACAGTAATAAACTCCTGATCAAAATCTTAAGACCAGTTGAAAAATTGTAAGAATTTGCATTTTGCACTGTTGGAGCTTAAGAAGGTTATAAGTAGAGCTTCAGAATGCACCACAGCCTTTAAAACCCAAAATCTGCACAAAAATGTGGATTCCATTTCATTTTCTGTCAGATATTCACACTGTCACGACCTCCTGATGGCAAAGACAAAAAGTCTTTGTATTTGAACGTGGTAGGATTGTTGAGCTGAATAAGCAAGGCCTCTCACAGTGCACCATTGCTGCTGAGGTTGGACACAGTAAGACAGTCATTTTGAATTTCTTAAAAGATCCTGAGGGTTATGGAACAAAAAGTCAAGTGGTAGACCCAAAAAAATTTCACCGACGCTGAGCTTGAAGATCCGATTGGCTGTCCATCAAGACACAGGGCAATCCTCAGCCCAAATTAAGGCTGTTACTGGTGCCGACTACAGCCCTATAACCATAAGATAACATATGTGAGGGAAGGACTTTAAAAACAAAAAAACGTCTTCAAAGGCCTCGTCTCCTTCAATGCCACAAAATTGCCCGTTTGGACTTTGGGCGAGAGCATCAAACATGCGACATTAAAAGGTGAAAGAAAGTTTTGTTCTATGATGAGAAAAATTTGACCTTGACGATCCTGATGGCTTCCAACGTTACTGGCATGACAAGGAGATCCCACCTGAGATGTTTTCTGCACGGCACAGTGGAGGGGTCGCCATCATGATCTGGGCTGCTTTTTCCTTCAATGGAACAACCGAGCTTCAGGTTGTGCAGGGGTGTCAAATGGCAGCTGGCTATGTGGAGATGTTGTAGCGTGCATCCTTCATGACTGAGGACCCTTGTCTGTGTGGTAATGACTGAGGACCCTCGTCTGTGTGGTAATGACTGAGGACCCTCATCTGTGTGGTAATGACTGTGGGCCCTTGTCTGTGTAGTAATAACTGAGGACCCTCGTTTGTGTGGTAATGACTGAGGACCCTCGTCTGTGTAGTAATGACTGAGGACCCTCATCTGTGTGGTAATGACTGTGGGCCCTTGTCTGTGTAGTAATAACTGAGGACCATCATTTGTGTGGTAATGACTGAGGACCCCAGTCTGTGTGGTAATGACTGTGAACCCTTGTCTGTGTAGTAATAACTGAGGACCCTCGTTTGTGTGGTAATGACTGAGGACCCTTGTCTGTGTGGTAATGACTGAGGACCATCGTTTTTGTGACTGAGGACTTTTGTCTGTGTAGTAATAACTGAGGACCCTTGTCTGTGTGGTAATGACTGTGGGCCCTTGTCTGTGTAGTAATAACTGAGGACCCTCGTTTGTGTGGTAATGACTGAGGACCCTAGTCTGTGTGGTAATGACTGTGGGCCCTTGTCTGTGTAGTAATAACTGAGGACCCTCGTTTGTGTGGTAATGACTGAGGACCCTCGTTTGTGTGGTAATGACTGAGGACCCTCGTTTGTGTGGTAATGACTGTGGGCCCTTGTCTGTGTAGTAATAACTGAGGACCCTCGTCTGTGTGGTAATGACTGAGGACCCTCATCTGTGTGGTAATGACTGTGGGCCCTTGTCTGTGTAGTAATAACTGAGGACCCTCGTTTGTGTGGTAATGACTGAGGACCCTCGTCAGTGTAGTAATGACTGAGGACCCTCATCTGTGTGGTAATGACTGTGGGCCCTTGTCTGTGTAGTAATAACTGAGGACCATCATTTGTGTGGTAATGACTGAGGACCCCAGTCTGTGTGGTAATGACTGTGAACCCTTGTCTGTGTAGTAATAACTGAGGACCCTCGTTTGTGTGGTAATGACTGAGGACCCTTGTCTGTGTGGTAATGACTGAGGACCATCGTTTTTGTGACTGAGGACTTTTGTCTGTGTAGTAATAACTGAGGACCCTTGTCTGTGTGGTAATGACTGTGGGCCCTTGTCTGTGTAGTAATAACTGAGGACCCTCGTTTGTGTGGTAATGACTGAGGACCCTAGTCTGTGTGGTAATGACTGTGGGCCCTTGTCTGTGTAGTAATAACTGAGGACCCTCGTTTGTGTGGTAATGACTGAGGACCCTCGTTTGTGTGGTAATGACTGAGGACCCTCGTTTGTGTGGTAATGACTGTGGGCCCTTGTCTGTGTAGTAATAACTGAGGACCCTCGTTTGTGTGGTAATGACTGAGGACCCTCGTCTGTGTAGTAATGACTGAGGACCCTCATCTGTGTGGTAATGACTGTGGGCCCTTGTCTGTGTAGTAATAACTGAGGACCATCATTTGTGTGGTAATGACTGAGGACCCCAGTCTGTGTGGTAATGACTGTGAACCCTTGTCTGTGTAGTAATAACTGAGGACCCTCGTTTGTGTGGTAATGACTGAGGACCCTTGTCTGTGTGGTAATGACTGAGGACCATCGTTTTTGTGACTGAGGACTTTTGTCTGTGTAGTAATAACTGAGGACCCTTGTCTGTGTGGTAATGACTGTGGGCCCTTGTCTGTGTAGTAATAACTGAGGACCATCATTTGTGTGGTAATGACTGAGGACCCCAGTCTGTGTGGTAATGACTGTGAACCCTTGTCTGTGTAGTAATAACTGAGGACCCTCGTTTGTGTGGTAATGACTGAGGACCCTTGTCTGTGTGGTAATGACTGAGGACCATCGTTTTTGTGACTGAGGACTTTTGTCTGTGTAGTAATAACTGAGGACCCTTGTCTGTGTGGTAATGACTGTGGGCCCTTGTCTGTGTAGTAATAACTGAGGACCCTTGTTTGTGTGTTAATGACTGAGGACCCTAGTCTGTGTGGTAATGACTGTGGGCCCTTGTCTGTGTAGTAATAACTGAGGACCCTCGTTTGTGTGGTAATGACTGAGGACCCTCGTTTGTGTGGTAATGACTGAGGACCCTCGTTTGTGTGGTAATGACTGTGGGCCCTTGTCTGTGTAGTAATAACTGAGGACCCTTGTCTGTGTGGTAATGACTGAGGATCCTCGTTTGTGTGGTAATGACTGTGGGCCCTTGTCTGTGTAGTAATAACTGAGGACCCTCGTTTGTGTGGTAATGACTGAGGACCCTCGTTTGTGTGGTAATGACTGAGGACCCTCGTTTGTGTGGTAATGACTGTGGGCCCTTGTCTGTGTAGTAATAACTGAGGACCCTCATCTGTGTGGTAATGACTGAGGACCCTCGTTTGTGTGGTAATGACTGAGGCCCCTCGTTTTTGTGACTGAGGACTTTCGTCTGTGTAGTAAAGACTGGGCTTTTGAACAGGACAACGCTGCAGTTCACAATGCCTGCCTGACAAAGGACTTCTTCCAGAGGAATAATGTCACTCTTTTGGACCGTCCTGCGTGTTCCCCTGACCTAAGTCCAATTGAGAACATTTGGGGATGGGGGGCAAGAAAGTTTACAAAAATGGACATCAGTTCCAGATGGTGGATGCCCTTCGTGGAGCCATCTTCACCACTTGGAGCAACATTCCCACTAGCCTCCTGGCGACACTCGCATCAAGCATGTCTAAATGAATTTTTGAAGTGATCAACAAGAACAGTGGCGCTACTACTTATCAAGTCCTGTTTTTTACACTTTGATTTCTGTTTTGAGGGGGGTTTCTTTTTTTTCTGCTATAGTCTTAAACTTTTGATCAGCTGATGAGCAGCATATTTCAGTTTAACTGTTGTTTTCAGTAAGTTGCTTACTCAATTTTTTTGTGTCTCTCTCCCATTTCTCCTTTTAGCATTTCATAGCTCTACATAGAACCTTCTCAAGATCTAACATTGTAAAATGCAAAGTCTTGCAATTTTTCAACTGGTCTAAGATTTTGATCGGGAGTGTACACATATACAGTGGCTTTGCTTCAGTCCTGATACTCCTGCTGGCTTTAAAACAAGGTCTGCTGACTGTCCTCCACTGTATGTAGCACACTCACTCACTTATTTAACACCACTCCAAAACCCAACCATCCCCTCAAACAAGACCTGACCCATTTTACTCAGCCTTAAAACGGTTTCCATGTGTCCTCTCTGCTCTGCCCATCGGCCCAGAGCAAAAAAACTCAAACAATAACAGCAATAAGCAGGGAGGATATCATAAATGATTTATCTTTTACAAACAAGTGCAGCATTGATTTCAATCAGGACTCATGTTGTAGCTCTGTGAATCTGTGATCATGAAAATGTTGCATGAAAGTAAAGTTTTGTTTTTTTAAAGTTTTGGACCTGATGAGATAAAAATCGTTTGTAGCTGGCTGTTAAATGTTCAAATTCCACAGTATCCCCTCAACACTATACTACTAAGTGTCCTTTATACATGCAGAATAGAGGAGAAATGTGCTTCAGGAGCAGGACAAGTTTGTGTGTGTGTTTGTGTGTGTGCGTGAGTGTGTATGGGATTTGACCTTAATGAGTAAGAACCACCAATGGGAAGCCAACACAACTAGCTTTAACAATCATGATGAGTGACTAAACAAGTGTATTATAATAGAGTAGTGCAGGGAGGAGTTATTTTTGTAGGCCAACGCAAAAGTTAGCATGACACTGGTTCTCTTGATATAAAAATCTGTGGGATTATTCACTGAGTTCTTCAGTCATTACTGATAATGAGGTCTGCGGAGAACAAAAATTCACATTGAAAATCTCTGCAAACAAACCTAACTTCCATGATTATTAAGGCTTGAATGTAATTGCTGAAAGTAAAAAGCTATTAACAAGCTATTATTGAACTATCACATGGTGGTTTGACCTAAAAGCAGCTAAAACCATGTGATGACCTCTTGTTTGAGAATTATCTCCTAAATAAATGTTCTGATCAACTTGGTGCCCGTGGCTGCTCCTGTCTTATTGTTCATTAAATAAGAAATCGGAAATGATTGCAGGAGTGCCCCCTGCCATTTTTGTAGTCCTTGTTAGCAGTTTGTTAGCAACCTTTTAAAAGCATAATAATGTTTTAAAGTTCAGAAGCAGGGCAATGCTATATGCATTTTATGTTGCAAAATGAAATGATCAAATCTAATATTCATGTATTTTATCACAAACCTTATTTTAAGTATTTATCTAAAAAGCTACTATCCCACATACTTTTGACCCTGGGTCCTATACGTGCTTAAATGCTAACTCACTTGCATGTTTTTGGACTCATCTTTATCAATGACATTTTAAAGGTCCCATGTCCTGATGTGTTTGACCATTTACACCATGTCTTGAGTGTTTATTAAGCAAGGATTTAATTTAAGTTGAATGCAAGCATAAAAAATGTTGTCTCTATAGAGGAACAGATACAGCTCATTTTACCTCCCCTTTGGAAACACTTGGATATGAGGGGGCAAGGAGGCTATGGGAGGCTATGATAATGAGCTCTGCACTGATTGGTCACCCAAACAATGTCTGATGGGAGGGAGGAGGAAGTGTGACAAGCTGTGAAGTGGCGTCTGCCTGTGACGAGCAGAAAACACGCATGTAGGTGGAGGCTGTATAGATATGACATCATAAACTCCAAAAAACATTTTAAGGGGCATTTTCTTGACACAGGTATAGAGCAGTTCTCTGTGAACTGAGAGTTTACTAAAAGGTGTCTTGTTCTTCTGCTCCCCATGCCCCTTCAACAACATTTAAAGAAAAGAAAATCAATTTTGCAGGACACGGGACCTTTGAGGGCAAGGCTTCTCCTCATTAAGAAGATAAAGCTGTTTATTATGCTATAACTGTTGCTTCCTTGTGCCAGACTCTAATGCTGAGGTCAAACTACAAGATGCACAACTATGGCCCAACCCAACAGTCTTTGGGTTTTGGAGCCCTGCAGCCACAAAAATCTGACATTTCATCTAGTGTAGTGTGTCATAGTGGCTGAGAACAAAAACAGTCTGGGACACCTCACAACTCCACAACATGAAGTCCAGAAAGTTTGATTTTTGTCCTGCCTCAATTTTTTTGGTATTTGACACTGAGCAGTGGGAGAACTGCATGTGCGTCAAACACTGATGTAAAAGACTGAAGTTGTTGCCTTGAGAGCCTCGAGACAGAGTTTGTTAAGCTCTGAAAACAACATCGCTGCCTTTATGATGTGTCATAGAGGAGCTAAAAAGAGAAATACTGGAGAGCAACAGCAGAGGAGCTGCAGCACCTTGGTGAGTGATTGCTTGGATTTATCATCAAGCCAACATTCATCATAACGTTTGAGAAGACATAAAATATAGAGCTCTAAAAACAGTATGTTTTTTTGCTGTAGTCACTGTCATCCCTCCTTCTACCGTCATCATGTCAGTCATTATATGCAGTCGGTTTTAGTCATGTGGTCTGCTTGTCAGGCCTAATTTTATGGCTCTGCGGTTGCCTAATCTGACATGGAGACCATTGTAGCTGACGAAAAAATTGTGTAGTCTAACCTGGGCATACAGGAACTGAAGTTCTGTTTTCTTATTTTCTGAGATGTTGCAGGATTAAAACGTTGGTCATGGGCTGTTAAACATTCAACACCTACCTGATTTTTCCCTCTGTGTGTCTCATACTGTATGTCCATCAAAACCTTAGCGGGGATGTGTGCTGCAGGCACAGAACGATGAGAAGTTCATGTGTGTGAATATTCAAGAATTAACAAATTGTATTAAAATAAACACTTTTCTTAAACATCCATTACTGGCTCCTTTAGAGCATCTGTGACATACTTGTGACAATTTTTGCAACCCCTTTTACGAGAATCACTGCCTTTTATCTCTTTACTGATTCTGTCTCTTTAAATGTGTAGGTAGTGTTCCCTCAAAAATGATAATCTTGTTTCTTTGAGCAGCCAAAAAGATCGGGCATCAAAAATGCATTTTCGACAGCATGCAGATAATCACCTCATATGACACCTACTCTGCAGAGGCTGCAGTCTCAGACATTCAAAAGAAATCTATATAATAATCAATGTTTATGCTGATGGTATTGTTTGCTTTTATAGCACTGAAGGAGACAGCAGTGTTCATTTCAGTCTGTTTTACAACCAGCCACAATTCTTCATAGGAGCTTTACGGACTGTACACGGTCTGATTGATGACGCTCATGCCTAATAATTAATTTTTGGCATTCCTGGAAGCTATGAATTATCTTTATTTCTTGTTTTGCTGCTTCTTGGTCTAAAACTCTGCTCTATGGCAGCATTCCAAAACAGCATTTTAACATGATTTGAACTCCCAATCAAAGTAAAGTGAATTTTTCTCATGTTTAATTTGATTGTCCAATCAGTGGTGAAAAGTGAATTTAGTCAGTTTAGTAAAACATTCCTCAGTGTGTTTTATTTACTGAAAGGGTCGAGTTCTCAAGCCTGCAGTGGCTGTATTGGCTCTGTCTTTCTATCCTCAGATGTGCATGTGAGCAACCTCAGCAGCTCTGTGGACAGGAGACATATTAATCTTCTTGATGTTTTCTGGTCCACAGAATGTCAGACTTTGCTACACAGAGGCTGGTTTGTGGCTTGATGCATAATAAAGTAAACTAAAATGTTGCCTTGTGTCATTCCTTACCTTGCTTTTTTTCCTCTGCAACTTTGGTCTGAACTACAGTATCAGTTTCATTTGAATTATTGATTATCTGGACTAAGCTTTTTTGTCACACTGATCCTTGAATCGACCTTTTCTTACCAAAGCAGCAATTCAGTCAGCCACTCTGTTTTCTTTAATCCATCATAATGATTTAAACAAGAGAAAATGTAAGTGATGAAATAAGATTCATGGGCTCTTTTTGAATAAACTGGGTGATCAGTCTCAATCTAAACTAAAACTTTACAGGCACAGAAACATCTCACACACACAGTGCATGTTAATTACTGAGTATCACTGCTGTTTGTTATTTTAACGCAAATATTTGTACAACTGAGTCAGTCAACTTGCATCAAGAGACTTCAAGTCGGGTTGATTAGTATACAGTGTGGCCTGTGCTTCAGTGCAGGAGCTGTTTATGCCTCAAGTGCACTGATTGCCTGATACTGGGTCTCATATGGGCCCGGCATTATTATTTACCGCACTGCAGGTTATTACATGCACTTGTGGACTCAGACTTACAGCAAAACAGATATCGTAACAAAAGCAATGTGAAATAAAGAGCAAAGAGTCAAAACATTCAAATTTTCTTTTTCCTACTCTTGTATTTACATGTTGTGTTTTCTTACTGAATAACCATGGAATCACGTGTAGCCCAAATATGGTACAATGGCTTATTTTTGTGTGTGGTTAAAGAGATAGTGTTACGCTGACAGAATTGTTTTTGATGCTTGTCTGTACAAAAAGGGAAGGTCTTTGTTTTACAAATGTTCAGCTCTAAAACAAGTCAATTTAATTACCATTTCAGGGGCTACTTTCATGAACACAGTAAAAAAATCTATAATTCTTTTGGTGGTCTATGTCTACGCATCTTGGTTTCTTGATTTATTGCACAGTTCTGCTGTCAAAGCAATCCTTTGCCTCTCTGAGTCCATAGAAAGCTTCTATTTACATGTGAAAAGGAAACACTTTGGACCCGGGGAACATAAAAGAAGAGAATCTGTTCCAATAAATGGTATTCTTCTGATTTTTCACGCAGGTTACAGAAAACAGTCAAAAACAAAATGGAATCAAATTAAAATAAAATAGAAACAAACTTTTGACTATATGCATGCAGTAAATACAAACTAAATTTGTTGTTTTATGAAATCTCTGTTGAACACAGACTTTAAACTTGCAGTGCCAAAAAAAAGCATGTTCTGTGTTTTTAGTGAATTTGTCGTCTATATTGCAATCCTGACTTCTGTGAAAGAAGAGTGGGTGGAAGTCCATTAATTTTACATTGTTCTGCTCTGATGGTCTGTTTGTACAATGCATTAATGTCTGCTTCAGGTATTAAATGATAATCCCTAATGTTCAGTGTGCACACTTTTCACTGTACATTGAAAATGGTTTGATATTGGATACCTCATACTACATATGGAGGTGGTCTGGCATGCTCGCATCCAGCTTAATTTGGTCATGTAGACTCAGGGCATACTGACACACACACACTGAACCTCTTGACTTCTGTCATGCATCCATATTCTCCTCTGGGTCCTGTGGCCATAACAGCTGTCAAGAAAGCTGTTGCTGTCCCAAGCTTCTGTTTCTTTCTTCTCCTGCTCGGTCTTCCTTTTGCTTGATTATCGGCTTTTTCCATTCAAAAGAAAAAAAAAAAGCATAATGCGTTTATATGAGAATAGGAGACGACAGATGATAACTAAACAGACACAGTTAAGATTGTCTTGATTCTTTTTCTTCAGCTGTTTTTTTCCCAATGTTTGGAGTGACATGTTCTCCGTGCCTTTTCATCAGTTTAGTGACTGTCAAGAGCCTGGTGAGCCAGACTGCCACTGCTGCTGCTGGAGTAAAATGATTCTGAAATATATAAATGTATAGGCTGTGATTCACATAGAAGGTGCACAATTACGCTCCATTTGCAGTTTGTCACTGGATGGGTTTGTTGATGCATTGTACACACACTTACACGTCATCTTGGTATCTGAATATGCAAATACTTTTTTTTAATGGTCATTTTTCCAAGCCAGCAGCATCACATCATAATGTTACAGACTGGAACTTGAACGTATCACACCGTAATGTTACCTTTTTCAGTCATCTAGCTAGCAACAGCACTGATATTAACTCTGGATTCATATTTCCAGCTATTTCACCACAGCTGCTTCAGGTGAATTACAGCACAGCAGGAACAGTGGATCAGCTGGTGGATTAGTTTTGCAGCCTTAAGTCATCGCATTGAGTTTTACAACACGTGATTGTACTGGTAACCACAGACATTTTTAGACTTTGTCTGATTGGTTTAAGATTAGAGTAGCTTTAGTTAATCTAATCTAATCTAATCAAAATAAAAATGTTGCACAAGTTACATAATGCAACTGAGTTTATACTCTGATACCCATTTCCTTTTGTTTATCAGGCTTCAAGAACTGTTAAGCCTATGGAATATCCTTTTATTATATTTTTCAGTCTATTAATGATTGCATTAATTAATTAACCTATTTTGACACTTGTATGTAATGAACCATCACACTGTGTAATTCAGTTCTTACCGAAGAATTCTTGTTCTTTGGTAGCATGTTGTTATCATTGGCAAAACAGAGTAAGTAAAAGTATGTTGCAGACTGACTAAGGTTGACTTTTGTGGTACTTTTATCAGCTAACAGGTTAAACTGCTAACCTTTATGGCTAAGTTCCCATAGGCTAGGTTAAAAAAAAAGCAAAGTGGAATGGCCATTCATTAAACAGCTGCTTCAACCACATAAAACACCAGCATGATTGTTGTCTATCTGTATTTGTAAGATCACTTATGGCAGCTAAAATCCTAATGACTGCATCCCTTTTCATTGTTTTTCTCCCCTTCTAGTTGTCTTGGGAAACGAAGATCAAGAAAAAGTTGAAGACAGTACCTCCTTGTCTGGGTAAATTCAGACCCATAGTTGGCCAGTGCTGCCACCAGTGCACACCGAATAGTCTGGTAAGTGAGTAGCTTTAGAGTTTGAGAACATGCAGACAGACAAAGCAGCAGGAAGTAAGAACGTAAAGGTTGAAGTTACACTAATGAAATCAGGAAGGAGAGCTGTATGTTGATGCTGTCCAACAAGTCCTATTTGTGACTGAGAAATGCTTCCAAGAATCTATAGTACTGTCTGACAACACGCTGACCTTTATGACACATGCATGACTCCTCAGTTTTCTGCTTTATCATGAAACATCATGCCACAAATGTTTTTAGGGAGCGTGACTGTGGGAATGACTGACCGAGAAGTGAACTGCCTGCCCACAGTTAATGCCTCAATTCTGATAGTTTATCAGATTTTTGAAATATTGTAATTGAACTTTTTAACAAATTATGAATCCAGATTGAAAATGTGAAGCATTTCTTGGCAGTTTCTTGCTATGAGAATTTAATAAGTACTTAAATATTTGATTGTACTAGCTTTAATATTTAATAGTTTAATTTCTGCTGCTTTATTTGGAGGAAAGAGAGAGCTTTGGGCTTCAGAGTTCATATTTTGAGAAATGCAATATTTTACACTGGTTTACGAAACATATTATCTCTGGTTATTATGACAGCTATTGGACTTTAAAGGAGTATCGACTTAATCCCTTTCTCTTTGTAAGTAACCTAGTTAGGTCAAAAACAAGCAAAGAGATTTTATCCTTTTTTAACTTGTAATTTATACTGTCTTCAGATTGAAGTAGTTTACATCTGTTTGATAAAATCTTGCATTATTTTGCAAGGAAACAGAATCTCATATCGACATTAGTGGACTGAAGAAAAAAAGAACTTTCTATACATCTAAAAGTCCATTTAAAATTCCCTAAAAGAAATATAAAACAGTAAAATGTGAGATTTCAGAGAGTGCAGTTTACTTTTGGCTTTCATTGAGTTGACAGAGTTATTTAAAGTGAAATTATTATTGTTATTTAGCAGAGTGTGGTATGATGGCCATACTTTCACATCTTTTGATTCAGTTAGATGAAGATAAAGTTGGCTGTAAAATACCTTTAAATATACATATCTGAAAAAAACTGATTTCTTTTAGTTTCAGAAAAATCTTCTAGCCTAGCATAGGCAAGGACATTAAGTTATAGCTTTTATGCACTTTATCTTTTTTTGTAACTATCAGAGTCCATATCTATTTTTGTAATATTAAACAATCGAATTGTGCTGTACATGTTTTCCTCTTATTTTGTTGGACCATTCAAGACATTTCACTATTCCATGTGGGCAATAGCCCATAGAAAGGGTTTGAGAATGTGCAAAACCTTTCAAAAGCATATCCGGCAGATGATTGGATGATCGTTCTGTCAATCACGTTCATTACAGGCCATACAAGAAAGATTGATTGATTGATAAAACTGCTACTGAAGCTGTTAGCATCCATGCTAATATCTGCACAAGCAGTCACTCCCTGCTGTCGTCACTCTCGTAGCTTCCACCTCTTCCTGCTTTAAAAGATGCTGATTGGGCCGTGCCACGTTGGGCCAAGCACAGTTGTTGCAGGTTGGAGCTTGGCAACATGGATCTGCCTGATTATAGACAATGAATCAGGCAGATCCAGCTGCTGTGCAAGGTTGATTATGCAGACCTATTGTGAAAAGAAGTAACTACTACAGCAAGTAACATCCCGGCTGATTCCCTAATAACAGTGTGCATAATTTGAATGTTAATTAATGTGATTAAAAAAATGTAATGCCTTCATTTGTGATCTTAATCTCATTATTACTTGCATGTAAATGCTAACAGCTCTCTTTTTCTTTGTCTTATGGTGATTTTCAAGTTCTCTGCTCACTTGATTGTGGGTTTAATTCACTACTGATGTAAGCTGTCTTTGTTTTCTGCCACTCTTAAGGGCAAGAAACTCAAACAAAACTCCACACTTGGTTTTCACAACCTGCTCAGCATCAATGAGAAACTCACCAGGTAGTGATGACACCAACAATTTAATGCTTTTAGTCCGAACACACTTTCTCGTGAATATTTGAAACCCTTCGTTTAATGTTTTCTGTCACAGGTATCGAGGCTGGCTGGTGCGGAGGGTGTGCTGCCTGCTGTTTGTGAGGGGCTGCAAGGTTTTCCCAAGTCTGGTTAGCAACAGACTGGAGAGAGTCTTTCAATGCCACAGGTACCTGAGGAGAACAGGGAGGAGTGATGCCAGAGGAGAGTAAATAAATCATAGGCAGAGATATAGCAAATGAAACAGTTCTGTTCAGCAAGCAAAGGAGAAAGTAGGAGAGGAGATAAGAGCCAAAAACAAAGATACGGAAAATGAAGGCTATCATGAGGTCTGCGCAGAGAGAATGGAGGAGGATAAGTTTGGACCGTCGTCACACTTCTCTTATCTCTGTCACTGAGACTCCAGTTTGTGTTTTGTTGTTCTCTCTCCCTCCAAGTAATTGATTTTATTCTTTATGTAACCTCTTTACTCATGGATCTAGATGTTGTTGTCTTACTGGAAGGAGGTTGTTTGTCTGCATGTCGCACAAGAGAGACTTTGTCCCGTGTCATCCCCGCTGTCCTGTGACCATGTGTTTCAGAGTGAAGGAGGCTCTCACAGCAGAGCAGAAAGCACCTGAGGGGGGAAACAGCCAAGGACAGAGCGGCGTCCTCACACCATTCCTCCCACTCATTAACACCTGCATCTCCCCTGGCCTCTTGAGGTGTGTGAGAGTTTATGTGACTATGAACTGATGGGCAACAAAAAGGAGAAAAGTTTACTTTGTGTCAATTTTTTATTGAAAAAAAACAAGTATTTATAAATTGTATTTGATAGTGTAACTTTTATACTTATTACTACCAAGAAAACAGCAAGAACCCAAACTAAAAGAAGCATTTTTACTGATTATCTGATTATTTTTTTCCTTTTTTTTTTTACAACTTCCAAAAACCACCATTTTCCCTGCTAATCTCTCAAAGACCAGGAGGGTTAACCACTTAATGAGCTCAGCATACCAAATTTTTCTTTAAATGAGCTCGCTCGGCAAAGCTTGAAGCTGTTCTTTTAGATAATATGGTACCACAAAGCTGGTAATGAACCTTCTCTGTTAGCTTTGTGCTCTCACAAAATAGTGGGCGTTAAACACATCATTTGAACCTTCCTCTGCTCAGAATTAAGTGTCGCCTTTTCTGATCCCCTTAGATTAAAAATATGTGGTGAGATGATGAAAACACCAAATTTGTTGTGTTAAAAAACAACAGAACTAAAGGAAAGATACACTGCATATTAAAAAGGGTATAGATGTTTTTTTCTATACAATGCACTGTTCATCCCTTTTGTTTATTTAAAAAAGAAAACTTCAGACAGTACAACTCTACAAACTTCTACAGTAACATGTATAATTTAAACATCTGGATCTGTTTTTAGATCTCAGCGATTCCCTTGAAAAAAAATTCAGAAATTACTGTTAAATTGGAGTTTAATTAAAAAATTAAATTTGACTTAATTTGTTTTTTTAGTCTTAGTAAATTTTATTGTCCTTTTTATGTTGTAAAAATGATAGTTAACTTTTTTTAACCAGAAAAGACTCAATGACATTAAAAATCTAATATGCAAGAGTGTCCTGGCCGAGACAGGCAGCAACATATTTACGAAGTTACAGACATAAAACAATTACAGACACGTATTCATAAATATGAACCAATCAATTCAATTCAGAAAATCATCAGTCAAAGCATCTACAGCCTGCTCCATTTTCCACCAATGCCTTTAACCTGGGCTGAAAAAGATTTATAGAGGCCCAGTTTTTCCTGCAGCAAATTCTAGTCTGCCGAGCAGCATGTCTGAAACTTCTTTTGCCCATTTCAAGGCAAATTTTATGAGGATTAAATACAAAAATGTCTTTTGATGGTATAGCCTTTACCTTTTTTTCTTACTGTGAAGATGAGCTTAAATTAAATGCGTTATGTTTTTGTGAGACAAAAAGTAAAAATGAGAAACTCAGTGTAAGCCAACAAAACTGGTGCCTCCCAGGAGGCTGTTGCACCAGCTATGCAAAAATTCCATCTTACGTTATGGTGTGGAGTGGCTGAACAGAACATCAATATCACATTGCAATGTGCATATGCACAGTAGTCACATTGCAGTACGTGCAATGTTAGTCACATGACACAAAGTGTATCATGATGCTATTTTTGTGTTATTTGATGGAAACAAAAACTGCCAATTTTCTACAGCAAAAGTCTGTCCCCATGACTAGTGGGCATGCTGAGAGCTGACCACAGTGGCTGCAGAGTTTGTGCATTTCCAGCTTGTTAAATGTGTGCTTCAGTTAAGACAACACCCTTTGCTTCTACAGTGGTGTTATAGTTCAAGGGTCATCCTTTTAAATACAGACATTCAACTTTTTCTTTCTTTGGCCTCCTTTTTGGTCATCAGGTTCATCATCACAAGAACAGCAATATAACTTTTTAGTTTCATTTGCCCAATCAGTAAAAAACACTTTTAGATTTTTAACACGCTGCCTCCTAATTTTAAGGTCAGTGGAATGCACCATACCATGTTCAGGACTAACAGCAAGAAATAACTTAAGGCTACTGCTGTTAATCGATGAACAGCAATGAAACTGTACGGAACCTCCCGGATATAACATCCAAGTGCGAGCAAGAATGTCATCCTAAATTTTCAGAGGGTGTTATCTGTCTCAGAGGACACACTGCTGTCACCAAACGGGCTCATCCTCCAAGTTATCCCACCTTTATGAGTGATCCACCAGGGCAATCATGTCCTCCAGAGGACTTAACACCTACAAGGAGGTTAATGGAAGATTTAAGTCATAAGTTAAGCTTACATTGAAACTATCTCAGGTGGTGCAACACCTCCAAAGTTCATAGATTGTAAACTCCGTTGTAAGTACTTGCATTCAAACTAGGCTACATTTGAACTTGCGCACAGCCAGTGCGACACATATCAGGCTATGAGTGTAGCCTTTGTTCCTGTGGTGATCTGGCCAGGTTAAAAACGAACCAGGTTTGTTGCTCATTAAACTCTGACTTCAGGCTAAACAGACATGGCTCACTCTGTGATCGTGCTTAGTGGCGGGCTCCCAAGGGCCGACATTCACAAAGCTTCCAAAGAACAAAGAGTTTCTCTCAGGGACCAAGTTCTTTGAAAATTCTCAGAATCATGATTTTTTTTCCCCTGTGATTCCTCCTTAAAGTTAGGACTAGATCTTTGTAAAGACGGAAGTTATTCACAACACATCTTAGCCCTTAAGAGAGCTCCCAAGGTGAAAAATACTTTGAGTTGTGGAAAAGGACTTTAAGAGACTATAACAGCATTGTGTTTTACAGACGAACATCATAAGCTCTCCCTCCTTTTCTGTAAGTAAGTCCAGCCTTAAATAAATGACAGATCTCTAGATCAGTATTATGAGTAAATATCATGAAGGTCATTTCTTTGTATTTATTGGATTCCCATAACAAGAAACTGGAAAGAATTGCTTTACATTATCCATTTGGACTCAAAAAATATTTATTTTTAAACTAGGATAATTGATATTAATCACTTAATTAAAACTGATAAAACATGATAAACCATTGAAGTTCTGTAATTAATTGCTAGCTTGAAATTATTAATTTGACAGACTTATAAACAAAACATTAAAAAACATCAATAAACCACATTGTTGCTTAAAGGTGTCAAAGTTATGTGGTAATCGTAGTTTATTTTTTTCTAAGAAGCTCTCACACCCTACGTGATTGTTTGATAATTTTTTTTGACATAAGTGGACATTATGACTTTGGCTTGGTTTTTGGACATATATGAACATGGCAAACAATTCCTGCTGTGTTACAAAACAACGATGCCAAGAGGGCTTGAAATGTTGCTTTGAATTGACCGCTGGAGCAGTTTGGTTGCAGTGAGAATGCAATCAACCAGGCAACGTGCACAAACAGGGTGACGGGTTAACTCATCACACTTCTGTAGTAATATGAGCTGCAGCAGCAGTAATAGTAATCTCAAACAACTTAATCTCAACTGATAGCAAAAAACTACAAATAATAACAATTAGCTACTATCAGGGTCGTTCTCAATGTTAAGCCACAGCATATCGAAAGCAGTCACAGATTAATATTCACCTCCATCTCACCAGCAGAGCATCTCAGGACTTAACAATATCATCTGCTTAAAAAAAATGTTTTAGTTCTCAGAATTTCATCCAGCCTGTTACAGCAGGAGAATGTATCCTTTTCATTGCTTTAACCTGCATTTTTACACATCTGTTCTCCACCTTTTTATATCCCTGACAGTTTCTCTGCTGAAACTTGTACTGCTACTGACGGTAGTCAGTAGCAGTACATGGTGCTACAGAAAGCCTCAATTACCCCGTTTACACCACTGCAGTAGTATAAGCAGCTACAGGAATATTAAACACTAGACAGGCCTCCAGGCAACTTGCTGGTAGAACTTGCTTTTCCATATTGTCAGTTTCTCTGCTGACACTTAGGCTGGGGTTGGGTTGTGACAGGTTAATATGTCTTCTGGTGTTCTTTGTGGTCCAAGGCCGATATTTTGTGCTCATTGATTGCAATGCTCATCTGTATACATGTTGATGAGGCATTTGGCCACCTTTCTGCTACAATTTAATTAATGATTGATTTTATTGGTAGCTTTGTAACTTGGTAACTTACTTCCCAAAATGCAGAGTGAGACCAGTAGTCATGGCAATACGAGTGGGAGAAGCAGGCTGTGACGTAACCCTAGATCAACCTTGCATCTGTGTATTCTTTGGCTTGTTTTAATTTCTGCAATATAGATATGAAATGACCCCAAGGTAAAAAGGCGATTTCATCATTTTTAACTGTATCGGAACAAAGCTTATGAGCTGTAGGTTCAAAAATCAACTTGGTGTTTCAGTTCATAGACACATAGGCTACAACCTCCAAGAAATTGCTTCAAGAAAAGTTTCCACAGATATTATTGCCAAGTTAGTCTCCAGGTCTGAAGAAGAAACACAAATAAATGGTTACGCTAACTTTAACCTGAAATGTGAACAAAGGGTAAGAGACAGACATGAGAAAGATGGGACTGTATTTTAGGGCTGGAAACAAAGGAAGCAGTATAGGCTCACTTGCACTGGTCTACAGCGCCTCCACAAGGTTAGCTCTGGTTGGTGTTAAAAAAGTTTTCTATCGTTTATTTTTTGTGTTAAAGTCTGGAATACAAACTCATGAGAAACCTGAAATCTCTCACAAAGATACTTGTGAAATGTTAAAATAAAACTACTCCTTTTCACACAAAATGATCTGCCTGTCATGACATGAATCTGACGCCGTCACTGGTGGCTCAAACATGTTACGCTTACAAGTCCAGTGGAGAAGAAAGATGAACCAATGTCAGATGGTAGCATTTTTTAAAGTTGAGAGAGGATTGTTGATCCTGTGAGTAGGCAAAGTTTCAGTCCATTTTACAAATACACCTATAGCATCCTTGAGCAGAGATTACTGTGTTCTTTTTATGAATCTGAAACATGGAGAACGGAGGAGCAGGACAGAAACCTTTTTTTTTTTTCAGGTCTGACATTTGGCCCGATTGTTACTGAACAGTCTGTTATAAATTTTAACCTTTAAATCTTTGAAAGAAACTTAAATGGATATAGTACGGACAGTGAGCATGATGTAGAAAGAAATCTGCTGTTTGGACATGGTGTAGTGGTGATGCTACTCTGACAAGAAAACATAAAAATGCTTCATAATATACCTCATTGTATACAGTGCTTGACAAATTTATCAGACCACCACCCAATTTAAGGTTTATGCAACTGCAGTCCTAAATTAACAGCGCTGGTATTTTACCAAAATCATTTTTTAATGTGACTATAATGGCTAATACACCAGTATGTAGAAGCTCTTTCACTGAAATGATATTTTTAATGCTAAAATATAATTATTATTGTTATCCAGGCATTTTCAAATGTACTAATACTACAAAAAAGCAGAACAAATAGTAAAGCACATTATTATTTCTTGATTAAGATGTCAAGTTATAGTCATTTACTTGCACTCCTGAACAGAAACATTAGTTTTAGTGGTTGAATGTTATGTTTGATTAATTTCTGACTCCTCAGAGAAACATAAATTTGGGCGTTAAATCCTGTTTATTCCTTTTTATGACAAGTGGTCAAGTAAATTTGGTAAGCACTGTATGTTATCCAAATAGCAGATGGTTTATATGTTATTTCCTGTCAGTGTATGACCATCAAACATTCGTCATGCCCTTTAAACTTCTCCAGCCAGCGAAGGGAGATTCATCACCCTACTCCTGGCAGAAGATGTGTTTTGTTTTTTAAAACTGAAGACGGGAGCGGTGTCTCTGCTGGTCTTCAGGGACTGGTCCTGTGGCCACAGACAGACAGTAGATTTCTGCAAATGTCGAGTGAATAGTGCTTTTTTTTCTCCTCTAAGAACTTCTACCTTTTTTCAGTTTCTATTCAGTTTGCTGTTTTCTGTCCTCCTCTCTTTTCTCCTCCTGTTCTTTCTTTACAGCCATGGCCATGATCTCTATATAAAGCTGTCATCCTTACAAAACACTCCTATTCTGTTCCTTTGTCATTTTCTCTCTTCATCATCACTTTCTTTCTTATCCTGATCCCTTTACTCTCGTTCCTATCTTTCGTCTTTCACGGTATCCATCAAATTTACATGTTGTCAGACTCAACTTCCCCCACACTGTCTTGCCAGAGCTTCCTTGTGTCCTGCATCTCATTATTTGGGCTTTTTATCAGCCTTCCCTGTAAGCATTGATTGTTCCTTTGTGTGTATTGTTCCCCTCTCCTCCTCCAGCCATTAGTTTTACCATCTTCTCACTCTCCCTTTCTTTACATTCCTCCACCCACTATCCTCTTCTCTGCAGATTTGTAGGCTGGTTGATGCTGAAGATGTTGTCTTCATCATTTGACCGTATCCAAGTCAACCTTAACCATCTGTTAGCTTTGCAGAGAGCGTCACAAGAGGTGAGAGTGTCAGCACATACGCACACTGATACACACAGGGTCCAAAACTTTTTTAAAGAGATGATTAAAAGTGCTCAGGACTTCTTCGTGAGAGATGTCAGCTCCTCCTGCTAAAGATGGGAGCCCATGCTGTATTTGAAGACAGACGCTTTGATGTTTTGGCTCCACGATCAGGTGTTAAACAGAGCTGTGCTCAGCCCTCTAATGAGCTGTTGTGCAGCTACAGCCAGGTTATAAACACATTCACGACAGAAAAATTTAAGGTAAACAAAACTGGAGAACATTTTGAGAGAAGGAGAGCCTCTCAACGAAGGATTACTTCTGAAACTCTGTAAAGAAATAATCCTAAAACTTTTAAATTCCTCTTATTTGCCTTTCAACACTTAATTATTTTCAGATACTTTCCTAAAGACCTCACATCTTTAATTACATGGTTGGCTAAATAAATACAAGTAAATACATCTGAGTCGGGCTGCTGTTGCAGAGGTTCAAGATGTTCTTGAATGAATTCAGTGAACTGTGTCCCAACTGAGATCGCTCTGAAATCGATTAAACTGCACAGAGGAGGACAAAGCAACCAGGAAATGTTTCAAGCACTGCTGGGGTTCCTCAATGGTTGACACAACCTTTCACATTTTCTCACAACGCATGAATAGTTCTCTCTTTTCTTGATAAAAAATTAATTGTCTAAATGCAGTTTAGATGGGGAGAATGCATAAACTTATTAAAAAATGTGTTTAAGTGATTAACCAGATTTAATAATTTGATCTTTTATCATGAAATTGAATTTATTTTGTAATCTCCCACTAATCTTAAACATGGATTGGTCTAACAAAAGACTTGAAGATTTGTTGTCTGAATGCTAGTGCCCTCAACCTGATCTAGATGTCCTCGCATATAAAGCTGTTTCTGTAGCTGCACCACATGTGCCTGAAGGGGATCACGTGGTTTGTTTGTCTGCTAATCTTGCATGCTATTGAACCAATTGGCCTTTTCCTCATCTATGTCCCTTAGGTCAACAGTTTTCTTGTGCTTGCAAAGGCTAAAATACCTATTATGTTGATTGTGTTTTTGCCATCTTTAATTGCTGACTCCTCACTTCCTTTAAGTGGTCATTAGGAACCACAAATCAACATCAACTGCATTAGATCGGGCTTGTTTTTTCACTATAGACAATCCTATTTCAGCTCAGAGGTAGATATGTTACAGCAATGGTTGAGTTAGCAGGTTTTTATTCTAACTTCTTAAGGTTCATTTCTCTGTATGGATGGACAATATTATAGTTTTTATATAAAGGTTTTATTTTTGCTTTGTTTGTTTTTTATTGATGTAATATGTATGCAGATGAGACTGAGGGTGAGACAATATGGTTTTATCGATATAGTTTATTTTAAAGTAGATAAGGTCTATTTCAAAAATTAAAATCACTTTTTTTTAGGACAGATCAACACAAAAGCTTTTGAAGCAACACTATCAATTTAATAATGACTAAAATTACAAAAAAATATATTTTTAATTTTGACTTCACTTGTTATGGTATTTTCTTATGCTAATTATTTTGTTGGCAGTTTCTGTTTAAACATGATGATGAACTATTAAACAAGAGTTATTATTAATCTTTGGATACTATCGTGGATATCAGGAGAGCATAATGTGTTTTTCTCACATAAATGCTGCTGACAGTAAAAAATAATTTTAACCCTCACTCCACAAATCATATCACTCAGTGCATGGTGACTTCCTTCCTCCCACTTGTTCATTTATCAGTATGATGAGGGTGACTGGGGCGCTCTCTGTACTCATATCATCAAAAATATTTGAACTATTTATTGACATGATTTGTTTACATTAAGAGAAATGTGAATATCAGACACACTATCAAAGCAGCTAACACTACCTATGGCTGGGGATATGGTGACTGAATCTCATATTTTAGTAGAACTAACGGACATGCCTCGACATAAAGGATATTCCTCTTTGCATGTATTAAATGTCCTTCTGCACAAGTCATTATCATCTTGGCATAGCTTTGCAAAATGTTTGGCAGATGCTGTCCACCATGATCTGCTTAAAAACTGTGTGCATAGTGTCATAAATAGAGTAATGCTATGGCAACACAGCAGGTCCTTTTAGCTTTAATGCATAGTAATATTCCCATTGAGGTTTGATCTTTAAAAAGATTAATACACCTTTTGGGAAATGAAAAGTGAAACTAAAACTTAGTTGCTTTATTAAATTCAATCTTGGAAACTTTATGGGGGTTCAAATTGTAACTGGTTTTTGGTATCCAAGTCTTTAGCAATTGATGAGTGAAATTCTGAATGAACTAATTTGATAATGAAAACACATCAGGCAAAATGTTCAGCAAAAGGCTTTTAATAGTAAGACCCACTAACAGAAACATACACAACAAAATCTGTTAAAAATCTTGATGGGGTCATTTCAGCAGTTAAGCTCCAAATATGATATACCTCACTCCAGTTTTGAGGCACTTTGTGTGAGAAAACATCCCTCACTTTGAGTCAAACTGTGAGAGACATGCCTTTTTTGAACTGTTTTCCCTTTTACCTAGCAGTAAGAAGCTCATTACCAAGTTTGTAAGATATTTTTCAGAAGACTCACTACCTGCCGACAGTATTAAGAAAGCTTGGGAAAAGAAACTGTTTTCTGACCAACTGTGGAAGACTGCTCTTTCCCATATCCATAGTTGTTCAATAAATAGTAGACATAGGTTGATACAGTTTAAAGTAATTCACCATTTTTATTATTCTAAAGACAAGCTTCATAAGTTTTACCCCTCTGTTTCTCTTAAATGTGATAAATGTAAAGTCAGTGATGGTACAACGTTGCATTTATTTTGGGACTGTCCGTTAATCTACCAGTTCTGGGTCAGAATTTTTGTTTTTGTTCTCTAAGGTTTATCAGAGGAAGCTCCCTCCTGACATGGAATTTGCTCTTTTTGGAGCGTCAGAGGACTCATCAGTGCTCCCTGCACACATACAAGCAGCTCTCCTAATGGCCATGGTGTTAGCAAAAACAGTTATCCTAAAAAATTGGAAAACACCAACTCCACCATGCTTTAAAAACTGGTTGCATGAATTGGTTTCAGTCATTCACGTAGAAAAACTGCGACACGGTAATCTTAAATTCCAACTAAAATTGGAGAAAACATGGGGTCCCCTTCTGCAACATTTGGAATCTTCCTAAGCACGTTTGTATTCATTGTTATTTTTCTTGTATTGCTCGCTGTTATTCTCTGTAAAAAGATGTTTATGGATTACCATGGAAGGCTTAATGTATATTTTCTGTACCCTTTGTCAAGATCATTATGAATTCCTCTTCTTTTTTTCTGTACCCCTCCCTCCTCATCAGTCAGAAGCGTGTGTGTGTGTGTGTGTGTGTGTATTGGTGACCATGTTGTTGTTTTTTTTGTTTTTTGTTTTTTTTTTGTAGGGGGGAAGAGGGGGACTGAGAAAGGGGTTTGGGATATGATTGTTTTCCTTTTTGTTACCACAAATCTGTTAATGAAAATAATATTGAAAAAACAATCTTAATGGGGTATGAGCATTTATGTATGTTTTGCTTTATTTTATTTGAGTTGCATTTTCGTAAAAATAAAATTCTTATGATATTGATGTCTGCTTGATACCACAACAAGAAAATGGAAGTCCAGTACTGGGTAAAAAAATATTTTTACTTGTCAAAAATTGCAGGCAAAGTTCTGCCCACTGTCTGAGTTACACAGTTGTCTTGGCAACATTTGGAAAAGTGGCTGGAACTGGTGAAGAGTGACACTGACCATCATTCATTTCTTTGCAAAAATTAAATACAATTCTTTAGCTGAATCACCATTCAGCTGAAGAATGTTGAGATGAAACATTTTGTCTGTATCACTCAACCCTAGATATCAGACAGTCAGATTGTTGGTACCACTCTCTTCCAGTCAAGACAGCAGCTACAGTAATATTGTCTATAAAGAACACATCCTGCAGCCTATGGAATTGATCTACTGAGGCTCCAGCTCAAAGCAAGACCTCTCCTGTTACACCCCTATACTGTAACATGCTTATGTTTGCACTCACACATTTAACATGAATATACTCCAGACACAGCCAGCTGCACCCTCCCAGATCCCCACCTACATTTATATAATTAAGAAAAACAAAACATTTATATAATGTACTCTACTGAGAGCAGTTGCCAGTTTACCATTTTCTGGCACTGTATAAACAAACAGATCAACTGTATTTACTTATTGTTTCAGCATAACTGGTTGTAACCTAATTATGAGTCTTCTGGTATTTAAGGATAGTATAAACAGATCGCTTCAGGAAGGCAAACACATAAAGAGAAACAAGGATGTTTTCTTAATGCTGGATGTGATGACATTTATTTTTCGAGGGCTTTTATTGCGATCCTATCATTTCTATTTATTGTGGTTTCATCATATCTGCATTACTTCACTCAATACTTTCCACTAGTTTGAGTAGCTCTTCATTTCCATTTCTGTAATGAATGAGCTCAAGTAACACCTGAAGGTAAAGAGAGACATACATGATAAAAGAGCTGTTGTCCTCGAAATAAAACACCAACTGCTGTCACAATCTATTGTACACAGACATTTTCTCTTGTGTACTCACTCTATGCCTCCATCTATAGCTAAGTACAGAAATAAGATTTTCCAATTGTGTGTTCCTGTTAGTCATTAATTGCAAATGTATTTTCTGTTTCTAATGTTCAGTTGATTCTATCTGGAGCTTGTGGGGCATGATGGTAAAACTGATATAAAGCTAGCCCAATGCCACCTCTGCACAGTCCACCACTGTTTGCATTAATGAATAACTATGTGAAAAATCTTGTTTACCTCAAGTTGCCTGTGTTTTGCTATTCAGGGATCTCCTCTTGTTTACGTGTACGTGCGTCAGAGCATGATGGATTGTGCTCTCATCCCTCTGGTTCTCTTCTGTCGCAACCTGAGAGTCCCATACTCCATTTGTCCATTTTGGATCGACAGCTCATTCCTGAGGTATTTTCATACATTTACAACCCACACATGAACCCAGACCCACCTTACAAAGACAAGGAGAATGTGTGTGTTTATGTGTGTATTTACTGTACATAAAGTAAAACGCACTCTGTCCTCCCCCACAAACACCATTTGGCTGAAATAAGATGCCCAAAACACCATCTTTATCTTTAGTTAGTTTAATTTTAAAATGTTTGGAACAGTGCAAAGTTTCTTTATAAGACACATCACATCACAGATACTGTTTCGTGTCTTTACTCCTGCAGATCAGTCCTGCAGAAAGTGGGTGTTGTCCTCCTGCCATCCTCTGCACTGACTGAACAAGAGGCAGAGACAAACAGTGTGTACTCTGCGGTCATGACCTCAGTAAGTCTGATGTGTTTGCATTAGGGGTGGGCAACATGAAAAGAAAAAAGTATGATTTTTTCAAGGCAGTATCACAATCTTGATTTTATCACAATTCTTTTTATTCTCAATGTTGACCCATATTTGCTCGTTTTCAACCAGAACCAAACTTACATTTGTAAATATTTCTTGAAACGCACAAACTGAACTCGTTATATAACTTGTAGGCCATTTTAAGCACCTTAAAAATTCTGCACAATAATTACACACTGCTACTCTTCTTGAACTTCGTTTGCACATGTAAATACCACCCTGTCTGCTTCTCTTAACTATTCTTACATTTCTACTATTTTAACCCTTTTACTGTTTTTGTTTATGTATTTATATGCTGTGTCTTTATGCTGTTTACTGTTTTGTAAGGGAGCTCTAAAAATTTTGTTGTACTAAGGTGCAATGACAATAAAGACTATTCTATTCTTTATTTATAACTTTAACTTGTCTCCAGCAACAACATACTGGTCATTGCATTGGACTATTTAAATATTAACCCTTTCAAAGCTAGAGCAACTGAGTAATAGGGGTGTGAAGGTTTATAGAAAGAGGGAAAAAAGGGCATGACATTCTTATTTCTTCACCTTTTTAACAACTTTATTGAACAAATGAGAGCTTTTTGGAGCATTTTTTTTAAATGTAGGTGTGTGTTCTTCTGTTTTTAAATCAGTTTCAGCTATTTTCTTTCATATTTTTATGCAGTATTTAACACATCCATTGAAACTATACAGATGTTAAAATAGCGGGTGTGACTGCTCTAATTTAGCCTTGCAGAATTTGTACATCTGTAACTTTGTTTAGAGACTACACAGTGTATTTGTATTGTTGTGCGAAAATACAGATTTTTTTTCAATTAGATGGATAATTAAGACAAAAGAAACTATTAGTTGTATTCATAATGGGAAATTTTGATTATTCTAAATATTGTGTTCGTCCCCCTTTTGCTTTTATGCAACAAACTGTGATTCATTGTGTATTCTGATGCCTTTCTATCGGAACCAGCGTTAACCTCTTCAGCAATTTGACTAACAGTAGCTTGTCTGTTGGATTAGACCACACAGGCCAGCCTTCGCTCCCCGCCTGCATCAAATGAGTCTTGGCCGACCATGACCCTGTCGCCGGTTCACCACAGTTCTCGACTGTTTATAGATACTGGCCACTGCAGACCAGGAACACCCCACAAGAGCTGCAGTCTTGGAGATCCTCAGATTCAGTTGTCTAGTCACCACAGATTAGCCCTTGTCAAACTCACTCAAATCTGTACTCTTGCCCATTTTTCCTGCTTCTAGCATCAACTTTGAGGTCTAAATGTTCACGTAGTACCTGATATATCCCACCCACAAACAGGTGCCATGATGAAGAGGTGATCAGTGTTATTCCCTTCACCTGTCACTGGTCAAAATGTTATGCCTGATCAGTGTAAGTTTCAGTTTTGTTTTCCAAGTGACCCTCAGTTTGCCATGAGGAAAAAGGGGGCACATAGAACTGCAGCAGATAGAATAAGTCCTACGGATGGTCCAACCGACACAGCCTACATGCAATTTAAGCTGCGCTGTTCTTTGAGTGCTCAGTCAAAGCCCTTTGTTTACATTCAGGTTGGAGGTTGTCCCGGCAGCAAGGCTGCAGCCATGAAGTAGTGCTACAGTGGTTAAGTGGCAGGAAAATGTGTTACACTTTCAACTGAGCATCTCATCCAAACTGCTGACCTCTATTGATTAAAGAAAATAAGAAGAATTAGTCTAACCGACTTGTGAACCTGGTGTTGGTCATTTATTTATTCGGCTTTAACTGTTCTGCTATTTAACCATAACCATACGCAGCACAGTTACATAAAGTGACTTTTAATTGCAGTAATCTTAAAAAAATAGCAGTTCACTTCTAGGAGTAAGGAGTAATTACCAAACACTATCAACAAGGCTGATTGCACCCTGTGCTAGATGATTGAGATGGACTAAATATTGTAAGATGTACATGTTTTTCACTGATACTTTATCAACTCATGCACCCAATCCACATCTCAATCACATTATTCAAGCTACTGTTTGAGCAGGCCATTGTCTTCCAATTGTTCTTATAAACCAAGTTTATCTAGTTTGAAATTACTTTATAAATGAAAAAAGAACTTGTAAGCCTTTTTTAACCATCCGTGTTATGCTGTATGTGCTTTTGAATAACTATTCCCATGTCCTCTAAAAGACACACCCAAAGATGGACGTCCTGTTGAATCTGTTCTCAAAGTCTCAGCCTTAATGTAGAAGTCACATTACTGCTGTGTAGGGCTTCTTATAAATCTCTCTTTCTAGCTACAGGAGGATTTTTTAGCAAGTGTCACATACATCCCCCTCGGCTGTCAAAAGCTAATTTACGTTTCGTGTTGCCTTTTCCTCTGAGTCTCCAACCATGAAAACTGCCTCTTTGCACAAACAATTCCTGCCTTGTATTTGGAGCAGCACCTCATTAGCTGCTTATGTGGAACAAAAACTCTGTCTACTACTAGTGGGGATCAAAACCATGACCAACAAATCAAAAAAATGCTAATGCATATTACTTAAAAAGCTCTCATAGATGGTAGGTAGTTATATGAAATTGCAGAGCAAGCAGAAGATACCTGTCCTTGTAATTGGACTGTTTTATGTATTTGCAATCAGTACTATTTGTACCCTCTAACATATACACTTTTTATTGCGCTCCACAGTGAAGTGTTATCAGAGTCAGCTCCTCAATCAAAGTACTACCTACCCCCCCCCCCCCCCCCCCCCCCACACACACACACACACACACACACACACATACACACCCACCCTCACTCTCTACTCTCATTGCCCTGCCTCATCCCACTCAGTATTCATCGACAAAATTACTGAGGGCCTTGAGTTTTTGCAACTAAGATTGCAGCTTTGAGTTGGCAGGAGTGACAAAGCTATGAGCGGAGGGCGGAGAAATGATGACAGTGGTTGTTGTTAGTGTGATTGTGTGAGCTTGGCAGATCTGGGCAGGTTTCTGTTTTCATAATAAGGTGATGTGTTGTTGTTTTTTTGTACCTTTAGGGTAGCTTCTTTCCTTTCTCCCTTCCTGCATAAATCAGTTTTTGTCCTCATGCCGAGTTCCCTTTTTCTTCACTTGTAATCAATCACAATACATATTTATTACTGATAAATGCGGGTTTTCTTATTCACTGTGTTTTGATACATGATGCTTTGTGTCTTTTTCCATAAGAAATCATTCATTTGAAGGAGTCTCTGGTTTTATTGAGCTTAGTACTGTGATATACAACTTTATAAAACTGTGCAGTCTGATATTAATTTATAAGGCCACAGCCAGTGTGGAGCATAAGCAGGTTGTTTTATGAGTGGTTCAGTGAGTATTTTTTTCATTGGCCATTTATGTGAACAAGCATATTGGTTGTGTATGACACAGCAGACTTGCTTATTGGTTGTATCTCAATGTTAATAGACCCTTATTGTTTATTGAGTGTAGGCCAGTCCAGCTGCAGTTCAATACTAATTGAATTTTGCTTGTCTGTAAGACGAAAAACATTCTAGGGGCGAGGGAAGTGTTATTGAATGTCATAGTGTGCCCCCACAGACCTTTTTTAAATTTATTTATTTATTTATGCTCTTTATCCTGTTGGCTTTCTGCTTTTTGACTTCTCCTCCCTCTGCTGCTCCTCCACACTCTGTTATCTCTTCACTTTGTATTCCACCCGAGAGTCTCATTTGTATAGTGCTTATTTATATTTTAAAGATGCATGGCATGAGTTTTATGCTAATTGTTCCCTGACTGCAAAGACTTTTCAGCTCTTTGTGTCTGAGATCTTCCTCTCTGCTTTCTGGTCTCCCTATCTCCTCAGCTGGTGCATGAGCTGCTACATGAGGGCCAGGCGATAAGTGTTGGTGTGTCAGCAGAGTCTGGCCGAGGCGGCCAGTGGCTGGCTCACATCAGACAGCTCATCAAAGAAGGATCCATCCCCGACGTTAGTCTGGTCCCTGTGGGCATTTCCTACGACTGTGTGCCCAAGACAAATGCACAGGTGGCAGCATGTAAACACACACTTGCAAGCACACACAGACTTAATAAGAGCCATCTGCAATGTCCTGAGGAGCTAGCAAACAGGTTTGGTCTAGAGCAGAGGTTTTCAGACTGTGAAGTTAACTTCCTCAGGCGGAAACAGAAGGAGGCAAGAATATGAAGTGAGGTCAAAGGGACAGATGCATGCAGGTGCACTGAAACCAACTGGAGGTTTGTAAGTTTGACTTTCTGATGTGCTTTGCTTAAAAAACAGTGAACAAAGGGGGATGCAGCAGTCACCATGATACAGAGTTCATTTGAATACACAGGGTGTTTTCCTACCTCAGTCATTTGGAGCAAGTGAGCATTCCCTCTTTGACCTGGTCTGCTTGGAAATACTCTTTGTGAACACATCAAACTCTGCTCAAAAGAAAGCAACCAAGCTGAGATGGCCTAGAGGAGTTGGTCTCAGCTTGCTTCAAATTGAACCCCAGAGCAGTTCGCCTGCAGGACACAATGAACCAACAGGAAAAAAACAGGCTAATAGATCAACTAATCTCACAGCAGTAGAAGTAGAAGCACCAGTAACTTGCAGCTGCACAGCAAGTTTGATTACAACTGATAGTAAACTTTTAAGATTCAGAGAAAATTAAGGTCTTTGCACAGCTTTCAACTCTAATTAGCGTAAAGTAGCATTGGGCTCTATGAAACTGTTATCAGCAGCGCGTCACAGGAGTCAACAACATTGGCTGGTTCAATAACTTGTTTAATTTGTAGAATTCAGTCCAGTTCACAGATGCAGCAGAATTTATCTACTTTTACAATGCTGGTCTCAATGTTTCTACATCACTGTCAGTGTCTTTGCTGCGACTGCTACAGGTGTCATGGAGTAGCTGTGAAAGTTTGTTCTACAAATTGGCTAACGTTTTGTTATTTACACCGTGGCAGTAGCACCCACCTACTACATTCTGATTGGTCTGTAATGAATGTGATTGACAGATTGAGTGTCCAGTCAGCTGGCAGATATGGTTTTGAAAGGTTCTGCCCATTCTCAAACACTTTCTATGGGCTCTTTTCTAGATGGACTAGTGAAATGTATTGAATGGTCCATCTGGTGTGTCAGGTTCGTCCATTTGTGCTCATGCTGAAAATTACAACCTCCAGATATTTAGATTCTACATCTTAAGTATAAATATATGGAGATCAAGAGAAACACTGAGATTATCTTCTTTCCCAAAAGTTACATTTTGCCTTGTAAACTGACCAGTGTGGGCCAATTAGCTGAGGTTTGCATTAAGTCTTTTCTCAGAGCAACAGTGATAGCCATTAGTCTCCATTAGTCTTGCCCTCTGTTATCTGCACATTGAGATGATACTGGGGAGTGGGTGTTTCTGGGGGTTAATTGCTATAATAAGGATCTTGCCTCATCATTTTGTTCTGTCATTCACACATTACACATTTAGTACTGCACACACAGCTTTATCACTCACACACATACCCTCCCTCATGGTGACCATTTATCTCTGTGTGCGTCGCAGATCCTGCTCATTAGTGCTGTTGTTGCTGTGATGTCCTTTCGAAAGGCCTGGCCTCAATACAGCATAATCCCTCACTGCTGTATCAACCATTACTGTGCTCTCTGTATGTGTGTGTGTGATTTGCATGCCCTCACAGGTTGGCTTGAGCTCTGTGTTTTGGTGGTTGTGGTCTATTCTCTGGAGGAGACCAGGAGGAGGTGTGAGGATCCATCTTGCTCAGCCTTTTTCTCTCAAGGTGCGCACAGAGGAGAGACGATCATCATAAACAACGTGATCTTTTTTTAGAGGCCTGTGATCCTTGACGTGAAGCAATTTCTAGATGTGACTCATCACAAATTGTAGAGTTAGTCATGAGCATTTCAACCAAAGTTTTACTTTTGCTTTCATGACTGTGGGGTGGTAAAAAAGTTGTTCGTTCTGAAAGAAAAGAAAGCTTTTTCTCACATTTGATCAGGACTTTGGACTCAGTTTGAATACATGAATGAAAGACACTGAACAAAAGGAGCCAACTCGCTGAATTTTAGCTCTGATCCATTACTATCACTCTTTTCAGACCCTTGTTTTCATGCATTAACGTGGATTAATGCCAATTTTGGGCTTATGTGTCTTCAGTGACAAGCTTTGGTTAATTTAGTTGTGTATCACTATGCTAAGTGCAGTAAAGTCAAATGAATGGGGTGAAACAACCATGAGCAATTAGATAAGCAGCACTCCATCAGCTTATTAGCTAACTTTAAACCTTCATTAACCACACTGAACAAAAATTGATCTCCATATTGAACCTCATTAGTATTTAAATTGTAGTTGTTACTAATAAACTGTCAACTATGCGAAGCCAAAGATTATTTAGGCCTTATCAGGGAGCTGTGGTTGAGTAAATAGATTCATGCAAAGCTTGTCTTATGTTCTTATTTTCTTTTACTTGTTCTCACAGCTACATTGAATGTTTGTGTGGGTCCATGCATATGTGTTTGTGTGTAGGAGATGTGTGATTCAGGGAGGTGCACCGTTGATGGATGGCTCCCTCTGCAGGACCTGTTGCTGCCTGTAATCCTCAACAACAGGTAACCAAAACCACCTGTTGGCATACAAGAAAGCTTTAATGACTTATAACTCTGTAATCACACAAACAATACAAGGATTTAGATTGTGTGAAATCAGAAAGTTACTTGCTCTTAAACTTTGAAGATAAACTCTCTTCTAAACCTCCAGTCTGGCACAGATCTCCATGCAAGCTCTGGTGAGCGTTTTCATCCTCTTAGACTCGGTCCAATTACCATCAACATTTTGCAGTGAAAAAGATTATAGAAAGAAAATAACATGCTCGCCTCATCTCTGCTTGGCTTCTGACGAGCAAAGTGGTTTCTCCCTTCGTATGTTTAATTCTTCTGAGAGAGGATGATGCAGACAAATAAGCATAAGTAGAAGAGATGGCAAATGATGGATAAAAAGAGGCAGAGCATAATGGTTAGATTTGATTGTTATCAGCATGTGAGCTTCTTTGTGCTTGTCATTAACATGCTCCAACACTTGACACTCTCTGCCGTGCTTCCTCACGCAGAGGAACTACCGCCTGCTGTAGTTACAAAATTTAGAACCTCTTTCTTTGTTGTTACCTTGAACAAAGAATGTTGACTCTGAGAGCTTTTGCATTGAAAATCAAAAGTTTTCTTGTACAAAAACTAATTTGCAAGTAGTTATTTTCCTCTAAGATGAATAATGTCATTGCTGTCTTAACAAATATTTCATATTCTTTATGATGCTCTATAGCATTTATCAGGGCGGGACTGACATGTCTGCCAAGAAACAAATAATCAAGATTCTTTTTATATTTGTTAAGTAATGCTATTTAATGATATGAATTATTGCTATTTTGGTTTACCTTTAGATAGAGAAATAGACAAGTGATGCTTTAAGAGGAAGAACATCATTTGTTATTGTGGTAAAAGAATGCACATGTTTGTCAGTCAGTCATATCTGCTTTTGTCGCAATGCATCAAATACTCGGCTACAACAGAAAGGCGGCAGAGTTTTGAAATATATTTACTGTCTCTATGATGTCTCTCTGACAAGCATTTCTCTGGCTGACTATTTCCAACCCATCCATTGTTTGATTAACTTATGTGTAACAGTGTGTAATTTAATTGATCATTTTACAAATGAAAAGATGGTTGCACCAGATTTAGCAATCTACTTATTTCCACCTGTAGTCGCCACACGTCATGGCACAATGGACATTAAATACAATGTTTGAAACAAAAAACACGACACATTAAGAAATCCATATCAATATACGGTATAGAAGAAACTCAATTGAACAACAAAGTAAATACACTTTTAGTTAAAACATTAATACATTTTGGTTTGTAATTTAGGGCATGTTTCAGTGATAGCTCCTAAAGCATCTGAATAGTCACTAACAAACACTCTAAATATGATGGAAATGACTGCAGCCGTTGCCTTTATGTTACAACACACTTGGAATTTAACATTCTTCTTACAACTTTCACCAACTTTTCTTGCAAATAAAGTGCGGTTAATATCAGCAGGCTCACATTCGGTGATCATCCCATCGACTTTCTGCTGACGCCATAATGTTTTTTAATGTGTTGGCTGTCACAATTTTCTATTCAAGAACAAATATACTCTGCCTGGCCAAAAAAAAAGTCACCACCTGGATTTACCTCAGCAAATAGGTACGAGCCTTCTGTTGGATAATTACTGCATGGGTGATTATCTTTCAGCAAGCAACAAGTTATTTAACCCCAGCTGATGACATGAGTAGCTTCTCATTTCTTAAACAACCATGTGGAAAGACCCATCCTGCGGTCATGGAAAAGATGTTTGTCTGTTTAAGAAGGGTCAAATCATTGGCATGCATCAAGCAGAGAAAACATCTAAGGAGATTGCACAAACTACTAAAATTGGGTTAAGAACCGTCCAACGCATGATTAAAAACTGGAAGGATAGTGGGAAACCATCGTCTACATGGAAAAATGTGGTCAGAAAAAAATCCTGAATGATTGTGATCAACGATCACTTAAACGTTTGGCCAAATCAAATAGAAGAAAAACAACAGTAGAACTCAGGGGAATGTTTAATAGTGAAAGTAAGAGCATTTCCACACACACAATGCGAAGGATACTCAAGGGATTGGGACTGAACAGCTGTGTAGCCTTAAGAAAACCACTAAACAGTAAGGCTTACTGGAAAAAAAGGCTTCAGTTTGCTAGGGAGCATAAAGATTGGACTCTGGAGGACTGAAAGATGGTCATGTGGTCTGATGAGTCCAGATTTACCCTGTTCCAGAGTGATGGGAGCATCAGGGTAAGAAGAGAGGCAGGTGAAGTGATGTACTCATTAGAGCTGAAAGATATTGACAAAATTTCATATCTCGATATTCATGCCAGATATCTCGATATCGATACGATACGATATGACTATGGGTTCGGTGAAAACCAAGCATTTTTCAGAAAAATAAAAACATCATAATACAAAAGAATGTGGAAAGTGCAGTTTTAGCGCGGGGGGAAATCTATATTGTTTATATCGTTGCTTTTCAATATCAATATCTTGAATGTTCATATCTCGATATCGATACGATAACGATATATTGTTCAGCCCTAGCCCATCATACCTAGTGCCTACTGTACAAGCCTGTGGGGGCAGTGCTATGATCTGCGACAAATCTTGTGACATTGCAGAAGCTTATTGAAACAGTGCCACCGCGAATGTATGGGTGTAATCAAAGCTAAAGGTGGTCCAATGAAATATTAGAGTGTGTGACCTTTTTTTTAGGTGGCGACTTTTTTTTTGGCCAGGCAGTGTATATTATAACACAAAAAGTCACGGTTCCAACAGTTCCATAAATAGTCTTAAAAAGTCTTGAAGCAGATTTATTACAAGTCCTTTTTACCTGATAAAGGTCTTACATTTTAGACAGCTCATTGACAAAGACCACTGATTCATATACATTTTACCAGTGCAGATTTGGTTTAGTTTTTATGTAACATGAGCTTTGCTAGTGAAGCTTTGTACTCTAGAAAGTCATTGAAGAATTCCAGTGCTGTGTCGCTGAATAACCACCAGTAGGGCTGCTTAATTGTAGCAAAAATCATTATCATTATTATTTCAATAGATATTGAGATCTTGATTATAAAACATGATCACTCACTAGTTTTAAAACATGCACCACATGCTTTTATTGAACATGCTTTTGAAAATATCATTTTTAACATTAAAGAACATATAATACATAGAAATATACTTGTAAAAATAAAAATACCTCAAAATAATGCCAATGATAATAATGGAAAAAGACAAAGTTTAATATGTCATGCGGCACAGTAGTCGTTTAATCTGATTACTTCATTTTTATAACTGTGGAAGGCAGTAATTGTAATCTCAATTTAAATTTGTTCAATTGCCCGGCTCTAACCACCAGGACGTGTTTTTGTTACATTCATGTTACTGTGCAGTATCATGAAATAAATGCTCATTGTCTTAGTTTTTGGGCTTTTTACATTGTTAGAGCAGGGCCCACCTTTGGGTTGTAAAGCTCTGACCGTAACCTTTTTCTTCATCATTCTACATTTTAAAAACAATGCATTAATCAGAAATTTCAGCCTTAGTCTTATGTACTAATACATTTTGTTTTCTTTTGACTTTAGATCATCTTTAAAGACCTAAGAATACCACACCTGCTTTGACTGCTATTTTTTTCTCCAATATAATCTGTGGAGTTGTTATTTCTCTGTTCAGCTCTTGAAAAGGGTTTAATTTAGTTCAAAATGCAGGAATCCTGTTGTCGTAAATGTATTTCTTAAGTATGCTCTGTTTGTCTGACACATGCACAGCCAAGACATTCGAAACTCACCCATAGAGTCAGATAAGCAACCCATTAACATTCAGTTTGGATGAACCAGTATCTGCTTTATTTCCTTGTGTGCACTTTTAGTGTCCTTATGTGTACTTTTTCAATCACAATAACTTTTTGTTATGATTCTCAGAAATGATTTAACCTCAAACTCCAGTAAACTCTTATTGGCCTCTTGTTAAGGCCAACAGTACTTAACTGGAAATGCAACTGATTTCTTTTGATCTGCTTTCAGTCCTCCCTTTTTCTCTAGAACAAATTATGCAATTAGAGTCCTTATTCAGAAATTCCATGTAATTCAATCAAATGAAGCCATTCCATTTTTTCCAAAGGGTGCCAATAATAACTCAGCAATCCCAAATTCACATGATTTATTATGCAACTCCTTTGACAATTAATGCAATCATCTGTAACACACTCTGATTACACAACACCAACTGTGCTTCTTTTCTCTTTCTTGTCAAACTTTTAATTCAGCTTTCAAGCTGCAATCTATAGACATCAAAAACACAGCAGAGCAGTGACACCTGCATCTAATTGCAGTGCAGAAACGTCAAAATACTATCTGCTAGAAATGTAATTCAATCATTTGCTTTTTCATATCGTTTTTGAGAAGGTGTAATCTAATTTTATGTACAGCAGGAGTGAGTAGTCTTTGACAAAACAGCAGATCGCTTCGCTCCAACCTGTTAGTGAAGAGTGGTGGTGTATGAATACAGTTTGTCACCTGCAGCCCTTCATCGACCCGATTCTGGGAGCAATATTTAAACCTGGTATACTGTCAAAAAAAAGCTTAATGTTTTTTTCTAAAAGGCTGCCCTCCCTCGCTGTTGTCATATCCGTCATAACATAACTCTGTTAAATACATTAGGTTTTGAACAGGCATTGACAGACAAGCTGAATGCAGAAGTGAAGTGTGAGGTCTGGGAAAAACGTTTGGAGTGTAAATGTGTAATTTAGTGAACGCCAGACAAAAGAGTTTCATAAATTCTGACATTCCTCTGAGACTCATTTTGAGAAGTTACACGGTTCTTTTTACTTTTTATCTATTTTATGTAGGTTCATCCTGCTTGTTATCTTATCTTAAAATGTCCTCCATAGGTAACAGCACATTTTCTCTGGTCAGGAAGATGCTCTAAAGATTAGAAAATACTCTCTGGGTGTTTCTCAAGAGCTTTTGTGCAGCAAGCTCCCTTTATGACCATAATAAAGTGTGAAAATGGCTTTACACAGCTCATCTTTACCCACATAACCCTCTGAATATGAAGCAGAATAGATAGTTCACATCAGTTGTACCATGTGCCACTGTGAGTTGTAAAGGAATTTAAAAAAGAAAATATTGAGGCTGCAAACAATCGCTGAAAACAATGGGACTCCATGCTGATGGGGATGGGAATCAAAAACCTGTTCCAATTGAGAATTGGTTTTCACTATTCCAAGGTATTGTTATCATTTACCTACATGCTTAACAATGCTCCTATTAATACCTCCACTTAGTTCCATGAGCCTAACTTAACAATGACGTTGTGCTTTCGCAAAACGTCGTCAGCATGAGCAACAATCAAGGAGTCAATGAAGTATGAACAGGTGACAGAAGAAGTCAAAAATGACCAACATGGAATATCTGTGGCTGTGTAGAAAGCAAAGGTGGAAACACCAGCAACATGCAGAAGAATTTGTCATCACAGCAGAGCATTCAATATCTAGAGTGCCATGTGTTTGGCATTGTTGGGACAGAGAACATACTTCTTTACATACAGAAACTCTACAGGTGTTAATGAAGTTGAATCAATTGGCAAAATCGGTAATGGCGCTGTGATTAGCCTTATCATTTCCCATCCGTTCATGTTGACGTAGTTTCCTATAAAACCTGATGTATGTGAGTGCAGTTTGTCCTCATATCAGCGATTCAAAGGGGAGTTTATTCATCAATCTATCATCTTAAGGAGCATGCCCCAAAGTTGCCTATGAGGGTCTCACTCATTTTAACTACATAGTTGAACATATACTTTACAATACAACTAAACAAGATGGTGTACAAAATGTTGAAAACAGTGCAATTACCCAGAGGCATATAACCATGAAAATGATAAATAAACAAATAAAGCCCAGTTCAGTCAAGAAACTTACAAAGAAACAAGCGCAGTCACAACACTGCAACAAGCTTCTCTGCAATGTTCTGAAAGCTAGTCAGTTCAAACAGCTGCTACTCAGAGGTCATGATGTATCAGGGGCCTAAAACCAATTCATGTTGTGATCTTGAAGCCTGAAACACATTAGATACATGAGCTAAATTAAACTAGGACCTGAAAAAAAAACAATACAATGTCTACTGCAATTTGTTTTAAAATATTGTTTGGGGGACTTTTAAGGCTGGAGCTACAAAGACAGGGCTGTTTCTCTCACAAAATAATTAATGAATCCACTTTCCTGTCTGCCGAAAACTCCATCCCAATCAGCTGATTATTTGCGAGACTATAATCAGTGTAACGTCTTTTCTGGGCTCTGAGGGGCTTACTGGTAGTTGAAACTCATGACACACCATATGCTCTTAAACCATGAGTTTGCAACTTGACAAACTGAATCGCAAGCACTCAGCCGGGCTAGAGATGTAATGGCTTAGTTCACACAGATGCCTCTTTCACCTGAAATGTTCTAAAAATGTTAATGATGTCAGGAATCTTTTATACAAACTGGACTTTAAAGACACAGAAGGTTTCTGCAAATGAAGTTTCTTTAAATGCAGTTTTCTCTCTTCGCCTCACGTGATGCATATGAAGGGCCATCACACCCTGGACACCGTTTACCCTGCTTGAATATGGAAAGTGCTGTAGGTCAATAAAAACACAAACAACCCAACTAAGAACATATTCAGCCCCAATGCTGTTGTCCTTTTAAACCAGTTTATAGATCATTAGCTAGGTAACAATAGCCAGTTTTACTCTGCATACCACTGGGGCTGATTCTATAGTTTTTTTTAATGAGCGTTATTATTGTTTGTATATTTGTGATTTACATTACAGCATTTCAAACAACTAAGACGTTCTTCTTTCCCTCCTTCTCTTTTTGTCTCCACAGAACTAGGTGTGTGTTTGGCCGGAGGAGGATGTTGTGGCTCCTGCCTTCTGAACTCAAAGAGCAAACTCATCCAGAGAGAGACCTCAGTAGCGCCATCATCCTCCACCTCACTTACTGTAGGTCCAGGGTTATGTCCCTCTGCTGAAATATAATGAAATATTTATATCATGTCATAATCTTATGTAAATTGTTCTGCATTATCTCTGCCCTGTTTGTGCTGTGTTGTGTTTACTCCAATTCCAGCTGCCAACTCCTGCATGGCTGTGATGTCCACAAGTCTAGTGTCCAGTCTTTTGCTTTACAAACACCACAAGGTACATCCATCATCCTGGCACTTGTGTTGTGTGACAAACTTCCCCCCGTCAGTGCTTTCGCTGTTAAAATCTGTCCCTGTGCCTCTCAGGATCCATCAATAGTCCAAGAGGCTCATAAACAGAATCGGTTTTCGTGCTTGGTTATTAGAGGCTAACAGGGATTTTCTGAGTCATACTCAGCAGTCTCTTACTGATGTCACCAGATGGTTAATGCTTACGTCTGAATTGGGAGTAAAACATCTCAGTCTCTCTCCTCCGCAGGGTGTGAGTGTATCTCAGCTGTGTCGTGACGTGGTCTGGCTCACTGAGGAGCTTTTGTTCAGGAACAGAGACGTTGGATTTGGGGGAAGTTTAGTGGAGGTTGTCCACTACTCCCTCTCTCTGCTTGCCCCTCATCTCATCATAGCCACAGTGCCATCTAGGTTGGTTTTTCTGTCAGTCGACTCAAAAACAGAAAACACTGATAAGCTCTATGCAGCAAAATGTTCTTATCAAAAATCCAATTTCCCTTTCAGGGGAACTTCTGTTACTGCCTTTTCATTGTTTTTATTTCATGTCTCCCTCTTCTCCATGTAGAAAAGACCCTTTCATTGTGCCCCGTCCTTCTCTTGCTGCCACACTTCATCTCACTGTCCAGGCCCAGACTGTCACACACGCCTTTATTTTGGAAGCTGTTGGTGGTGAGTGACTTTTTCCATGCTTGTATTTGTGAATCTGACAGTCTTTTCCATTTAACATTTAAGCTTGAATATTACTTTGAAACCCTGTGTACTAATGAAACCCTCTTTATCGTAGGAGGCTTGGCTGGAGCTCTAACTGTTGGCATGTCAGTATGAAAAATGCAGTTTGAGATGTGATATTTTTCAAGTTCAAGTACTTAGTATTCTGAGTGGTTCAGTCATGCCAGGCGTCCAGCAGTGTCAGGGTCTGGAGCAGATTGTTTAAAATTAAACATAAAGAGAAGTGATGTGAGCAAAGGTCATTTGTGACAGTGCGGCTTTCATACTGTTTCAACTGCTTTATTTTTAAGATATTTTACGCTGTTGTGGTTTAAAGTGCTGCTTCTGTAACGAGTGAATCGTCCTTGAAAGACTGTTCATTCCTGAAAAAAAACAGATTTATCCTCAAACTGTCCTTCATATTTTTCTATTATTCTGTCCATGAGACAAGGTTGGTAGGATTACATTTGGTACACATACAAATCAGAGCAGCTGAAAAAGTTAAAAAAGACCCATTATAATTTACAGCTTGATCAGATCATAGCACTGCCCCCACAGGCTTGTACAGTAGGCACTAGGCATGATGGGTGCATCACTTCACCCGCCTCTCTTCTTACCCTGATGCTCCCATCACTCTGGAACAGGGTAAATCTGGACTCATCAGACCACATGACCTTCTTCCAGTCCTCCAGAGTCCTATCAAACTCAAGCCTTTTTTTCAGGTTAACCTTATTGATTAGTGGTTTTCTTGAGGCTGCACAGCTGTTCAGTCCCAATCCCTTTAGTTCCCTTCACACTGTGCATGTGGAAATGCTCTTACATTCACTATTAAACATTCCCCTGAGTTCTACTGTTGTTTTTCTTCTATTTGATTTGGCCAAACGTTTTATAGATCACTGATCATGATCATGCAGGATTTTTTTCCGACCACATTTCTTCCTCGAAGATGATGGTACCCCCCTATCCTTCCAGTTTTTAATAACGGGTTGGACAGTTCTTAACCCAATTTTAGTAGTTTGTGCAATCTCCTTAGGTGTTTTCTCTGCTTGATGCATGACAATGATTTGACCCTTCTTAAACAGACTAACATCATTTCCACGACCACAGGATGTGTCTTTCGACATGGTTGTTTAAGAAATGAGAAGTTACTCATTGCATCAGCTGGGGTTAAATAACTTGTTGCCAGCTGAAAGACAATCGCTCATGCAGTCATTCTCCAATAGAGGGCTCGTACCTATTTGCTTAGTTAAATCCGGTGGTGACTTTTTTTTTGGCCAGGCAGTGTATTTTTTACATTTTCTGAAGTTTTCATGATAGTATTTATTCAGCTCAAATAAAATGTGGTTGAAATGGATTTAAGAAGCCACTAATTTCCATCCGTTGATCCACTACCTACCCTACCGCTTTATCAACAAATCACAACCCAAATCGCTGGAATTGTACATTCATTTGTTTTTCTTCTAAAAAAGTTTAGGGGAGTAATTGTTACATTATTTCATGATTCGATAGAGTTTGATTCTGGGAGTGACAGTTATATTTAGAATAGTAAACAGGCCGAGAGAAACAGTATGTGCTCCCAAACCTGTCTGTCTGCAAGAGAAACACACCTCATTTTTAGCATGCCAAGAGAGAGGAGAGAGAGCTGCACAGAAGAAAATTAAAGCAGAAGGTTTACCACGCCAGGCTGATGGTGACATTTTTCTTTATATGAAAGGAAGTACAACTCAAAATAGGTTCATGGATGGTCTGAATCAACGCATAGTCTCTTGTGAATTCAGTTTCAAATGCAAAATAATTTTCTTCAGCAACTCTAATAGCCAGGACTTGTGATATAACAAATCAGCATCATTGTGTAGAAATCACAAAAACAACAGTATGAAGTTGTTCTTAAGAGCGGTGAACTGTTTGACTTTGACTTTCATGTCTTGTTGCAGTTTCATTTGGTGTCCTGTGGTTTGAATGTTGAAGTCCCTAGTCACACACCACAGAAGATTTTCCCCCCTGATTGTCCTCGGTGTTGAAATTGCATATTTCATGGATTCAATGTCACATTTTCTTTTTTGTTTTTGCTAATTGAGATGAGCTGCATTTACAAACACTCCTTTACGCCTTTTTGATTTTTAATTTTTTAATAGCAGCCAGCATTAAGTTGCATATCTGTCACGTACTGTACAAGAGTATAAATATACAGCTGTGGTGTTATGGGCATAAGAAATACTTTGAAACAGAAGTTCAGTATAACCTGTTTTGTCCTGTGACAGCTAGCAACCGATATCTTGGTGCTCCAGTTGAGAACCAAGGATGTGAAGTATTTCATGGTGAATTCAATTTTTAAAAATGATCTGTCACAGATGATACAGCTTAACAGAAATTAACAGACAGACGGACCATTAGTACACCCTGTATGATCGAATGTACTTTTTAGGATAAATAGCACAGTAATTGTATTTTTACATGTCAAAGATACTAAAGGAGGTTCTTTCATTTATAAAATCTGTGACAGCAAATCTGGAAATACAAAGCACATGCATTTCACAGGAACACAAACCCCTCTTTCCTCTTCCCCTTTCTGTGCTGCATGGTGCAGTTTTTCCATTTCATTCAACGACTAATTGCAGTCACCACCAAGAGTTAGATGAAAAGGTCATATCGTAATCACTGACAGGCAGGATACCAGGGTTTTGATATACAAAGCCATGCTTTCTGAGTTGCCAAGATACAAAACATCCCCAGCAGGGCTCAAAGTGAACAATGCTGACTTAAAAACTTTGTCCCATATGTTCAAGGCTGGGTACTGGATAAGGCTGATTTCCAACACAAAGCTTCAAACAACTTGAATAAGATGTGAAATTAATTAATCTGAGAGACAGTTATCCCTCTGAGAGAATTTATATTTGCTTTAGCTGATGTTTGAATTCACTTTTTTTTCCATTAGGAGTGTTTCTGTGTGATAGATGGTGCTTTTGTGTAATTGATTATCTTGAGAATGCAATAAACACTGAAGTTGCCAGTTTATTTAGTCACAATTATTTGACTGAGTGTACTGACAAGATGAATACAGCTATCCAATGCAGAATCCAAGTGTAAAATTTGCAGCACTCTTGTATTAGGCTCAGTGAGGTGTCTCTGGGTGTACCAGACAGCTTCAATTAGTTGCAGTTCTTTTTGTCACTGAGAAGTTATCTCTCTGAACTTAATTAAACTCACATTTTTTGTATTGTCAGTGCACCATATGCAATAAATTCAGCTGCTTTAGCACAGCATCTTTATAGCTCCATGGACAAATACTTAGTCATTTCAGTATGTACTACATTCGACTCCTATGATAACAAATGGAGGCATAAAAACCTTCATGCAAAGACAGATCTGCAAACAATTTCCCATTATTTAGTCTTTGTTTTTTTATTTGACACTAAATGATGCACATTAGTTTTGCTCATTTCAGTAGCTGCTTTGAAAATCCTTTACCTTAGATCTTATGCAAGCATTAAGAATATCAGCCCAAATTTCCCTGTTGATAAATCTTTGTGAGACTATGCCAACATCACAATTTATAACCCATGCCAGAGTAACAACACTAGAAGGAGGTGCGCTGGATCTAACCAGGATGCTGAGTCCTGGGTGGTTGATGGCAGTGATATAAAACTGATTTTTATGCAAAAGACCAGAATTAATCATCAGAAAAAGATCTGCAATTTAGATTTATTTAATCCTAACCATGATTGCCCTGGATTCTGCCTAATGTACATACTTCAGAAAGTGAGAATATATAATACCAGCAGTGTTTGTTTATCTCCTCCTCAATATCATTCACTTTGCCAACAGGGTTTGAAACAGCTTATTACATATGCATAGTATTTATGGTAATCATCGGATTTTAAAAAGCCTAGATCCCAAATCCCTCACAAGTCTAAGCTAAGTGTTTTCTCTCCTCCAAAACTTTTTTAGCTTTGTTGTTGCCGCATATTATTCTAACAGACATACTGGGGTGAAGCCATAGATACTGAAGCCCAGTTTAAAGCTTTGGTCTTAAAAATAAAAATGTTGCCTTTTTGATCTATGGCTGCATACATTTCCTTTATTATTTATCATAGATTAGTACATTATAGATTTATTATTCAGTGTAACGGAGATATAGATGGTGGACATGAGAGTGCACCTGCTCTCTGTGCAGCATCAATACGTAGATTGATGTATTTAATGCATTTCTGTGTATCAGTTAAATATTAACTTTATTTTAGGGGCTAAAAACCACAAATCACAATGGGCTTTAGAGGACTTGACTCTCTGTTTAGCACCTTAAACACTTTTAAATCAACAGTGCATAACTTTTCCTCCTTGAATCTGTGGTCTCACAGTTGATCCAGCAGCACAGCAGCTTAAAGCGGAATCCACTCCAGTCTTATGTTTGTAGCACTGGTTTTTCTGTTTGTTGCACTGTTGCTTGTTTTAATGTGTTTTCATTTTGTAAGGTGACCGTGAGTGTTTTGAAAGTTGCCATCAATTAAAATGTATTATTATTATTATCTGTTATTATGTTCAACTTTTTGCTTATTATATTTTTTTTTTCATTTTGAGTCTTAATTTGTCATCGTCTTTTTCCATTTCTACACTGAGACAAACTCACTGGCTTCTATGTAGCTGAAGGCTGGTGTGTGACCAAGTGCCAGCAGCATTGTAACTACAGTTTTAAGGAGGAAAAGTCACATATTGTTGCTTTGATCCTTACACTAACTCATATTAAGACTGACTTGAGATTCTTGTACTGTTAAATCAAAAGATATCATGACTACAGAAAGGACTAACAAAAATTAAAATAACAATCATAATAACTGCTGTCCTTGTTTACGGAGCATTTTTCTATACTCAAATTACAATGTAATTGACAAAAATAAAATGAAACACAACACAAACATGCAGAAAAAGCAAACAACAGAAGAGAGGAAGTAAAAGTCGTTAATCAATAAAACTGCCAGGTTCTGAAAGAATGGTCAATAAACTCAAGTGAGTTCAAGCAAGCTTGTTGCTAAAATTATGTTTCAAGAAAAGAATTTAAAGTATTTTCTGGCTCAGCTGAGCTGACCACAAAATATATGCATGGAAGCACTGACACATTACATGAAAAGCAATATTTTCTACCTCATAGCCGTGAAGTCGAGTGTGTAGGGGGCAGAGTTTGTTGAAGACAGTTGGGGAATGTCAGAGAAAGCCATAAAATTCTGTCAGTGGATTTGGATGAAGAGAAACTTTACCAGTTGGGGCATAAATGAAGGTAGAAGAAAACTGTTGATCTTTTTATTCCCCCCTTTTCTTTGCCTTCCTGCCTCTTGTGAAGTTAAAAGGAGAAGGGGGAGGCAGAACAGCTAAATCGGGTTTGGGTGAGTGCTGGCCCTTATCAGGCAACCTCACTCTGGCTCTGCTGCCCCTGTCTGTAATTTTTCCTCTTTTTTGGTCATGATGTGGATCAAGGATTTCTTAACAGTGCTAGATAATGCAGTTTTGTACATTTTTGACAATAATTCACTCAGATGAAATCTATCTTTATCTGGTTTACATGTGGACAAGTTTTTTTTTTTCTCGCTGCTGTTATTTAGTATTATTTAGTATTTTCTTGCTGCTATTTAAATCTTATTATTTTTATACCTCTTATTAGGCATTCATTGCGGACAGCAGAGTAGAAATTTCATTGTGCAGGGAAACATGTTTCTTAAAGTGCAAATGACAATAAACACTTTGAATCTTGAATCTCTGAATCTTGAATCTGGCAGTGTTGGAAATGCCTGTGGAGGTGTTTGCTATTCTAGTTTAATTGTTTTATTTAATACTCTCAGTTCCCTTTATTCTTTTATTGGCTCTTATAATATTTTATTTTCTATTTATTAGATTACGTATTTACTGACATTCTTAATGATAAATGATATATTTTTTTTCTACATAGAATTTTATCTACTTTTAGTGTTTTATGCAATTCCATATATTTATAAATTCTTATTGATTTGTATTTAATTATTTACAAATGTTTAATTACACGTTATTTCTGTTAAGCCTTTCTTGCATTTATGCCTTATAGCTTTTATCTTCTTTTGTTTTTGTTCCTCTTGGTCTCTTTTCTGTTGTTGGGTTCTTGTATTGCATTGGCTCTTATGTTCTCATTCTGTAATACTAAGGTTTTCATGCTTCAGTCATTTATGTTGGGTAGATCTGTTGATTGTGTTGTGCTTTTTCTCTTATGTATGTTTATAAGTATTTGTCATAGCACTTTATAAACCTCTGTTTTTAAAATTGCAATTAAAATGATGGCATCATCGTTATTAGGTAAGTAAGGTATTCTCATTATATTGCAGCACGTCTTTTAACAGTGCAAGAGAATCATGTAAATGTTCTGCAGCTTCAAGAAACTTCTTTCTATTTTTGGTTTGATTTTATGAGGAAACAAAGTGTATGGAGAGGCTGCTTAAGGACACAGCTATCGGAATGTCAAAAAACTTTCCCACCAGCACATGAAAACAGGATAATGGGGATAAAAAGTATAAATAAAGGGATAAAAGTTGTTTAAATGGCAACATCCAAATTTACATCAAATCCCCTCAGCTGATCCATTAGCTCTTTGTGTTTGGAGTTCATTTTCAGATACTTTGCTGAGATACAAACCAGAACCTGTTTATTTTAGATAATACCAAACACCAGTTTTCTCAAGAAGTTTATGAGACGAAAACCTTAATGTGTTTGTTTTTAACCTCAGCGTGTGCAGTGTCAGCCATGCTGTATGAGGTGGCCTGTAGTGGCGTCAGCAGCAGGGTGAGGAGCAACGGCGTGGATGGGGACGAGGTGAAGGGTGACATGGAGTTCGATGTGGCACTGTGCCAGTCCGAGCTGACGGAGAAAGCCCTGCAGCTCTGCCATCTTCTTCCTCCAGGCTTCATGCCAGTGGGTTTCAATTCATATCACACCCGCACACACACTTACACACACACAAACACAGCCAGCCTCATTCAATGGATGTTTAATGGAGCTGAACAGCCATTTATTGTGCTCTACTGCCTCTATCTCTAGCAGAGAGAGGTTTCAAATTGTGTGTGTGTGTGTTTTAGTGCCTCTGTGTGTGTTTGTGAGCGTGCTCCATCAGTCCTGACTTTAAGGGGTTTGTATCAGAGGCAGAGATACTTTTCCTCTCTCTGTTTGCCCACCTTTTGTTTCGGCAGCGGCTCTTTCTTCTCTCCTCTGTTTGCATTAGTTTCTCACCCTCCCGCCTGCCATCTCTCTGTCTCCCCGTCTGATCTGTGCTATTTCTCCACTACACACCTTATGTTTTCTGTCAGCTGTCTGCTCAGATATGTGATGGGATGGAGCTGTTTGTGCCTCTAACCTGCTTCATCATTCTGCTCACCAGTCACCTCTCTTTCTCTCTGTCCTTTTTTTCTGCCTCATCCTCAAACACAGGTCTTTCTGTCACTGCACTGCGAAAATCTTTTAGTTCTGTTGCTCCTGTTTCTTCAACATTTTCACTGCCTTAACTAAGATCAGTATAGATAAATCTTAAACTTCTTAAATCAAGATCTGTTGTAAATAGAATCTCAGAGATTTTATTCTTTTTATGTCTCCAAGTCAGACAGAGCAGTTTTTGTATGTAGGAACAAATGGGTGTATGCTTGTAAACACAGTATCTCAGAAACTCTTTGAGGGATTTAAACTGATCAAGTTTCCACTTTGCTATAAAGATGAACTTCTTAGATTTTTAGCTCACAAGTTAAAGGTCAAGGACGCAAGTCTTGTTGTGATTTTTCACTTGTGTACATAGCTTGAAAAGATTTTTAACAACTTTCCCCTAATGTCCACTCTGAATCAGCGATGAACTGATCAGATTTTTGATGTCAAAGATCAAGGTCATGGAGCTTCATTTTTGTCCAATGTTTTGAACACTCTAAACAATTATTATCAAATTTTGCATAAATGTCACCTCTGAATTAGGGATGATGTAAGTACATTTCAGATCATAAGTCAAAGTAAAGGTCACAAAACTTCTTGATCATTTTGTTTGTGAATAAGGTATCCCAAGAATCTTTCAGAGGGTTTAAAAACTGTCAGTTGGTAGTCCTAATTTTTCTGTGACATAAAACATACCTTGAACTGCCCCACCTGTGAGTTTCACAGCTCACTCGTGTCTTATGCCCAAGTCACACATTCCCGTTTCTCATGGCGATTGCGCCAACTGTACTCGATTGGCAAGGCTGGTTTGATTGGCATGATACTGTAAGAAATGACTGTCTCTCCCCCGGACACACTCTGTAAATACACCTTCAGTAACGCTTCTGCAGCGCTTCGGGGGCGTTCAGCCCGCTTCAATTAGGTCAATACAACGATACGACGAGGATTCCATGAATTTCAATCCCGCTGGCACGATGTCAGCCCCGTTCAAGCCCAGTTTGCGTCACGTAAGCCCCGATTGAGCCCGGTTGCTTGTGTTGCCTTGAACAGGACACAGTCGGGGCACAAACAGATACGTCCTTGTCAATCGTCCTCAGAGAGCTTTCTGGATTGAGCCACGATCAGCCCAGTTGAGCCCCGTACATGCCACGCTAATACCGTTGCCTTAGGACTTCATTAAGCTTCCAAACCCGCTACACTGAGAGCGGCAATTCTCCACAACAGTTTTGAACAGTTCAAAACAATCAGGACCCTTCCCCGTTCCCCGGTGTTCATCCACGACTATACAATGCTGATCTAGATCAAGTAGTGCATGCACCACGACCTAAGCACGTTTCATCAGGATTATGACAATCGTGCACAATCGCCATGAGAAACAGGAATGTGTGACTGGGGCTTTACAACAAGCGTTTGTTTACACATGGCGCACTGCTATTTGTGGTACTAACTTTCCTTAACTGGACTCTACTACATTTTTGTATGAGCACTTTGTTTTCCGTTATAGTACTGTGTGAGGTCATTAAAGCACAGCCTCTCAAAACTGCCACAGCATCCAAAAAACAGTAGAGGAAATTAAAGGGTGGTGCTTCTGGCTACCAGTCTGTGGCTTTTTGTCACAATAAGGAGACCAGTTTTCCTTCAAAAATAGTTGCAAGCAGCAAGACAATATGCTTTAAAACAGAGGAGAATTTGGGAGGTCCTACAGCATTACAGCACCAACATTGGGAGGCTTTCATTTCTAATGCAAACAGCCTGCTTGTTGTGACAGTACTACTCTGATCATTTAGTAGTCAGCACTGTCTCCATGTGTTTTTTTTAGTTTTGGCTCAGCTTGCTTGGAACCTCACCAGAGGGGATGCAACAGGTACAACCATTGATAGAAATAAAAAGAATAATAAATAAATCAACTGGAGTTGAGTCAAGACATGCTGACCGCATAGGACTACAGAGCTTGTTGGGAACTTAAAATGTTCTCGTCCCAAAGATGCAAACACCGTGCTTGTGCAGTTAAAGTCTGTCAATTGAGGTGCAGTTCTCATACAGCTGAACATGAGCTCGTAATCTTTTTCAAATCAGATTCATGCTTCAAAACTTCTAAAAGTAGCATTAGAAAGTTTCATGGATTTGTTTTCCCACCGCAGAGCTTATATTCAGTAAAATCCCATAGGCCTCTTGTCAAGGTAACCTGCAAAACACTTGCTCCTGGGTTAGCCCTCAAAAAAGGTCATCCCAGCAGTGCTGTTTCTTTGCTGATGCACAGGCCCTCAGCTCCTTACCCCACACCTCAACAGGAAAGCCATTACACACATTGCACACACTGTAGTTGACCTCACACAACCCCTGCAACCCATCGTTACTCTCCTGTCATCTGGTCATAGATATATATCCTGGCAAGGAAATGGGTCGTTGGTGGCAGCTCAAGTCCCCTCACTCAGAAAACACCCTGTAACTGTCATAAATGTATGTAGGTGTTAGGTGTATATGGTTTATGTATCACTGTGAATGCATTAAATATAATTTTTGCAGGAGTAACAGGATTTATGTGCCAGTGTTTTTTTCTGGAAGGTTCTGTAGGATTCTTGCAACAAATTGCACTGGGAAGCACAAAAAAAGACTGAATTAACTGATAAATTATATGTAATTATAGATATATAATTCTTTGTCTTCATTTCTTGTTCTGTCTTCAATTTCTTATTCAAATAAGCTTTATGAGCATAACTTATCAGAAACCTTTATTGAAAGCAATACAAGAACTTATTAACATCGGCTAATGCCTTGCAGATCAAGCAATATATCAGCAAATATGATATAAAACAGGCAATAAATGGAAATTAATTAAATGGGATGCTGCAATACTGCAGAATTAATTATGTTTGAATATTTCTTACAGAGTTTGATTCTCTTCACGCATGACAGCAGATGGCATTTTTTCTGCAAATACTGATTAATGACTTTTTATCCTTTCTCTCTCCATTCCCTGCACTCTTACTTTTTCCCTCCTTTTTGTATGATTTCTCATTTCTGCCTCTTCCTCCCTTCTCTCTTTTTTTGTCTCATCCTATAATACTCTATGTTTTGCTCTTTGTAATTATTCTCTTTCTTCCTCTTTGTCAATCACGTCCATGCACTCTCTCCACCTTCACATTCTTTCTTTCTCCCCTCTCCTTGCCCTGTCTCTCTCTCTTCAGCCCTGTCAGTCATCCCAAAGCTTCGCTCTGGATGCCGTTGACAGCCTGGTACGCTGTGGAATCCTGATCATGGAAGAAGTAAGATAAGCTTACACGTTTCCAAAGCCTGAAACTTTGCATTATTTAATACCCTGCTGTTTTGAAAAATGTTTTGCCTTGAGTTCAGTTCATTATTTACAAATCTTAAGCACTGGATCTGCCTTTTATCTGCCACCACCTTCATCTTTTCACGTGCATTTCTTTTAGTTTGTTTTTGCGTTCAGTTTTAATAAGGACTGGTCCAACTCAGGATTTGGTCAGCAAACTGTTTGTTGGTCTAATCTGCAGTGCATTGCAGGAAATCAGGGAGAGAGTGGGGGAATGACACACAGAAAGGGAGCCACAGGTCAGACTAAAACCTGGTCTGCCAGATGGAAAACTTTGCTTCAGTTCTTGTGGCATGTCCCAACAGCCAGGCCATCTGTGCCTCTGATATTTAATGTCATCTTTCATGATACAGGAACACAAAGCCAGCTCTTGAATTTCATTAACAGTAAATGTTAAATCCATTTCCCTGGTGGATAAATGGTAGTAACTTCCATTTCCAATAAATGTATCCAATTATTGATTTATTAGACCCAGCCTCAGACTTTATTGTCCCCAAGGGCAAATTCTTTATCACAGCACAGTATCCATATGATAAACATTACACCCTAGGGTTACTTTATATTGATCACCAGATTATATAGTGGGTTATCCTCTAGTGATTTCATGTTGCAGTTTTGTAGCTTAATTTGTATTTTCCCCTGGAACATAAAATATGTCTTGTATTTACCAGGTGAATATAAACAGCCTACCACCCCCTACCTCTCAGTATTTCTGCACACCTGCAAAGAACTGCAGTCACTTTAATATTTATGTACATACACAGATATATATATACACATATGTATTTTTTTCTACACCCTGCTCTGTACATATTGTTAACTTTTAGCCTGTTTTTGTCTTGTGTATGCTGTTTGTCTGTTTTTGTGGTATGCTGTCTGCACTGTCTTCTTTCTGTGATGCACGGTGGCTCTGAGAGCACCCTAAATTTCGTTGTACCCCCCACAGTACAATGACAATAAGGGCTATTCTATTCTATTCTATTCTATTCTATTCTATTCTATGCTATTCTAATCTATGACTGCTTCAAGCTAAAAGGCTCTCATTTTTCAAACATTGTTATGAGTTTAGTAGTTGAAATCTTGGCTTTATAGTTTGATATTTTAGGTGTAAAACTACATAGACTGCGACTGCAGTGCTTATTTCACTTTTACAGCTCCAGTGGCGATGTGCAGGGTGAGAAAGGCAGCTGTTTTCTTTAACTATTACAATGCACTAAAACCCAACACACGCGACCCCATTATATTGAACAGTGGACTTGGGTAAAAGAGGAAGGATAGTACTTTTATGTGCACATCACAACTTTTAATGACTGATGCTCCCCATCGTTTCCTTATTTTTTCACTGAGGGGGTTATGTTGCCAAGATTCTGCATGAAAAAAGGGTAGATGTATGCCTCCAATATGTCTGTGAAAATACTCACAATTTTTCTGATAATCATTCAACAAGACTAAAAACTTTTTAAATGTCAACCAGACAATGTGAAATCATTCCACTTTGGAGTTTATCACCAGTAGTTTTATTGCATCACAGATACGACAGGTCATCTGTTTGGTTAATGGCTTTTTAGAGTAATAAACAACTCATCTCGGATAAGGTGATCATAAATCACTGAATCCCCTTTCATTAATAAATGTTGAATAATTTAGTATCAGAAAGCTTTTTCACATCACTGGTGAGAATATTTGTCCTTTTCAAAGTGTTCAAGTTATTATTTACTCGGATGAGTGATTATATCCATCATTTTCCTATTTTTAATGTCAATGTTCATAACTTGTTTTGATCTGTTGACTCCAAAACAGATGAGCCAAAATAACATGTGAGGGAAAACAGCCAGTTAATAATTGCAGAGAAAACAATGACAACAAACAACAAGTAATCATGAAAGCTGAGTGTAATTTGTCAAAAGATTTAGGTGATACATATAGAGGATTTTTTTGACTCCACTTTGGGATTCAGTGATAGCAGTGCAATCTCCCTGTCTTCTGTCAGTCTGTTGTATGAGGTAAGATGTCAGGTTTGATATTTTGTTGAATATACTTGTTTTGAAACTCACTTACCTTCTAAACAAAAAGTACATAAATGCTTTTGTTTACGGTCACACTCTTAACAGACAGAAGTCTGTTTTCAGCTGTCTATTTTACCCTACATCTTGTGTAGATTCCCCGGGATGTTCCCATCTGTGATTTCTGGAAGAGGGAGGGTACTCTGACCTGGACCACCACTGATGACCCGTATCATAGCGACTCTGACTGTGAGGAGCAGGACCTGCGCTCCTACCAGGTACAACAAAGCATGGCCGGGCTGCTCTGGCTTCATAGCATAGCACTCCAATGAAGCAGCAGAGGTTATATGAAGGTGAAAATGATCAAGCTGGCCTGAACTCCAAAAGATGGCACCCTAGATGCCTGCCCAGAGGATATATACAAAAATAACACCACATGAAAAAGGACTTTGAAGTTGGTAAATCTCCATTACAAAAGCACCTACACAGCTGAGTCACATGGTAGAATGCCAATTAGTGATATGTGTCAGCTTAAAACAAAGCTCTTGCTGTCATGACTGTTATATGTGATTTGTCAAGGCAACAAGAGGCAGCTCACCAACTACCAAAGGGACCAGACAGACAGGGCTCAGAGTGTATCAATCACAAACACCACAAAGTGACTTTGAGGCCTCAAGAGTCCTGAAAATACATCAGTACACAGACACACACACCTTATCATCATCTATCAACATAAATCTCTTATATGACTGATGTGGTGTGTCAAAATTAACCCAAGAGAACATTTATGGGAAGGTTTTGCTTTAAACACACTGTAGCATCGTTGCTAAATGTTTCATAACAAAACAGTGTGTTCATGAGATGTGACAGATGTCTTGAGTGCTGCTTGTGTGTTTTCAAGCTGTTGTGTCAGAAAACATGCCTTTTAATGTGGAAATACATCTCTTTTTATTATTAGACCTGATGTATCTTTCGGTTATTCGGGTAAACAAGTCAGTGTAACATGAGTGTCCTGATTTAATTTGACAATGGAGCAAAGGTTCACACATTAAACTTATAAATATTCGATGATACCCATACAAATCAAAGTTTCTTTTATGATGAAACATGTTGGTGATCAAAGAGTTTATTCAGGAAAGTAAAAGATCAGAAGCCAACTATATAACCCAGTACAACGACAAGTATGTTAGAGCTACGATCTTGTGGTGTTTGGCTTGACAGCTGTGGCATCTCAGCATTTTCTGGTGTCTGCTGATAGTGACAGACACACTGGTTTGTTAGATTTAACATGCCAGACAGCTGCAGATATGTCCACTTTCTTTAGCTGATCTGATATTTCTTTTAGATTTTTATGTATGATGTCTATCTAGCGCGGTTTTCAATTCAATTCAAATATATACAGGAGTTGGGGCATGCTGCTGTGACCTCAGTTTGATTTAAATTGGACTTAAAACTCAATCTTAATCGCTCTAAAGCAGTTTATTACCTGTCTTGGCGTAATGAAGACATCTTGTATTTTTATTATTATCGCAGGTCTTAGTTAGTTTTTAGTTTAGTTTAGGACTTTATTTCATTCTGTTAGTATATAAAACATTTAATACAAACAAAGAAAAATCTCAAACATGTGAATGAAAAGGAGCAGAATGAAGAAAAATCTTCTGACTTATGCAGGTTGTGTTGGACAGTGAAATGACTTTTGTGCATGTACCTGACACCAATGTAGTTGGCTGCGCAAACGTTCCTCTTTTTTGCTAACTTGGGATACAGCTGATATTTTACAATATTTTTCTGTTGGATAAATCAAGGGGCTCTTTTAACCAGCTGTAGTTAACTGTATAAAATACTTACTTTTCTTGCCTGTGCTGCAAGCTTGTTGACTCACTTTCACAAAAACCATTTGAACCTCCGCACTACCTTGTAATCTTCTCCCCAGCACCCACTTTTACCACTGAATAGAGCCTTGATGTTGTTTTTACAGTTTTACTTTCTTCTTTTAACTTTCCTCATTTATTGTACTCACTCCTCTCTTGGCACATCTTCTTCACTGCTCTAAGCTCTTTTGCTGGATGAGGACAGCAGCCACCTCCATACCAAACAATGGAAAATATTCCCATACCTCCTCTTCCTCTGCTTGTTTTCAGTTTGTCTGAATACACTCACTTCAGGTGGTCTCAGGTACAGGTCTGACAGAATCCATTTAATCTGCTGTAGGTAAAAAAAAAATCCTCCAAAAGACTCTGGGTCTAAGGGGTTTAAAGAACAATAAGCTCAATTTTTGTTTCTTGACATGTAGGAGTTTGTTTCCCAAAGGCATTTTGACTCTTTTTTATGTTTTAGTTATGTATTCATATTGATCTTTGCCAACTCAGGTTCTGTAGTAGAATTGTACGGTTTTAAGTGAGCCATGCAGCTTCAGGCTAAAGTGTGAAACCTCAACAAAAAAGTAACTTCTGTTTTTTTGAAGCACTTTACAAACATAATTAAACAAACCCTGACTTCCCCAGGAGAATCTTTCTTTGTTTTGCTTTAGGCCAGTTACTTGCTCTTGGGGTATGGTTCCTGAAAGAGGAACAATCAGGGCAGTAAGCTACTGTAATTGGTGTGTAGGGGAAAAGTTAAAAGTGCCAAATTAAAGTTCAAAAAGTTGAGACCCTAAGGAAACTCATAGTTGCAAAAAGTACAATAGTAAAAATCCACTGCAGACAGACATAAATAACTATTGTTGTGGCTTTTCTCATTTCACTGTGTTGGAATAAATGGTTTAAATGATTTGACTATGCCTTATTCATGTAGTTAGTCTCATGTACAAACACTATGTAAACAGTAAAAGCCCTTAGCCATAAAATTAAGGGGAGTAGGTGCTTTCTTTTGGAAAATTGTGTCATTTTAACTCTTAACTTGGTCAAAGTTCTTATATTCTTGTTTTCTGCCCTTGAAGTTTAGTTTCTATTCATCATATGAGCTGAAATAAGCTGGTATATAAGAATTATTATTTGTACTTGCAAACATACTCCTCAGAATTTGAACTTGCAAAATTGATCCATAAACTTTCTTCATCTTCTTTTGTACAGAACTGAAGTCTGTCTACCTCTTTGACAGACACTGACTCATTTCTCTAATGACATTATTTGAAGCCGTGACATACATCATATATCAAGCATATGGACCTGCAGTATTGATGCCCTGTTTTTTTTTCTGACCGTTATGTTAAACTTGCTAATGAAACTGAAAGATTCTTCTGTTGATTTGAAGCAGCCTTGTGTTGGGATTTAATACATTTCCTTTCACCAAATCCTCCTCTTCTCTGATATCAGTGAATAACGCTGCTGAGACCGCATACATAGTCAACAAAGGGGTCGACCATGATATTCCAACCAAGCTTTTGCTTAAGATCCCCTTATTAAAAGCTTTAATGAGACACTGAATGAATTGTCCTCTGGTGGTTATGAAAAGCTTTCCTCTGCTGTAGGCTATGAAAAAAAATAAATCTAGGCTGCTCTTTAAGCATTTTCATCAGTCTTTATGCCAGTTTAATAGCTATTTTTTTGAATAAAATAGTTTTTTGTTTTTTTTCATTTTTTATACACTTATCTCGAGTTTTACAGGGACAAGCATGGATTATTGAATACAAAGTGCAATCTTAGAGAGAAAACCCAGATGGGAGCAGATAGTGAAACAGTGATGTCAGATGCTTTAAGATGCTTTTTAGTTGCCAATGGTTACAATAGCCAGTTCGGCAGACTTCTCCTATTTTTGGCCTTAGATTGTGTGAACTTGATCAACCTTTGACTGCCTTTTAGCTGATTTTACTGCCCTATAGCACTGTCCAAAAGTGACAGCTGCAGTTATTCTGATACTCCCATTAGATAATGTTAACTAGCTCATCTTAGCTCATTAGCCACCAACTGTAATTAGGTTATGAAGATTTTCTTGCCCTTCACTTTCCAAACAGTAGCATTAAGGTGGTTTTAAACTGACTATAATGTATGTATGTTTCCATATTAGTTAGCATGTTATCAAATCACAGTTTTCAGACCGCCGGTGTGTGCTACATGTCTCGTGCATCTCACACGCCATAGAATAGGAGTACAAGAATTGGAGAGCCATACTTTTACCACAGGCTGCCTTCATATAAAGGACAAAATATGCAGGAAAATGAAAAAGAGAACCATTAAAACCCTTTTTCAGTTGATATGTATAGTGAATAACAAATTTAGTAGACCACCTGTGGTAAAAAAGAGAAAATATAAATATACTAGAAAGCTTTCAAAAACCTGTTTGAAACTGATAATGTTATTATTTTTGAACATACATTTTGAACAGCAATGAGGAATTTTAAACTAAATTCACCTTTTTATACCCAAATTTTATACCCAGCCTTTCATTTAAACCTTACATTGGGTGGTGGTCTGATAAATTTGTTAAGCACTGTGTGTCAGCAGCAGTAGAATATGTAAAAATCAACATAGAAACAGTTCAACTACACTTCCTTTTTGTGGCTTTCAAAGTAAAAGCTCAGTTTACAATCTCTGTGGAGAAACGTCCACCGTTCTTAATGGATGCTTTAATGCTGCAGGTTTCTCAGGTCAGTATTTCAGTGATTAAAGTCACTTGGAGGAAGATTTAATGCGGTTCTTCCAAAGCGTGCTAATGAAGCTCTTTATTGAGGCAAAAACTGTGGAGAGCCAGAGGCATTTAAAGACAACGCCATGAGCCAGGGTTGATCCTAACAAACATCAGAGGAGTGTTGCTCTGGTAAAGACCGGTAAAGGCATTGCATGGGGTATAGAAATGGAGAATTAAAAAGCTTGTGCTGCAGCTCCTTGTAGTAATTCATGGTGTCATATTCTCTCCTGAGTTGTTTTTGCCTTCAACCTGGTCACGTGACTGAAAGCTATCAGTTAAGACTTAACTTCCCACAGAAGTAACATATTGATATTAAAAAGATCAACAATTCTCATCAGGATGCATCACAATACTAACAGGGGAAATTGTCCTCACTGATTACACTGTGTACACACAAGAATCAATTTAACACTTTGTTTAGAGCTTTGCCTGCAGAGGGGATGAAGCTCTTTTTAAGTGGCCCATTTCCAGGTCAGGACAGATTTGCATTTGGCATCTGTTGTCTTGTTCATTGGTGCTAATAGTTTTCACCTCTGTTAAATAGTTCCTTTCACCGTTTTGTTTTTTCTCCCCTGGATTTTTATTTTGAGGGTTAATTTGTTTTGATGTATCTAGGCGAATCAAAGTGCTGCTAAGAGTCATAATACTTAAAACACTGATTGAACGAACCTGTTTGACCACATAGCAACTGATGATACTCTCTCTAAATGTTGCCCTGAGTGGATTAGACTTCATTGTTAGCATGGTTAAACTACATTTTGCAAAAAAATAAAAATAAAAAAGAGACAATAGATCAGCTGAGAAAAAAGAAACTCAGTGCACTTTGTTTTTTGTTGCCTCTACAGTATGCTTTATGAGGATAAATATCCATTTCTGGAGGGGCTTTATTTTTTCCTGGCTAAGTTATAAGGGAATAAAGAGAAGTAGCTTGATTTTAATATGAAAACTTTGTCCCATGCATATTCATTGATTATAACAATCAAATAAACAATGTAGATAACTCTTGGTAATGATTTTGAATTACGCTTATTCTCATGGACAGGACTCATTGATCAATATGAATATTATTGTGCCAGTTTTAAGGCTAGAGGGGCTAATTCATAACTGTTTTCCCCTGTGTTTCACATACGTTAAATTAGCCATTTGAAACCACATCATAAATAATTAGAGCTGCAGAAATCTGAACATAAAGCAGCTGTAGATGACTAAAAGCTAATGCAGCATCATGTTAAGTGGGACACACACAAAAACACAGGCAATTAATACGAAACAATGTTAAGGAGGGAGTGAGAACATGCCAGCATAAAACACATTACATAACAGAGGATGGAAGCAAAAACATGCAGGGATTTAATCTGACTAATGAGGACAAAAAGACAAGGAAACTTAATTGTGATTTGGGATTATGACAGGCCTATATGCAAAGAGGAGGCTGGATAATATATGTTCCTACTAAATATGTCCAATAAGCGATTAAGGATACTGTACTGGAGTGGTGATGTTTTTGTGTTTCAAGCTGCAAGGATTGTATTTATTCAAAGAGCCAACGAAAGCTCCTATCCTCAACAACATGTTCTGGTTTCAGGACAGAGCAAAATACACAACAATTTCATTATTTGATAAATAGAAACATAATTAAACAACATATTATTATTAATAAAGTGAAGTTGAAGTTGGAGTTATATTTCTTTGGAAAATTAACTCAGAGAGAAGCCACATTGCACTCAAGCAAAGACTTTCCTTTAGTTTGCATTTACATAAAAAACTTTTGTCGCCAGAAACAAACTAAACTCTGCCTACCCTGGGATTCAACAATGTGACATCCATTTTAATTGTGTGAGCCGCATCTTTAATTATTTTTTTTGCTGCTGTTTCCTGCAGTTTTAATCCTGCTAGTGCTCAAACTTTCAGACACTTTAAACTGTGTGCTCTTTGTAGCATAAAGTGCTCTTTCTCTCCTTCTTTTCCTCCCCGTTCTCTCATCATTCAACTCTCTCTGACCTCTTTGGCCTCGGTCTGCTTTTCCAGATAAGCCAGCCGACTAAGTGTCCAGAGATGCTCTTCTTCCTCTGCAGTATGCTGGCTGGTCATCTGAGGGCACTGTGCTGGACCATCACTGGGCTGGAACATCTCCACACACCTCTGCCAAGTACCTTTTGTGTTTCATTAGTCTCAGACACCTTTCTTTTTATTCCTGCTTGTTTTATGTATATAGTAATCATATCAGATATTCACAACAACAGTGGCCACAACTGAAAATAATGAAGTCAGAGTACAGTATGTTGATGAGAACCCTGTTTGCAAAAAAAGCCCAGGCAGAAAACCACGGTGACAATACGATTTCTTGTATTGTTTTAAACCAAAAGACTTGTCAGACTTTTGTATTATTTGTCATAATCCAACAGTAAGTCATACTGAGTTTTCTGATTGGACAAGTGGCTTTAAAGAAGTGCTCAGATACAGGAAAACATCACTGAGACTTTCATGTACATCTGCCCTAACCAGTTGCTCCTAATACTTCAAGTTAAGTTTTGGCAGACAGTGTCTGTTGTGAATTATCTGTCAAGTATCTTAAAATAAACATCAGACTCCTTCATTAAGATAAAATACAGGATTTAGAATTTTGGCAGTGGGATGTCTAAATCATTTTTTTATTATTAAACTATTTGAAAATTTGAACATGACTGGCACACACCTTTGTTTTGTTCAAATCTTCATGCAGAATATACCAAACTGTCTCCTTATCAATGGAGACCATTTCTACTTTCATTGTTACACTGAGTCATCAATCATTTCCTAAGGTTTGTTCATGATGAATGTTTCAGAAGTTTTTGATATGCGTTGGCTATAGGACATCCATTATCTTGAACGTCCACTCTGCCTTCACAAAATCTCTTGTGCCATTTAAACACACGTGACATGTGTTCCCCACACACCTCAGGTAATATATGAAAAGGCTGGGCAGCGGTTTTGTTCAGTTTCACCAAAAATTTCAAGTTAATGTTTTTCTCTACTTTTAAGCTAATAATTTTTGCCTTAGAAAGATCACGTGCACTTCTATCAGTAGCTAGCAGTGAATAGAAGACGTCACTTACTGCAAACTCATAGCAGTTTTGCATGAATACCCAACTTGTAATATTTAACAGTAAGTATGACTGTGAACCACGTAGTTTTATCCTCATAAGTGCAGTCTCATGGTTTAATAGCCATACCTCATATCATCACAAACAGTTTAATTGTTTAGCTTTTAGGGTTGTCACAATATCAGATGTTAATGCTTTAGCATATTTCTTTAAAAAAATAGTAATGATGTCTTTTTTAGTACAATGGCCACAAAACTCAAGTCCAAGGGAAATAGTATTTGGCCATTTATTGTTTATAACTACAGGTATATTTGTGTACACAGTAAGAACTGTATAAAACTGCTGGCAAGGTATTATGCATTTTAGAAAGAGTCCCTTTTTTATTTGGGGGTTACAGTATAATTGAAGAGATGTTGTGATGATTAAAGTATTGAAAAAAATTACAGCATTGCAGCTTGTGAGCAAAGGAAATCGATTACTTTGTCACAGTTTCAGAACATTGTTAGTTGTTTGTTGTAACACTGCTGGTTACAAAAAACAATGTATGTAAGTTTTCATTAACGGTGGCTTATTCAGTTCTTATGATTTGGTAGTATTTTTCTAACCTAGCAATATGATAACATGCTAATAATACTTAAAGTTAGCCAATAAGAGGAAAGTGTTCTGTTTTTTTATAAAGGGAGGTTGGCTTCGGACTCAGAAGCTGAAAGGGCTTGTCTCAGGCAGAGGTTTAACTGAGGAGCTGCATAAAGAGAAAGAAAATTGCCCATCTTGCTAAGCTACTCAAGTGAAGTCGGGATAAAAATGCAGAGCTGGAAATGAGCGTAAGAGGGCTCTTGTAAAACCTGCTTTTGAATGATTAACATTTAACTTTCAGGAAGGAAAAAAAGAAAAGTGTAACACCTTGTTCTGCCTTTAAAAAGCAGAGAAGTGGAGTAGTTCAGTCATGCATGCTTTAAAAGGTCAAAATGAATACTTATGATGTGCTGCTTTTCTCTTGATATTTATGATTCACCCAGAGCCGTTTGAGATGACCCATGGCAGCGCTCACCAGTCATAAATACACACTATACTAGCGTGTCACTGAGCCATGAAAACTCCATATACCATCTCTGCAGACTGCCCTCTATTTGCTTTGGCTGCAACTTTTGGCTCTTGTTCATGTCTTTTTTTGCTGCAGATGCAGAGTTTGAGGCTCAGGTGAACGCCTATCTGTTTGACACAGCAAATATGAAGAAGCAGAACTACGGTGAGCTCAACCTGACATCAGCTCTCACAAAAATCACACATGCTTTTTTTCTGTTTCTTTACCCATAGAAACTTCAAAAGCCTGTCATCTTGCCTTTCCCACTGATTCAGCTTGTGTTGTAAAAAACTGAGGAGACCAAAGAAGAAAGACACAGCAGCTCCAACACACATCACAAGCTCTCCCCCTCTGAAAAACCACATGACAATCAAAAACTACCCAAATGAAAACCTTCAATAATCCACAGCAGAGAAAATTCTGTCAACCCCACTAGTCCTGCTTTGTTGTGTTATCCCGACCTGGTTTTTCTATATTGGATATCTGTCTTTTCTTTTGATTCATGTGTGCCTTTGTGCCGTATCTCACAGAGAGCTGCTCCGAGGAGGCTGCACGCACCGCAGTTAGAACACTAATAGACCTGGGGGTGAGTGACAGCCTTTGTGTGAGTGAGAGTGTGTGTGTCTCTAAGTCTGTCTATGGAGAATTACTGCTTGTCTCAGGGCTTCAAGTTTGCTGCCATCCATCTCCCCCCTCAAAAAAGTTAAGCTTTAACATAAATCTGATCCCAGGTCAGCCAGAACTCAACCAAAATCCCCTGATCATTCATGGGCAGCAACCTGCTGGCAACCTGCTGGCAGCGTTTTTCAACAATTACTCTTAACCCCAATTTTAGCTTGAGCACGACTCCATTCTGATTTAGATGCAACAAGAGAAACTGAGTCAGCCATATCCAATCAGTACTGAGGCAGAAATGTCAGTCTTTAAAGGGAACTCAGTGGACCAAGGACAGCAGTGATTTTATTTTTTAAATGTAGGGCACAGTGTAAAAAGAAAAACAAGCTCATGGTCTTTTAACCATACCAAAGAGAGTTTCATTTAGACTTCAGTCTTTAAAAATGCTGGTCCAAACAGCTTTTTATCATGTTATTGCTTAACAGAATAACAGACACCTCCCTAAATTAAACATCTATTTTCTGATGTACTGAAGTAAATTTTTGGCCCACTTCTACTTCAGTTGGCTCATCTGATTATTTTATAGTTTTCATATAAAACATACACAGCAGAACAGAATCTTCAGTCCTCTATCCCTCTGCACAAGTTGTACCCGGGCCCTAGTTTAATGTTTTGTCATGTTGTTCTACCTTGTTTAAAAAAAAGAAGAAGAAAAAGGATCCTTAGATGGCAAAGTTCAACGTAGAAAAGCATGTAACTTAACAGTTAGCAGAGGGAATTAACTTAGTGTAACAAACAGGAAACAGGAATTGTGGCATTAACGAAACCTTAATCAACAGCTAATGCCTAAACATCAGTGTGACATGTCACTGTATACATTCATATTGTTAAGAAATGAGTGGTTAAAAAAAAAAACATTAAGAATTAAAGAGAGTGAAGCAGTCTAATAGCAACTAACGCTCTTTGTTCATGACATATAATATAGTGCTTTTCCATTTGTCGTATCTGCTTGTCTTATTGTCCAGACTTTGTCAGTACCTCTTTAAAGTAGGCAGGGTTATCATAGTGTATCTGTGAAAAACTACAGTGGCATCAGCACAACAACAAAGGAGGAGACCGAGGTAAAATAGCTGTTGGTCACTATGCAGCTAAGTGTCATTTTGATAAGTCGAATTTTGTTCCAAAGACAGCTGCAAGCAGCAAAACAATCTAAACCAGAGGAAAGTTGAAGTCATGCAGCACAACAATAGGAACAGGGGTTTCATTTCCTTGTCAGATACTCCCCAACTTGTGGGGATACTCTGACCATTCAGAGGTCAGCAGTGTCTCCACATCACATTTAGCCTCAGCTCAGCTCACTTGGAACCCTGTTGATGTGAAAAACTGTACCAGGTACAAGGTAGTCTTGTATGGAAGTCAAAACATCGGGGTGAAGTTGAGCAGAGTCGAGCTGGTACCTTGCAGTGGAAAAGCCCTCAAGTCTTTGCCCCCACCTGCTTGTAAATTTTCCTGAGTATTACCTGCTGAGTCTACAAATCTAAATACACTGAGTTAAGGATAAAAATTATTATGGGGCTGGCAGAATTCTCGCCATAGTCAAGGTGATAAAGTGTCGATTTCTGCTCTCACTTACAGCTTGTGAGACATTTTCTGGAGTTTTGTGTATGTTTAAAACAGCGATAATAAAGCTTGATGCATCAGAGACATAGCTATGATCTGGATTTTGGGCACCATCTACCAGTGGTTGTCAGAGAAATACATGAACTTTGTACAAATTTTTGGATGAGGGTAAGAAAGGTTAATATTTTCATCATCATGTATTATATGTCTTTAAGAGAATTTAAACGTTATGCTAATATTACTCTCAATATTCAAAACAACTTTATGTAGGAATTTGGCTTGGTTTGCTTCTATGCCAACCAAAAGTCTCTAAATGCAACCATCCTATAAAAAAACTGAAAAAGTGCTTTCCCCTGTCCCTCATGGACATCGATGCAAGCCTAAGACACAACTTTGGTTGGATTACTTTCTGCTCCAGATAAAGCTGCAAAACATAAGACATCAGTGATCAATATGGCCGGAAGATACATCCCACTATGTTATGAAGTATATCTGCTAGTATTTACCCCCTGCTGTTCGAGTATAACATCTTTGGCAGAAGAGCAACTATTACTCAAGCATTTGCAAGCAACAGTCTACTTTTTTGCAAAACCATTATTTCATAGTCAGTCTATTATTTATTCAGTCTCCCTTCTCGTGTGGTCTCTCTCTTTCCTCTCACAGCTTCGCCCCTCACTGTTCACTAAGGTTGGGTACTGTTTAGATTTCATCAATTACGATTCTTAACGGTTCTTCACTCCCACTCCAGATCATTTGGAGAGTAAATAATAATCAATACTTTCAGAATGAAAATCTGTCCGTCATTGTTGTTGACCTAGTTGAGCCCTAAGTAGTGAATTTTCAGCTTTGACACAGATTTTACTCTTCTCCTAGTTAAACAAATAAACATTACTCTTTTTAGAAAAGAGAGACTGCCTAAAATCATTATTAACCTAAAAGTTCAAAGAAATAATGAAAAGAATTACAATAATTATAGGTTTAACATTTTCATATGCTGTTATATTTTCTGTCTTGTAAATTATTCTGTTTGCAGTTTCAGATTGATGATGGTGAATTGATAATATGACATAATATTGAGGATGTGTTGTGTGTGATTTGTTTCCTTAACAGAAATATCAATGTGAGCTCAGCTGTGTTTTTAGTTGTGCGAGACAAGGCTTCAGCTGCTAATGCTACCTGTGGCTGGGGACACAGTGGCTCAAGTGGACATGAGATTGTAACACACTAAACACCATGCATTTCCTCACATTTAAGTTGCGTTGAGGGAAATGCTACGATCATGTCAATTTTGCAAAAAAATAGACCTACCAGCGTAATGTCCTTTCATGGTTCCATCAACATTTTAAGCCCACTGGCTTGGAGGAGCAAGCCCAGTGCATAGACCTGTAGAAATAATGCAGTCTCTGACATCATGGCACTAAGCAGCGCTGCACTGACTGACTAATCAGCACATGGCAGATAAGTCGACCAATCAGAGCAGACTGGGCCCATGTAGGGTAAGGGGCTCTAAAAGTGCAGGGCTGTGACAGAGTGTCTCAAACAGACTACAGCTGCATTTTCACAAAGCAGTCCAGTTCAGGTCAACTCAGTACGGCATGCAAATTGTTTCCACTGTCAAGTGAAGAGAAAAGGTACCAAAATAACCAACCTGTGCCTTCCCACTTTTTGGCACCCCTCTGAAGGAGTGCCATGCATACCTAACTGACCCTGTAGGGTGGAGCTAAAAGCGCTGCAGCCTGTTGATTAGTCCCAATAATCTGAAGTCAGTTCTCATTCGACAACAGCTAAAACAAATACACATACCTTGCCATTTTTATATCATGGATTTAGAGTAATTTGTTCTCTGTTGTTGCTGTAAAAAATGTCCACAGAACAATGCTCCACAGAGTACTGGAGTGCTGGACATCCTCCATTGTTACTGCCTTTGTTTAGAATTGTGATCTACTACATACCGCTCCACTGTGTCCCGCTGCTGTGACGTCACGCATCTATGTAGCTAACGCAACCCTCCCCTCCTTGCTCACATCCCTGCCTTTAAGTGAGGGTACAGCTATCAGGACTTACTGCTCCAAACTTTCCTGAACCAAACCACTGACCAGACCACTCAGTAGAAACAAGGCATAAAAATACAGCTGGATGAGGGGTACTTTTCAACCAGTTTTGGAACATTAGCAACTGTGAAAAGACTAGCAGTCAGCAGAAATGAAGATATGAACCCAAATTAAGAGCATGAAATTGAAGTTGTAAGCTTAGTAGTGGCAACACTGAAGTCAGTCAGCCATGTCCATAGGTCAACAGCCTAAACCGAAGTGAAAAATAGCCCAACATTAGCCTTTTACTGTTGCTTATTACATTTCCACATCAAAAATGATAAAAGTAGTGTTTATTTGTGAGGATTATCTTGCTGAATAAAACCTGAGGGTTGTCAGGTTTTTCACCTTTGAGCTTATTTTCTGCAAAAATCCAAACACTCAATAAAAAATTAAAAACCAGGCTTTTCTTTGAGGGAAGCAGCATGTTGCTAACTTCCAGGATGACCTCCAAATTGTGTCATTCCTGCACCAGGGTATGAAAAAGAAATGTTTGTCAGTCTCTGGTCGAACTCTTATTTAACCAAGGACTAAATCAAAAGACTTGATGTTGATATTGAAGCAAACCACCAACAAAAACTGGCAGAAATAAGTTTAAATGTAAAAACAGAGGACATGCATATCTGTTTTTATTAGAAAACAGGAAATTGTGTTTCACACTGGACTCTATTTCATCTATAATAATATCAATCGGTGTTTGGACACAATTTCCTGCACTAACATTTTACCATCCAGCCTTTAAACTCAGAGTAAAGTAGAAACTGTCTGCACCCGTCAGTCTCCTCATCACTGTGCAGGATGGGAATCACTTCCCTTAAAAATAGACCAACATTGACCCATAAATCTGCCTAAAAATCTCTCGAGGCAGTTATTAGCTTCTTATCAAGGTTATCAGCCTGAAGCAGTCATTATACTGCACGTCTTTAGGGTCTGAAGGCCGATTAGACTTCAAGGGATAGAGGCAGTTTGGTTTGTAAGCTCCGCAGGTCAAAACAAAGAGGAAATTAATATCTGGTTTTTCTGTGACAGTGTTGCTGCAGGATGAGTGTTTTTATTAGGGATGGGAATTGATAAGGCTTTATTGATGCCAATACCATTATTAATTCTGCTTATCGATAGGATTCCTTAATGATTTCCTTGTTGATTCCTGGGGATTTTCTGCATAGACAAAATTTGGCCAACATGGTTCTCAGTGGCAGTAATGTCAGACACGACACATGTCCCCTTATATTCAAATAAATGCTTCTGCAAGTTACTTGTGTTTCTACTCACTAAGCATTGTGCTTTAAGCATCTTTTAGTCTGAAATTTGGACACAGTTTTGTCTACTTATGATTTCTTTTGCCATGATCACATTCTTCACTTCTTAGTTAACATTTTTGCTGACTACCTCTGAGAAGAGCGTAAATCTCAAATGACAAGGCATGCAGAACAAAGTGGAAGGAACTGATAAGGGAATTGTTAAGAAAAAAACTAACGATATCGGTTCCTTGAGGGAGTTGCTATCGATTCCCAAGTGGGATTGGCTTTCAGTTTCCATCCCTCGTGTTTTATCTTTGTTTTTCTTTATTTTTGATGTGTTTTTGTTTTGAAAGGTCTCCTTATTGTCTGTCATTGCATCCATGTGGTCTTTATTCCTTTGGTTTTGTGTGGAAAAAAAACATCCAAGCAAAGACAAGAAACGCTTTGCACTTACTGTGTTTAAAGGAAGGTTTCTGAATAAAGAGCATTGTTGTGAGGAGCATCCTGACAGGCCTGTGTTTATGTTTACTTCAGGTCCTTTCAGAGGAGCGTCAGGAAGGAGGCGTCTTCCTCGGTATCACTCCTTTGTTCCAGTTGTCAGAAAAGCGGCAGAAACTGCACAGCTTCATCTCACAGTACCTCTACAATTAACGTGTTTAACAGAGCAGCGTGACTTGAAACCTCTGCTTAGTTTTATTACAGAGTCTGACCTCATCCTTTGTCTTTGTCACACAGACTCGTGTTCAGTGTTAAAAAAAAGATGCATGCTGAGCCGTAGACGCTCGTGCCTTTAGGTTAATTGCATTTTGATTTTTCGATGATGAGACATTGATTTTAAGTTTATCTTTAGTAATAGCATTAGCATAAAGCCACAGGAGATCAGGATTATGAAGTCCCTGTAATCAGTGAGAAGATTCTGCTCCGTACAGCTCGTGTTTCCTCCGTGTTTTGTTTATGTTGTCAGAAAACTCAAGAAGTTATGTTTGTGGTTTGAAAATTAAGCTAAGGAGTGTTTGTTCTTACTTCCTTGAATGATTATCTGTCATCAGTTAACAAATGTTTATGCTGACATTAAAATAATTTGCTTCTCTCAACACTCACTGGACACATTCTTGTGTAAAACAGTCTCCCCCCCCAGAGACAAACGAGGTGCACAGTTGTGTTTTACACTCTCTCCCATAGATCTAATCTTTTCAAACAGCTCATTGCCTTGCTCTTGAATGTAAATCTTTCTGTGCTGACTCAGACCTCAGGAGATTCTGTCTCTGCAACCTCTTGACACCGAGATGCGGAGAGAAATCGATGCCTCGTACAGCTTATTTTCTGGCCAGCACTGATATTTTAGAGTTTAAACGTTGTGTTTGTGGAGTCAAGATTCAACACTGCGCTTTCCTCTTTTTTTAATTTTTTTTTTAAACCTTTTCTCTACTTTTTCATTTAGCTCTGACCACAGACCAGGGCTGCACCGCTTCCCCGTCCCACCAACATGAAACAATACTGCCACCCTGTGGTGATAAAGGTGTTGTGTGACAGCCTCAGCAAATGGCCCAAAATTCAATCCAGTCCAGTTCATTTATAAAGGATTTTTAAGCAAAGTGCAGCTCATCAATACATTCAATAGAAAACAAACCTAATAAGGCAGAGGGGTAACAAATACAGATAAAACAGGAGGTAAATGTAGAAGAAATTATTAAAACAGATAAAATGGAAGGGAATACACAACTCTGAGGAAATCTAGAAGCCAGAGGACAAATGTATGAGATCTAGACCTTATCTGCTGCGGAAAATGCTTGGTCACCCTTGAGCTTCAACTCTGACCTTGTGACAGTCAGGAGAAACTGATCAATTACTCAGATTGAGTGTATGCGATGAAATATGAGGTCAAAAGGTCAGACTGATAAGATGGGGCCTCAGTGTTAAATGATTTGTAAATCAATAATACAAATCGATCCTACAAGGCAGTTTAGGGAGACAAAAAAGGGGGAAATTCACTCTGTGCTGCTCAGTAAATAAGAGAGCTCTTGCACCCTGAACAGGCGGTGAATGAGTTAAAGAGGTTTGACTAGCATCAAAGAACTTAAGATCGAGACCAGACCTCAAAAAATGATATCTTATAAAGGAAACTATCTGCTAGTGCAGTTTACGTCTTTAATGTGTATGACCAGCAGTGTTTTGAACAGAGGGTATGAGGAAGGGGGACAGGTAAATACCTGGGTTGGCACCGGAAAACCTTCACAAGCCTGAATGGAGCTTAAAAACATAATGAACATTTTCCAACAGGTTAAAGGTGTGTGTGTTTATTGTGAAAACTTAAAAGTTTAAGTGTAAAAATAAAGAAAATATGAAGTTTTTGTTTTCACATAGAGCTGCGAAAATACAACAAAACTCACAGTCAAACAATATTGGTCAGTATTGAGATCAATAATATTATATGTGACGACATGTTAATTTACAAAATCTACATCACAGAAATGTAAGAGGCAATGATTTCACACTTTAACAGTCATTTTAAAGAGTCAAATGAAAATAATTGAAGGAAATATTCTTAAAAAATTATGATGTGAAACAACTTATCGATAAAAAAAAGTGAAATGTTTTTAAAGTGTTTCTGATATTCTCTTGTGGCGATAATATAACATCAGACACTCAAACATTTACCACACATGACAAAAAGACACAACGTGGCACAGTAGATGTTTTGTGGGGGCCGAAATCATGATTGACGTAATCTTGATAATTAGTTACTGCCTAGCACTACCATCTACCCACAATGCACTGCAAAATGGTGGTGATACAGCTTTTCATTATTTTAATAGAATTTATCAAATTAATATATTAATATACACTATATGAGGTTGTTGTTAAATTATTTCACCTGAAAGGAGTTCATAGACAGTTTTTAAGCAGTGAACTCAACACTGTGCCTTTATGAGACAGTAAGCAAGACCATCAAGAAAGAGCACTGATTATACACTCGATCAAGAGTGGGCAACTGGCAGCACTTATGCAGCCCAACAGACAATTTGAAATATTTTTTTTAAATGTATATATGTTAAAGAGCATGAAAATCTGCCTTAAAAAGAAAATCTGCAGTTTTTTGTTCCTGCAGCTGTCCGGCGCCTGAGCACGTAGGCGAGCTGTGCACAGAGACTCTTGTTTTTTGTGAATAAGATATAACTTGACAATTTTAAATACCTAATGACTTATGTTGTTATGACTATGTTACACTGAATGACTAGATTTATATATGTACGTACCTTTTAATATATATTGCTACATCTAAAAAGTTGACTGCGCCCTACACAACTGGAAAACCAATGTACCAGTATGGAGCGCTGAGGTGTGCACTTTCATGACCAAACCTGTAACATCACACTTTGCACATGACATGAAACTACAGTCTTTAACATCCAGCCCCTTTTTATTGGACTTTGTAAGTCTTTGCTTCCAGACTCGCATCATGTTGGCATACACAGGAACACAGACCAGGCCAGAGAGGGCAGCCCCATTTCTCTTTGATTAGGTCATAATCCTTGATTCAGAAAAAAGAGGTGCACTGTTAAGTACGTAATCCTGATGGAGTGGGGTGCTGGTTTGGCAGAGTGGTAAGCAACCAGGCATGTCCCTTATACATCCTTCTGCTGGCCCAGGTTCGAATCCAGCTGGTGGCTAGCGTGCAGAGTGTCCTCCCCTACTCTTTCCTGCCCCCCTTCACAAACCTATCCACTGCCTCTCCCCTTAATAAAGGCACAAAAATGCCCAAAAATAATCTTTAAAAAAAAAACCTGATGGAGTGATAGTTTTAGTGAAAAGATTCCTCTACTATGGAAGGTCGTCATTCCCTTCACAACTAAAAACTGAACTACTGGATCATAGCAGGAAGGAGTGCAGACTCTTGATGGTGAAAACAGATGGGACTCAAAGCTGGAGAGCAGGACAGAACATTGAGAGCCACACAAAAAAACAGATTTATTTGCTTGTGCGATTTATAATCTGTATTTTATTGGTCATGTATTATTCAGCTGTTAGCCCTGCTGCTGAGTGGGTGTCAGATATTCACACTGCTAGAGATGGGAATCAAAAATCTGCTGCAGATGAGAGTAGACAATAAGCAGCTTAAGGAATTGTTTGTCTTTTTGTCATTGACAGTCCCCTCATCAGTGTCTTCCACTTTCTTCATGTTTCACAAATCAAGGGTGTCAGACACTCAAAGAGGTCGTCGATGTAGTCATGGCAGACAGGGTGCAGAAGTGGTCAGAATAGTGGCTTTATTGAAGCCAGTATGACGTTGACTACACGACATCGAGTGACATTTGTCTCTGCTCCATGGCATTTCATGGCAGGAGTGAAAGTGTTGACTCAGAAAACCTGTGAAGGCCAACTTTTCTCTTTACAGAAAATTCACAGAAATCGATTTAGTATTCAGAGTAAATTAGAATAAGTCTTTATTGTCCAGTTAAGTTGGGAATTTGCCTGTGGCTCTCCAGATAAAAACATCAGCATGATACATTCATGCAGTCATTAAAAACAGACATACAGAGCAGCTAATAAATTCACTAAAACAACAAAAACACAGTTCATATTGGTTTGGATCTCATCAATGGATTTTATCAATTCTGAACCTGACTGACTGCCATTTTTTTCATTTTCCCAAAAAAAGTATTTTTATTTGATAGTTTGTTTTTGCTCTAAAACACCGCTTTAAAACATACAGACAAGGTCAACAAGAGATATACTGTCCTGCGCTGTGCTCAGGTCTCTTCCAAATCAACACCCTTTGAACATTTCTCACAGGAGCTTAAAATTCAGTCAGGACAGAGCTTAAGATCACTCCTTACTAAAATGTATTTAGCTCAATGCAGCAGCCCCTTCATAGAAAAATGTTGCTGTTTTTAGAGGGCGGTGTAAATAATTTGTATAAAGTATGTTGTTTATCTTTACCTTTATGACCGTTGACCATGTGTGAACTTGCTTCACATTACAATTTGCCAACACCACACCACTATCTCCTTTAGATCAACACTTCTTAAATCGGTGAAAACATAACTCTAACATGAAAACCTTCATGTATGTTGGAATATTGCTTTCAATGGCTGCAGCACTTTTAGCTTATAAACTGTTTGTTTACAAAAAAGGCAAGAAATCACCTCTCACCCTGTTATTTCTCTCTCAAAGGGTAAAATTAACTCTGCTTGCAGGGGGTTGAAGTGATTGGATTTCTTATTATTCAGAGATTTTCTTTGAATATAAAGTACCTGATTGACCTTAAGACATTTCTTTTGTTTTCACATGTAGAAGAAAAATCATCATGTTAACGTCGGGGGCAGCTGAAGCAGAGGTGAGACAGCGGGTCTCGCTGTTTGCATGTCCAAGTGTTCTCAACAAAGACCCCGGACCCCCCTGCTCTGCGTGAAGTGTGTAATGAAATGCAGGATGTTGAATCAAATTATTTCACACGTTTGGTTACCGAATGATCACACAAAGGCAGAGGAAACAACGCTTCACTCCATCACAGCAAGGATCTTTATTATGGAAAGAAAAGAAACAGGACAGATAAAGAAAAGTTCTCCAACGAAACATGTATAATAATCATACCTTACTATTTTTTCAGGACAGCGAAACAAGATATAGATGAGGGCTCAATCTTTTTTTTTGCCTTAAAGTATATAATTGACATAACATCAGAATTATAAACCCTAATATAATGTCAGTCAAAATCAGACTGATCACGCTTTGGTGAGCTTGATTTTAAAACAGGTCATAGTTTGTGTTTTTTCTAACAGTACTGAATGTATACTTTAAAACAGTGCTGGCGCCCAGAGGTTCTGAAACAAATGTTTTTAAGAGAAAGTATGTCTTGATAGTGTTTATTCTAGTTGGGGTCTATGTAACAAAGCTTCTGCTGTAAGTCGTTGTCTGATGTTTGAGGGAAGTATCGGATCCCTGACTTCCTGAGCAGAGAGGGCTCGGTATCTTTGGCTTTGACACTCAGTAAATTATACCAAAAATGACGCACCAAAATCTGTGGTTTGGTATGTACTCAATACTGGGTTTTGGTGTCAGTCCTACCCAGTATTGGACAATTTTTCATTTTTCAATGGCAGGTGTGCTGTCTGACATGTACAAACACTTCAATGGCATTTGGAGAAGTGGATAAAACTGGCAACAATTCCATCTCTTCTTTTCTTTTACACCTGCTTCTCCACATGAAGCCAAGGCGTTAGGTCAGTTTAAACCCTGTGCCTGTAAGAATTGATTCTAAAAGATTTTTTTTAAAGTGCAACATAAGGAGCCCAGACCCAATATTTCTGTTGCGTTTGATAAAACCGCTGTTTTTGTCATTTAATTTTTACTAATACTGCAAATGCATAAAGCAAAATCACAGTAAAGTTGAAGTTTTTTTGCTTTTTGAATTATGGCGCAGGGGCCAACTGCATCACCTGCACTGTTTTAAAGACCCCACAGAAAACTGCTGAAGGTAAAATCAAGTGTGGCCTTCAGTAGAACATGAAGCTGTAGCTTGACTTATGAGTAAAGACAAACAGATTTTGACAGCTAACAGCACAAACACACTAATTTCCTATATTTTATGAAAGGTTGATGAAGCACAATAACCATCCTCTACACCAACACTCTTACAAAATCATGCAGCTCACTATTGTTCACCTCCTGTTGATCTGAAACAAAAGCCTGGGTCACCACAAACTTCCTAAAATTAAACGGTGACAAAACTGAAATCTTCCCCATTGGCACCAAATCCACACTTTCAAAGCTGACAGTTTCTCCCTCATAATTGATCTAAATCTCACGATTGATCGCTTCTCAGTTTCCCCTTCCCCTCGGGTCAGGAGTCTGGGTGTCATCCCTGACAGCTCACTATCATCCCAGTCCCACATCAACAACTTCACCCGGTCTGCTCCCTCACTCTCCACACTGCCTTCATCCTTGACCTTATGGTAAATAAACACAGTACTGTGTTTGGCTCTTACTGTCAGTAATGTTTTTGTTGAGAAATCTATTTTAATCAGATAAACACGAACAAACTCTAGAAAAACAAACAACACTGTCCTACCTTATATCTAATTTCAAAATATGGTGATGTATCTTAAGATTTGGCCAGGCCTATCAAGGATTTGCTTTAATTATCAGAGAACAAGTAGAAATATTTATTTCCTAACCTCGATCATATTTAGAAAATGTTTTAATTTTGTAGGTTGAAAAGGGTCAGGGGGTTTACACTGCTCTGTACAGTATGAGTAATCGGCTCTAAATAAGAGCTTATTTATACAGCTGCTGATGACTCAACCAAGGACCAACAGATGAAACACAACATCCCAGTGAGTCACATAATTACAGTTTCACACTGTGAAAATATACCATTCAGTTTATAATGACTATAATATCACAGAGAAAACTTTAATCCTGCAACAAAGGATTTCATACATTCACAGCTGGCTTTCACAGATTCTTATAAAGAAAAAACAATCATGTCAGTAGTGCAAAGACATTAATTAGACATTTTGTTTCCGATCATGGATTGGTGATTCAGCTGATTGAGTTTAGACGACTTTGTTGATGATGGAGCCTATCTGGTCTATCTGGCACTCCACGACGTCTCCTCTCTGTAAGAGAAAATATCACAGTTAGTTTAGGTATTTTAAAGTGCTCACATCAACTCACCGGCCACTGTATTAGGGACACCTTGTCTGTATTTGGTTACTGTGGAGGTCACCGGGCAGTGAACCTACTGCCATGTTTAGGAAATTAATTAGAGATGATTTGAGCTTCGTGACATGACCCCTTGTCCTGCTGGAAGTAGCCATCAATGAACTGAGGTCCTAAAGGATGAAAGGCTGTGGTATGTATGATGCTCAGCTGGTACCAAAGTGTGCCAAGAAAACACCTCCCACACCATTACACCAGCCTGAACAGTGCACTCTGACCCCACCATCTGAATGCTGAAGCAGAAATTGAGAGGCATCAGACCAGGCAACGTTCTTCAAATCTTCTATTGTCTTTTTGTGAGGCTGTGTGTAATGATGCCCCAGTTTCCTGTTCTTAGCTTACAGGAGTGGCACCTAGTGTGAGTTTATGTTGCTGTGACCAACCTGCTTAGAGACTTTGCTTGTTGTGTGTTCAGAAAAGGTCTTATGCATAGCTTTGTTGTAACTACAGATGCAGGATATTGGGTTTTTGCAGATATCCTATTTGCCAATATTTCATAATACATGATCAATAATCATTACAGATGTTTTTTAGCAGGAACACAAACCCCAATACAACTTAAGTCGACCTATTCCTTTAATGATGACATATCATTTGTGTTAGAAACAGATGTGAAGCGAGAAAAAACATTTTGTGCTTTTAAAAAAAGTTACTTTTGGTTTATCAAAATTAATAGTTGTTATGGTACTTACATGCTGCCAAAATTACAACTAATATATATTTATTCAGCTAACACAGGTATGTTTGGCCAAAATATCAGCTTTAAATATCCCAAAAAAACCTTTCATATCAGTTGTAACTAGAGGTTAGCCAAGTTACTTTTGCTTTTCTATCACCATGAACCACTCTGTCCATTCACCCTGACCTCTGACATCAACGAGGGATTTTTGCCCTGTAAACTTCGCCATACTAGATATTGTCTCTTACTCTGACCATTCCCTGTAAACACTAGAGATGATTGTTTGCAAAGCATACCATCAGTTCTTGAAATACTCAGACCAGCCAAAAACTATGCCAAGTTCAAAGTCACTTAATCACTTTCCTTTCCTGTTCTGACGCTCAGTTTGAACTTCAGCAGGTTGTCTTGACTAGGTCTACATGCCTAAGTGCATGGAGTTGCTGCCATGTAATTGGCTGATTAGCAGTTTGCATTAATAAACAGTTGAACAGCTGTACCTAATAAAGTGGCTGGTAAGTGCACATGCATTTGTTTGGTATATTTTTACATTTGTTTTTTTAGATTATACTGTGTCATCTCACTGAAGTGAAAGTAAATCATTAATTCAGCTGATATAAACACAAGAGCTGTGCAGCCGGGCTCTGCTTCTTCAGACTTGTGTTGCTTTCTTGTCTGAAGTCACCTTGAGGAAGACGGGTGGCTTTCTGAACAGGCCCACACCCGGAGGAGTGCCTGTCAGAAAAACATCTCCTGGAGTCAGTGTCACGAACCTGAGAGGAATAACAAAACACACACTGAGGAGCATGACCCAGCATTTAGAAAGAAAACTTTACATCAGTGACTGTGCAGGTCGTCACAGCTACAGTCTGAAAGGTCATTTGAGAAAATGAAACATTATCAGTACCTACTATGGGAGCTGATGTGGAGGTAGGGCTGGGCAACAGACAAAAATCCATACCCCAACATTTTTTAGCAGAATGGAGATATTAGATAAACAGTGCTTGATAAATTTATTAGACTGTCGTTAAAACAAGAAAATCATCCAGTATCGTGAAGTGCTTTAATGCAGACTCTCTCACTGATGTTTTACCATTTTAAACAGAAATGAGAAATTTCAAACTGAATTCACCTTTTTTTACCCAAATCAGAGTCACTCACTGGACTTCTTCTTTAATGTAAAAATGGTAAATGTGAAAATTCAGAGATATAAATAGTATTTATGTTTTAGCATTAAAAATATAATTTCTGTAATAGTTTCTACATACTGGTGTATTAACCATTACAGAAACATGAAAAATGATTTTAGTAGTTACCAGTGCTGTATATTTAGGACAGCTGTGGCACAAACCTTACACTGGGTTGTGGTCTAATAAATTTGTTAAGCTTTGTTTATTTCAGTATATACAAAAAATATTATTTTAATCAAGATGAATAATTAAGAGAAAAAATACAGTTTATGAAGCTCAAAGCAAGGATTGTTTTAACACAGAGGGCTAAAAGCTTGAGGTTTGCTAACCATGTCAATAACTTCATATCGCACTTTGTGTTGCTGATGTAAAAACTGGACAGTGGTCACCATGTTCAAACTTTTTCCGCCTGTTTTGACGTTCTCAGAAAAATTATTCTGCTGCTTGTCTGAGATCTTGAAAACAAGAGCCACCATTTTTCACTTTACCCTCCAGACGATTCTGTTTTGACTTCTCTTATTAATAATATATCCATATTGTTCAAAAACTCGATTTTTCACCCAGCCCTGTCCTGAGGGGACTAATAAGAAATGACAAGTTATGTTCTTAAGACCTGTTTGCAAATGAGACTAACTCAGCTCAACATGAAAACAAAAGGTTTTCATAAGTCTCTGTGTGAGATGTCCCAGTGCTCCCAGCATGCACTGCTTTTTACAGAAACAGAAAATTCATACTCAGTGTTGTGGTATGCTGCTCCCTCTCTTAGCACGGCTTAAAGCTTTGTTGAGTTACCTTATTCATGCAGCATGTCGAGCTTGCTTCATGGTTTAACTCCTGCTCTACCAAATCCAGTTATGATTTCTGATTGTCTGACTCAAAGCTGTTGTCAGGTGTATATGCGCATAAACCACAAAGACCATTTATTTTATTTTCATATAATGTTTGGAAACAGCTATTACAACTTTAAAATCTGAAGATTTTACTCTTTCCATCGAGGCAGAATATTGAAAAATGTTGCAGCTTTGAGCTTTTCAGTTTGCAGGAGGTGAAATTGTAGTTACAGTAAAAGCTGCGGCTCTGTTTTCATCTAGAGGGCATTAAACACACAAAGTGCACAGTTTCAGATTTTTAATGCTTTGTTTACTTTAAGACAGGAGAGTCCAAATTATGTATCAACAGGGGGCTAACTGTGTCCCCTGCATTGATCACTTTAATAACCCCACAGCAAACTCATGGAGGTTAAGTGTGGCCTTCACTGGAACATTACGCATTAGCTTGACTGATGAGAAAAGACAAATGGATTTTGACAGCTAACAGCTAAAATCACGGTAATTCCCTGCACTATATGCACGGCTGGTGAAGCATAATAGAAGCCTTCTGCACCAACGCTCCTACAAAACCATGCAGCTCGCTATCGTTTTGAGTCTGAATGTTCTGAATGTCCTCATCCTGCCATCCAGTGGCAGCCTGAGCCCCTGAAATCTGACTGTTCACGCCCAAATCTTTGACTCTGACGCTTAAATGTGAGGTTAATGGAAGTGCCCCTGTCATTCTCGTATTTTTCTGCTTGAATCTAAGTTTGGACACCCCAGCTGTTAAAGATGAGGACTTCTCTCATGGTCATGCAATGTTGTTATCACTGCCAGACAAGAGGACAGAGACGACTTAGTATCTAAGATCAGATGAGATCAGAGGACGCTCCAGGGAATCAGGACAGTTTAAAGCAAAAGTCTTTCAGCCGCTGCAGAGGTGGAGCCATCTTTGCTCAAGCGAGTAATTTCAGCATCGGTCTGTAATGAACAAGGATGCTCTGCTGTAGATTCTGTCTGACAATTTGATTTGCATTATTTCCTTCGTGAAAACTTAAAAGTAACTGAAGCAGAAAAATGTACAAGTTCTTTACGCATGATGAACAGAAAAATGTCTTTGAGACAAGGGGCCATGATTATGAACAGAATTAATGCGACAAGAGAACTTACTTTGAAACCCAGGCCACCAGCGCCTCCGTCTTAAATATCATCTGATCTGTGTTGCTGCTCTGAACAGTGTCGCCATTAACCAGACAGCGGATGCCAAGGTTATGAGGATCTGGAGAGGAAACAAAAAACAGCTACTTAAATATCCCAGACCTTTTCTAAGACTAAAGAACTAAACATAAAAACACAGAGAATGATTGGAAAAGTCCTAACTCTCAGAAAAAGGAGGATTTCATCTGAGTCTATTCAAACTGTTTTCTTGCCCGTTGAGTTAAAATAAGTTTACGCAGTATTTCTGTAGGTGGCTGGTCTGGTTTTAAGGACACAAACTTCTGTTTATATTATAACAAAAAATAATATTTTTATAGGAATAGATTGCTGGTTTAGTTCATTGACACCATAAGACATGAAGAAGATAAGACCACAACCATTAGTCAGAAAGCAGGAGAGCTCATCATCTCACAATGGGCAAAGATCGTTTCATCTAGGTCTGCGCCTGTCAGCTGATGTTCAATCTATCGATTAGTCAATCAATCAATCAATCTTTATTTGTATAGCCCCAGTTTGTAACAGGGGTTATGTAAAGGCACTTTACAATAGAGCAGGCTGAAGCCATACTCTTCATTTCATAGATACACATATACACATTTAAACAAATCCATACAGTATATTTGTATATACACATACATACATCCAGAGATGTATCCATCAAGGCAGAGACAAAGGGACTAAAAATAAGAATTTATGATGCCGACAAATCCATGGACGCCCAGATCATAAATCTGTCCTCATCACATTATCCTCTGCTGACTATAGATCCAATCAATCTTATTTCTATATATGTTGGTCTTTCTATGAAGAGTTTAGGCTTAAATATTTGCTAGTGTTTGAATGATTAAATCTTAACTCAATGGTGTTTGCATACACTGATTTATTATTACTTCAAGTCATTTATATTCATCAGATTTCTTTTAAGTGACTACAGATACAGCTGTATATGTTTATGTTTACAAGTTTATCCATGTACAAATACTCAACTTCTTGTAATTTAGCTCCATGATGTTATTTCTCTCGGTCACTGTAAATGATGAAGGTTATTAAAAGGGGATGCACAATATTGGATTTTTGTGGATATCTGATATGCTGATATATATCTGAACTAGTATCCTTATAGATATTATAGATATCATTTTATGGCAATAGTATCTACTTTAGTAAAATGGAGCGCTCAATTGTCTTGATTTATCTGAGTCTGAAAAAGATGTCGGCCAAGAAAAACAATACTTCACTCTCTACAGAGTGTGTCTTTGTTTGGTTGAGCCTTAAGGTTAATCATTTATAACTTAACAGAGTATAACATCCAAACCCACCAATTTATAGTTGCAGAAGTAGAGTTCATCACTCCTGCAGCCAAACAGTGATTTCTTTTATCTTAATGCAGTGTCTGTGGACGTGCTGCTTCACATGCTCACATGAGTCTGTCAAGGCTATCAGCTGAAAACAGTGCGATTTAAACACCATTAATCCACAAACAGCAACATTTTTTTGTGAAATATGATGAAAAGGTGACAACAGCAATAACTTAGTTCATGTAAAATGAAAACAACGCCATCAGGTGGTGAAATTCTCCACTACAGGTGAGTTAACACATCTCCACAGTTTGACTTGTAAAAAATATGTTTCACTTCTGGGAAATGAAAGCAATATAAAAGAAAGTCCTAATAATGTTTTGCATGACTGTCTCAGAGAAATATGCTGACGCCAAACAGGGTGGCAAACCTCATTCTCTGAATTCTTCCAACCTTCAAAGTTAATGCAGCATGAAAACTGTAATTCATAGAGAGCTTGATGTCATCTTGAAAGTAAATGTAAGATAGAAGTTGTTACTTCTGCTGAGTTGAAGCTAGCATTGCTAATGCAAAACTATTGAAGTTAGTGTTGTGTAAACTGGTTTGAGTTAGACGTATTAAAACAAGACAGTGTCTGACATTTGCAAAGCTGGTACAACTCAGAGATTAACATCTTATTTTATAAAAAGCCAAAAGTATGGGGGGGATTATTTTTTTAATAAGTTTTAAACAAGCTCTACATGAGGCAAGGGCCTGTAACTCGTCTCGAAAGCTTTACTGTATACATTAGTTTTCTTATTTTAAGGTAATTTGTTTGTCAAATGGCAAATATTTTACTTATTTTAAATAATTCCTATTGTTTGCCTGTTGTTTCTGTCTTACCTTGAAGTATGATGTTTATCTGGATTTTAGTGAATGTGGCTTAAGATAAATTGATTATTTTCAATAGAAGTTTTAGTTCATGTAGTTTGCCAGTTTATGAATATCAAATATCTGTGCTTCAAGTTTTAAACACACATTCAGTGTGGATGGAGATGTTAATCATAATTCAAACAGCCAGATCTATGTTTTTACAGTAATGGAAACGATTATAAAACCTCATTATGTCGAGTTGCAGCATGTTCACCAGAGGATGGCAGTTTATGTAGATTCTGTTGTATTATTTCAGTCCTCTCTACCTTACAATCATTATAGATGATAATGTTAATATCAGATTGATCTCTATTCCCATGGTTGTTATTGATTATACCTCCATAATAAATACCTTTACAACTGCATAGACATGAAGACCCTCTTGATAACGGGGGGCTAACCTGCAATTGATCTATATTCAGCAAAGACAAATATGATGAGGACAGATTTATTGTCAGGCCCATGGATCTGTCACTTACTTTGTTACATTTGTCTCTGCCCACCTCCTTTTCTTCACCCAGACCTCCTACACAGCTTCAGTGGTGGCTGTTAAACATGAGACTGGCTCCACTCCAGGATTTCTAACCGCTAATCAGGTTTTTTTTTCTTGCCTCTGTTACTTTAAGACTCCTACAGATGCACAGCACTGTAGGTTGGCCCAGTGCTGTGCTCATGATGGATTCATGTCTGGTTTGGCTTTATGTGTATATGTGCACATGTGTATTTTATACATGTATGTATTATATATGTCAATCTGTAAAATGAAGAGTTTGTCTTCAGCCTGCTCTATTGTAACCATCTTCTGCAGCAGTTTTCTGATCCCTCACCTTTCACAGCATCAGTGGTTACTAAAGCAGGTCCAAGAGGACAGAAGGTGTCAAAGGTTTTTCCCAGCAGCCACTGCTTTCCATTGCGATTCATCTGCCACTCCCGCGCACTGACGTCATTGGCAACAGTGAAACCAGCAACATAGGAGAGAGCGTCCTCTTCCTGTTCAACCAGAGAGAGTTCATGGAGAGGGCCAAAGTGTCATGGTCTTCATAAGGTTAGGTTACGATGCTCACCTTGATGTGCTTTCCTTTTCGACCAATCACAAAAGCCAGCTCTACCTCCCAGTCCACCTGCTGTAGACAGGGAGAAGACGAGTATGAAGCAGATGCAGCATCATGAAGCACCACAGTAGGGTCAGTTACAGAACATTCACTGATTCAAAGCATATTTTTCCAAGCAAAGTGAAGCCTAAAGCAGGAAATATGTAATAAAAAGTGGGCTCGATTCTATTTTATCTCATAGTAGACATGATGGCACTGATCAGTCGTTGAAACACTCAGTGATGCCAGGTGAAACATGAACCAAAATGTTCTGAAAACAGCTGAAAAGTCTCTGAGAGCACACACCTCCGCCCAGGCATTTCTAACATTCTCAGCCGAGATATCATCATTAATGTGGAAAACTGCTCTATCATGCAGTGTTAACAAATCCTTTGAAAAGTGCATGGATCTGCATCCAGATTCAGATCATCACTAAAATCTAATCACTTCTATACTGTACCATGACCAACCACAAAAAGAACAAACGTACAAGCGCAGGCGAAACATCACCTCCTAACAGAGGTCTTGTCTGCAGATTGGCTTTAAAGCACAAACGTTACTAATGGATAATGCCCTCATAAATTATTGTTTGATGCTACACATAAACAACATGTTATGGTTAAAACAGAAAATACTGGGACAATTTCATACAGAATTAGAAAACAGAGCACAATTTGATATATAAATCGAGGACACTTAACCTTTAACTTCTATCTATTCTTTTAACTAACAGTAGAAAAGACAAATCCCTTTACTTTTGTGTAAAGATGTAAAAGAACTTCAAGTGTGTCACACCATACTCATCGAAATTTTCATTTCCTTGCTTTCAGGAATGGGATTTGGAAAAAATAGAGTTGACCCTGTCTCTTTAGACTTCATTAACTTCACCCACTGGTTTCTAAGCAGGCATTAGAAAATCCAACACTTCTGGTTTCCATGTTGAAATCCATCCAACATCTATGCTGCTTTTCCCTTTCCAGGTCTCAGGAGGCTGGAGCCTATCCTGGCTGACACTGGGCCAGAGGCAGGGTACACCCCAGACTGTTCACCAGACAATCGCAGGGCCACATAGAGAGACAGACAACTATCCATGCACAGATGCACACCTAAGGGCAATTTGAAATCGCCAATTAACCTAACAAGTATGTTTTCTGTCTGTGAGGGGAAGCCAGAGTACCTGGAGAGAACCTACATACGCACAGGGAGAACATGCAAACTCCACACAGAAAGGCTCTGACAAACATGGGGATGGAACCTGCAGCCTTCTTGCTGTGAGGAATGAGCACTACCTGCTACAACACTGTGCCGCCTCATGTTAAAATGTAGTAGAAACCGTAGATATAGTAACAGACTAACTAAGGATACAGAATACTGAAGTTTGCTGATATGTTTACACTGATCAGGCATTACATTGTGACCATGGACAGGTGAAGTCAAGAACACACTGATCACCTCTTCATCATGGCTCCTGTTAGTGGGATATATCAGGCAGCAAGTGAACATTTTGTCCTCACAGTTGATGCTAGAAGTAGGAAAAATGGGCAAGCGTAAGGTTTTGAGCGAGTTTGACAAGGGCTAAATTGTGATACTGAAGTTAATACTGGTTCTGATAGGAAGGTGTCAGAACACATAGTGCATCGCAGTTTGTTAGAAGCAGAGAGGGGGACCAACACAATGTTAGTCAGGTGGTCATAATGTTTTGCCTGATCTTGACTTAAATCTAGTTGTTGCTCTTGTTTACAGAACATACATAAAACAAAACAAATAAGTTGCTTTCACAGAAATTTCAAATGAAAGCAGATCCTGACTATTACAACTCACATGATCTGAAACTTAGAATCACTGTAGATCACACAACAAATTCATTTTAGCTTTACTGTCTCAACCTGGATGTAAATTTACCTTCACAGACGGCCCTTCCTTCAGTTTGAAGCCCTCCAACAGCCCTTCAAATACTGGCGTAAGTATTGGATCTTCAGATTGGGTTGTCTTTATCTCTCTTTCACCCTTTCTGAAAAGCACTTTCCTGCCTTGTTTGTTTGTTCAGAAGGGGATACCCAAACTAAGTTTAGTTTGCTTGTGCTCACCTGGCTCTCTGATGGCAGCACAATGTTGTCATACGGCCCTGTGATGGCGCTGGGGAATTTGCTGAAGATGATTGGCTCCTTTGGGATGGGAGCATTCTGTTCAAGGCAGTGGTCTTTGTAGTTCATGCCTACACACACCACCTTCTCTGGAGCCAACACAGGGGAGAGCAGCTGGATGTCTGAACGCTCCACCACACACTGACCGGATGACAAAGCCCTGAAGAAGAAGAGGATTCGGTACAAACATGAGATTGAGACAGAGGTATAAGAATAGAGCTTGTCTGAGTTAGTAAGGAGATAACGCTGCATAAATAAAGATGATTAAGCCTTTAATAATTTAGAGGAATAAACATCAAAAAAGGACGGGATTCAGTGATATATGTTGGAGATGTAATAGAAAGGTGGGGACTCTGGTGCATATGTTAGAGTGTGACAAAACAAGCCACATGTGGAATGCAATAATTTTGTTCTTAAATAAAATGTTGGGTACACACTTGATGGAAAACCCCTCATTATGTCTTTTGGGTTTAGGACAAGGTAATATTCATATGTCAAAATGCCGAAAATCATGGTGTGGTTTTGCCATGATAACAGGATAATTTTACGCCACTGGAAATCTCCCACCTTGTCCACTTTTAAGGAGTGGATAGAGGTACTGAGCTCAATGGCAGGCTATGAGTGGGGCACTTATAGAGAGGCTGGTAGGGAAGATCTGTTTAATGAAGTATGGGGCCCATTCCAAGAATGGCACTGCCTACCTCTGCATAAGTTTTATTTGGTTTTAACACAGGTTCTGTATACTATGTAGACTTCGTAGGGTGTTGTGCTTTTCATTTTGTTATGTTTTGTGGTGTAGGTCTGGCTTGATTTGTACATTGTTGCTGGACTGCAGTCTCCTTTATATTTATATTCTTATTTTATTTTCTTGTTTGTAAAGAAAAAGGAAAAGACTGGACGGATACTGAAAAAAGAGAGTGTAACTGTAATAATGTAACAGGTTTTTCTTTTAATTTGTCTGACCAAAACATCAATAAAAAAGAAAGGACATAATTAATTGATGTTGATTTAAGAAAAAGATGCTTCACTGATTTGATAAGGCCATTTAGAGAGATGTCTGCTTCTCCCCATTGTAGGAAGATTTTAGTCAATAATAATGGAGAGGATCAATAACAGACGAGATCATTTAAGATGGAAAATGACTCTTTATAAACAGTAGATTAAAAACAGTCTAAAGATGATGGTTGAATCTGAAACTCAACTGTCATGGACTTTTGGCATGTTTATGTTTTTGTGTTTTTTTTTTTTTAGCATGTTTTTGTCCTTCTGCAAAAAACCACGTCAGTGAGGGCTCTGGTGTGGTTTTGAGCAGTAAATTACAAACTTTCCAGTGAAATAATCCATAGTCAAAGTCAAAACTTGATGGTAGAAAGTATGCTATCACCCCCCACCCCCAAATTTAAATAAATGTCTATTTACAATAGCAAAGGCGATTCAGCCACAAATAGCAAAATTTAATGCAATCAAAGCAAGCACAGATGTAATGTGAAAATGTTATGTTTAAATAAAAGTTGAAAAACTATGTCCAGGGTCTACGCAGAAAATCAGAAGTTCATTTTAAAACAATTTTTCAAGGCTTCCTCAATACATTGTAAGAGCCCATTACATCTTCAATTTCTATCTGATTTCATTAGGACAACATTATATGTTCTCTACGGATTGTAAGGCAGCAAAAATGAGCATTCTTTGTTATTACTTAGCAGTGTTGCAGTGAAATTCAGAATTTTCTGTGGAACCAAAGCAAGAGATAATCAATTGAAAATCTAATCAAAACTAACCCGACACACCAGATGAACCGTTAGGACCTTGCAGACGCACTGTTGTTGCTATGCACAGCAAGAGTTGACTACATTTACAGCACAGTATTCACAAAGTAGGCCTTAATATTTCTGACTTTTTCTTTGAATTTTGTGCTTAAACATACAAGTAATTTAACCCTTGCAACTCCAAGCAATTTTCTTCTTTTTTCTTTGGTGATCATGCATGAAAAATCTCAAACCTTTAAGACAATCAAGTCAAAGACGTGTTTCTTGTCCTTCTTAGTCCTGCTTTACGATCTGGTCATGTTTTTATTCATCTTGATCTTGAATTAATGTTTCAGGGCGAGTTGCTACCCTATGGCTTTATAATGTTATTTGGGTCAAATGTAATAATCTTGACTGTCATATACTTTAACAAATAACTTATCATACTTCAACTGTCGTCCAAATTTGCTTGACACAGCAAAGTACTCAAAGTTCAGAGTATTTTATTAATTCAACTTATATTTTACTGTTACTTGAGTACATCCATAGAGCACTACTTTGCATTATAATTGAATAAAGTTTTATTAAAGTAAATTTGCTTTTGCTTAAGTACAATGTTATTCTATTCTCTCTGTGCATTTGCGACTTTTATGCTCATTTTTTTATCTTGTCTTTGAGGTGTAATAACAGAGTGTCTCATTACTAATTTCTATTTCATGTCATGACCTCATGGACTTCCGCATCCTCGCACTGAATGCCTGACGCCATGTGAGTCTGTGAGTGTTCAGTGTAAGACTTTAGGTCAGAGTTTGGGGTTTTGGTATTGAGTGATAATATGATAATATGATACCTCTCTGCACGCTGCAGACCCTCGTCTTCCATCTCCAACAGCTCTCTCATTGTTGAAGGCACTGAGGGGTCAAACGCCTTCAGGTCCACTATACCAAGCCCTTCACCAAGCTCCACTCCAACCCTAATGCCCCCTGCATCACCATGTCTATGAAACTGCACCAGACGCATTGCTGCTCCGCTCAGGCCTCGCTGTCTCTGTGGGTTAGTCAACAGTCTCTGAGAGAATAAAGTCGTAATGGCCGAAGAGGAGCGTAGAAGAAGAAGCCTCATCTATTAGGGAAAAAAGAAATAAAGTAGGGAAGGAAGGATAAAGAAGGACAGCAGATGACTAAAGAGAGAAAGCAGAGAGAAAAAGGAAATCAAATCAAATTGTATTTGGTACTCAATGTTTCTTTAATAAGTCCTCAGATACATTATTTTTCCTGTGTGATGTTTTAAATTCTGAATGACTGTTTGATTGAGACGTATCTAAATACTTTATCAAATCTACATAGTTTTGTTGATACTGCATGACATCTTGTTTGATTTGCCATCTCACATGACAGCACAGTCACCGCAACATACGTCAACTTATTTTCAGGTCACAAAGTGCAACAAGAACAATTTCAAAGACTTCTGCCTCAGAAATGTTTAAAATGACACAACTTCTGAAAATGTGCAAAAAAAGACAATGGGGAAACAACATAATTGAGTGCCACATGAATATTTAAAACTCTGAGTGACACAAGTGAATGTCATTTGATAATTTTCAGTCCTGGTGGTCTTCTCTCTCCCCTTCCTCACTTGGGCCCTGATCACTCTGATTGGTTGACCTTTCTACTTTGTGCTAATAGTCAGTTCAGCCTTGTGCCATGTTGTCAACAACTCTGCATTCATTCTACCATTCTGCTCTGCACTGTGATTGCCACTTAAGAATGGTAGGACATAACACTCACGGGTCTTTTAAGGGGTGGGGTAATGAGTCATTTAAGGCAGCTAATGCACTGTAAAGAGGGTCAGAGGGAGAAATCATAATGCTGCTGATTTTATGTCTTGTGCATAGAAGTTCTGACCCGTGGAGGACATGTGTTAAACACACTAAATGTCATTCTTAACTCAATAAAGCAGAACATGGGCCCTTTAAATTCTAGTAATTCTTGGCCTTTTTATTAACTTTAGTGTTTATTTTTATTTACATGATGAGCCAGGCCTTCTACAAACAAATCATGGAATAAACTGTAAGTCTATTAAGTGTACACTTTCCTTCAAACTTTCCTAGTGACAGCTGCAGGTGACTCTTTTGGTCACCATTAAAGCCCAAACCACAGATTTTTTAGTTTAAAATCAGAGTAGTGCATCTCTCGCTGAAAGGGTGAATAGTGGAAGGAAAAGATACTTGGCATAACTGGTGCTGAAAAGGTAAAATGTTACCTATATACATCAGCTATTATTATGTGACTGACTGGTCCATAGTTAGGCTCTAGTTTCTGTGGTCACATGACTTCAGCTCTTTGTACAGAGTCAGCTGTGAAACTGCACATATCGTGCTAAAAAAGGTGGAACACTAAGTTCTTAAATGTTCCCACAACTTCCTGGACACTTTCCAGAATTTCAGTACCCAAAGCAAAGTTCTCCAAAGGAAAAGTGGGTACAGAAGTACTACACTGCATAAACCCGTATATCTACAGAAACCTGCAGAACAAGACAAGTGAATAAATTGTCAGCACGTCTGCCTGACTCATCGTTATCTTCTAGCTCTCGATAATACAGCTATAAATCACAGTCAGGGTGACAGGAGCTGCTGCAGGGCAGCTGCAGACAGGTGAAACTTCTCCCTACCTGCACAGGACTCTGTAGCTGGGCTGTTCGGCTGTTACCTGAAAGTAAAACTTATTTTACAGAGGGGAGAGAGGCTGTTACCTGTAACTGAGTACCTAAATTTATGTTGTTTGCCCTTTGTACTGCCTTTGGTTAAACACTCACCTCTCCTGTGCTGTACAGAAAACACCACTTCCGGTTGGATTTGTAGTTCAGACTGTGTGTCCCGGTTAAAGCGAGACAAACTGTTCAACTTAGGATATTATTATTATTTCTAATATTTTCATGGCAAGTTGTGTCTTTTTTCATGTTGATTATGTCATGATATTTGTAACTAACTTGAATGTCCACAAAATGCTTCTGTGAGGGAAACAAATTGCATAAAACGAATTGATTGTCATATTTCCGAGCTGCGTAGAGCTCGTGAAGGCAGCACGTGGTCAACTCTGCGGGTCATGTGACCCACCGGCAAGGACATAAAGAGAGGACTCCGCGTGCACAGTGTGTCAGCTGTCTCACACCGAGAAGACACCCGAAGAAGAGGACCGAAAATGTGCACCAGGTGAGACTGACGGAGGACTTTAGTCAAACCTTACGTTAATGCAGCTCTGTGCATGCAGTTAGAGACAGATTAATGACAGGATGCTTATCAAACTGAGTTTTATTGTGTTTTCTCTCTCAGTTATCTAATGCAGTCTTTTAACTTGTTATTTTTTGTTATTCTAGTATTTCTTGTTACTTGAAAAGTTTTATTACACGTAGTACGCTCATTTACACTATTATTGAAGGAAATCTGACTCTAATGTTGCAGCCCAGTGTTTGCTCTCTTCTGGATTTAGTTTCATAGTGAAAGGCTCATCATCCGGTTTTTTTTGCTTTTTGTTTCAGCTGACATTTCACTTTCAGTCTTACTCAGCTTCTTTGTTTTCATGGGTGTTGTCATATGATCCCATAAAAATCTGACTAGAGATAATCTGTCTGTTCCGATTCAGATGTCTGGTTTATAGATCTAAAACATCAAACACTACCTGTTTGGTGAATGGTTGTTGTAAAGTGCATCCTGTAAAGTTTTTATTTCTCTACAGTCAGACTAGAATTCAGTTTGCACCACACAGAGAGAGCAGGTCTCAAAGGTCTTGTACGTTTGACACTTTGGCCCACTTTATCGATAACCTGCATTATAAAAACTGATATAAGAATCTAAATGTACACACAGAGATATGAATGTACTTATAAGCAACATAAGGATGTCTGCTGGACAAACTTAGTGAAGCACTTTGATATGTCTAAGTGGTAAAGGTTAAAGTTCACTCATGAACGTTCAACTTTAATTTCAACATTCACATTGCAAAATATCTTTTTTCTCTATGAATGTAAAGTTTTCATTATTTTCACATTGTCAAGTGCTAATGTGTATAGATATATTTATTATTACAAACTTAGGAATGTCTTATGAAACACCTTCATGAATCCAAAGTATTCATGATACTTCATGAATACAAAACTAGAGATTTGAAGTTTGTTTCTCTTGTTTTGAATTCTCCACATTTGTATCTATTTTCTTATCATTATCAGATATATCAGTATCCATATTCTGGATATCCTAGCTTTTTTGTGTCAGACTATGCTGATAGTGTGAGTAAAAGAAGAATTAAGTTTGTGTCCTTTCTGTGCTTTCTCTGTGCAGCATCCAGCCCCTCGAATGGACTGCCGACCTCAAGAACCAGAAGTGAGTAAGGGGAAAAACACTTTGTATCCCCCTGAACTGTTCTGAAACACAATTAAGCATGATTAATTAACTGTGCTCATCTTTCTATCAGGCCTTGTAATTAAAATCTAATGCAAAAATTTCCTCCGTAAGTCCATCTGAAGTTTTCAAAAGGATTCACATCATGAGATTTTTCTGATATTCAGTATGCTGATATTTACAAACTCATTTTGACCAAAGCCAGAATATATACACTTTATTTATGAGAACACCAAAGCACTTCTTTATTAGAGTCGGCCTGTTTCTCTCAGTCTAAATGGCTTATTTGTGTTAGAAATGGATGTGAAATGAGAGAACCATGATCTGATTTGATGATAAATACTTAATTTTAATGTAGTAGACGTGAAGCTTTGTGGTGCATTTGTGCATTCTGCCAGTAGGGACATCAGCATCAGTTCAGCATTGAAATCAGATGATATCACCCACTTTTACAAACATTGGCCACTGGCAAATTAATGTAGGGTGAACCAGTATTAGTTTACAGCTGTTTATCTGTTTTGTCATGCCAGTTTAATGCTGACATGTGGCACACCTGTCTGCATATTTAGGGAAGACTTTTTATTCAAGGCAGTAAAGATGATGTGATGTGTTTTCACGATCAGACAAGAGAAAAAATGTTGACATTGTGGGAGAATCACACCAAAAGAAGTAATCAGAAAAACATCAGTGTCAGCTAAAATAATAATTTTGAACATTGGTCTCGGCATCAGCCCTGATTTTCTTGGTCGGTGCATCACTGTTACGATTACTCTGTCTATGACTACAGGGTGGAAAGACTGCACAAATATTGCGCTCAAGTAAAAATAAAGTTACTTTAATAAAATTTTACTCAAATACAAGTAAAGTAGTACAAAACAAATCTACTCGGGTTAAAGTAAAATGCTCTTCATGTTAAATGTTTGTAAATTGTTTAGTATTAGGACACATGTCTGTGTTGTGTAGAAAGACAGCTTGTGAGTAGTGAGTTGACCGTATAATGTAGTAACATTTGATTCAGATATTATGATCATAGGACATTAAATCTGTAACAATGTATTAAGTACAGTCTGAGTTATAGTTTTATAGAAGCACACTGTTAACATAAAAACGAAAGACAAATATATAGATATAAACATTCAGTCCTGAAAAATATGAAATCATTAGAACTGTATTGTAAACTCATTTTGTACATTAAATGATCTTAAATGTAAGTCCATTCAAAATGTGACAAACGCTTGTGGACATCCTCTAATCCATCAGGTGTTGAAAATGAAATCAGCATCACTGAATATCAGGTTTGTGTTAGTATTAAGTATGAGAAGACCAAAGCTGGCATAAGTACTGAAGTTAAAACTTTGATTCGACAACAGTAAAGACTACTCAAAAATTACACAAAAATACTTAATTACAGTAACCAGAGTAAATGTTCTTAGTTACTTTTCACTCCTGATTGATGGTCAGCAGAAATGGTTATCTCCTCTGATAGTTAGCTTTTTTAGCTATTATCTGCTGATGCCATTATTTTGACACCCTTATCATGCATTCCAGGTTTTTTGTATTCCAACATGAATAAATTCACTATTTGAGGTAATTTGAGTACAAACAATATCCTATACATCTTCATAAATAGGACAGATAAGTAAAAAAAAAATGAATCTCCTCCAAACTCAGACATCTAAATCATATCTGTGTTTTTTGGTTAGATTAGATCAAATATAGTTATAAACTAAGTATTCAGTATTAGTTTGTAGGTTTAGTTAACATCAATGTTGGAGCATTCCTCTTCTGTACACAAAGAAATATTTTCCTCTTACTGATTATTATATAGTGACTTACTGAAAAGTCAAAGACATATTTTGATAAAATACAGATCAGATACAACTCATTGGTTCAGGTATGATGATGAAATAATAAGTAAACAATATTTATCTGAAAAGACCATTTTCTGATTAATCTTTTGTCCTGTTTCTCTTAGCTTTGATGGCATTGTTCTGGTGACCCAGAGCCATGAGACGCTGACCCCTGAACTTGAGTGTCTGAAAGTACCTCTGCAGGACTACAGCTCTGTAAGTCCTGCTCTCTTTTCCCACTGCAGCAACAACAACAACAAATCTGTTAACACCAAACTCAAATACAAACAGATTACTGTGACTTAAAGGTTTCATGATGGAAAAGATTTTCTAAGTCTTCAGAGTGAACTTTGCATCCATGCCTCTCTCAAAGACAAAGGGTGCAGCAACATTTTCAGGAAAGGTCTCAGGAAGACAATACTTGATTGTCAGGAATGGTTTAGATCAAACTAGAGATCAGGAAAATATGGCTGTGACCACTCCCTTCTCTATTCTGTTATTTACAAGGATAAAGTCAATGGATCTGTTTTGTTGGCAGTATAAGGTCTTTAAAAGCCTGAAATTTAGAGGCAGCACCATTTCTTTTCACTGGAAATGATTGTCAGGTTGTCGTACATGTTATCCATGACCTTTATATGATAGTAAATACAGGGGTCTTTAGGACAGTATCACCTTTTTATTTTCAGTAATTAGGCAGTAGTGAAACTCTGACTGTGTTATATACTGTTGATTTCTGTTGCTGTAATATCAGCATTATTTTTTTTTTTCCTTTTTGGAGATCGCAAAAAAATAATTTAAGTCCTTTTAATTTAACCTTTTAAAGTTTTTAGGAACCATAAATAGCAGAGCCAGAGAAACATGTTTTTGCAGTGGTTTGATAATTTTTCAAAACTACACAGGGTAGAAGTGTAAGAGGTCAGATAGATGGTTCTTTCAGTTTTTACCTCACAGATGTTCGGGTGAGTTTTCACCATCTTCAGTGGTTTTCCTATCTTTCCTTAGGTGGACCGTGGTCTTGCAGAGGAGGTGGTGGTTCTGAAGGTCCCTGGTCTCCCTGGCAACCGCCTGGTGTTTGCCGCCACCGGCCCCGTAAACCGGGACTATGATGATGTGAGGCGCTTCAGTGATGCAGCGCACAGCGGCATCAAACGGTTGGGATCTGAGAGACCTCTCCTGCTCTGAGTGTTTCATGATGCTGGTTTATCTTCAGGTGTCTTTACTTGTTTGGTTTTATTTGGTATTATTTCAGGGCTTTGAAAGCAGGCATGCAGCGCCCCCTGCTGGTGTGCCCTCCCCATAAGGACTACAAATACAGCCCTATTGCTGGTGCACTGGGAGCCCTTCAGGCTCTCTACATGGTGAGTAAAGACCCTCCTTTTAAAGTAGAACCTGAATCAAGAGGACTGTTTAAAATGGCCCAAAGTAAAGCTCTGAGTATATTCATCAACAGTAAACCTGTATTTTACAGTCATATTCTGAGGTTTTGTTGACATGGACCACTTTATCAGGGACACACCATTGGTCTTAAGCTGAGCTGGTTTTTAGGGAAGTGTTGATCTGTTGTGAACAATATGCAAGACAGATTGTATTATATTAAATAATGGATTATGGCACATTGGTTCCTAAGTGTGAAAGGCTGTTCCTGGCAACAGTAAAGTAATTCCTTCTTTCTTAAATAGTTTGAATTTAGAAATTCAATTATAATTAAAACTTTAAAACACTTAAGAATAAGTCAATTGGCAAAATCTGCAGATAGCTGAATAAATAAGTGGGGCTTTACTTTAAGGACGAAATAAATTGTGTGTTGGTTTTGGAGTTTCAGTATTATTCTAAAACGCATAGCAACTTTGAACAGGTCATCACTTAGACACAAAAATACACTCATGGACACAAGCCCAGAGACTAGATGAAAGGTCTTGTTTTTCAGTTAGTAAATTAAATGATCCTTGAAGCTACATTTGTGCAACATATGTATTTCTGAGCATTTACTTGTGATATTAGTTCCTATCATGCAAACTACAGTTGTGATATCTTGGCTTCTTCTCTGTTGCAGTCAGGTTTTCTGTCAGCAGGCCTGACTCCAACATACTTATTACCTTGTTGATTGTCAGCTAAAAATGGCTGAAAGGTGGATTACTGTAAAGCAGATCAAACATGACGTCGTTCTTGATAACTGTTTTATACCAGTTATTTTAGGGGTTGCATGAATAGTTCTAGGGATTCAAAGACAAAAAGTTACCCTTAAAACTATAACTGATCACACACACACATACATTTTCTAAGTTTGATTATATTCTAGGGGCCCAATGGAGAGCTGTGGGGGGCCTGATGTGGCCCCTGGGCTGCTAGTTGGTGATCGCTGTTCTAAACTGTTTGTAATGTGTTGAAATGAAAACCTTACTTTTATACTGTATGGTTCCTACAACTCACTTCCATCACTTGTGCAGGAGCAAAATATTTTTTAGAGCTTTAGTATAGGAAGAAGCCAGGGCTTCTCAAGACAGTGGAATAACCTTCAGACCTGAGATCTGAACAAGATTCCAACAATGAGTCCACCAAAAACTAATGTTTTCTTTCCCCTCATCCCTCTCTAAAGCCCCTGGAAGTGAGGGAGGCCAGAATCAAACCATCTGAGCACAAGGTGTGTGTTCTGGGTCTGTGGGCACCTCAGGAGGCAGAGGGAAGGAGGCTGGTGCAGCTGGCTGATGCTCTGGAGGGTGGGAGGTGGGTCACATACCTCACACATTTTTCTAAAATGTTTTTTTTTTTTTTATGTTGTGATGTTGACCACCTTTACCGGCTGATCTGTTTCCCCCTTCAGACTGGCCTGTCGTGACATCGGTGGATCAGATCCTGAGCGTATGGCTGCTCCTCGTGTGGCTGAATACGTCCAGGCACTCTTCAGGGACAGCCCTGTGCATGTAGGGAAAAGCATTGTGTCAATTAGTTTTCATTCAGAGTCAAGACAGTTGTGATTTTTGTCTTCCATAACAGTTAAAACTTCTTTCTCTGGTACTGAATATGAGACTGTTCTCTACCTTCAGGTGGATGTACTGAGTGACCCGGCAGTTTTTGAGCGGGAGTATCCTTGTCTGGCTGCCGTCAACCGCTGTGCCAACAGTAAGGGGACATTTTATGAACATCCCCTTGGACAAAGCCTTTAAGGACTTTAGATAACCTTTTATAAAGATGATTTTATAAACTAGTTGTGTGTATGTTTGCCTGTAGGTGTGCCCCGTCATCAGGGCAGAGTCATCAAGCTGCAGTACTGTGGAGCCGGGCCGATCACCAAGACTCTGATGCTGGTTGGAAAGGTGGGTGGACGCTGTCTGGCTGCTATTCTTGAACCACTAAATAAGTGTTTCTCAACTTGTGCAGCCTAAGGACTGGGGATGCACAGTATTGGATTTATTTCACTGATATTTCTAATAATGTGTTTTTGTTTTTTTTTGGTCAAGAGCACAAAGCCTCCCCTCTGCTTGACCCTTTAATGCCTGAAAACACAAATTATAGCCAGAAAATTCTAATTTTTTGGAGCTGAAATGTTTATTTTACTTTCTACTGAAGTCCCAAAAAAATCAAAATTTTCATAAAATTTAACATATATATTTTTTTGTATCTCATCTGATACATTAGGTGTTATGGCAACTGATACTCAATTTCAGGACATTTATATCATTTATCTGACTTATATTCAGATGTTTTTTTTTAGTAATTTGTTGATCATATTGATTAGATTGAGGTATCATAAAAGTATGTATCAAATATGATACAATAGGTGTTAAAGGGTTTGACCTCATCCTGTCATGGTGACAGTCTGCTTGTGTTAGAATCAAATGTGAAGCAAGAAAAACAACATTTAGGTCTTATAAAAATGTTACCTTTGATTTATAAATGTAAACATTAAGTAATGATGAGGTAAATTATTTTGGTACATTCTGCCCATATTGCAGCAAATATTGTCGCTTTCGGGCACAAACCTCCTCCACCTTTAGCAAACCAGCCAAATTTACAAGTTATCACAGGCCAACAGGGTAAAATATAATGTGTGAATGTGTTTCTGGGTAGGGTGACATCTTTGACTTTTTCTCCAATTCTCCTCTCAGGCACACTTTTGAGACCCACATTTGGTCCCAACCCACCAGCTTAGAACATTGTAATAAAGCATTAGTAAATATTGACATGAAGGGTTAAAAGTTAACACAAAATTTTATCTTTAAACACAATAACATTCACAAACTAACGGCAATTGCACCAGACAAAAGAACATTTAGACACCCCCCCCCCCCCCCCCAAAAAAAAAAAAAAATCCACACTAGATAAGAAAATAATAGACCTTTTTGCACTAGTTGCAGTGATGGCAGCAGTAGTAATAAAAACACAGACCATATAGTGAATTTAAAAAAATGATAATATTGACATCAACATGTCTGTTTGATTCAAACTTCAGTTATAATAAAGGCAGCTACAGTATAAGGAGAAATGGATGGTGTCATGGGAGCGTTATCTGTGTTTTGGTGAAAGGCTGAGGTTGTCTGAAGTTCAAGTGAACTTGATGCTGTCAACAGATATGATGTATGTTATTATCAGAGTCTGAAAAATATTTGCATATAGTCTATCAGTGGGAGTGCAAATAGCCTGGTGGTTCTGTCCATGTGCAGATCCATGAATTCTGAGGCTCTTGCCTTGTGTGGGCAGCCCAGGTTCAATTTCAGCTCGAGGCCAGCTTACAGAATGTAAAAAAAATAGTCCATTGCAGGCTCTAGCTATTAGTTTAAAGCTTTTATTGAACAGGATTGTATATGAAAGGTCATCGTTTTATGATAAAGTAAGGCTGATTTTCACTGTCTGAAAATGAGAAAATAAGTGTTGGATTAAATATTGGGACACTGGCCAAAAAAAATATCACTTGTCTGCATTTGACAGAAAATTTACAGAATTTATGTTCTTATTTGATGTTTCCAGGGCATCACCTACGACACCGGTGGAGCTGACATCAAGGCCGGTGGCATCATGGCAGGGATGCACAGAGACAAGTGTGGAGCTGCTGCTGTCGCCGGCTTCTTCCAGGTGACTAAGACTCTACACCCTGCTCATCTGAATAATAAGCTCCTAGAGAAGCTTCCAATGCAACTCTATTCCTCAACACTCACTTTATCCAGCCCTGACTTACACATGCCAACTAATTGAAATAAACTGAAAGTGATTATTCACCATCCTTGAATATGAAAATACGTTAACTGACACTTAAAGTTTTACATATTTAATATAAGTATCCTTCCTTTCTGTTTCCTTCTGTTCCCAAGATTTTGGCCAAGCTGAGGCCAAAACACCTGAAGGTGATCGGCTCCATGGCCATGGTTAGGAACAGTGTTGGAGCAGGTCAGTGCCATCCATATTCATGCAGGTTCCTTTTTTACATTACTCTCCGTTGGATTGGTGTTAAAGTATCTCTTAACAAGCTGTCTGTGTCCTCTGTGTGTTTTCTCAGAGTGTTACGTGGCCGACGAGCTGGTGGTTTCCCGTGTTGGCCGCAGAGTGAGGGTGGGAAACACAGATGCTGAGGGCCGCATGGTGATGGTGGACCTGCTCTGTGAGATGAAGGAGAAGGTGAAAATAGCTAGCTTTACTTTTTCAGGCTAAGTTGTTCATGTTTTTTGCACCCATGTTCATCCTCATTCAAACAATGTTATCTGTGCCTGCAGGCCATGCAGGAGACTGCTCCTCAGCTGTTTACTATTGCCACCCTGACTGGACATGCCATCCGAGCCATGGGACCAAACTACTCTGTGAGTGCTGCTGAATTTCTACATACTGATATCATGGAAGGATGTGTATATATCTATAACTGACATTCAAATCCTCTGCTGTAGAAGTCATTGTTTGTAGTAAGTTCAGTTTTTCTTTTGGCAGATCATCATGGATAATGGACCTGCCCATCGCAACAACAACGCTGCTCATTGGCAAAGAGGTGAGGCTCAGTCAAATCTAACCATAAGAGTTTTCTGATAAGTGAAGGAACCTACATGGATCCAACTATTCCAAATAAGTGTGGATTAATATAAACCATCCCAGCATTTACAGTGCTTTGTAAAGGTTAATTAAAAACTGATCATGTATGTTAATAATACTGTTGACAAGCCCTGCAGCACAGATTAACATCAGTGCACATTATCTTATCTCCTTGTGTTTTTGAATGTAATGTTTTGTATTGTGCTTGTAATCTCACTAAATTATAAACGTTACTCACAAATCTCTCTAAAAATACTACGGATTTCTTGAACATGTCTAAGAAATCTGAATCTACTACTACACTAAAGGCTGGTGTGACGTGTTACTGTGATGCTAAGGTGTAGTTCAGATTTATTTTTTTGTGCTTTGTGAAATCATACCATGGAGTGATACAAATGTGTTCTTTGTCAAAATTAGATGGTAATTTAAAAGAAAATATTGCTTACGAATTTGTAAAAGAGAATATGTCCCTGGTACACTTCCCAACAAAGGCAGCAAATCTACCAAAACAAGTCACCAGTACAAAAAGCCAGAGTCACCATGACGTGTAAAAAGGTTTCAGCATAGGATTAGTGTTCTTGTTTGTGGAACCTAACTGTTTTTGTATGTCTAACAGTGGTTTTATGTTTTTCTTTATGTTTGGGACGACGGATGTAAATTAGCATTGTGCTAAATCCGGCATATTTACTGCCATCTTGTGTGAACTCCACGATATAGTTCTTTCATTAATATGCACTGTCCCATCCAAATAAACCGTAAAAAATAGATTTTATAGATAGTGTCTCAGGCTAAAAATCAAACATTTTATACTTTTTAGAGTCATTTAATGAAGACATTAACAACTATAGCAATAATGAAGACATTAGCATTTATAGCAGAAATCACAGGATTTCTCTAAACTCTGGACTTAGTTTTTAAGCTCAAGGGATAAGTTGGAGATGCTTATTTCACTGAGTCTAATACTTAAAACATCCAAAACAACTACTTCATTGTTACTGAGCACCTCACAGAGCTTCTGTTTTCCCTGATCACTAACTAATACATTGTTTGGTTCATCTCTTGTGCAGCTGGAGAGGTTTTGGGGGATGTGTTTGAGGTGTCCATGATCAGACGAGAGGACTACGAGTTCCACAAGGGCAAATCTGAGTACGAGGACATCCTGCAGTCTAACAACCTGCCATCCTCTGCCACCCCTCGAGGACATCAGACTCCTGCTGCCTTCCTGATCATGACCTCAGGCCTCGACAAGGTGCTCATAGATTCTCACAATTTACATTAAAATAAAGAAGATATTATAATAAGTAGTGCAGTGATTAACCTCTGTCTTTTAATTTGATTCTCTATGCAGCATGGTGTGGATTCTGACAAGCCTCTTCCCTACTCCCACATTGACATCGCAGGATCTAGCGGTCCTTTCCCCGGTGTCCCAACTGGAGCCCCCATCATTGCCATGGCAACCAACTACATCTTGTCTGAAACTTTTTAAACACATTTTAATCTCTGCTCAATCCCAAAGCAAATTTGTAACCGTCCAAATATAGATTTAATTCCTGCCATAAATTGCAATGCATTCCTTACAAGGTTGGACCGCTTTTCTGCTTGAGTGCTCCTCGCTCTTTTCTTCAACCTTGTAACATTTATCCAATCTCCACCAAGTGTCAACCCTGTTCTTAAGTGGCCTCAACCAGTGTATACTCAGGGCTCAACGGGAGTATAGAGAATTAACATCTTTTTTTATACATCTGTATGTGTGTGTCAGACTGAGACATGGTTGTGTGAGCAGTGGCACTGTGTGAGAGTCATTAACAAGCACTCCCTGATGATCAAATAAAGAAAATAATTCAAAAGCTTACCTCGTTATCTTTTATTATTCTGCTCTGTTTTCTTTAAAGGCTGTATAACCAATGCTGCAGTGTGATGGGTGAAGGGTTGGGATACACAAACATAGGTGCTGATGCAAGGCTAAGTGCTTGTGCTGTGGATAAAAAAAACTTGACTCAATATCTTTGTGTAGCATGACGTCAGCCTTTCACTGTTTCTGCAGGTAGATGGAGTTGGAGCTACACCTGCAGTTGGGTTGCATAAATAAGGAACACAGGCTAGGCTTACAGAACACTGATAAGTTGGATAAGGAGGGTGATCAACAAACAATGAAACAAAAACAAACTTCATAAAAAAATTAAAAGCTGAAATATAGGGCTGGACATTTAATCACAAATTCATGAAAATTGCAGTATGACTTCAATTCACTTCAATTTTCAAGCTGCAGAAGATGCAATCCTCTTCTGTCAAATATGTGTCAAAACACCATTTTAAATTAAGTATTTCACAGCAGCAGTTCTGGCCTACATATCAATCATTCCAATAATACTTAAACTATCATTTGATTTATTCTTGATTAAAAGAGAGTATAACCCAAAATAAATATCTCTGTATGTAACAACTAATAACAAATTGTGATTTGGTGGAAAAAAATCTAGTTGGGTATTTTTCCTAAATATTGATGCCCGACTGGAAAAAGTATTATGAGGTGTTCATCTGTGGGGGGTTTTATACCCAGTTTAACAGATGTATCCCATTCCATCCCTCCACAGAATACTGATCCCTAGTTTTTTAACCCACATGTTAAACATTCAGTGACAAACTGTCTCTTTTTTTCTTCTGACTGACCATGGCATTTAAGTTTTTGACAACAGAGGGCTAAATATGGCAGCTAAAAGATGTTGGTTAGAAATTTTCCAAATTTGCCATTTTGGAGGAATAAATGGCAAATTTGGTACCGAAATATAGGTCTACTCCCAGGGGCACTGACAGAAGTGCTGGGCCCTGTGAAAATATATCACATTTGGACCTTCCTAAACCCTATAAAGTTTCTCAGATTAAGCTTTTGTTGTGTACATAGACAAATAAATATGACAGAAAATGGACTATGCAGACATTACAGACAAGTTGTTCTATCTAAAGACACAAATGAGCTTCAAGGAGTGGACAAAACACTCTTAAGATGAACATTATACTACAAATGGGGAATTAAATCATGTAATATTAGTAACTTTCTGGTAATTGGACCATTTAACATGTTTATTTATCCTTGACTTTAAAGATATGATCAGTCCTCATTAATCTCTGATCTTTTAACCCTGCCAAAGATTTAAAACTTGTGCAGATTATACATTTGTCTTACTGTAAAACTTGTTATTTTAAAGATGTCATGGCAATCAGACACTGGGACAGCAAAATGTCAATAAAATAATGTTTGGCATAGCCCTCTCCTTAAATTGATATTTTATAAGAGTTTGGCAATAAAAAAGATGGTTAAATATTCTTATTTTGCCATGAAAAATAAGAGAAATGTGGTGTTTTTTGGAAAAAAAAAGCCTGAAGAAACCTTATAAAGACTTATGGCATATATATATATATATATATATATATATATATATATATATATATATATACATATATATATATATATATATATATATATATATATATATATATATATATATATATATATATATATATATATATATATATATATATATATGTATGTATGTATATTTATTAAGCACTGATTTTTAAAAACGTTATTGACCCCTTTCAGTCATTTGCCCTTAGATTGTTCCTTAACTTTTCCACCCTTCACGGCCCCCCCTGTATATCCCTAATTGCTTCCTAAGTTAAATTTTAATTTTGTATTCTGACTGATATGTACCCCTGTAATGAGTTTCTGAGACAAAGATTTAATATTGAGAAAAATAATTCTGTATCTTGGGATTCAAATATCAGAAATGTTAAACATCTGTTATTTTATGTGTGGTCATAATCTTTTGGGGATTGTTTTCAAAGTTGGATTTCTGAAAAGAGCACAATGACCTGAGCTGAAATATTAACTAATTAAATATGGTGTGTCAATGAGGGACAAAAAAATGAAAAAATGTATAGTATAATGCCTTATTGATTGCCACCAAACAACATATTCATAGATGTAGATTTATGAATGTTGGACCATTATTTCTTGATTTCTTGAGTGAGTTAATTTATTTCAAAAAAGCACTGAAATATATCAAAACTAAACAAGCTTTATTTATAAGCTATATTCCTTTACATATTTTATTCCTGACTGGTCCTCTGTTTATTTTATTCCGTTTAAATGTATTTCTTTAATGCTTGTTTCTGTATGGTTACAATTGGTGCTTAGTCTGTAAATCTACTCGTGCAACCTTTTCATTCGTGTAAAGCCAGATGGTGATTCCAGTGGCTTTTTCAATTAAGTTTTTAAACGTAGCCTCACCAACATGGCCGCCTTCGGTGCCCACTTCGCGGAGTCGAGATGAAACGGAAATGACGTAAGAACGCCGAGTCTTTAAATTCTGACGTTAGCGCGCGCTTACAGCTTACGTATCCTCCTCGTCTACAGAGCGGTGTGAGTCTGCGTCCTGCTGTCAGAAAAACATCTCACAAACTCTGAAGTCCAGGAGCAGCATCCCCCTAGACTCTGTTGACAACTTGAGCTGCAGTCTCCACTTAGAGGAGCGACGGAAAGACGACGAAGACTCTTCATTTGAATCTACGCAAACTTTAACAACACTCCACAGCAACCATGTTTGAGGCTCGCCTGGTGCAGGGGTCCATCCTGAAGAAGGTCCTGGAGGCTCTGAAGGACCTGATCACAGAGGCCTGCTGGGATGTCAGCTCGTCCGGGATCTCTCTGCAGAGCATGGACTCCTCTCACGTCTCTCTGGTCCAGCTCACCCTCCGGCACGATGGTTTCGACTCCTACCGCTGCGACAGGAACCTCGCCATGGGAGTCAACCTCAGCAGGTGAGAAGAACAAAAACAATAATAAGTAATCGTAAATAAGAGTGTGGCCTTGTTATTCTGATCGATTCGTTATCATCAATTCGCGGATAAAGGACGTTTCTGCTGACTAATAGACACTTTAATGGAGTGATTAAGTTTTACTAAAGCGGTAAAAAAACACCAAGAGACGAGGGGTCATGTTAGTGTACGTCTGTAATACACTTAAAAGATAAGACTTGATCAATACGTCGCTTAGTTTTTATTTTATTCCCTCCAATGTGGATTTATGGCGCAGTGCTTACAAAGAAGGCGGCCATCTTGGCGGAGCTGCCCGGGCATGTCTCAGTGCAACACAGGCTCACAGTTTAACTCTTTAATGTCCGGATAACTGTCCTCACACAGCCGCTCTCTGTAAAACTGGACCTGTTTTGGGTTAATTGTGTACGAATTAGTGAAAATAGCACCTGTTGGAGTTTGCAAAAAGCAGAAGCGGCTTTGAGAATACGCAGTGACGTCACTTTAGCGCCAAATTCTTTGAAGGAACAGTTGGCGGGAATTGCCTTCGAACCCGGGAAAGTTCTACTTCCGCTTTTCTTCTGCCGCTCTTTGTAATTCTGCATCTCTCCTTAGAGGAGTTTTTACTCTGAAGTGCACTTGTAGGACACAACGACCAAAGATCAGTTCTTTTAAGTCATTCATGTTTAGTTTGTAATCACGAAAAGTGTTATTTTTATTCTGTTTAGGTTTGAGATCCATTTAAAGTTTTGTTTAAAGTGCATTGCTAGTTAGTGCCTAGAGGATTATTCTTTCTGCTCCTTTCATTTACAACTGGCCGTTTCTTTTTATATATTATTAATTTATTTATTAATGAATAAATTTAACATTGAAAATAAAAGTAAATTTAGTTCTTAGCAACCATATGCTAATAACAGCTTTTCTAATAGGTATTGCTGGTTCATAAGTGTTATACCACTGAAAGGAATGCATTGAAAGTTAAGTTGTTTGTCACATGATTAAGTTCTTTTTAGCAGCTCCCATATCTATGTCTTGATTATTTGAGTTAAGTGCTACAGAGTGCCTTTTAGTCTAATCTGCTTCAATCCAATTTGTATTAGCACTATTTTGAAAGTAATGAACTTAACCTACGTGCTGCATGGCCAAAAATAAAACCTAACAAGAAACCAAAGCTTAATAAAATATAAAAGATATGGAAAAGAAAAGAATAAAATAAAAGCACATTAAAAACAACTACAAAAGTCACATGTAACACTTTTGAACAATAAATAGTAGAGCTTAACATGAGGACGATTTAGAATATAAAACATGAGTATAGAGACCACAAAACTCTCATGCGGTATCAAAAGTCGATGGATATAGTGGTTATGAAAATGGGGCCTAAAACTTCTCTCAATGTTAATGACTTTGTTGTGCTTGTTTACTTAGCCCTGCTGTATAAGCTTCTATTAACATTTCTTTCAATTTCTCATCAGCATGTCAAAAATCCTGAAGTGTGCTGGAAATGAAGACATCATCACCCTTAGAGCAGAAGACAATGCAGACACACTTGCCCTTGTGTTTGAGACACTCAGTAAGTGTTGTTTTTTTGTTTTGTTTTTACTTGTGTATAACAGACATTAAAACGTTTGCTTCTTGTGGCATTGTAAAGTTATTTTCTCATTTCTGTTATAGACCAGGAGAAAGTTTCAGATTATGAGATGAAGTTGATGGACCTGGATGTGGAGCAGCTTGGTATTCCAGTAAGTATCCTCAGTTCTTTTCCTTGTCTGTCACATTTTACACAGACAACCCCTAACCTTTCCCCACCCCTGTCTCTCAGGAACAAGAGTACAGCTGTGTGGTGAAGATGCCCTCCGGAGAGTTTGCCCGCATCTGCCGTGACCTGTCTCAGATTGGAGACGCTGTCATGATCTCCTGCGCCAAGGATGGAGTCAAGTTCTCCGCCACAGGAGAGCTGGGCACTGGAAACGTGAAGCTGTCTCAGACCAGCAATGTAGACAAGGAGGATGAGGCTGTAAGTGGTGCTTTTACTCGGAAGAAAAAAACATCCTTATTTTTATGTGGGCACAGAAATCTAATAGACAGCAGGGATAGCTCAAACCTTATGGGACACTCCCAAGGATGTTAATCACAAAGGGCACAGTTTTGTTTTTATTTAGATACTAGTTTGAGAGCATCAGTATTTCCTTCTCTCTCTCTCTCTGTCTCTCTCTCTCTCTCTCTCTCTCTCTCTCTCTCTCTCTCTAGTCTGTATATGTCTGTGCTGTAGTAAACAGTATACCAAACTGGTTTGTGTTTAGTTATTAAATAAAATTTTGTCAAGCGTAAGTTTTAGATGTGTTTTTAGGAGTGTTTCATTACTCTAGCGAGAGCAAAGCAATATAAAATAATGTAAGCTGATTGTTTGTGTTTATTTTATGATCAGGATTGCTGGCTGTTTTTCTTAATGTTTTTAAAATTTCTTATTAGCTTTACTCTTTAGGTATTGTTCTTGTGGATATGTTGTGGTACTCAAAAGTTGCTTCAGATGTTTCAAAACATAAGACTAATGTAAAAGATTATGGTTTATAATCAGCCCTGCTCGTGTTTAACAATTGTGATGACAAAAACTTAAATGTCTCTTCAAACTTCTGTCCTCAGGTCACCATTGAGATGAATGAACCAGTCCAGCTGATCTTTGCCCTCAACTACCTAAACTTCTTCACCAAGGCCACGCCGCTGTCCAAGACGGTCACTCTCAGCATGTCAGCTGACATCCCCCTCGGTTAGTGCTCATTTTATTCATTTTTTTTTTCTTTTTATATCTGCATTTTTTTCAGACATTAGTACTTATATTTTTCTAATCTTTTCCAGTGGTGGAGTACAAGATTGCTGATATGGGACACATCAAATACTACTTGGCACCGAAGATTGATGAAGAGGCTTCTTAAATACTTTCATATGCGAACCAAGAAGGGAGAATAGAGAAAACAGTCACCTGAGACTCTGACAGAGTGATCTAAAGGTATCCGTGTTTGATCACTCTGAGGTTTCTGACACCACACAGTGGAAGGTGTAGTTTGGTCTTTTCCAGTCAAATGTACAAGCTTTTCATCGGTGTCATGACGCTTCAGTTCTCTGACCGATGTGAGCGACTGACTGAGGTCCAAACCTGTAAATTCCAGCACTTCTTTGCTTCCTTTGTGTTTCTCTCTATTTCTGCCTGTTTTGGAAAAGCAAAGATCAAGCATCCCATTTCTTCTTGTAGATAACACAATTGTAAATACTTCCTGTGGTTTCGCACTGTCAGCCAACCCCAAATGTTTTTGTATTCATTGATTCAGTCAAAAATAAATGATTCAAGTTGTTTCCAGTATCAGTTTTGTGATCTTGAAGTTCATGAGCAAACACTTCTCATAGTTTAATTGGATGCGTGTTTGAATGAGTCCTGTTATACAGCCAGCCCAGGTGATAAATCTTTAGGTTTTATTTCAACTAGCAACACAAGAACAGTGTGAAGTAAAACATTTCTCATCTCTTAAACAATTCCATGATTTTGCTAAACCTTTAACCTCAGGTCAGTTTGTTGCCATTTGGCATTAAGCTGTAGCGTTTGAAATGTGACAGATAAAGAAACAAAAAGCACATTGAAGCCAAACCCCCACCAACTCAAAGGTTTTTTTGCAGAAATTTAAAATAAAAGGTCAACATGGAACAAAAGCTGAAATGTCCTATCTGGCAGAGTTGTACTGTCAAGCCTAATAAATGTGTATCAATACAATAAATGAATGTGAACCAATTTATATTTAATGAAACCATACTGTGTAACACACCTACTTGCTGTAGCTGTGGTAATTGGGCTTGGCCACAAGGTGGCGCTCTTGCTCTGCTTTTTGTAAGTGTGCCTGTTGTGCTCTGTCAGGTCACATGAGAAATTATTCACCAATACAAGCTAGGCCTAATTTCTATTCTCACTTTAAGAGTGACATTTATATAAATGAAACTGGATTCATTTTTGATCTCCATTATGGAAATCACCCATCAGACTCCCAACATTAAAAATCTGTGCAGACAGGGCTGTCAAGGACATATCTGCTCCAACTTTTATTCTAGTTGTAACCAACAACATGCAGGAATTAACTTTTCAGGTATGTACACCAAAGCAAAACTGGATAGTCAGAAATTTAAGTCACTAGAAGTGGAAACACCTGACAGATGAATCTCCCTGTCTGCACCCAGTGTGTTTAAAGTGTGAAGTCAAGCAGTAATAATCCCCCCAGAGCTTTAATCTGACTGACAGCCACATCTGGCACTCATCTGAACCAAACTGTACACCGAGCAGACTTTTAAAATGACATGATGCGAAGGAAGTTAAAATTTAATGTTTATGTCGGCGAGGAGAATCTGCTCTTCAGCATTCAGCATCACTTTGTCTGACACTGTATTTTGTCTACAGCCAGACACTGACGTACCTCAGATGTTGTGTCTGTAAAATGTTTGGGTGAATTAGGGAGAAAAACCTCAGACAGCACAGGGATCAGATTATGACCTGACTGTCTCTATAATCCCAGACTCCTGCTGTATCAAAATTCATCTGCTGTAAAGAGTTGGACTCTGAGCGTTTCCATGAAACCTGAAAAGAGGATTTTGTTGTAGAGGATTTATTTCATCTGAACACATCAGATAAATGCATTTCATAATTTATAAAAACTGTACGACTGTCTGAATCGTCTGAAGCCCTAACAGTTACTGAATATTTGCTCTGTGCTGTTCTTTTTTTAAAAAGGTATCTTGAGCCTATGAAGCATTTATATTACTTGAAAGACCAGGGTAAGAGTTTAACTGGAGACAGTGGGATGTGACAAGCTGGAAAGGAGCCACGTGATGGGTATTTCATGGACTGTCTGCTGTCTGGACTGCAGCCTCACTCAGACAGAACCACAGGGCCGGGAGGGGGGAGGCACATTCAGCCTCCCTCTTCAGCTATTAGTGAGATTTTTTTTTTTACCACTATTAATATGGATTTTTTAATGTATTTTTAATAAGTTAAAAACTGCAGATCTAAAGAAAAAGTCTAAGAATTGTTTGTACCCGTAGGCTGTGGATTTTTCACTCACAAAATAACTTCTTCCTGTGAAGACAAAAGTAACTGATGAGGTCCAGGATATTCCTGTTGTTTCTGAAGGAACACACTATAGTAAGCACCTAATGCTGTCCCTAGAACTTTTTCAAGAAAACATAAGTAAGAAGTGACTCATAACTCTGTATTTACAGGTAAAAATCATGACTTTGTTCCCTTTTCTGATCTCACTCCCATAATGCTAGACCCCTCTTCTTCTGGATTGAGTCCCAGATTAGTGCCTTAATCTCCTCCCCACTCTTAAACTGTTGATACCAAATACATGTAAAACAGTGGTGGGTGGAAGCATGTAATAAATGTTGAATTTATTTATGCGCAACTTGTTCAAATTTTCCTAAATTTTGCAGAACAATTGGATGAAAAGCCCACCACTGACCCTATGTCAAGCCCCATCCTCCTCCGTTTTTATCACTGGGTTAAAGTACATCTGTTCTCGCTCTTCATTTAAAACAACTGAAAATAACCTGTAATTTGTCTAACTTTATATTGAGTTGATTTGTTTCTGTCATAAACTTAGCTGCGAAAAAGTAAAGATACTGTTAGATGTAGGAGCACGGCTTAAAATTTCAGAAAACTTGTTGAAATTGTTAAAAATGTGCTGCTGATGTCAGATGCTAGCTAAGTCTGCTACAATTAGCTGACCTCATCAACAAAGTGCTTGTTTTGCACAAAGAGAAACACAAAATGTGTTCAAACATTCAGATCTGGCCATAACAAGGCTCTCAGGTAATGCTCACAGTAGTTTGCTGTTGTCAGAGTTACACTGTGCTAATGCAGTGGTTCTCCTGTGGTGTGGCAGGGCAGAGGTCAGTACCGGTGTGCCTTGGAAATTTTTACAACTATAACTTATAACTTATGCAGGTGTTGTGGATTTACTCCATTAGCTGTTTGCAGATTCTTTTATGAAACGAAAACCTTAAAGGTTTCATAATAACCAGACCTGTAGTCAGTGAAGGGAATTATTGTTTTTTTTTTGTCAGGTTTATTTGTGTGTCACTGAATAAAGTTGGCAAGACTCTAAATAAATTCTCTGAAGAATATTTTGAGAGTTAATAGTCAATTTTTATTTGGTGTTCGCAGGTAGAAGTATACACTGATGGTACTGTGACACAAGGTAAAGATCTTTTTTCATGGGTTTGATTAAAGTGAAACTTGAGATTTTAGCTCTATCTTAGGTGTGCCTTGAGCAAAAATGTCTGAAAACCACAGTGGTAAAAATTATTCTACTATTACATCAGTCTACTATTAAATACCACTAGCTACACAGCACCACCAGAATATCACATATTGTATTTGCTTACCTTCTAGTACAAGTATTCCCAGTAAAGCCATTCTGTATAATTAACACTTAATTTAAGACAGGGGATGAATACTATTCCATGTATCCATTAGTCACACCTGATGCACCTTTTTAATATGTTGACTTTTCATTGTCACTTTAACACTTCAAAAAGACTCGGCCCTGATGAAAGTTTGTCAAACAGAAGTGCATAACAATATGAGAGGGGCCTCTCTTATTGGGGGTTCACTGGTCCAATCAGAGAGCTATTAAGGCTCAGCTGTTGCTTATGAGTCCATTTCAAATAACAAATAGTTCACATAAAGACAATGGCTGTATTCTAAACTGCCTGCTACATTAGTAGTACGCACTGGTTTTACCAAAACAAAGTAGTTGGTTAATTTGTTGATATGTCCCTGTTGGGAAATTGGAGGTAGTATGTAGTACGAAGCACACAAATAAAATCTGCAGTATACCAAACATCCCCTCAAGCCCCACTGATTCAGTAAAAACACACATCTGACCAGTCTACCTCATATAAAGGAGTTCAAATGACTGGCAATAACATCGCTGTCAGAAGACTGTCAGCCCCTAGATGGATGCTAAAATGTAGCAGCATTAGCCATAGCGGGCTACCGTTTACTTTCATTTTCCAGACCAGAGGCAGAGATCAGCCTCAGTGTATTGAGCATCGGGGGGGAGAGCACACAGCCTTGATCAGGTTTTTAAAGGAACAGGATTATTTGAGGGATCTGAGATCTTATTTGTGTTGTAGAAATAAATACTTTGGACAGATTCCAGGAAAGTAGATGGCAGTAATGAACCCTACACATCGGTTGCCACTAGCCAGAAACAAAGAGGAGCTGAGTCCAACTATTTTGCAGTCATACTGTGTACTATTACCAAATACTGTATGCAATATATGTACACAATAGTAGTTTGCTGGCCCTTTTTAAAGCAGCCACTGGCTTTTTTTGAGCAAAAATAGTTGCTCTGGCCCATGCTCCAGCACAGTTACAGACCGTAAACGTTGGTTACCACCTGGCAGGAAAGAAAAAGGGGAAGAAGAATCAGTGCGGCTGGACCCAGCAAACTGCACATCATAATACATACTACCAAAAACAGTTTTCAGTACGTTATAAATATTATTGGCTGAAATGTTTTTTATGACTTTCTTTTATATGCACTATTTATTGTATTTGAAGTCAGAGATGTCTGAATAAAGTATACTTCAAATAGAAGTTCCCTGAGAGCACAAACCTCCTCCATGGCATATCTGACAATATTTAGCTTATCTCACAAATCCTTGAAAAATATCCTGGATCTGTATCTTGATGAATCAGTACCAATATCAAATCACTCCTGAGTTTTGAGTCTTTGTGTCATGAGTAACATTCCCTGAAAATCTAATAAAAATCAGGTCTATGTTTTCTGAAATAACCTGTTCACAAAACGACAAAAACAAAACCTCCCTGGCAGAGTTAATAAAGTGTATTTTATAAGGCTTAATATAATTCTCTGAAGTGCTCATTTAGTTAGACATTTCCTCATGCTTTGGGGTTTAATAAATTTGGTACAGCTGATTTAAATTAAAGCCATACACTTATTCCATTTACTACTGAGAAGTCATTACAACAGTCCAATTAGTATCCAACCATTTGCTGCTAATTTGGCCGTCTGGCAGAGAGTATGAAATTCCTTTGGCCCTCTTGGTAACACAAGTTGCCAATCCTGCACTTTGCAACCCATAAAACTTTCTTTAAAACTTGAGTGACACGGCACTTATATGTTATTGTCTAAAACACGTCGTTCTGCTGCTGTGGGTTAATCTGATAGAGCGGTGAGGAGCGCGTCTTCAGATGCAGAGCACGGAAAAGAGATGGGACTGTCATCTCAGGAAGTGACCGATAAAGCAGAGAGACGGCACAGCCATTTAAGCTGCCTCAATATTTAATTAAGCAGTGCCTCCCAGGTTAGAATTAATTACTTCCTAGAACAGAGCAAAGAGGCTCTGCGTTATTGGGGTTTCCGCTTCTGAATGGGCCTCAGTTTTGGACTGCAATTCCAGAAAGATGAATAATGTCAGGACTGTAATTATGAGTTATATTTAATGCTCCAAGCAGATTTAGACACAATCAGGACAGTCAGATGAAATGTTTCTGCCTCAGAGCTTGATAAAGTTTGAAACAACTTGACGACTGACTTCATACTGCTGGAAATTTCTTTTTGTTCTCACGCTTTGCCTGGTTTGTATTTTACATTGTACTTTGTATGTTAAAGCTGTGTATTAAAGGTGAACCAGGAGCTGCAATTTTATCATTATTGCGCCATGAGCTGTTGCACAAAAATCAGAATTGATCGCAGCGAATAAGAACAATCATTTCAATCAGAAACTGTTTTTCAGTTTAGCTTGTCTGTATTTTCGATGCCCTCTTTTCATAATGCACCCAGATGAAACTCAAGTTAGCTGTGAACAACTGACAGGGAAACTCCTGCAAATTTGATTGTAAAGTAATATAAAACATATCCTGATGTCACTTCCTCCAGTTCCTCTCAGCTCTGATAAATGTAAGTTTTGGAGTGATATTTCATATTTAACCCGAAAGTGGCAATTACCATCCATTCTCTCCTTTATCTTTGGCATAACTGCTTTTTTCCCCCTAATCTCCCCTCTCAGGCAGCGGTAACACAGACAGGTGTTACATAATAACAAGGGGGGAGACAGGTCGATTGGTATGCACCCTCTCACAGTAATGTAATCTGAAAAGCTTTACATAACAAACACAGAGGCATCAAAACAATGAGACAATAGAAACAACAGAAAATGCAGAGGGGCAAACCGCCATCTGTACAACTAATAAAATAATGTTTCCAACTGAAGAAAGGAAAGAAACATAGGAAAGGAGTGGTATTTTTATACTCAGAAAAGCATTCCCATAGGGCAGATTGTTCTTATATAATGTACTCTATGAAATTATAATCTCCATGAGCATTTGCAAGATAAATGGAAGAAGGGTGTTCAGGATTTTTAGGGCTGAAAATGCATAAATGTGATGGTATGTCCTTATAAAACAATTATTTTGTCGTGGGGAGAAAACACACTGAAGACTTGAACAAAGGTAAAACCTTAAAATCTGAACATGAGTGATTATTTGGACCCTTTTTACAATTACTCTTTTAACAAATTGATCATCATTTTCATACCACCTGCTACTCAACATGTGAAATTTTGAATACATAATGTCACTTGTTGAATTTTTTTCTCCTTTTTTGAAATGTAGTTGGTTTGTATGAGTTAGCAACTTCCTCCATCGGTGATATATTGAGGAAAACTTACATTATGTCTTACGCTTTAGTGTCTTTAGTGTTTGAGTTCTTAGCAAGTATCAGATCTTAAGACCATAGCCACAGTTTGTTCTTCTTAATGATATTATTGTTGTTGAGGGAATGTAAACTGTTTTCATGTGTAATTTGCTAAGTGGTCAAACAAATGCTTGATCAGATTTACTGGGTGACCCTTTTTTTCAAGTCCCGCCCTTTGGGGGAAGTTATCCTTTATTAAAAAAAGTTTATGTGTCTGCACCCATAAACTTTCCAGATCAAACTGTATTTTTGAATCAGGCCGTAAACATTCATCCATATCCTATTCTGCTTCTCCCTTTTGGGGACATGGGGGTTCTGGAACCTGTCCAAACTGACATCGAAACTGACCAGTCATTAGCCAATCACAGGGCCACATAGAGAGACAGACAACCATTCACTCTCACACCCACACCTAAGGGCATTGTGGAGTCACCAATCAACCTAACATGTTTTCGGTCTGTGGAAGGAAGCCGAAATGCCCAGAGGTAACCCACAGATGCTTGGGAAGAACATACAAACTTCACACAGAAGGGCCCTGCCTGGCCCAGGGATCGACCTGGCAACCTTGTTGCTGTGAAGCTTGTGCACTGCCTTCTATGCCACCATGCCACCTGGCTGCAAACATGCTGATATCTATTATTGAGTTGGTATTTTAACACATGGTGTGGTTGTGACCTCTGGTGTTCTTGCAGACAGCCTCAGGTGGACACTTGAGGAACTGCAGCTTCATCACAATTCGACACTCGGAAACGGCAAAGGCTGCTGCTTGATTTAAATGCATATGCACAGTACTTCCACTTGTGGACTTGATCTCTCTGGTGTTATCATGAGACTGCAGTCCTCCACCTCTGACTGTCTCCTTCTCTCTCCTGTCCGTCCTTCCATCTGTCAGTCTGTCTGGCCTTTAAATTGCTTTCTGAAGGCAGGGGATTTTGGCCTGTGAGATAAGGGAGAATGAAACTCTTTTAGCCAGCTGTCTTCCTCAGTGAGGCAGGGAGACTTCAGAGCGTGCTACATTTACTGAGACAGAGTAAAGAGCAGGTTGTTCTCGTTCATCCCCCCGGTCACTACGGCTGAGAAGATGGCTGGCGACATCTTTCAAAACACATTGCAAACTGCCGCCGGCCTTATCAGCGACAAAACAAACAGCTTGGGTGGGATATATTTCACGGCACATGGCATATTTCTGTTTGGGCAGTGCATATGCTGCTTGTTTGTGCTCTTCCAACACTTCTTGGTGAATGTTCTTCTGGTTCCCTGCCTTCATGTCAGTCATTCAGGGCCTGGAGGGTCAATCCCAGCCTGACTTTCAGACCTGACACTCTCTTACGTAAGCCTTCAGTGCTCTGCCGTCTCTCCACAAGCAGGCTGCATGGATTATTGATGGCAGCATAGCGAGTGGGGCCGCACATAGAAAGGACACATTAGTCGCATGCTGCAAGATCCACACGCCTCAAACCACTCTGAAGAATATTTTAAATCCATTCTTTCTATTTTAGCAATTTCTAGGTAGTAAGCTCTTTCTCCTGGTGTTAGGAGGCGGGGGATTCCCTCTTTGCAAACCCACCACAGGCAAAATAAAACCACATATCTTCCCCTACAATGCATCCTTATCAGCCTCCTCCTTCCTCTTTTTTCTCCTCAAGCCGTGATTCCTCACTGTGTTCCTCACAGTTAGCACACATGTATTTCTGACTCTGCTCAGCGTGTCGAAGTCATCCCCACATGGATTAGCATATTAATGGGATGTCCTCTTTGTCCCTGTTTTCTGTCACTCAGATTTCTCGGCTGCGAGGGAGGTGACAGGGTGATGTGGATGGGGAGGAAGAATAGAGGATGGTGCTGAGATGGAGGGGCCTCGTGCTGCAGGTCGGGGAAAATCTTCAAGTGGAAGTGGTACAAGTGGGACCAACAATTTATACAGATGTTTTTGTATTGTAATAGGAAATTAACCACCTTTATCAAATGACAAAAATACCAAAGATTTTAATCATAACTGTTGAATCAGTAGACCAATTTACCGCTTTTCACTTTTTTAATGATTAGGTCCGATATATGAAGGAAAGTTGATCAGCTGTTGTGCAGACTTTTGATGAGCAAGGCTATGCCCAGCTTTGAGACAAAGTTTCTTCAGATTACCAGTGGATTTATGGATCGTTATTTTTCTCTCTGAGGCATCAATGATTGATTTCCACTTTTAGAAATCAAAGTCATGAAACTACAAGACTTGTGCTAAAACATAAAAAACATCACCAAAAGGATAAGAAAATATTTTGTTAACTAAGAAATTGTTGGAGTACATGTTAACAAGAAACCTCTAACATTTCCTACTTCAGCTATGTGGCAGTGATTACTCTTTTCATCTGTTTATCTTTTTCTTTTGCATATGATGTTTTACATTGTAATTCCTATGTGATTGCACATGTGATTGGCCCCAACTCTCCCATGCTGCTCTTGACAGGTAATGTGCAGAAAACCCCCTCCTCCTCCTCCGGCTCTTCTCTACCCGGCTCCACCTGTGTGGGTGGGGCCTCAGAGTCATTAAAGCCACTCAGCTCACCTGCTGCAAATCTCCCAGAACAGATGAGTGGGCTGCAGCATTTGGATACATCCTCACCTGAAGGAGTTTGAAGTAAGAATGTGAAGTGAAACTTTGCCCTTTTATGCAAGTTATGTCATTTTTAGATTATGGGAGTTTTGTTATAAAACACTTTTAATTGTTGTGTAGAAGGAAGATATGGACCAGTTGATTGTAACCGCTTTCCCTCAGTTACAAGAAAATAAGCTAACATTAAGTCACTGGGATAGACCTTGTCCTCTCTGTTCACATCTGTCCAAACTGACAGACCATTCATTTGACATAATTCCTAAAATCAGTCAAAAAAAAAACCCCAAAACAACAACAAAACAGTTTCCTAATGTTAAAGTGTTTTTCCTAATGGACAGATGAATGTGCAGGTTGTTTTACTTTGATGCCTGTCTAAGGCATGCACATTTTATGCATGATTTTGGAAGCTTTTTTCTTAATTGTTTTGTTTCAACAGTTTGCAAAATGCAGCCCACAATCAAAGGTTGAAGGGTGTGGGATAGATAAGAATAAGCATACCTACATATTAACATTAATAAAGATAGAATATAGTCATTATTGGAAGCCACGTAAAAAAAAAAAACTTGCCATGAATTTGGTCATGTAAAGGTGGTCAACAGTAGAGCCATGACTGGTCCCTTACTCTCAAAGTCCCATATTTTACTTCTTTTCAACAGGTTTACTCTGGTCTCAGCCGTCTGGACACTCATAAACCCCTCAGTTTCATCCTTGAGCAGAACAATGCAGATTTAGAGTTAATACCCGTCAGCTTATTCTGATCATGCTGTATTACAGAAGTTGGCTTTATAAACTTTTCTTACTAACTGATCATATTTTTAAAATGGGGAAACAGCAGCAGCTGAGAAGTAACAAGATGCAAAGACTAAAAGAGACATTGATAATCCTGCTCTGAGGGGATGAGCTGATACTCCCTGTACAATGTTTGTATCTTATTATTTATGCTCGCAGCACTTTTTTTTTCCTGCCCTTTTGGACTGCATCTATATGTCTTATTTTATTCCCTATCAAATTTGTTTTTCTGTATTTACAACTGCAGATGTGTGGGCTAGAGTAACTGTAAAGATCAAATCACCTGGTTAGAGTTATTTCCTCTTTCATTAAAAAATACTTTGGAGGGGGACTGTAAAATGAGGGACAGGTGGTTGACTTTAGTTTTCTGTTGACTTAATGAAAAGTCTGAGGGCAGCTTGTGAAGAATTACAAGTCCGGACAGCTTCTTAGAAATGCATGAGCTGTGAGGAAGTTACAATGTGGCTGAAATGAGAAAAAGGCTGTTATAAGGCACCTTGTTGAATTTAAAGAGTTCATTTTTGTCCTAACTCAGACTTATATATTCAATTTAGATGATGGCTAGAATGTGTTCAGTATCACTTATGTAAAAAAAAAAACAACAACAACTTCTAATTTCCCGTACTGAGTCCCCCAGATCCACCTGTACTCTCAGTCTGTCTGATGGTGCAGCCCCACTACACCTCTCCCTTGAAATGTGTCACACATTGCTCAGGTCGACCCACCTTGAAGCTTACTTTCTTATTTGAATTAAGGAGCCATTTAAAAAAAAAATCTTCTTCCATAGGTACGTACTTCTCAATAGACTATCGCTGTTGTTTCATGAATTATTTTAACATTTTTAAAGACAAAGGTACTATGAAAGCACCAACACCTCCCCGCCCCTGCCACAAACACGTCCAGAATGCTTTGAGAGTGGCTTGCTGTGAGGGGCAGGGTGGCTTTATCCCTGTTTAACAACTTTTCTCCTTAAATAGGTCTTGCATCACCTTAAATTAGGTTTATATATTCATCTATGATGACTGCAAGGGTTTAAATCACAATGATTAATGTTAAAAGAACCTTTTCTTATACAGAGTGCCCCTGATAGTGCTGTATTCTCTCTCTGTCTGAGATGCTCTGTTAGATGTTACATCATTTCAGGCAGTTAATCATGCTGTAAACTGGAGCAGATGAAGTCCTGATGCTACAGACTTTTTGTCTTGCTCTCAGAGGTACTCCATCACATGGAGGAGACGTGTAAAACATACCAAAGGACATTTAAGACTTGAAAAAACATCATTTGGCCTTTTTAAGATTACATTGAAATTAGCATGTAATATCCCTTCCACCCCAATATTTTTACCCCCTTTAGTTTGCCTCTGGTGAAAATCACGTCTTTGTCCCTCTTTATCGAGGGATGCCATTTTTTTTCGCTACTTAGCAACTGTTTCCACGGCTACAAAGTTGCTCCATGGCTAAACCCCCGCCCTGCATTCAGGAGAAGTCATCAGAGTCCTTTTGCTCCTTCGTGTCCACTTTTTAGAGTCTGGTGATGACATGAATGTTTATTAACAGTTGTTGTTGCTGCTATCCTCGACCTGCAGGTTAGATCTTTAATTAAACAGATCAGAGGAAAATACAACCTGATGGAGGTTTAAAACATCTGTAGAGAAGATTTCCTCCAGCTCTGTGATACAGTATGTGGAGAGCTGGTTGTTATTCTGATGTGTTGGTAACATTTATTGGTCCGTGGAGGCCTGTGTGGAGAAAGTATTGATGACTGTGACGACCTCAAACCAATTAGACTTTTCCCTTTCCTCCTGTGTCACAGCTGAAAGCGCTATACATCAGCACTGATGTCAATGAGACAAATGGCAGCTCAAGCAGCAAACTGCTCATGCTTTATGACTTAAACACAATCAGAGGAGAGCAGATGTGTCTGACAAACAAGTCTGCAGAGACCTGGTGAGATAAGAAATATTAATATAAAGGCTGCACCATGAATGAAAGCATTGGAGCTATGGAAAGATCTATTTATATCCTGGCTAAAAATAGACATTCTTCTCCATAGAGACATGAAATCCTTCTGAGTGCTGATTTACTCTCGAGCTGCTGCTGTTGTGCGTGTGTGTGTGTGAATGTGCGTATATGTATGTGTGTGTGTTTTTCTTCTTTTTCCTCCAAAAGGTAAAAGCAAATTACTGTCTGTATCGTCCCAGCTGTGAGGCCTCTTTTCTTGGGGAATCTCCGTTCTCGTCTTCAGCCCGCAGCAGACAGGATTTAGCATTGCTTTGATGATCAAACCCCCCCAACACCTCCGCCTTTCCTCCTCCACTTCTTCCTCCCTTCTTTCATGGTGATGGGCTTTAAGCGGACAGCTGCTGCAAAGATTCATGCATGTTATTTTACATTAGGAAGAAAAGGAAAGTATGCGAACCCATGGCTAATCTGCTGTGGGAGGCATTAGTCTAGCTGATGTGGAAAAGACAAAATGACAACCTTTGGCAGATAATTTTAGCTAATTTTAATAATAACAGTTAAGTGTGCGATTGGCAAATGACAAATTGTACACTCAACTGTCATTATTTAAAGGAGAGGATTTGGATTTAATTGTTATGTTTGTGAAGCCTAAAATATGATGGCTGTCGAGGGCAAACGGCCTACAATGGTTGTTTCGTTTCTAACTTGCAACGTGTTTTCCGTTAATGCATTTGCTCTTTATTCTTTCAGCACATTATTTCATTTGCAGCACATTTCCATGTTTGTAGTTATTTCTGACCTTTGGTATTGCTTCTGTCCTTAAATCTTTTATGTTCTTGGAGCTGTTTCCCTCTCATTGACCTGCATCGAGTGGTTGAAGTCTGTTTGCCCTCGTCGAAAATGTACTTAAAAGCATAGTATATGAATCCTGCTTCCAGTGAGCTCTATCTAAATCAAAACAATAAGGAAAGACGACATGAGGAGATGCACCGTCAGCTCTGCCTGCCTCTGCTATTTACTTGTTATTTTGAATTGACTTGCTTTAGTCAAAACTGCACCCCATTAGGTATATTTATAAAGCAGTCCCCATACTTTTATTTAATGGATCTACTTCACGTCATGAGGTTGAAAAGCAGTTCAAAGTGCTCTTAAAGGCAACAATAGACAAGTAGGGTATGTCTGCACACTCCATGTAGTGAGGCTCTTGTTTCATTGCTGAGGGTCTGGGTTCTGTTCCAGCCCGAGTCTCTTCTCCATACGTCTTTCCCCCACCCTCTAGTATCTAGCGCTGTTTGATTGGGAAAAAAAAAAACATAAATGAAATATTAGATAGACAGTAAAATCCCGGTTATGGAACACAATACTTGATGATCTCATAACACACATCTCAGGCAATCATTGACTTTCAATGTAGTTTTGAACACTGAAGGACAAGCATTAACAGAAAATATGTGAAAATACATAACACCAATAAATAATGGAAGACTCGCTGTCCTGGTGTCTTGAGTTGTCCCGGACTTTTCTTTTGTTTTTGTTTTTTTGTTTATTATGACACACTACACAAGGTGGAATGACTGATTTTTCTGACCTCAGCAATACAATATTAAGTACAGATCTGATTTTCTTTTTGAGTCCTCAGTAAGAATTAAGTATCATGGCAACACAAAACAAGAAGGAGATACAGAGGAAGAACAGCAGGTTTCCTCAGCAGTTTCCCTTCCCTAGTGTGGCAGTTTTTTAATAGAATTTAGGCCACAATTACTTGTTACCATAGAAGTCAGGGTTATCTTTGGCTTTGAAAACTGCTGAAAATATGTAAGATTATGAGAATGTTGAAATTAAATATACAGCTAATATATGATCACATGTTAACATTACATCAGACATTGCAGATTAATAATCCTACATGTGCCGTTGAGCTTGAGAAATTAATTGCCAGAATTACCCTTATTAATGACGACTTTAAAAACATTATTTTCTTATCCTGATACTTAATTTATACACATTCAATGACTTTAACTCCTATGCTATAAAATAATGTCTCTCAAAGCCAGTAAACTGATAACATGGCTCTGTCAGCAGCTGGAAATTCATTAAGATTTTAATTAGAAACAGTTGATAGAAACATACTCATGCTTAATTCTACTCCTGCTGAGGACGCGGTTGAGTCTGTGGATAGATAATAACAGCATTGTGATAACCACTGCAGGAAATTACAGCATTGCATCAACTGAATCACATGGATTAAAGAAAATGAGAAACTCTGAGAGGCTAAGTACAAGACTGAACACAAAACAACACATTTTTTCTTTTTTCTGTTGTTTTTTATTTACCTCATGCATCCTTGATTTTTTTCCCCGCCTGTCACACTAAACCTTTAGGTGATGAGCTGCTCCATTTGCATGAAAATGTTTTTGTTGCTCTGTATTTAAAAACAAACATAAAATCTGAATTATTCACCTCATTTGGTTCCACAAACGATCCAGCACACATATTTAGAGGCTCACTTTGGGGCACAGAAGTCCTGGTTTGTGGAGTGTTAGTTTAATTCAAGTTTGGTATGTTGCTTGCTACTGCAAAATGAGTTTTAAAAGTAATTTTTCATCAATGACTTTATTAGATAGATAGATAGATAGATAGATAGATAGATAGATAGATAGATAGATAGATAGATAGATAGATAGATAGATAGATAGATAGATAGATAGGGAAATGCACTGAAAAAAAGAGTTAACATTTTGTTGTTGATAAAAGTGCTAGATTAATTTTACTCTGGATGGAGTCAAATCTCTGAAAGTTTACTCTTAGCTGAAAGAGTTGGTGTCAAAAACAAGTGTTAGTCTGATGTCTCAGTAAATTAAATCCATGGGTGTCCCTGTAAGATCTTTAACTCTGAGCTTTTCATTGCAAACTCTGAACCTGTAAGTAGCACTTGTAGAGTCTATCATCCTGCCTTTACCCCATAACTGGACAAGTACCAACAGAAGCCACATCCACATCATGAAAACTGCAGTGCAAATGTTTCTTTTTCATATGCTCTATCCAAACAGGGAAACTTTATTTCCGCCAGTTTCCCCAATTAATACACAGTAATTGCATACAATGATGTTTATACTTTGAATGTTAATATAGAGTTAACACTTCAGCAGTTAAATATACACCCTCAGAGAGTACATTTCTATTACTACATAGAAGGGTTGTTCAAAAGTCACACTATTAGGTGTTACAAAGTTTTTTTTTTGCTCTAAGTCAAGAGTCTAAGAGTCAACAATTACATCTGATGAGAGTAAAGAGTGAAACAACACTTTGTGCTGTGGACTCATGCAGACGCTTTAGATGTTTTAATATTAACTCTGATTGTGTTCATTTGTCTGTGCAGATTTTGCTATGTAGACAGGCAGACAAATAGACAGATAGATGGATAGATAGACAGAATGAGACATTTTTGAAAAGCCTCTACTCATTATTTACAGTAAAACAAATTGTAAGAGCTGCCATGAGTCTCCTTTGAAATGAAACAAATCATCTGCTGTGTTCATTGTACTGATTGTTTTTGTCACGCTGGCTCAGGTTGTTCATCAAAGTGTTGGACATCGTCATCATAGGGAAGGATGTTTTTTGAGGTAAGATGTATTTTTCTCAAACAGAAACATTTTTCATAATTTCTTTTGCAAAATCAGACTATTGCACTCATGCACTGAAAAATGCTACAGGTGTTGACATTTCTGAAGAAGTTTAGTTTAAATTCTGAAAGTACTCGAGCTGTAGGATGCACCATTTAAGCAGAGATATTTTTGTTTTGACATATTTGGTGTTACAGTGGAGTCTAAGCTCAACCAACATTTGTAGTATTTCACCTGCTATGATAGTTTTAACATAGGCTTACGTTTTAACTCAAATCTTACACCAATCTCTGTGGAGATTTTCCCTGACACTAGATGTGAAGTCCTCTGTAATACTGTAGTGGTGTGTTAGTTTGAAAGGTCTTGTAACTCAAAGGATAAGAAGGAAAAGAAGATTCTGCTGGCTGTTTGGTATCTGTGTTTTTGAAGATAGATCACATACCTCAGAAATATCTGATGACTTGCTCAGGATTAATCTTTTTATTTTTATTAGTAAATAACATTTTAGCCAGTTAACAAAGTGTTATAAATTATGTCATGGAATTAACTGTGACTGAATGATTATTGGGGGAAAAAACAATATTGCAATTTTTTTTTTACTCCTGCAGTATCTATTGTTGTGTGTTACATGCTAAAAATCTATGAAGAACAATTTAAGTTGGATCTTTCACTCAGTTTTCTACAAATCCAGTTGCTCTTCCATTGCACACTACACACCTTTACTCAGAAATGTCCTTTTACAAAGTCTCAGGCAATGCATTCATCATGAACTATGAGTTGCCTTGCCCAGTTAAAAAGACTTTGTAAAAGAACACATTTCTGAATGCTGACTGTTGCATTTTTGCATGTTTTTTGGTCTGGCGCTAGTCAGTTTATTGGTATTTTTGGAGGGTCCTGCTCTGTATTTTTTCCTTGTTCACCATGCATGCCTTTGACACCAACTGTAATACATAGATACACACAGGGGAAGAAGAGGGTAGTCTGTTTTTATTAGTGTCATTACTAATATTTCTTTTTTTGAATGACAAAGAGTATTTCCATTAAAATGATTTCCAGAAGGAGAAAGAAAGAAAAATGTCTTACAGTCCCCATTTAACACTGTCACACCATGAACTGTAACACTAATGTATCTATGTAGATTACAGCTTGTTGTCTTGTTCATGATACATGCAGTTAACACAACTTGTGTTCTGTTCTCTGAGTAGACCCACTGATAGTGACATTGGTTTGATTTTTTTGTAGTTCATCAAGGAAAAAAGATGACTGGCAGTTTTGCTTTCCATTAAGTAACATATAAATGGCAGCATGGCGTACTTTGAGTCATGTGACAAACATTGCATATCCTGTGATGTGTTAAATGCAAATGTGCACATTGCTGTTGTGTTAACCTTTTCTACTCAGTGTCACTGTTATTTTACTCCAGATGTTGGTAAAGGCTGTAGGCTGTGGGCTTTAGGTTTTACCTAATAATTATATTTTTGTTGTTGTGTAGCACTTTACTGCAGTTAACACAGGTTATTTCAGCTGTTCAAAGGTCAGACTTGTCTATTCAAATGGTCACTATGTATGATCTTGAGGCAATAATCTCATACTGTGACTTGGACAACAAGCATGACAGAGCATATAGTTGACCCTGAATTCACATTATGAGCAATATGGTGCTGAGGAGGGAGTGGTGGCAACAAAGATGGCAAACAACTCACTGTATTTACAGTATTATATTTCACCTGTCCCTCTAAATAGCAAAATACCAGCTGCCCAGCATGCACTGATTGAAGGGAATGAGAGCTGACACTGATTGGTTTAATCGATGTTGCACCCAAAATACACCCATGTATAATCAAGGCACATAATCCGTCCTACTTGTGCCGTGCACCTGTTTTTGCACCACAAATTTGAGTCATCGAAATAGCAAATATAGACTGTATGCCCCAAACTGCTGTGTGCCACACGCTTCGGGCAATGGACGCCGTCAATATATAGTATCTCACAAAAGTGAGTACACCCCTCACATATCTGCAAATATTTTATTATATCTTTTCATGGGACAACAGTGAGGAAATGACGATTTGATACAATGTACAGTAGTAAATGTACAGCTTGTATAGCAGTGTAAATTTACTGTCTCCTCAAAGTAACTCAACATACACCCATTAATGTCTAAACTGCTGGCAACAAAAGTGAGTACACCCCTATGTGAAAGTGTCCAAATTGGGCCCAAAGTGTCAATATTTTGTGTGGCCACCATTATTTTTCAGCACTACCGTAACCCTCTCGGGCATGGAGTTCACCAGAGCTTCACAGGTTGTCACTGGAAATCTTTTTCACTCCCCCATGACCACATGACGGAGCTGGTGGATGTTAGAGACCTTGCGCTCCTCCACCTTCCTTTTGAGGACGCCCCACAGATGCTCCATAGGGTTTAGGTCTGGAGACATGCTTGGCCAGTCCATCACCTTTACGCTCAGCTTCTTTAACAAGGCAGTGGTCGTCTTGGAGGTGTGTTTTGGGGTTGATATAATAAAATATATATATATAGATATATAGATAAAATATTTGCAGATATGTGAGGGGTGTACTCACTTTTGCGAGATGCTGTATGGCCCACAATGTAAATACACAGCGCTGATGTTCCCCAGCATCTTTTTCCCATTACTCACAAATGTGTTAACGCACACCCGGGGTCTCCTGTCACTGGTCTTCAGGTCCCCTGTGATTTAATATGTCTTTCTCTCTGTTGCTCTCTTCTCTCCATTATCTCTCTTGTGTTTCCCGTTCTCCTGATGCTATCATTCCTCTGCTCCACACACTGTGGATGTCCTTGGGGGAGAACAGGCTGCAGGTAAATAACGCCACAGTCTCACCCATCTTCTGATGTCCCTCCAGAATCTGAGATACGCAGACGATGTTCAACCAGCGCTGTTTTTTCCTTCATCATGTTTATTCTGTGTGAGCAGGTGGGGTTCAGATGAAGTTGACCCCCCGACTGATTGTTTGTCCTCTTGAGCCTTCTCTCTGATAACTGTTATCCTTCCTCTCTGAGAGGTACGCCAATAGAATACTCAATGTGTGTGTTTGCGTTTGCATGGTTAGGATGAAGGCTAAAAGACAAAATAAAATATTGGACTGGGGGTTGTGGGTTGAAAACTCAGATGGAAAAGAGACATTTTAAAATGTGAATGTGTGTGGGTGGGTGCTCATCCTGTGTACGCCCCTGTCCTTCCATCACTCACACATTAATATGCTGTGTATCTTCAGTGGCCTCTAAATGATGCTCACCCACAGAGAGAAAATGTGATAATTTGCACGGTGTCAGCTCTGAACATACTGTGTGTTTGACAGTGACTTTTAGAGCGTGTGTGTAAATGTGGGTGACTGAGGCAGGGATAAAGCGGAAAACAAGATGAGAGAGAAGCGAGGCAGAGAAAGAGATTGAGATAAATTGTGAGACGCAGACGAGGATGCTGACAGATTTGAGATCATAAGAAATCCACTTTGTCTAAAGTTAATTTTGAAGATAAAGAACTTTAAAGAACATCAGCTGTCATTATCCATGACCGTTTCACCTCTGCTTGGATTGTTTCATATCATTTTTATAATCAATTCAACTCATTTCCAGCGGTCCTCAGTGGCTGAATAACTTTAGTTTTTGACAAAAGTAGCTGAGCATATATGAAAACATTTCCTCTGAACATGCAAAACATCACGGACAAAAGTGCCTGACAAGGGCTTTTACTTCTCAAAAATGAAAGAATTTTCTGTATTTGCATTTGCGTTCTTGAAAACTCCTTACAGTTTCAGAACAGCCTTTCCCTAAAAACCCTCCAGAGTTGTCCTTTCACACATGTCCTGCATCACAGAAAATTTCCCCAGTGTAACACTGATTAGTGTTTCCCACAGAAACATATTATACCTGGTGTTTGGTGGGGGATAGATTGGGGTCATCCCACCCAGTTTTATCTTGTAAGATTATGTTTGTGCTTGTCCCTGCATTTTCTTTTCACAGTCCACCAGAAACATGTTCTGTAAAGAGACTCGGATAACTTGTTTTAAAAGCCTTACTCAAATTCCATTATCACAGAGGGTGAACTGCCTTTGAACTTAATTTTATTTGTTCTTTTTGTAACAATGACAAAACAACAGTACAGGCGTTTTACTCCTTTTATCCAGCACTACAGAATCATAAGGTGTTTACTTTACATAGACATTTTATAAATTTTAGGAATAGTAACATTAATTATGAAGGGCAAATTATACTTAAATTTAGATATAATTCCCTTTAAATATGATATTGTTAACATAATTTCTGTGAAACATAATAACACATCATCAGCATAGAGAGATATTTTATGTTTCTCCTTAAATAGCAGAAAATACATCACTGATCATAAATTCTCATTTTAATGCTGTTGCATTATTCAACATCAGTCAACTCTACCTTATAATCATTATAGATGTTCATGTAAATATTAGATTAATTACTCTTTTCTTGACTGTTATTGATTATACTTCTGCAGTTATATAGACATGATGATCCTCTTGAAAGCTAGATGCTGCATCTCAAGGGGCTAACCTCTAATAAATTTATGTTCAGCAGAGACAAATATGATGAGGACAGATCTATGACTGGCCCATGGATCTGTCACTACCTTCAGTTCTTACTTTAGTCCTCTTGTCTCTGTCCATCTAATGTCCTTTGCCCACACACCCAACACAGTTCAACATGAGACATGTTAATGTAAGCCCCCTATATGAACCTTCCTGTAATTTGGTTGGCCCAGTGCTGTGCTCATGATGGATTCATGTTGGGTTTGGATATATGTATGTGTATATATATGTATATGTGTATTTCATATATGTATATATGCACACGTGTCTATATGTGTATCTATAAAATGAAGAATTTGTCTTCAGCCTGCTCTATTGTAAAATGTCCTGAGATAACACTTGTTATTAATTAGCACTATGCAAATAAAGATTGATTGATTAAATGTCACAATTCCTTTTATACTGCTTTCATCTCTAATGAGCTGTGCCAGTGGTTTCATATAATTGTTTATTTAGGGGAATTGTTTATGTCATGTCGGTATATGTAAGTATGTATGTATGTATGTATGTATGTATGTGTATACGTGGTTGTATATGTCTATGTACATGTGTATATGTGGGTGTATGTATATGTATGTATTTAAGCATATGTATGTATGTATGTATGTATGAATGGATAGACAAATGTATATGTATGTATGCAAGTGTGTATGTGTATGTATGTGTATGTGTATATACATGTATATGTATATACATATGTATATATAAGTATATATGTACGTATGTATATGCCAGTATAATATATATATATATATACATATTTATTTTCTCTTTGAAGGTTAACTGACTGGATTAGATTCATTAATTAGCAGTGGAGAAGGGGTGGAAATTAAAAAAGTTTTTAGTTCACTCCACTCCTTTTTGAAATGTAAAAGAAGTCAAACTATGACAGTTTGTTTATATTTTGTTTTTGGATTGTTTGCTCGAACTGCAGAATTTCCATTGTGGTGATTTTCTGTTTGTCCGAACATTCTTTTCATTTATTATTTTCTTTTCTTTTACATTTTCAAAAAAAAAAAAATAAATAAAAAATTCATTCACTCACTAAAATAAAGGAGTAATAAACAGCAGCTGTGATGGATTCTCCGTTCCAGTGTAAACCACCCTGATATATAACTGTTAACTTTCACAGCAGACTGTGGGACCTGATCAAGTGTTTGCATCCAGTTTTCAAAGCCAGGGCCGACTCTAAGTAGTTTTAAAGTTTGAAATACATATCTCAGTGACACACAGTCCAGTGTCTGTTTCGCATCTAAGGAGATAATAAGCTATTCTTCCTTCATGTCAACATATTTTAACTATGAAGTACTCCAACAGGACAAACCCCCACCAAGGCATTTCCAACACTGTGGGGCGAGTTGGTGTCAAAACTGTGGACAACTGCCCTATCTTGCACTGTTAACAAATTGTTGAAAGAATTCCTGGATCCACATCTGAATTCAGATCACTACCAAATTCTAATCACCTCTCCCTTGTGAAATCATAAACTTTTCCTGAAAATGTCATTAAAATCTGTCAAGAACTTACTCTGTTTTATGAGAAAAATGGGGAAAACTGCCCTGTCTCTCAATGTTAACAAATCCTTTAGAGGTCCCATGTTCTGGTGTTTTTGACAGTTTACATTGCGTTTTGGGTGTCTATGAAGCAAGGATTTTTTAACATTTGAACAAAAGAATTAAAAATTTCATCACTGTAGAGGAATATTTGCATATCCTGATCCCTCCCCTCTGGAATTGTTCGAATCTGAGGGGGTGGGAGGCTGTGATAATGAGCTCTGCACTGATTGGCTGCCAAGACGTCTGATTGGGGGGGGGGGTTACAAACTTTCAAAACTGTGTCTGCCTTTGATAAGTGAAAAACACATATGTAGATGGAGGCTGTATTGCTATTACATAATAAAACCCAGTAGGTAAATAACTGAACCTTCTCAGGGACATTTTCTTTAAATAGGTATAGAACAGTGCTCCACGAACTGGGAGTTAGGGAAAAGTTGTCATGTTCTTCAGCTCTCCAAGCCCTTTCTAAAAACATTTAAAGCAAAAAAAAAAAAACATTTTGCAGGACATGGGATCATTAAAAAATCCTTTATCAGCATCCAGATCACCCCAAAATCTAATGGATTGGTCCTTGCACCATTTCTGACTTATCCCCTTGTTGTTATAACACCTTTTCAAAGTGATTGCTGAAAAATAACCTCCCCCTCTTATTATTTATTTCTTCTAACTGGCCTCTGTACTTTTTCCTAACTCGCCTTTGGTCTTTTCAGAATTTTTCAAGGGCAGTGTTTGGAAAAATTCTGCAGAAGGTGAAAAATCCTCAATTTGTGTTCTTACATGGTGCTCACCTGGAATACTCAGGAGTTCGGTGCAGTCGAAAAAAGCTTATGACTTAAAAGTATTCTTGGAGAAAATGATCCTCAAGGTGGGATTATTTTTTTCATCCTCTTGTACCCAGCTGTAGAGTGAACTTCAAATAACAGCGTGAGAATATTGTTTGTCTTAGCTCTTATGGTACCAGAGGCTTTCCCAACAGTAAACAACAAAGAATTAGAGTACTCGCTACTTTATCTGCACCTCCTGAGGCATTTAATCCTCCTGTTCAATTAAAGGAAGAGATTTGTATGCATAGACAGCATGGAGGATTTGGAGCACTGCAAAAAATATAATAACACGCTGTGTCAATTGGCTGCAGGTAGTTTAGTTTTAAAATAGCATGTGGATTATGTCAAATCTGGGCCTTGCTTTATTCTGTACAGATGTGGAGAGTCTTGGTGAGGGTACATGTCATGTTTTATCATTTCATTTTTATTTATTATCAGGGATAAGTCTTCCAGTACCTCAGATTAACACTGACTGTTTAGCTCAACATATGAAAGTATCACAAAACAAGAATCAATAGATCATGAAAATAAGCAAGCTGGGCCATTTGTAGTTTAATTATTTAAATACCACTTTGAAAATTAACAGCTTTATGCCTTTGCAGGGTATACAAGTGCTAACAGTTAAAGCACAGGTCAGGGCTTGGGTGTTTTTGTGGTTGTGTGATTTATAAAATCTTATGGCAAGAGATGAGCATGAGGCCCAATGACCTTGGTCTTCGACTTCATACCTCCAAAATATAGAATACGTTCCATTTACCCTGCAACTGGGAATCTGAAAGTAGGAATTACATCTCATCCAAATGAAATGTGTTCCGGTTAAGAGCTGGTATAGTTGGGGTAAGTAAAGATCATCTCACCTCCCAGTATTCTAATCAAAGGGGGTTTTCCTAGTAAAGAAATTTGCAACTTCCGAGATCAACTGAAACGCACCAATAATCAGTTCCTTTTTGAAACATACTTGAGATTTTCACAAAGTTTGACAGAAATCCCTCAAGGACTTCTTAAGATATCACATTCATAAGTAAGGCATGATCATTAGGCCCAAGAGCATTTAAGCTTGTCCCTCCAAAATCTTGTTAGTTCATCCTTGACTCAGGATGGACATTTGTGCAGTGTTTTAAAGATTACTTTTTCAGCTTTTCTGCCTTTATTGATAAATGATAACGACAGAAGATAAGAGTTGGAAAGGGGGGGAAGAGCTGGGAACGACGTGCTGTAAAGGGCCTATCACCACATTTGTGCAGAATTTGATGAAAAGCTCTCAAAGCATTTTTTGAGAGAAGGATCAAAACAGTGGTTTTACATTATGCCTTTGACTTTGATTTCCAAAATCACATCAGCTTTACTGAGAAACTACGTTCACAAGCAAAACATAACCAGAAGGCCCCATGAACTTTCCTTTTGACCTACAATCTCAAAAATCTAATCAATTCATCTTTGTGTCATAATGGACATTTATGCAAAGTCAACATCACTAATGCTCCATCTAGTTTTAGAGTACCCCTGATACAGCTGTATTCTCTCTCTGTCTGGGACGCTCTGTTGGAGCTCCTGCTTCTTTAAGACTCCCTTGCCCATCTGGGCCTGGTCCGCTCTGATTGGTTGACAGGCCCACTCTGTGGTAATTGGTCAGGTCAGTGCTGCTGGGTGCACTGCTTTCAGCTGAACTACAATCTGTTTATGGTCTATGCTTTACACTGAAATTTCCAGCCCCTGCCAATGGACTTAAACTAACAGAAAATATGGTAGAAAGTCACACTGGTAGGTTTACTGGGGGTTGGGGAACAAGCCTTTTCAAGGAGCTACTGGCGGGATAAAAGAGGGTGAGAGAGAGAAGCCCTGACACATGGACCTTTTGTCTTGTTTACATCACGAGGAGGAGACATACTTAACACACTAAAGGGCATATAAAGGTCCAAAGAGTACGATATGGGCTCTTTGAGGATTCTTGTGATATCACCTCTGCAAGTGCCCTTCACAAGCAAAGATGGCCAAACGCCTCTGAGCTCTCTCCATGACTTTGACCTTGTATTTACGGCCTTCAATGCCTGATCAGTTCATCCTTGAATCAGAGTGGACTTCAGTGCAAAGCTTGAAGAAAGTCCCCTTTGTATAATTATATTCACAAAGGTTGATCATGATAATTTATGACCTTCAAAATCTAATCAGTTAATCCTTGAATCCAAGGATTCTTCCTGGGTGAATATTTCTTTAAAAGTTTGAAGAAAATTCTACAGAGTCACTTTAACACGTCTCAGAAGATCTGGACTGTATCGTACCTGTGTCTCTCTCTCTCTGTGTAATCAGCTTTGAATTCTCCTCATTCTCTCAAGCAACTGGCTTTTTGGGTATAATTGGGTATAATAGATTTTTCCCTAATTTTTAATCTATCTTCCAGGAATATTTCTGCCATGATATTTGTACATAATTGATCATCCAGTATAATTTATGACTGATAATACTTTTACTTTCTACATCTGAATGTGCTGTAGTTAAAACCCCCTTACAAATGTATAAATAAGTAAATTGTGTGTATTGAGGAAACATATGAAAACATTTCCTCGGCTGTGCTAGTTCATAAAATGCAAGACTTACATAGCAGATGGCCTCTTTTTGCTCATTATTCTGCAGGCTATTTACATTTCTTACTGTTCATTATGCAACAAGCATTATGTGTGAGGATGCTTGACCTGCTGCGATTGCTGTAAGCATCTTGCAACAGTCTTACTCTCCTCATTCTCTCCTTCTCCCTCTCTCCCTCTCTCTCTCTCTCTCTGTTTCACTTGCTCACTCTGCTCTGGGCGGCTTCACTGAGAGCCAAGGTCACCCAAATTGATTCAGTTCCTCTCAGAGTGCACAGATTCTCCACCAGGGCTGTAATTGCATTTCTGTACCAATCACTTTAATGAAAATCACTGTAATCTAATGCAAAACACACACATACACACACACACACACTCACAGGAGCTCCCCTCTCTTTACATGTAATATTGTTATTGGATGCCATGATCATAGTAAATAAAAGCTAACTAAAATAATTAAAATAACTATAAAGTATGTTGGAATGTGATTGATAAATGACCCTTCATATTACAACAGGTTGACATGTATGGGCTGAACATCTGAATGACGCACAGATTCTTACTTTCTATAAAGCTGTTCTTTCTGAAGAATTTATTTTTACACGGAATAGAAATATTCCAGACAAATCCAGATCGCTACTCAGTTTATCTGGAGTCAAACTTCATACCTCAAAGAAAAAGAAGATAACATAGAAGAAGGTGTTACATATCTTATTGCATCTCATTTCCTTGGATTTTAATATAGATCTGGTATAAATATTATCTGCTGATGTTTGCAGGAAAAAATTTCTGAAGACTTAATGGCTGACAAAATATGTATGCAGAAGGCAAGGGCAGGCTCTTATTTGCCAGATTTATTACAAGAAATTCCTTTCACATAATTATATTGTGCAAAAACAACAAAGACATTCAGAAGAAGTTCATTTCTGTTGTGAAGCACTCTGTCATGTCCTGTAAAGCAGAAAGCTGCCCAGTGTCTTCCCACCATGATTGATGAGTTAGCGGAGAAATATTGATCTCGCAGCTGCTGTTATTGAAGATGATAATCTCTAAACAAAAATATCAAGCAATTTTCCACCCTTGGTTAACAAAAGAATCAATCAATCCTAATTTGCACAAGATTAAAGTTTCTCCTTCCAAAAAAAAAACTATCAAAAACAAGATAACAAACTGAGGGAGTTTTTATGATTTACTTTTTGTCCTCAGCAGATGGTTCACTGATTTTCTATTAATAATCAGGAAGAACCATTTCAGAAATCTTCAAACTAAGAAATTTGTTCCCCGTCAGAAAAGGACCAAGGCAATATCAGCCATCATAGAGAAGGAGATAAGATATACCCCATGGACATGTGAAACAGTCCTTATGGAGTGTCAGGTCACTGGTTAACAGATGTTAAGAGAAAATTGTGGTAAACTATAAATCTACATTTGAAGTAGATGAACATGGAACCCTAACACCGCAGAATTTCACACTGGGAAGTCTGAATCCTTAACCTTGCAGTGCAAATGGACCTGCCTGATTCATTGTCTGAAATCAATCAAATCACATATTTCTGTGGCGGATATATGGAACTGTCCGTCTGGTGTGGCATGTTATAAATCTCTTAGAATATGACTAAACTATGTTATAAATGGAATATGTGTTGTCAGGGTGCTTCTGTGTGAAGTTTGCATGCTCTCCGTGTGCATGCACAGGTTATCTCCTGGTACTACTTCCTCTAACAGACTGAAACATGCCTGTTAGGTCAGTTGGCGGCTCAGTACATGTTATCTTTAAACAACAAAACTATTCATCCCATAATCTAGAGATAAAGCTGGTTTTCTCCTGGTCACAGGATAATCCCTGGCAAAAACAGAATGAAGATCACTGTGACAGATTCAGACAAGAACATGCCATGCCATCATTGTTCACACTAATGAGGAAAGTTGAGCCATTTTACTTATTTGTGTATTTATTTTGATGCTAGGCCTAAACAAAACAATCAGAGTTTGCCCATTATCCTGGAAAGGTGGAAAATGGATCTAGGGCTCCCCTATATAAGCCTCAATCTGCTGAGTCATTATTGGCTGATGGGTCCAGTGTGTTAGATTGGATCAGGACAGACAGATGCACACATACTCATGAATGCATTTACAAGGCTGCATGCATAATTCCCTCCAGGCATCATAAAGAATTTACAAATGCTCAGAGCTGTTTCAAACCACCAATAAGAGTATTTTCAAATTGCCACATTAAATCAGTGGATATTTCACTCTTTCAAGGTGTCCATGAAAATCTCCAACTTCTGGATAAACAGACAAAGAAGGTCTTTCAGCATAACTGATCAGTTATATTAGTATGACTCCCTTTACAGAGTATACAGTTTATTGTACTCAATCAATCAATCAATCAATCTTTATTTGTATAGCGCCAATTCATAACAAGTGTTATCTCAAGACACTTTACAATAGAGCACAAAGCTCTTCATATTATGGATACACATATATGCATAGATACATATATACATATAAAAATACACATATACATATATATACAAATATATACATCCAACACCCAACATGAATCCATATAGCCAATCATGAATCCCTCCATCATGGCGGCAAGAAAAAACCTTCTGTTAAGCAGCAGGAAATCTTGAATGTGGACCCCAGTCTCATAATGAACAGCAAATCCACACGATGCTGTGTTGGGTGTGTGGCAAAGGGAGGGAGGTAAGTGGAGACAAGTGGACTAAAGTAAGAACTAAAGTTAGTGACAGATCAATGGACCAATCATAGACCTGTCGCCGTCACATTTGTTTCTGCTGAAAACAAATTTATTAGAGGAGGGTCCTCATGTCTGTGTGGTTGTGGTGAAAAATTTATAGAAGTATAATCAATAAAAGTCTTACTGGAAGTAAGAATTTATGGTAGTGATGAACTCATGGGTGCCCAGACCACAAGTGCATCCCTACCATATTTGTCTCCGTTAAGTATAAATGTATTAATGGTAGACCTCTTGAGATGTGGCATACTCAGTTTTACTTTGATAAGACAAGTTCAGCTGTTGAATTGAGATTTACTAAAACTAATGTACATTAGTTGTTATCACTGGAAAAATGGGTTAGAATAAAGTGCACCCATGTACTTGAACTCAGGGCTGCACAAGTTACTAATGCTGTTGTTAACTTCTATATCATATTGTTACACACGGCATGTCTTCATCTCTTACTGTTGCTTAAAGGCATTAGAGTGAAGTATTTTTATCTGCTTTCCCACGGGGTCAGAGGTTAAATGGTCTAGTGCATTATCTGATTATCAAAAAGAGATTATAAAGGTATTGAAGTGTCAGGATGGAAGATGATTCACAACAGCCCAGCAAACATGCAGACATTTTAAATATCTGTTTCCTGTGACAGTAGTAGTTCCTGGGGGTTTTAGATCTCAAATATAAGTTGGTTAGTAGCAGGAGTGTTAGAAAATATTAACGCACAAATAGATCCCAAAAATTTGCAACATAATACTGTAATGATATTTTAGAGCACTATTGTGATATTTGATTACTTTTTTAAAAAAAAGCTGAAATTCAAATGTTTGTTTTGTATTTTAGTGCAGCCTCCAGGCACTTGTTGGCATGAGACATTTAGTCATTTGACTCTCACTCTCAGTAACAGTAGTTGTTTATGTCACTGAGACACACAATAAAGTTTAAAAATGTTGCAGGGACCATGACTTAATTCGATAATACTGATCTGAAACTGTATTTTAATTCAATTCAACTTCAAATTTATTGTTGGGCGGCACAGTGGCGCAGCAGGTAGTGCATGTGCCTCACAGCAAGAAGGTTGCTGGTTTGATCCCCGGCCTTTCTGTGTGGAGGTTGCATGTTCTTCCTGTGCATGCGTGGGTTCTTCCTCCAGGCATTCGACTTCCTCCCACAGACCAAAAACATGCTCATTAAGTTGATTGGTGACTCCAAATTGTCCTTAGGTATCAGTGTGAGCATGAATGGTTGTCTGTCTGTCTACGTGGCCCTGCAATCGACTGGCGACCGGTTCAAGTGGTACCCCGCCTCTTGCCCAATGACAGCTTGGATAGGCTCCAGCCCCCCCGTGACCCCGAAAGGGATAAACGGTATAGAAAATGAATGAATTTATTGTCCTTCTGTTAACACCAAGGTAACAACAAAATGAGAAGGCGTTTCTGCAGGATCACAACAAAATCAAATTCATTCATTCATACATCGCACTTTACAATAAAAAAGTATAGCTGGGTTAAAAAATGCCATGACATAGTTAAGGTAGTACGCACTGGATGAATAGGTTTGAAGTACTCTGGATAAAAGGATAAATAGATAAAGTGCATCAGTTAAAATATAGTGCAAGTGAGGCCGGGGCAGAGATTTAAGACACTGGTGTATTTAACAGCCGGACAGCATGTGGCAGGAAGCTGTTCAGCAGCCTGGAGGTGGAGCATCTTATGCTGCAGTAGCAAACAATATTGTGGGCTCCTAATACACTAAATGTTTTAAAAAGTGACTTAAGTGGGAAAAAAATCATGAAATATTGCCCTGTTCATAGTACATCATGATAAATCCTACCGTCTTCAATGTATCACAATACGTCAGATTCATGTTAGTATACACCCGACCAAACAGACGATGCATTGCCTCGTGATCATACCAGCCGTGTCTCTATATGAACTCTAATCAAAACTGATGAGTGACAGGAAAGTCCCCCACGCCGTATAAGCCTTTAAAGACAGGAACTGCTCTGGAAAAAAAGTGTTTGAGCCAGAACTTATAAATGTTCATTTCAATTGTTGAGCTGGCATTTAAATATGAGGTGTTTATGTGGCCTCTGGTGCTTCAGCGCTCAGCCTCTGTTGGACACATGAGGAATTGCAGCTTCTTAAACCTTTTGCAAGGCTTTAATTCTGACACACATAATCTTTTCTTTAGCATCCCCCCGTCTCTGACATCTCTTTTCCTTTCATTCACTTTCTCTACTTCCTTCTGTCCTTCCCTAAATCTTGCTTACTTTGCCGACTTGACTTTTTGTTTCTTTTTTACTGTGCATTTCCTCCCTCAGCTTCTCCTGCTTTGCAACTCTGCATCATCAGAGGATTAACTCAACCTTCTTTGACATGAGATTCAGCTTATAACCTCTTTTGGTGTCTTGTTGGAAAAATATTGTCGACAGTGGCACAAGATCAAAAAGGATAAAGATTTTAAAAAAGTAAGTTGTCAGAAACTTTATAATTGGATTTTTGAACCGAGTCTATTTCCATTAGGGAGAGCCAGTCGATGAATCTGTCTGTCGGAAAGGTGAGACTCTGGAGGACAAGTTAGAGATTTCAAAGTAGATGTGAGGATATTTTACTCTCTGTGTAAGTTTGTATTGTTCAAGGTCATTTTATTTTTGTTCATGTTATGTTTCAGTATAGAACTATTTTATTTCTTTTATCTTCCTGCTGTTTGTATTCTGCTTTTACCCCATTAAGCTCTTGAATTGTATTTTTCAGTACTGTACCAAGTACTGAGGTCTTCGTCATAATTCATTTGGTGCCCTCTATTCCTCTATGATTTTTTCTTTATCTGCTCACCCCTCTCCTTTATGTCCTTTATGATAGGGCAACCGAGATGATTCAGCTTGTTGGAGATTTTTGTCCCTTGTTTTCTTCGCCCGATGCTCTGTTTTGTACATAATTTATTTTATTTAAGTTAAAGGACCCCTCTTTATGATCCCCTGTGGTGAGAGGGCTGGGAAGAAGGGGTGCTGCTGCCAGAAATCCTGGACCCCATGTAACCATTACACAAGGTCCATCCACCACAGCCCCAACCCACCGTGCTCAACATCTGTAACTACACCTTCATAATACCAAAATACAAAAAGACAAAAGAGAGTAAGTGCTTACAGACTGCTCTGTGCAATAGCAAATTAAGGCTACCCTAAAGAAAAAAAATTAAATATAATTTTTACATTTTCCAGGAAAAAACAAGAATTTTGTTATCATAAAGTCTAAATTTATCAGAAAGTAGACTGAGATTATTTAAACATAAACACTCTAAATGTTTGAGTTTAGAAGTTGTAAATTTATGAGAAAGAAATTAACAACATTTTATCATTATACCAAATAAAGCTGTTTGGCTTGTATCAAATTATCCTTCTTACTTTGACTTTTATATAAAGAAATTTTAGTGCTTTTAGCTCAGAACCATCATATTATCATTAGCATACATATTTTGAAGAGACATGTCTCTAACTGGAGCTACTCAGGAGAAAACAACACTGATGAAATACAGTGTCCTCCAGAGCTATTTATGATTCTCCTCATAACTCCAAGACTTCTTAAAACAGAAAATTCAGTTTTCTTTTTGGAATATTCACAATTTTATAACCTCATAATTTCATTTATTTCTTAAAATATAAGATACTTTTTAAAAATTGTATTTATTACCTCCTTCTGGGATTTTTTTTTTTTTTTTGGCTATATTTGTCCGCGTGTTTGTCTGTCTGTCTGTCTCTATGGCTGTGAGCAAGATAAGTCAAGTTCTCAATGGACTGTGATTCAACTTTCAGAAAATGTTGGTCATGACACAAGGACGAAGAGCTTGTGTCATGACCAACATTGGCTAGATTGTGCAGGTGATGTGAGTATGAATGCAGGTCCATAAACTTTTTTAAGGATTTATTAATTGTACCATATAGGGGACTTTTCCACATTTTCATTAATAACTCGGCTAACACTGTTGGAAATGCCTTGGCAGAAGATTTTGCCCTCTGAGCACCTTTAGTTTTACTTTTTTTTAAGAACTAAACTCTGCTGATCCCTGCCTCTTGTCTCATCATCACATAGATGCAGATTCTTACAGCCCAGCTATCCTGTTTAAAGACAAGATAACAGCTTTAAAAGTAGAGAGGCATGCTGTACCTAAAGATGCAAACTCTTTAGTTTTCCTTGTAGCCCAGGCATGTTTCTAGAGTTTGGATCATTTCAAAGCATTTTGATGTGCACTCAGTACTAGACTAACCTGACACTCCAGATAGACTCTTCAGCATATATTGTTCAGAATAAATCTCACAGTCCTGATTACAGATGTTGAAAGGGGTGGATCCAGCTGCACAGCAAGGTTATTACAAGGCCTGTGCTACAAAAAATCGATATGATACTCCTTAGTGATATGTTTGTCAATACCAATTTAACAGAATCAATTTGGCCAAATGCTGTGACAGCTGTTGATAAATACAGCTTGGCTGATATCAGCCAAGGAGTGGATTAAAAAGCAGAAGCCAATCTAAATGATGTAATGTATGCTCCAAACTTTAAATTACTTCTTAGATCTCTAAAGACCTGAAATTTAATTGTCTTAATTTGTGAGATCCTTGAAACCTTGTCCTTGCTGTTTCTGTCACTACGAAGAAGAGCAGAAGTTGTTGGGTATTCTAAAAGGCATCAGTATCCACGATATACACGTATTGCAATAAGTATCATCAAGGCTGCTCATAAGGGGGGGTGAAGGGTAAAGTCCCGGAGTCATGGAGGGGTTCCAAATGATGAGCAATTATTTAGACCATCCTAAATTTAAGTAATGATTTTGATTTTTTTTACCAACATGTTAACCTGATTAGTCTCCATTGTCTATTCTAGGCATCAGATTTTTTTTTAAATCATATTCATTTCTTATTGTTGCCTGTTTCAGGATGAAAGCCACCTCTCATTAAAGGTATGATGCTATATTTTTGTAATATTAACATCATTGGTTGAATAATTGAAGCAAACTATCATGACAGTTGTGTCAGTGTACCACTAGGATATGTGCTGTTACTGGGACCTGCAGCAAACTTTTCCAGTTAGCACCAAAACAGACCAGATCCAGGCCCAGGACGCAAGTTAACTCTAAAGATCCACGTGTGAGTGCTGATATTATCAGATCACATCTGGGGCTCATTTAAGAGGCATTTCAAGGGTACAGTCATTTCTGTGGGCAGGCCTGAATATGGTGGCCTCTGTACTGGGATCAACTGAGTCTGCTGGAGAATCCAAACCCCACTGAATACACATGGAGTTATGATTTTAAGCACTATTAAAGATTCAGAAATCCTACATTCATTTTATTAACCAGTTTATACAATGATTCTGATCAGTCAGTTTTTCTTATGTACTAATATATGTCATTAGGCATTCAGTAACCCCTCTTTTGAGCAAGACCAATGTCCTCCATTAAGTGTTTTAGAGCTTCTCTTCTGACCTGGAGTTATTTTTGAGTAGAGCAGTTAAGAGGCTGCTGAGATGTCATTTCCCTCTCTTTCTGTGTTTTTTTTTTCTTCATAAAACAAAGAAGACATGGAATGAGTAGAGTTGTGTTTCAAGGTTGATAAATAATTTAAAAAACCAATTACTTCGATTATATATGTGATTTTTTTTTTTTTTTAAATCTCTTAGAGCACCTGTCAGCCTTGAATATCTCCATGTACCGCATCTCTGCTGAGGCTACATGGAGCTTTTTTCTTTGCCATGAGAACTCAGCTTCGCAGCATCATTTATTATCAACACAATGCATAAGTCCACCGGCATATGAATGGTGCTAAATTGGTATTCTTGCCCTCTGTAAGCGGCATGAACCTCATGATGCACTTTAAATTCCTGGCTCTCCATTTCCATGGTCGATTTGTGTCCAGGTGTTCACCCCACAGCTTATCTTTTACAGCTTGAGAGTTCATTATCAGAATGAGCAGCCTGTTGATTTCACCCTCAAAACAGTACACTGTAAATGATGATGGTCTCTCGCTCCCTCCACTCTCACCCCACCCCTCCTCATCTCTCTTCCCCTCGTGTGTGTGCGCGTATCGGGGTGTGTGTGCGCATTCCTCCACAGGCTCTGGAGCGTCAGTCTGAGGTTGAGAGTCCGCGCAGAGAGGACACACACTCGGGCAGGAATCAACCATCAGTGTCAGCGCTACAACACAGACGAACATGCAGGTAAGACACAGATTAAATCCTCTTCTGTACAGCCCTCATGCGTAAACTCGATTGTTGATTTCTGTCTTTACGCGCATGGAAAACGCCAAAAGCGCCTCTTTAAGTTAATTCAACAGCGTGGAATTGCTCTCCACTGTACTTGTTGACCAAATCGATGCTTTGGAAAGAACCCCCACAACCACCAAAGGCTCATTTTTGCTCACTTTTTCTTATCATTTAGCCGAAAGCGGTCTTTAATGAGTGAAGTTATGTAATAGGAGCTCGGAGCAGACGCGTCCCCGCAGACGGTTTCCAGCAAAGTGTCACTCCGCATCACGTCTTCTCCTCCTTCTCTCTCTCCGGCGATTTTACGCGTGTTTCTGCGCTTAATCCGTGAGATTATTTCCCACTCTGTGCTGGAGACCTCGTCATGTAGCTCCAAGTAATTCATGCGTGACTTCAAAAATCTCTAAATAGAGTCTGGTTCACTGGAAAATCCGCGCAGTCTGCCTTAAACCCCTAAATTCTAGGAAGGGGAGGGAGATTGTGGTTGTAATTCTGCTTCTGTGTGCTTGTTTGGCTCAGGGCACAATCTGAGTCTAAATCGGAGGTAATAGAGTGTGAAGTGAGAGGACAGCCCCCCTAAAGTGACTCCTAACGCCCCGAAGGCTCTGCTCATTAATGCTCCCAGGGTAATCTGTTCCTGGGTGAGTTTTCCCTCTAATGATGAGAGGATGGAAATGAGAGAAAAACCTGTTACAGCTGAGGCAAATTAAGAAAATATAAAAGAGGATTGCAGCAGCTCTGGTTAAGCTTGCACTCCTTTTAGAGCAGGGTTGGGTGACTTTGATTTTAAAGAGGGCCACATCAAACCAGTTTTCCTGACAATCGTTACAAATTGCTGGGTACTCGGGCAAGGCTGCCTATAAGAGAGGACGAAGAGGAGCACTTTCTGGGGCCCAGCCTCAAAGGAGAGCCCATACAGGTTAAGAAATCGTCCATCCTAAATTCAACCAGTTATAACCAGACTTCACTTTTAACCCCAATAACCACATTTCCTATAAAAGAAACAAAAATACACATTTATTTATGGGAGCCTCAGTTTAAACGTAGCCTGTTTGAAACAGGAAACCCTTTCGCTTAAAATTTTTGTGGTCTTTTTTCTATAATATTTTTTGAGGTCAGTTTTACTTTCAATGTTGGACCATTTTAACCTTTTGAGGAATGAGACAAAAGTTAAATTGCAGCAAATAAAGGATTAAAAGGGGAACGTCAGAAGATAGGACTCCAACAATAAGCTGTTTAAAGCCAGGCCAAAGATGTAAATGTTGATCAGAGGTAGCCACTAGTGTTCCGATGCACACCTGGAAATGGCCCTTATTGGGTCTTTCAGGGGCCAAGCCAATTTTTTGTGCAGCCCTGACTCTCGATACGATAAATATATATGGGAAAGGGAGCCCTGAAGGAGCATGAGCTTCAACACAGCATCTCAGACAGACTGAGAATAGAGCCAGATCAGGGGTTCGATGTGAAAACTGGAATGTTCTCTGAACATCGTTGATTTTGAACATGTTTTAGTCTTCAAACATGAAAACATGAACCAGAGTTAAGGCAGAATATGGGCTGTTTAAGTTGGCTTGATGCTTAATGCAGTTCATGTCTGTCTTTCTATTTGGGCTGACCTGATTGGCACAAATTGACACTAAATTGTCATGCTCTGGCTGTGAGCTTTACTATGAATAAACATGATGCGTATCTCCAGTAGAGCAGAGCAGAGTGATGCCTTTAGCACTCCCTTAAGACAGATTGCAGCATGGGATGTGTAAGACTGACTAGAGTGAGGACAGTTTACTGTTAAGTGTGGTGAACTGACTGAACACAGGGCAAAACACAACTTTGGGTGTTATTTTGAAAAATTAGAGAGCAAGAGAAGATGACAGACAGCTTTTGGGTAAAGCTGCATCCACACACTGTTGTTTTGGATAGCTGTTGTATAAGGGAAAGTCTATCTAAGTATGGCTTACAGAGCTAAGTTAATGTCAGTAGGGCAACACTGATGTTTTTTGGGCTACGTTGACATTTTTCTTAAAAATTTTGGATGTTTGATCCAACACTCTTGTAAACGCCAGCAAGAGTTAACCTCCACTAACCTTTGCTACCCTCAGTTACAGCTGTGGTGATCTCTGATGGTGAATGTTGCGGCCCGCCCGCCTGTAGTTCAACATCATCAGCTCTGTCGGGTCCAGCTGCTTCCTCTTCAACACTGGACTCCTGTTGCACTACTTGTGCTACCCTTTTGGAGGGGACATCTTATGTCCTTCAGGCATGGTGTTGGAATACTGAGACCAGCTGCAGTTCTTCATGGTAAAATTGCGTATACGTCTGCTTTATATGGTGATCGTTGTGCGATGTCACAATGCGTTTGTACAAAGTTCAGCAGCACCAGGCTTCAATAGGCAGAAGTTTCCCAAAGTTAAGCGCTACCCATGTGTCACATCTACATTGGTGAACGTTTAAAATACGCCTACACTCATTCAGGGGGCCATTGGGAAATATCATACTTCACCAGTACAACATTTTTCTTAGCGTAAGATCTGTGTTGAACGCTGAAAAATTGACCCCAGAATGTTCCGTCTCTGAAATTTTGTTATTTACTAAATGATGGTCAGACTCCTGCTCTTATACATTGATGTATGAATGTGACATACTATGAAGTGACACTGGTCTCATGGAGGCACTCTGGTTTTAAGTTTGATCTGGAACAATGCAGAATAAGTTTCAGAATTTGTTTAGGCTGCGATTACAAACACAAGTGGCACAAGCCAGCTGCTCCAAAAGTGCATGAGCACATCGGGGAGTAAAAAAACAGTCGGGGGCGCATGTGGAGTATGGCTGTTTTTGCCTGAGGGAGACCAAATGACTGTGAAAAAAATTGATTTGAGCAAATGTAGAGCAAAAAGGAGTGGGATGTCATTAAGAGTGGAGGCTTGATGTACATGAAAATTTAAAAAAAAAAACATAACTAAAAGATGCACAACATTGAATTTGCCTGCAGCTAATATTTAAACATTTTTAGCGACTACCTAAAACATTATACACACAGTTTTAGCCATGCCTCTCTGTTGCTCTGTGTTGCTCTCTGTTAGCTGCTGTGAGGCTGTCTTGTTTGTCTTGTGATGTTTTTGAGCTCAAGCGCAATTCAGGCAGGGATGATGTGAGTGCTGGCCAGAGGCGGACTGAGGCAGAGGGGGAACAGGTTTAAGCATGGCACGGTTACTGGCCTTGTGTATGTTTGCTCTTAAAATGACAGGAGCTCCAAGGGAGCCTCTTAGATGGACTGAGAGTACAGCTGGATCAGGGGTACTCAGCTTAGAAGGTTTTTTGAACATTTGGGATAGTGAGCATACTATGGCAGAACAAAAGGGGGAGGAACTACAGCTTTAATGAATGATACAATATCGTTTATTAAGTCAAAACATTGAGTGATGATAGGGCAAGGCATTGTGGCATATTTGAACATTCTGCCTTTATTCCAGTAGATATACAGTATGCAATATATATAACTGATATTTAAAGCTGATTTACTGTAAAACAGGAGTCATCAACTATATTTGGACACAGGCCAGATGTTTTCTTTGGGCCCCCGGTTTTTAAATAAAGTGAAATAATAATGTTTTCACATTATTAATTGAATATGTAGACATTCTGGGTCTGTCATGTTCTCCATCTCTGGGTTTGACTCTAAAACTCGTACTCCTGGTTGAACATTTGCTCATAATGGCTGACAGGTGGATTTCTGTAAAATAGATCAAATGTAAAGTCATTAATGATAAACTTTTTTCTATTGCAGTTGTTTTTGTGGTTGTGCAAATACTTTAAGGGACAGAACAACAACAATGACCCTCAAAATCACAACAGATTTTCCTGATAAACAACATTTTCAGCCTTTATCTGCCAATATGGGTATTGTGGAGATATTGTGCATCTCTTTTCAAAAGTCAGTTTAATAATACAGGTCATGAGAGAGAGTATTGAAGTCTGTTTGTGAAGAAAAGTAAGTGTAAGATTTCTGTGCATTTGTCATTAACATCCCTCTAGGCAACAAAACAATAACTGTGCTGTATTGTTAAAACTGTAAAGCCCTGGATTTGATGGGATATTTTGGCCAATAGTGACTTCTTCGAGCACTGTGACTCAGCGTCTTGAGCCAAAAATTCAATTTTTGTTTAAATTTGGTGTGCATCCAAGAACTGTTAGGCCAGTGTGCCATACCATAGAAAACAATGGGTTTTTGTTTCTGTGTGATCTCCCATTGCTGTGGCTGTCCCTTCAGTAAACACACATTTATTGAATCCTTTCACTTTATGTTCAGATACAGATGTTGTAATACTAGTCAGTAAACATGTTGATCTGATCATAAATGTAAATGTTTGTGACTATGATTTCTGCCAAAATCTAGCAGCCTTACCCTTCAGATGAGAAATAAATTGGCAAACCTGAGATTCCTGATATATCCGTACACAGATACAAACGTGAGGTCGCAGACAGAGGAGAAATAATCTCCTCCTACACAAACTGAGACACACAAACCTCTGAAAGGATCCATATCTCAGTTAAAGAAAAGTGCTCGGATGAGAGAATGGAGCATGCTCTCTCAAGCTCCAATGAGGCTCACTCATCATTCACTTTATGGGTCAATACATCAGTCAGATAATCAATCAATCAATCACATGCTCATAATCAGCCAAGGTCTGCACCCTGGTCCTGTTTATTGCCAGCATCTGCATTTGTTGTTAGAATCTTTGACTCATTATGGCTGGTCTGGTTCTTTATTTTGGCTTATACACTTTTTAAGGCTGTGGGAAATGATAGTTTTAATTATCAAGCAATCTGTAGACTTTGATGAGAATCAATAAATCAAGCATTCAGATGGTCAGCAAATTCTAAAGAAAGGCCACCACATGTTCCCACAGCTGGTCATTACAATGAGAAATGGCATTTTTAAAAGAAAATTTAGGTAAAAATAAAAAATAGAAAATATTTAAAAACATGAAGATGAAACCTGCTGATTTTGCCTTTTTGGGGGGGACATTTTTACCTTTTATTTCCATTACTTGAAGAGCTGTGTATATATCTATGGATAGTGAAAAAGATTATCAGTACTTTACTTTACTCTCAGGTGATGTCTTTCATCTTTTGTACACATGCAGTATTGAAAATTCACAACAGGCAGAAGAAGTTTCATGATGGCAAACAACATATCCAAAGATGTTTGATTATTAATATCTCCAAGTACAGGGCTCTAGAGGGTGTGGACTGCCACACTGGAAGCTTTGCCCCTAAAAGTCTGCTTGTTGTGTGAAGAATGTAGAGCTCACCACTGTTATAGGGTGGAGAGTGGATTGTGAGGGTGGTAGGGGTGGAGAGGTCTAAAAGGTGCTTGGGGGGGCTTGGTTAGAGGATTTTGTATGTGATGCAGGACTTGACTGGCAGCTAGTGAAGGTGAAGGAAGGTGGGGTGCTTCAATGCTGGAGCCTGTCCAGGTAGCCTAGACAAGACTCCATTAAAGTCCAAACAGGAAGTGATGAAGGGTGTGAATATTCAATGTCATCATTAAATATTTGTTGACAACTGATGATCTGTGGTCAGACCTCACCATCAGCATCGTCTGAACTCCGTTTCTCTGTTTTTGAACTGTCTCGGTGTATGTGTGTAATGAGCTACCATGTTAATTAATGACTTGCGGCCAACTGTGCTGATGTCGTAGTCAAATCACCAGAAAAAACAGAGGGTGTGCCTTTCATTGCTTCACTTTTATTAACCATTGTTTCAAAGAAGACTTCAGTAGTTTATATGTGAGAAAATACAGCCAAGGAAACTAAGCTAACTCAGACAGTCAACATGGTGTCAACACCAAGTCACCATTGTACACGATCACAGGTTGAATTAATAAACCAAATTTATTTCCTTGTTCCCAGCTTCTAAAGGAGAATTTTTCTGTCACCAGCCAGAGATGAACTTTCGTGTTTGTGTCAGTGCAGGGCAGTCTCGAAAATCATTCAGATGTTGATGATTGTGGTCTTGATTTATCAGTTTGTCTTTTAAACTTTCTGTTGTTGTTTCTGCTGCTGTGATAAATCTGTCATCGATCCTCTGCCTCTATCTGATCCTACTGGTAACGTATGAGCTGCATCTCACGTCTGCATCACGTTATTCTGGCCAACGTGCACAACCGCTGATGAATCGAATCAGGGGACGCGTGGTGACCAGCATGAGTCTGAGTGTAGGATCTCCAGCTTAATTCTGCTTCAGTTACTGTTTGCAGAATAAAAACATCATGACCCATGTTTGGTTGCTTATAGTTTATTTTCTTGAACATTATAACTTCTTTATTTACACAAATGCATAACCAGAGTTCATGAGAATCTTTTACAAAGAGGCTGTCAGGGATAATTTGTAAAGTCATGGTAAAGTAATTAAGCTGATTGTTTTCACATTATGCAGCTTATTCTTAAATTTTGGAAACAATTCAGTTGTTTTAATCTTGTTAAAACTCCATTTGAATCAGATTTGGGGTGGCTCTGTCTTCGTGGCAGCATAAGGGCATGTTGATGGTTTAAGCTAATACTGCCGGGCACTCTGGCTGGTGGCTTCATGGGTTAGAAGTGACATGCAGTCAGAGTCAGAAGACTAACAAAGCTCTGTTGAAGTCTAATTACCATGAGCTTTTCAAACATCTTGTTTATTCCAACTGTGCTTAAAAATGTCTCACCGTTCTTTACTGTAAATATCATCAATACAAAGAAGCTAGTACTGTCTAATACCTGGTATTTTTGTTTGTAATTGGTTTTGACAAATAACTCCAAAATATTTACTCAGTTGACTTTCTTCTTATTTTTTTCAATTAATTTTTTTCCTCTTGTTTTATAAAGGTCAAATATGATTCACATCATTATAAGCAGTTTGATGTTTTTCTGTGTCGCCTGCAGTTGCTCTCTCCCTCTACATTTTGATTTTTCTCTTTTCTCTCTGTGTTATTGACATGCAGGTGTTTGAATGAGATCCTGCTGTGAGGCATCGGGGTGTCTCAGATTTTACTGTGACTCATTCAGCGTGTTTTTAGCAGAAGAATGAGTTTGATCAATGGGGTTTGTTTTTGTTCTCTCATTCTGAGTCATTCTTAGAGTGATGCCCCAAAGAGTCAACATATTCTTCTGCGATGATTTTCTATATGAAAGGCTCAGTGCTTTCAAAGAGAAACTGTGGAGAATGCTTGGATGGACTTGATTAAGGAAAGATAATCTGAAATGTTGAAAGACACAAGTGTTGTCTTTAAAACGTAAGTCTGATATACGTTATTCCCCTGAGCAGAAAGCCTCTTATCGGTTAAAAACTTCTAAACTCAGTTTCATGAGGTCACACTGACTCTGTACCATGTTAATCCACTTCGATGCACAAACAAGTGCTCAAATAATTAAAAACAATCACTTTGACTACTCTCATGACTTCACTTGGGTAACTACTGCCACAACACTTCAACATCCAGAATATGAGTCAGTTAAAGTCTATTTTAAATCAATCTCTCTCATGCACTGCACTCAAAAAGATGCATGTTGTGGGGTCATATTATGCTTTTCAAGTTTTATATGCCCTTATGTGTTTTGCAAGTTGTCTCAAAGTGACAGACTACCTCAATGCACAAGACAAAAAGTCCATAGGGTGAAGCCTGTAGCTGCCTAGAATAGCTTGTTCCCCAGCCCCCCTGAATATACCACCTACCAGTGTGATGGCCCTCCATTGTTTTAATGCCAATTTAAGCCCATTGGCTCGTGGAAGCAAACCCAGTGCAGAGTAGAGACGGTAGAGAAAATGCAGATCCACTAAAAACATGGCAGTAACAAGCACTGGATCAACCAATTACCACAGAAGAGACTGGTCAACCAGTCTTAGCAGACTGGGCTCTAAATGGTGGGGAAGGTCCATGAGGTCTAACAGAGCATCTCAGACAGATTAAGATTATAGCTGGATAGGGGAACCCTCAGCGTATGTGGCAAAGCCTTCTCCACTGGCCTCAACACAGCTAGATTTACATTTCTTTAATAACTCATACATTTTATCATTTACATGATCCTAATGATGCATCATTTAGGCCTGTGCTCAAAATATCGATACGGCAAAATATCGTCATGCACTCCTTGGGGATACGTGTATCGATACGGATTCTACAGAATCGATACGGCCTCAATGTTTGGACAGTTGTAAATACACTTTGGGTAATATTAACAATGGCACAGATCAAAGTAGAAGCCAAGCTACATGATGAAGCACATGTTCCAAATTTAAACTTAGGTCTACCATCTTTGAGGACCTGAATTTAAGTTTCTTAAGTTTAGAATCATTTAAAACTCATCCTTGCTCTTTTTCTTCTTGTAATAAAAAGTAAAAGTTGCCAAGAATTCTGTTAAAAGCATAGTCACTATTCACAATTTACGTGTATCAGGATACATATCGTATCATGGCCTCAGTATCGTGATACGTATCGTATCATGGGGTTGCTGGAAATACCCAGACCTAGCATCATTATCATTACTTTATTATCTTAATTTTGTAGCTCCTTGTCCTCCATCACATTGTTCTAGTAGAGCTTGTTTTATTCACAGCTTTCAGCCAATTAGAATTCCCTTCTCTGTCGTCTCTGTCAACATATCTAACTCATGGCTTTTAGAAACTATCCTAAATCCATTTTCTGTGAATTTGAAAGAAAATGATAGAGTTGATGGTCATGGGCGTCAACCAGCCAGAAGCTGATTTTGACCCATTGAGTGTATTCTTTGACCAGGGTTAGCAAGCTGGCCTTACCATATGTCAGACATAGCCTATAGGTTGAGTGGCACTGACGGTCATGATTCTGGATGCATGGTGCGTATGTTTTTCAGTGTTCTGGCAGCCCTGTCCCATCCATCAAATTATTTGATACATTCTTCTTGTATTTGGTTTGGAGAAATTGCTATGCGTGATCTCGCAGTGTATGTTTATTTAATGTAATTCACAAAAGAATGATGTCACAGGGCCTGCTGCCTCGCTCAGCTGTCATGTAATATTTCACGATGGATTGGCCATTTGATCAGAGTGGATCAGGATGATTGGCAGTCAGTCAGGGAAGCCTAGTGCAGGCAACAATCATAGTAAAGTAGTGAGAAGCAGAGTGTCTTTGTAATGTTGAACAATGTACGAAAAAATTGGAGGATTTTTTATCTCAGGCGGGAGTTTGAAACTTTGAGTTTGTTGGAGAAGTTGGAATTGAAGTGCCTCAGAGTTCAGCAGCCACGGGATATTGTCATCACTCAAAGTGCTGAATAAAAAACTTTGGAATTATCACAGAGCAGTTTTTCAAAGAAAAAGTAGCTTTACATTAACATCTTGAAGATGGCATGACTCTGCTCTTAATGTGGCTGAGGGCGAGTTTCAACGTGCGAGTTATCTGGGCAGCACATCAAAACCGGTTAACACGGCGGAGTAATGCCGCTGTTTAAACCAACTACATATACAGGAGCTCCAATGAGAAGTGTAACAGACAGGTGGAGTTTGCTTAAATAAAGGAACATCTGTGCTTCTTCTCTTTTGTGACCCTCTGCTCCAGTGAGTAAAGGCAGACTTCATTTTCTGTCCATGGTCTGTGACTTATTTGTTCTGCTGGACTAATGGATATACAGTGCATGGCGACCAGTATGTGTGTTTATCTGAGAGGCTGTTGTTATGAAAAGGGTCTGTATCTCTGAACAGATGTTTGTCTGGTTTGTTGTGGCTTTCAGTGTTTTTGAGCTCTGCTGCTGTTGTTGTTAGTTGGTCCATGAAGATGAAGTATTGCATTCTTATTTAGGCTTGTAACAGTACAGACTGCAGGAAAACTCTTTCTATCTATGTGTGTTTTTGCAGTTTGTGCTTAAGTAGCCACTTGTTTAAGTGTTTTGTGAAGCAGTGACCGACCTCTCTAAATGTTGTAAAAAAAATATTACCGCAGCACAGTGCTGTATCTTTCTTGCTGTGGAACATCAATTGATGATAAATCATTGTCGCATAAAGAAAGAGTGCCCAATTTCTTTTTTAACATTTAGTAATGGTGCTGAATTTACTTGTTGATTAAGGTCACTAAAAGAAGCCCAGAATTGTTAAAGCCAAGAACCTTGTTAAGATAATCAAGGGAAAAATTATTGTCTGCTTGATAAGCCAATTTTATATTGAAAATATTTGTTATTACAAGAGCGTTTGTTATATAATTTCTATAATTACTATCCAGATGGGGAGCAGGAGCAGACTTTTTACTTCCACTCCATCTCTTTCAATCTCTCTCCCTGTGGTCGTGCATGTGCACATGGAAAGCTAGAATAAAGGTGTCCCTCATGCGCTGCAATGGCTCTTGTGCATACATTAAAATTTTATCCTGACGGCGCCCCTGTATAGATTGGCTTGATGATCAGTGGGCTGAGGGAAATGGCTCTTAGCAGAGTCACTTTGTCACAGAAGAGTTCAAGTTAAATGATTAATGTGAAGTTTTTCCATGTGACTATTACTGTTAGTGCACTGGTGTTTAAGTTTACAGAGATTTTTTTGTAAAGCTCTGTTTTGTTGCAAACTTGAGTTGCCTCAATAAGGGATCACCAGAGCAGAACAGGACACTGACGGTTCGTTTCAAGTTTTTTGTGGAAAACTTGAGTGGATATAAGTTAATGAGCAGATACACAGAGGAACAGAGCTCCGCAAAGAGCTAATTAGGCTCTTGGTACATAAAAAAGGAAGACACACTTTGTCAGGGAGCAGCTTAGTAAGTGGAATGTCTTTTTGTGTATCTTTGGAAACTTCTTTAATGTTCTCTCTTTTCTCTAGTATGTTGTATGTCAGTTTTATTGCTTATGTGATTTTGGTGTGAATAAAGTGCCTGGCTGTGTCCTCTAGAGTACAGACAAGTTGTATAGCAGCAGTTTGGCTGTGAAGTGCAGAATCATAATTTAACTATGTTATCTTGGTTTTATTGTAATTCTTGCCTACGTGGTGGTTGTGAATTCATTGTAGAGTTGTTCTAGTTACTACTGTTGTCATGAAGTGGATTAAACTGTGTTGGATTTCTTCCTGTGAAGCTCCTTTTTGTTATAATACATCAACATTGTGAATATAAGTGAAGTAAAGGCCCACATTTTTCGGGGGTTTTGTATGTATTTATGTATCTGCAGTGAGTGCATTTGTAGCCCTTGGGTGTTGAGCATCAAGGCTCAATGGGCCACAGTGAATACGAGGTAAAAAACTTAATGCAACAACGTCATGATGAGATTACCATGGGCTTGTTTTATAACTATCATACAGCACTGAAGGCCAAGCTGTAAAATGCCTGACACGCCACTGTTGTAATGTCCGTATGTTAATGATGCTGAAATGTCACACACAGTGCAGAAGTTTCATGCATTATTTTTGCTTGTCCCCAATCTTGCTGTTATTATAGCTGCAGCCCAAACCGTACCACATTGACATCAACAGCCTTCAAACAGCTCCACTCAGTAAACTGAAGAGAAAAGGACAAACTTTGGTTACGTGTTACATCATAGCCTGCTGCCATAGAGCCATTGCTCTGAACACGTGTAGTTTATCCATTCAGGGATGCAGGTTGTGTCAGGTGTTAATGTGGGTAGCACGTGGATGTGCCCTGGTGTTTGATGGGGTGGTTGACACAACAGTGTACGATATCCTCATTACATGTTTAATCCTTGAGCCTGTCTCACATTTCCAAGTCAGCTCTCATCTGCTTACTGCATGTGCACAGAGGTGATTATTACAACATTACAGAAGTAGTCAGGCTGGAAATATGAAGTCTGATTTGAAACAAAGCAATAAAAGACCATTTATATCAGTCATGTGGTTATAGGTGTATTACACAACAAATAAAAGTGCTCTGTTCCTGAAAGCAGAAAATACATACTTTATTTCTGCATTTCACCTAATTTATTAGTAGGGGTGTCCCGATACGATATTGGTATCGGATATCGGTCTGATATCAGCAAAAAAACAAATATCGGATTATATTGGCCTGCATCTAAAATCTCCGATATTAGCTCTCTGATACAAGCTGTACATTCTAATTTATTTTTTATTTATTTAATTCAGTTGTAGAATATGCTTATGTTTAAGTTAAACAAAGTAGTTATTTTGCAATTTAAAAATATATGGTTTTGTTTTTATTGGATTTATTGAGGTTACTTTTCAGGGTCTTCAAATTTATTTTTTATTGATTTTATTTAATTGTCGTTAATTCTTATGTTTAAGGTAAAATTTTATTTAACCCATTGGTTAATAACAAATGGGTCAGTTTTTCTCATACCTACTATTGCTGACTACTGTTCTCTGTTTGAGTAATCTCACTTGATCAAGCCTTTTCTTACAGTCCATACTACAAAATAAGTAATAAAAGTATATATATGATTCAGGCTGATATCGTATCGGATTGATATCGGTATCGGCCAATAGTCAAGGCTGCAATATCGGTATCATATCGGAGTTGAAAAAGTTGTATCCGAACACCTCTATTTATTAGGTCATAAATCAATTTTCTTCCATTCTGTCTTTATGTGCACATATACCCATCAACTCCCCTACAAGCTCACATTCACCCCCTTCATTCCTTCAAAATTTTTGTCAGTTTTCACCTTTTTCTTTTGGTTTTGCTTTTAAAAATGCTGTATGTCTTTTTCTGTCTCACTTGTAGGGAAATAGATCAAAACCCAGCGCAGGAAGGGTCCAGTTCATCATTTTTTTAATACCTAGAATCATTAAAATTTGAGCTTGTCACTATTGCTATCAAGTTTTGTGCGTTGTGGGATGTTCTTTAAACAGAACACAAGCATGCTCAAACCAAACATCAGCACTCGCAGTCATGGGGGTTTGTTAGTGCCTATAGCATGGGTAACTTGCATATCTGTGAAGGCACCATTAACGCTGAAAGGTACATACAGGTTTTGGAGTAACATTTGCTTCCATTCAAGCAGCATCTTTTTCAACAAAACAATGCCAAGACACACTCTGTATATGTTACAACAGTGTGGCTTAGTTGTTAAAGAGTGCAGCTACTAGTCTGACCAGACCTGACTCCCATTGAAAATATGTGGCTCATTATGAAGTGGAAAATACAATAGAGACACTGGACTGCTGAGCAACTGGATTTGTACATCAGGTAAGAATAAGAAAGAATTCCACCTACAAAGCTTCAAAAATTAGTGTCCTCAGTTCCCAAACCTTTATTCAGTGTTGTTAAAATGGAAGATGATGTAACACAGTTACAATTATACACAGTTATATCACCCTCATTGGGCTCATCTACATGCCCCCATTCAAGCTTTTTTGGAAACTGTTGGAGGAATTGAATTCAAAATGAGTGAATATTTGCATCAAAACCATAAAGTTTATCAGCTGAGACATGAAATATCTGGTCTTTGTAGTGTATTCAGTTGAACATGGGTCGAAATGGATTTGCAAACCACTGTATTCTGTTTTTATGCGTTTTACACAACGTCCCAACTTCATTGGAATTGGGGTTTGAAGATATTTGAAAACACATAACAAGGAGTAAGTTCTAGGCCTGCTCTTTTGAGAGAGCCTTTAGATAACAGTTGTTATAAATCGCTGCTTTACTGATAAACATTATTTGAATAAGTTAAATTAAATCAAGTGAAAAACAACGATCAAATACAGTCATATTGAAGTGTTGGTTTAAGGATGACAAGAGCAGCCAAGAATGGCATTTCCCTTTATGTAACTCTTTTCCTAATAACTGTGAGGAAGATAAAGATGCTTTACATCTGTCAGACTGTGACTTCAAAGCTTGCGTAACACATGACAGAGTTTTATGTTGGACTTTTCCTTTAAGAGGCTCAGACTGATGCTGCAGTTTTCTGCAGAGCTGCACGTCAATCAAAGCAGACACACACACACACACACTCACTCATACAATCAGCCTGCACACAGATCAGTGACAGCATGGCAGACAGGCTGACGACAACACACACACACACACACACACACACACATTGTAGTGCATGCTATACAGTGTCCGAGGCAGCCACCTGTTCAAAAGGTGGAGTGATTGGTTGAGTTGAATAATTGAAAAGGTCTGGTAACTGAATACTATAATGTGGGAGAAGGGATTGGCACAGACGCCTCTGATTCAACTTCAGCACCAAACAAACCAAACAGCGGACAGTTTCTCCAAATTCTCCGAAAACACTGAAATTAAATCTCAAATGATGTTAATATTCTCAGGACTCTGGCTCTACCACAGGGGCTCACTTATCTTTATTTAGCTGTGAGATGGGGAACTAATCTAAATTAATCTTAATTAGTTTTAAGCCACTTTAAGGACTTTTTAAAGGTCATGAAACAAACTTTTTATAACAGTGGTGTATCTATGTGACCTAAAGAAGCAATAACATCTTAAACATAAAATTATTCTGCTGTGAAGTTGGTGCTAAACAAGAAAATCCATTTCCCTTTTAGCTACACTTTCTACTGTTAATATTTGCAATGACTGACATATATATGACCACTAACAAAAAGAGACAGGTTATCTCAAGAAACAAGGGTGGGAAAAATGAATTGGCACATACCTCTTATCTCCATTTTTTATGATTTTCATTTTTTTCCCCCATAAAACAGTGCTATTGGACCTGCACCTTCCATGTTGGAGAGTGGGTTTAAAAACTTTAAACCAAATCAAAGTACAAAAAAGTGTTTGTAGTAAAGAAAATACAATATGTATTCATTCATGGTGGTGTGTTTTTTTTTTTTTTTTAATTTTCTGAAAAGTAGCAAATTTGGAGATAAGAAGTTTGTGCCTGACAGCAGCAAAACGTGACTTAGTACAATACATCCCCAAAACAAGCTAAACAATAAGAAAAAGTATGGACTGTTAAAACTACTCAAGCAGAAGTTCACAAAAAGACTACTTCTTAACACATTGCACTTTCTCGTCAAGATAAGAGACGTATTTGTGAATTTTGTCTCAGGCTGTTTTGCAGTAATAAGTGCTATCACTCCAGAGAAAGAGGGTTTCTGGTTCAACACCTGGTCCAGTCTTTAGTTTATGACCTCCGTGGCTTCCTTTCACAGACCATAGACTTGCTTATGTGTTAACTGGTGAAACTGCATGCCTGTCTCTACAGTCCCACCGTCCTTCCACGACCCTGAGAGGAATAAGCTGTATAGATAATGGATGGATCTTTCAGCAAACAATATCAAAGTGTACATGGTGGCATCATCAGTAAGGACTCAGATCATTAAGGGTATTAGTATCAATGAAAACTGGGGATCTCCCATGGCTTATCTGGGTCCAGTTGGTAACCATGGGAGATCAAAGAACTGCAGTAAAGGACTTTAGAGTTCTTACTCCTAGTCAACATTTTCTTGAAATGTAATTGTTTGTTTCTTAGGGTCAATTTGAGCAGCAACACCAAGTCAGTCTGTGGGAACATTTGCATATGTTCAACATTTTTTATGTTTACAACTAACTGCTCTCCAGAGGGAGGCATATGTGTGCTAGTATGTGTTGTTTTATGACTTTGTTGCACAGCCAGCTACAGGCCCAGTGTTACATCAGTGATTTGATGGATCTGCGTTCCCCGGTTCTTATCAAAAAGTTATTTTAACACAGACATTTTCTGAAGATTATAACAAAATCAGTGCAGTTTTCTGTGGATCGTTGTTCACATTGCCTTGATTAGTTCTGTATGTGAAGGAAGACACTTCACAGAGAGTTGATACGACAGCTCTGAATGATGCTCAGAGTAATATCGACCTTTTGGGAAAAAAATGAAGTGATGTGAGAAGATGCTGCTGTTAGATATCAGCCACAGATCAATTAATGTTGTCATGTTCATATACAGCATCTGTGTTCTATAGATGCTCTTATTGACCTATTCACAGAGGAATGACAGGATCGAATAGAGCAACCAGATGTGTTCGGCATGGACGAATGAGTGTGTGTGTGTGAGTGAGTTAAAAGAAGAGGAGAGGAGGAGCTGATAATTGAAACATGGCTCCTCTATCGCTCAGAGCCTCCCCAGAGTATTAATTCTTTCTCCACATGAAGGCTCACACATCAATATAATACTCTTTCTCCCCTGCTCTTTCCCACACTCATACACACACACACTAACAGCATGTAGTCCATATGGAAGTGCCATCCCCCCACAGACACACTGATTCACACTGACAACCACATTGAGAGGCTAAAGCCATCAGGACACAAATAGTATCATCTTTGGACCATCAGCCCGCGTTCAGATCATCTTCAGGATGCAGCAGCCTCATGTAAGAAGCTGCTCTCTAAACAGCCACAGATTACACACAGAGAAGTCGATATTTTCCATCAAACTCTCAGTAAAAGGTTACAGCTGCTGCCTCGTGGATGGTACAGAAGTTATCATGGTGACTCTCAAACTAACAACAGTTAAGTTAAAAAGATTGGAAAACTTTTTTACTGCTGGAGTAACCCTTCGGTAAAATGTTTGAAGCTGGTCGTTAGTTTGGAGTAAAAATATGGATTTTGGCTAATCCTTGAAAAGCCAAAGTTCAAGCAAAGGACACTGACTATGGCTGACAGAAAAGTAGTTTCCATCATATCTTGGGTAATTTTAACCATCGTTTTGATCAGACGTTGTTTATTAGACTGTGAATTTCTACAACATGATTTAAATGCTTCCTCCTTTGTTGCAGTGTCATGCTTGGCAGACAGGAGTTTTCGTTGGATAACATGATGTGACAGACTTTCTACTCATTAAAATGTTTAAATTTAAAAGTTGTTTGCCTTTAAAACAACAGAAAAATCAGCCCCCCTTATAGCATTTTAACAATACTTTTTTATTTAACTATTTTTGTCAAAGACACCATTTCCTGCTTTTTAAAGTTATACATGCCCCTTGGTGTGTTTTACATCCCTCCTTGATATGATAGAGGACTTCTACACACAAGACAAAATAATCTGCAGCAACAACTTCTCTCTTTCCCCTCTTTAAGTCCCTATAATGACTCGTTCCCCTCACAAAAAGGCCAGTGTGGCATGCTACAATTGCTTCTCTGCCTGTCTAAGCCCATGGTTGGTGTGGCAAGCTCAGTGCAGAGCAGGGATGGTAGAATAGAGTAACCTGTAACAGATGGACCTTTAAATAGTCCATATGGGAAACAGCCCATAGAAAATGTTGGGACTGGGCAGAACCTTTCAGTAGCATGTCCAGCAGGTGATCAGGCAATCGCTCTGTCAATCACATTTATTACAGTCCAGCCAGATAATGTTTTAGGCGGGCGCTGCTGCAGTGGTGTAAAGTACAAAATGTGAGCAATTTCGAAAAACAAACTCTTGCCAAAACATGTCAGAAGTGGAGCAAAAAATATCCTTATCAAAAAATGCTTTCAGTGTTATTTTTTTATTCAATAGAGAAATATGGTACAGATCTGATAAAACTGTAACTGAAGCTGCTAGCATCCATGCTAATGTGTGTATGTCCAGTCATTTTTGCTGTCCTCTCACTGGTTGCTCCCATTCATTCTGCTTTAAAGGATAAGTTCGGTTTTTGACACCTGGACCTTATTTTTAGGATTAAATACGCTCGTAGACACTCCCAGACAATTTTGGCGGAGCTCGGAGCCGTTTTTGAGCAATTTAGATCCATCCGACGGCGTTTTTCTCTCATGCCATAGTAGCAGACGGGGCCAGAAATTGAAGCCCCTAAATTAGACATTATCTGCTGCGAAACTCACTCCTCCTCTGTTGTGTTTGCCGTGCAATGTCCACAACAACACCACCAGTTAGCCCCCATTCGTGGACGTGCAGTGGTTGCTTGTTCTCTGGCCAGCTGTTCAGCTCTTTCCCTCTGCATCCTCCTTTCAAATAGCTCCTCGTCGGTATATTCTGGCTCAAAACGATACCAGCATCCATTATACTCAAAGTCGTCGTCAGACACTTCTACATCGGATAAATATTCCGCCATGTTGCACAAAAATAGCCGTGTAGCCGTGTAGCCTAGCAACAACAGCGGCTCTGCTCAGCTGTGCTCTTGTGGTGCATGTCTGTGACGTCGAGAAAAGTTACCCATCCTTGTAAAGCCCCGGATGACCATAACAACAAAGTTGAGCTAACGTGGTGATAACACTGGCCATTCATTTATGAAATGTAGCTGAAATGAGCGAGTTTCGCAGCAGATAATGTCTAATTTAGGGGCTTCAATTTCTGGCCCCGTCTGCTACTATGGCATGAGAAAAAAACGCCGTTGGATGGATCTAAATTGCTCAAAAATGGCTCCGAGCCCCGCCAAAATTGTCTGGGTGAGTCTATGAGCGTATTTAATCCTAAAAGTAAGGTCCAAGTGTCAAAAAAACGAACTTATCCTTTAAAGGACTATGATTGGGCCGTGCCACTTCAGGCTGAGCACATCTATTGTAGATTAGAGCTTAAGGAAGGTGGATCTGACTGATTACAGACATTGAATCAGGCATCCAGCTGCACTGCAAGGTTAAGAATACAGAGTTGTATAGTACTCGGTAGTGCTGAACTGACCAAAAATCACAAAGTAAACTGGTCAACTAGTTAACATCATGCACCATCTGTATATCTGTTGTAAACCCATCATATATTTTAATGCAAAGGTATTTGCTGAGCTTTGTTAACGTCCGTAGCCTGTCCCCTTTAAAAAGGCCTTGAAGTCTGAAGAGGAAGCCTCTCCTCTCATCCTGCTGCCTCCATTTGGCCATCTGTGATCCCTCAGTTCTCTCTCCAGCTGCTCTCTCTCTTCGACCCTTACAGTTATCCCCAGTTCCTTGAGTTTAGGGGCATCCATCAGCGTCATCCTTTTCTCTGTCTCTAAGCCTAGCCTCAGCTGTGCCAGTTAGGGGAATCTCACACGAATTCCCTTCTCCTTCAGCCGCTTAATGATGCCACGGACCCTTGCCCTCTTCTTTTGGAGCTCTGGAAATTAGTCATAATCAAAATAGATTTTTTTTTGTCTTGAAACAGGACTTGTTTCTGGTTCCATGCCTGGTGAAGTACCATCTCCTTCAGCGTGAAGTCTAAAAGCTTTACTGTAATCGCTGGGGCTGTTGGGTCAGCTGGTTTGGATAAAAGTGAGCACTTTCCATTTTAATCTCCTTCTCCAGCAGCTTCTGTCAAGTTTTATCAATTAAAGCCAATCGTGTCATGCCCTTTGCTACCCTCCAGTATTTGGTATATTCTTAAATTGTTGTGCCTCAGCCTGTAATGAAGATCTTGACATCGTGTTCTCTGTGCAAGAGGAAGCAAATTGCTCTCTCATGGCTCATCCTTCTGTCCTCAAAGGTGCCAAGTCTCTCCTCGCATTAGTGCGTCTTTCCTCATTTTATGAGTTGGGCCTCTCAGATCTTCTACCGAGCGTTCAGATTTCCCAGGGAGGCCCTTGTCTGACTATGTCCCTTGGTTCTCCTGTCTTATTTTCTTTTAATCGTCAAGTGTCGCTAGTGCCGCTAGCGATGGCTTCTCTGCTAGCCTCATTAGCTGGACTTGGTGACTTTTCTTGAGTTCAGACAGGTTTGTCAATTATATGGACAACTTTCAGACAAAGCTCAACTTCTACAGGTAGTTATTTCTTTCATGATGTCACAAGAAGCCCTCAAACTACACTCTCTCTTTTCTTATTTGGTGCAGCCAGCCATTTTCCTCACTCCAGGTTCTCAAACTCCTCCGCGAACAAATCTCACCTCTATTTTGTACAATCGCACAATGGCAACATAAATGAGCAAACCCATACCTTTATGTGTTGTGCTCACGCTGCTGCTCAGCTCAGCAGATATAAAGCCATCTCCCTCCTCCTCACAGCTCTGCAGGAAATCCCCCCTGCTTTATTTATATGTGAGGCTTTATTAAGTATTTACTGTGTCTCTCCCTTTGTGCTGTCAGTTCCTGTCACTGCGCTCCTCCTCCTCTTCCTCATGCCTGCTCTTTTATTTCTCTACATATGCAAACACATTCACACACCATCTCAGAACACACATGCTGTCTTTCTACACTCTGACAGGCTGAGTGTGCATCCCTAATGTGTAGATCCCAGGTGGTATCTCTGCTTCACCTGGACAGCAGCGTGGTGACAGGTGACAGTGCTGTGAGAGAGGAGTGTGAGGTTTATGTGGAGGAAAGACGGAGGAGTGAGTGACGGTAAAATAAATGGGGGGGAATTAAGAGGTAAAGAGATGGAGGACAGACTTGTGTTCACATCAAGTGTACAGAGGAACAACAAATAATTACACTAACAGCTGATTAAATGGATTTTGTTTCTTTCCTTTGTTTGCGTGTGTGCATTGATGTGTTTGTGCCTCGTCTTCCAAGTGGATTCAGTTAAGTCTTTAAAAAATACGTTAGCACTGTGAATCCCCAGACTTTTGTGAACAGCTCATAAAGGTGTCATGCACGATGTGAAAGCTCATAGTTTATTCACATTTTTGTTAAATATTTGATATGTTTCATTGTTTGTAAGTCTGTCAAGTTGTTGGTACTTTGGCACACTTGGCAGAACAACAAAGATGCCTCCAACATCAGTCTAGACCCCTGAAAGTAATGCTCACTTTCTGTAGGTAGCTTGCCCATGTACTTAAATCAGAGCAGACTAAATCATATAACCTCACAGTTTTACCTTTCATCACTGTTCTTGAAAGGCTGTAAACAAACCAACACTGAAACCAATCATGCAGAAATCTCTCTCATTTAACTGCCATGCATCCCCCTCCAACACGTATGTTTAGAAAACAGTCGGTTCTGCAGATAAGAAAACCATGGGGCTTTCTCTGTTTGTGAACCGTGAGTTGTTTGGATCATTTCAACTTCTGCAGACGGCATTACTGAGCCTAAGGATGGTGCGTGGGTGGTTGTTGTATGTGTGAAGAAGTAAATGGTTATAGTTTGTTTACTTGTGTCTTCTTTTACATCTTTGCGCAGAAGTCTCATCTCTAAATGTGTCATGGGTCCATGTGTGGTCTCACGTGTTGTTTTTTTCCCTGCACAAATAAAAAATAAAATGTGTGGAGATGCGGCAGTAGCTTACAGATAAAACTAAGAGTCTGTGAAAAGTATGATACATTCACTCTGAATGCAAAACAACAGACTGTCTCAGTGGCACAGTCTGATTATGTCTGTCAGTGATCGGAGGGTTGCAGGTTTGAGCTCAGCTCGGGCTGTCACATGGTGATGAGTCCTTGAGCAAGACACATGCAACTGACATAGCAGTTGCGCGTAAATGGGTGTGTCAGCTGAAACTGATGGACAACTTTCATGGAAACTCTGATCTATCAGTAAATTTGAGAGCAAATGGGTGTGAGAAGGCAGATATAACCTGAGGTGTAAAGCTGCTTTAGGAGTATTCAAAGAAACTAGAATAGCACTTTATAAGCTCAGGTCCATTGACCATTTATTCTTTGTCCACATATCTCATATTTTTGTGGTTTTTGATGGCCAGAAACTTCCATTTTAGTTTTGATTTTGTTCAGTTCAATATAACATTTAACAAATCTTCCTCTCTGGCGCTCATATATCCCATTTATTGCAACATTCTAGTGTTTTTTACACAAAGCATGGGTCCCTGGTTTGAAACAACCTCTCCAACATGAGAAAACCCCACCCACTCTCTCTGTTGTTTGCTCCACCTAATAGAAAATGTCTTGCAGTTATCAAATTGTCCTCCATTCATCCCACTTCACTATAAACTAAATATGTGTGACAGAGAAGGACCTTTGTATTCCAAACAAAACTGGTAAAATATAAATAAAACTCAGTATATTCATGATTTTTCCTCAGCACTGTAACACACAAATGAACTAAGCTGTCATGCAAACCAGTCATTCTGATTTTCTGGTGTCCAGGGGGGAGAAACAAGCACCTGCCCTGTCACCCACACATTTCTGCCCTTGTTTTATACAGAAAGAAAAGCACCCACGCCATGAGAAAGGTGGATTACAGAGACAGGGTCAAAGTGTTTTTTGAAGTCATCTGTAACTGTAGGGATTTCCTCAGGAGTCGACTTTTAGCACATTTTGACCTTGAAGAAGCAGCGGGACAGAAAAGATGAGTTTGAGTCACAACAAGAAAGAAAGAGAGTACATGTGAGCTTTTAGCAGAACATGAGGGAGATAGAGAGAGAGAGAGCTGCTGTATCTCAGCGGTGGCCTGGTTTAATGTTAATCACATATAACTTATTAATGGAAACACCCATCTGCTAATACGACATTAAAGGCTACAAGTCTTCTCTCCTCCTCCTCCTACTTCTCAGGATCTTTGATGTTCACATTCATCTGTTATTTATAAAAATCTAAGAAAAGGGAAGGAAAGGCATACTTTGATTAAAACGATAGGCTAATCTATTCAAACCTAAGAAATTATTGAAAATTTTGAGGATGAAGTGAAAAAATGTGACTGATTTTGAGTGAAAAACGTGTCAATACTTAAACAAAGAGAGAAAATAACACTTGATTATCTTTATTTTATTGTTTTAAATGATAGGCTGCCTTTACAGAGCCCTGTTTTCTTAACTCAGGTTCATGTGTTTGATTTTGAAGACTGCTAGGGCATATTCACAACCACTAATGTGTAAAAATCCTTGTAGTTAATCCTCGCTTTAGTGAAGCTCCTGTCACTAAAGCCTTGTTTAGTGGTCTGGTTTGGTTCTGTACAGTTTGGCGTGGTGGGGGGGCAGCTGACAGACAGCTTGTGGCACTGCAGCCGTTGGGAAAGGTAGAAGTTCTGTTGCTGCAGAGGAGACATGTAAAACACACCACAGTGCTTGTAAAACTTTAAAGAGCATAATATGGGCTCTTTGATGTGACTGACTTACATAAAAAGGATTTTCTCAGGATACTGCAATTTGATCTTAAAGTGTTCGCCCTCATCTCTAATAAAAGTATGTTTGAGATGAAGAGAAGAATCACAAACCAAAGTATTCTAGACACTATCACTTAACTCCAAAATGTGTCTCCAAAGTTTTCACCTCCATTATAAAAGACTCTTTCAAATAGGTAGATATGTGAACACAGCAGGTAATAAAAAGAAGAGACAGGACAAGTAAGTGTAAGGGAGATCATGTTTTTTAATCCTGGAGTGTGTGCAGTCTTTGTGCTTGTTTTAAAGCTCCTTCACACTCCTCTCTGCCCACCAGCATGTAACTTCACTCTTTTGTGTGCTGTGAATGTGCCCTGTGAAAATGTCTAAATACAGATTGGATAAAAAGGATCATACCTTCAGACTCTGTTGCTGTGCACTCAGTCAAAACAGTATTGGAAATAACGTACATTGAGTTTTTGACCTGATTCAGGTCACATGACCAACATTGCAAGTCCTACAATCACATTTATAGTGGAAACACAACTCATTTTTCAGCCCTACCGTTCACTGTTTTGGACATCATAAACATTAAGCTGTTACTTCTGTGGCCTCATTTTTACATCAAGTCCTTCAACCCAGGACCTTGAGAGAGTGAAATGTCACGCTTGAAAGGCTTTTCTGAAAATGCCACTCAAAAAGATTATAAAAGCTCATTTGTACCTTACAAAAAATGTCAAAGTGTGTGTGTGTGGAGAGCTTCTTTTTCAGGACAGTGACAAATCCTCTGACACTGAGTGATGCACAATTACTTCAGATGGATTTGACCTTCAGTGCATCCCACTCTTAATTTCCTCCCTGACTTTGTCAGTAACTTGTCACATCTTCTGCTTCAGTTATTTTTGTTGTTCATTTTGGAGGAGCCATTTACACAAACAGTGCTGTCAAGCTGCATTAGAGTCTGACTGAGTGAGTGACTCTCACTCATATAACCAAAGTGCACATGAGCTACAGACGCTGTGATGAGCTACAGGCACTGCACCTTCAGAGACAAAGTTTGACTTTAACACAGGGAGACAAACTTCAGAGGGCTAAGAGGAAATATTATAAAGTTATTAAAAGAAGGTATACAGGCTAACATTGTTAAGCAGTGAAAATGAAAATCAAATCCAAATCTTATAGAAAAGTTTGACTTTTATGGAGTTGAGTGTGATTTTGTTCATTATTCAGCTGGTTTTCCCTCAGGCTCTGACATGTTTTGCTGCATCAACAGCAATGTCAGCTTGTCCCTGTGGCAAATATTGAATTTTTGTTCGGTGCAGAGTTTGCTGATCTACTCTTGATTCAGTTTAATCCAAGTGAGAGTTTGGCTCTTCTGTTGCTTTAAATGTGATGCTAAATATGAAGTGCTGCTAAGTCTGCCCTTCTGCTTTTTGTTGTCTGTTGATGGTCATGTTTTTCTGTGTCCACTTGATCACACTGACAAACTTGAGTCTTAGTGATCAGGCTGTTTTGTTTTATATGTTGTTAGCTTGGTTTTTCTTTTCTAGGCTGAGTCCAGTACAGCACATTACTGCCTAAAGAGACTACATAGTCAAACTAAAAAAGCACTCAGAGAGCGCAGACCTCCGCCAAGCAGCTTACGTCTACTTTGGCAAAAATGGTCCTATCTGGCAATGTAAAAGAATCCTTTATAAAAATTCCTGGATCCAGACGGTGATCTGGATCACCCCCATAATTTAATCAGTTCTTCCATATCTTATTTCTGACAATTCCTGAAAATTTCATCCAAATCCGTTCAGAACTTTTCAAGTTATTTTGAACACAAATAAACAGACAGATAAACGCCGGCAAAAACATAACCTCCTTGGCGGAGGTAACAATGCACATCATAAACTGCCCATTAAACCAAGAAATCAAAGTAAGAAAGAAAACTGCTTCATGAGTGTTCATATTGAAATACTCTGCACTGTATGTATGAGCTGAATGTTTATTTCAGTTGGAGATTATTTTGAGCACTAGCGTAAAGCCTCCCCACACCTATGAAAGTGGCCTTAGATCAGGCATGAACTTTGCATGCTAGATAGTCACTACTGTACTGACTATCTAACCCAGCATTACAGTTTGCCAGTCTTGTGAAGAATTATGCAGTTGTCAACAGAGCAGCTCTTTTTAGGCATAAAAATATCAAAAATAACTTCTGAAAAAAGGGAAAATAAATCTGATGATAAAAATGAATGACTACTGAAACTATATTTTAGAAATATTTCTCTACGATATATTTTGATTTAAAAGTAACAATTTATTCAAAATAACCTCTTCCAGTACTTGGGATGTGGGGTTTATGCCTGTACTTGATTGTGGAGAGACAGAGAATAAAGTATGAAAATGCAGCAAAGGGTGCAAACTAGATTCAAACCCACGTCGGCCTGTTGAGAGGATCAACCTCCTTGTATATGGAGCGCTGTTGCAAACTGCTCAGCTTGTAACATGCTGATAAAATACACTTTGTAATGGCTTTTATATAAATATATGTGTCCATGGCCTGTCTTCAAACTAGGGTTGAAGATATTATTGCAGGCTCTTCCGCTAAGCCGATCATGCACAGTTGGTTGGATTACATTTTCTTAGAAATAAGAAAATTGTGAAGGAAATGGAAAAATATATCAATTGTGGAAAATATTAAGCGATCAATTATGGATTGAACTATATAAAGTATGTACATTTCTGGCCTTGGGGTTGTTATAAAAAGGCTAGCTGGATGACAATGGTCAAAGGGGATGAGGAAATCATTATTTTAGATATAAAAATATTTTCAAATAAAAATAATAACTAATAATTATAATCTAAGGGGCCTTGTCAGCCATGGGCCCTAATTGTGGCCCCATTATGGCACCTCTATGTATTGGTATGTCTGTGCAGCACTGGGAAAGATTGGAGCATAGGGCTGGAGAGCTGAAGTCATGTCCACTTCTTAACTTCTGACACACCAGGTGAGCTGTTTAATGTATACTATATAGAATATATTTTATTAGTCCATCTGGGTAGCAGCCCATAGAAAGTGTGTGGGAACGAGCATATCTTTCCAAAAGTATACCTGGCAGGCAATTGGTCGATCGTTCTGTCATTCATATTTGTCACGGGCCAATCAGATAATGGAGTAGGCAAGCACTACTTTCATGTGTCAAGTGCAAAACATGAGCCACTTTGTTGAACAAACTCCTGCCAGAACATTTCTGTACAAGCACTCACTTCCTGTTTCTTGTAGTTCCCACCTCTTGCTGCCTTAAAGGACTCTGACAAGGCCGTGACATTTTGGGCCTAGCACAATTGTTGTGGATTGGAGCTTGACAAGATGTATTTGCATGGTTACAGACATTGAATCAGGTGGACCCAGCTGCTGAGCAAGGTTGTCTTTAGATTCAGCTAATTATTAACACTGAAACAGCTTTTTTTTTAGCAGGGCTGAAACAACAGGGTATACAAACATGCCAAAATGCTATATTTGAGTGGATTTACAGGCAAGAAACTTACCAGTGTAAGCTTTCTGAAAAGGAATAAAATATGTCACCTTAGCTTCCACCACTATCTGTCCTTTAACATGGAGGAGTAGGTGCAGCTAATGACAAAAACTACAGCTGGTCAGAAAGGGGAGCCCCGAACCTTTTGGCTTCTCTTCAGTCTCCATGTAGGCAGTCTGTCATGCAGTCAAAACAAAGTAATATGATGCAAGGAGTCATTTCAGTTCCAATATTTAAACTTGTTGTAAAAGGCAAACCATTTTCTATTTTGCCAGAGGGAGAATATGTTTTAATTTATGAGACAGAATTATTATTTAAAGACCTGTGACCCCAAATAAGACTGCGTACCAGTCCACCTGTCCATACTGTGATAGAAGGAGAGAAAAGTATTAGCAACAAACCAGTTCGGCAGTACCTCTCACACTCTTTCTCTTAGAGTGGGTGGACTTCATGTAAAAAGGACACAGTTCACGCTTCATGTAAAATATCACGAACCAAAACACAGTCACTGATTTTTAATTATTTATTGTGAGAGTGTAGACACATGCTCCGCATCACTGCTCAGTGTTTACTTTGACCACTATGGGTATACTCTGCCATATGATGTGTGTAAATGTATTTCAGAAGATGTAGTGCAGACATAAAGAGGGAAGTGCCGCTCCAGGACAAAGCTAGCCAAGCGTTAAGAAAAAACATGATAAAGAAAAAAGCTCCAGCTGAAACTGTGTGTGTGTCTGCGTTTGCCTGAGTGTCCAGCGTTCCATAAATAAACAACCAAAGCAGCGCTGAATATTCCCGTGTTTGCTCCACGTTTGTCTGCATCTGTTTGTCTCTTTGGCTCTCATCTTTCCAATTTGTGTCTTTTCCGCTGAAAAGCCAAGTGGAAAAAATCTATATAAGAGGACACGAGTCACTGCAGAGCTCATTTCTTCGTCTTTAACTCCTCTCAGCGGTGCCAACAATAATCTCGGAATAAATAGGTTAAGGAATGTAGGGTCAGGCTTTGCACACCAACATTTGTATCTTGATATTTTCAACTGAATGGAAAAACATGTTTCTTTTCTTTAAAGGTCCCATGTCCTGAAAAATCAGTTTTCTTTGCTATTAAAGTTTTTATAAGAGGGTTGGGATGCAGATAAACTTTACACCGTTTACAAAACAGAGAAATGTTGTATGCCTCGTTAAAGACATTGCCCCTTTAAAACATTCTGTTTTATACTGCCTGTGGTTTATGATGAAACAACTATACAGCCTCCATCTACATGTGTGTTTTCTGCTTGTCACAGGCAGACGCCATGAAAGTTTTGAAAGTCAGCACCATGGTCTCTGACCCCTCCTCCCCCTCCCATCAGACATCATTTGGGCAGCCAATCAGCACAGAGCTTACTGTCATAGCCTCCTGTAGCCTCCCTGCCCCATCAGATCCAAGTGTTTCCCAAGGGGAGGGAAAAGAGCTGAATCTGATCCCCTAAAAGGACAAAATGTTTCTTTTTTTTATCCAACTTAATCAAAATCATTTGTCATAATACAAAATCATACACATTGATATTTTTCCAGGATAATGATGAGAATAATTGATGTCTGTTTTTTACCACTGCGACAACCACAGTAGACCTCGACACCCACAGTTGGGACATTTTTGTTTTTTATTTTAGATTTCCAAAAGTGCAGAAAAACTTCTATATTCTGTCTAAATTGTACATAAACATTGTCAACATATTTGTAAATGAAGGATATAACTGTATCCTGCCTTTAAAACAGTGGTTCTCAAAGTGGGAGCTGACCCCTTGAGAGGTCTCAAGACAGTAAGATGAGGTTTGGAGATCCTTCTAAAAGACACACAAAAGATTTTAAATGGTTAAGTTTACCCATTGATCTTAAAGTGATACTCATGGATCTGCTTGTGCAGTTTGCCTGGGCTGGGGTGTGGCCAAATTGGGCCTTGGCCACCTGGCATTTTGAATGGCCACCCCGGGGTGTCATTCTGTGACTATTTGCCTTGTCACAGGTGTGATTTATGGTAAAATCAGCGTGGACTTTACAACAACAGTCTTCTTTTGGCTGTTTCATCGGATCATGTTGCTTAATGTGGAAAATTTGATTTTGTTAGAACTTTAAATTGTGACTTGACACTTAAATCTTCCTTTGAGTCTTCAGAGAGTTTAGTACCACTTTAGTTTTATCTTTTTAAGATAAAATGGAGGATAGAACATTAATTATAATTTCTGTGCAGATATAAAGAGGGAAAATACTGTTTTCTGTGTTTAAACACTAATGCTCAATGAAGAAATTAGTAGTCACATGCTTGGAAAAGTCTTTACTTAAGTCTTTAGTGGCTTTGTTGGGGTGGGGGCACAAAACTTATTAATTTCCAACTACACCTGTATACAAACTTTTTATTATTCATTCGAAGCAAGATCTGTTTTTCAAACAGCATCAACTTAAACTATAATGGCAAAAGCAACACTGTCTTACCTTAAGTTTTGTTAAAGGTAAGACAAGTGCATCAATGCATGTATATATCAAAACTTGATAAATACGCAATGACTCTCATTACCTTATTCTATCTCACTGTGTTTTCATTGTGTCATGTCTGTGTTGTCTGTGCACATATTTCTTCTCCTCTTTGACGTTTCTCTTCTTGCAGTTTTCCTCTTCCTCTCCTTCGCTCCCTCTCTTACCTCTTGCTCTTTCTCTCCGTCTCTCCATGTGGAACCACAGAGAAAAAGCCACATAAATGTATTCCTTCACAAAGAGCTTCCATATCTCCATCTCCCCCATCCCTCCGTCCTCTGGTTGTCCTTTTGCTCTCCTCCTCAGATAGGCCGCTATTCATTATGCTAATTGACTTCAGTTCTTCCAGGAACACGAGCAGGACCTTGTTCTCCTCTCATCTTTCTCTTTTTCTCTCCCTCTCTTTTTATTTTCTCTTTCTAATTCTCTCTCTCTCCCTACCTTCGAGTAGGATTTGCATGGGCAGACTCGCATGGGATTAAATAGCCGTTTAAAATCCCCAATGTGTGTGAGAGAGAGAAAGAAACCCCCTCCCTCTCTCCGCCTCTCGTCCCTCTGTCATCCTTTGCTTTCCTCTCCTCCCCGCAGAGTAAACAGAGCTGCTGTTTGTTCTGCGTTCACCTCTTTCATCTTCCTCCCCACACTCGCTCCAGTGTGTACACATGTATGAGCGTGTATTTTCCTGTGTGTCTGTGAGCGTGTAGATATCATTAGAGTGTACCCAGCAGGAGCAGCTTAATGGAACTTCTTGGGAATTAGAGATAAAAAAGAAAGACATTTGGGCTAAATCATCACCGAAATGATGCTGAGATAAAACCAGGAAAGGAATAGAAAAACATATTACAGAAAAAAAAAATTCAATATCAAGTTTATTTTCTGTGATGGAGGCAGATAAATGCTGAATATGAATGAGGAGGAGAGGGTTGCTCTTGCATAATAAGAGTCGGATGATGAATTGGAGCTGAATGTGAAAATGAGCAGAAACTGGATTTTAATTCATCTAAGGGGGAAGAAATTTCAAAGATGTGATTAACTCAGGAATATTAAAGTCTCCTCACCTCGACTCTGATTTCCTGGAAAGTTGATGTTGAGTTTTTTTATCTTTAAAGCCAATAATACTCAGAAAACTCAGCTATCCATCACGGTCTCTGCATCAACTCAATTATTACATCATTATTGCAAAAGCTGCTTTTTGTCTATATGGACTTTTAAGACTGTCTCTGAAACTGCTTTAATCCATCTTAATAAAAACACCATATGGTGAGTGAGGCAAATACATGATGGCGCTGTTAGCTGATAAGACTTGCCATGTAATTTACAAATACAATCAGGATACAATAGCAGCTCAAACATCTTATTACTACAATTAAAAAGTGGTTTATGAGAAGAAACAAATGAACAGACATCACAGTTTACAACCAAACAAGCAGAGGGGCTGTTTGCTAAATGGAGGTCTCATTAATCCTACATCAGTCTCAGATCATGTCAGACATTTTTAAAAGCCTCATGTGGAATCATAAATAACATTTTTATGTTAAATTTTAGTGATTTGCTGTCACTAAACTGGTCCATGTCTTCAGACAGATTCTACTTTGCTTGTTAAATGATGTTTTTCATTTTCTGTTCCTTGTTAAGAGAGAGCCAGCTTAAAAAAATGTGTCAAAAAAAAAATCAGTGTGTCCTGTTTGTTAGTGTTTAATGAGGAGATGGAGACAAAATAGTGGGATCAAGAAGTAGTTGCAGTAACAGAGAGAAAGATATCTTAACTTTAAAGCAACCAAAAATGATTACAGTTACAGGTGTGTATTTAAAACAGCAACTCTACTTCATCTATCATATAAACTGTTAAATAACTTATTTTTTATTTGTATAGTTTCAAGTTTAATATGCACGATTGAGTACTTCCATGCCAAGGACAATTATCCATGGTATCAGGACTTCTCCATCTTCTCCATTTACTAACTTGACACACCAGATGGACCATTCAATATAAATCACTAGTCCATCTGGTAAAGCGCAGAACCTTTCAAAGGCATACCCAGCAGGTGATTGGATGATTGTTCCATCAATCACATTCATTACGGGCCAATGAGATACTGTAGTAGGCAGATGCTACTTCTGTGGTGTAAAGTAAAAAACATAAGAGTAAAACAAACTCTGACCAAAACATGTTGATCTTTAAAGAAGTTTTTGATGTTGTTATTTTTTTTCATTTAATAAAGATGTGACAAAACTGCTCCTGGAGCTGCTAGCATCTATGCTAATCTCTGTATGAGCAGTCACTTCCTGCTGTTATCACACTAGTAGCTCCTCCTCCACCTCTTTTGGCTCCAAAGGAGGCTGATTGGGCCATACCGCTTTGGGCTGCTCACAGTCGATGTAGACTGGAGCTTGTGTTTCGGGTCTTTACAACATCAGATACCCTCACCCAGGCAACCCTGCCACGGTTGATCAGACTAAGTGTGTTCAAGTAGCAGTGGCTTGCCCCCACGGAAACTCTCTTCGGATCCAGAGCTGTCTGGAGGCTTTCTCAGCTGCTCTGGTGGTGTTCTTGATGGCTCTGTTTCTGTGTCCTCCTGTGATGCCCGGTGCACCAGAGGCTTTGCAGACAAAACCTCAGCAGCCTACTTTTATGGGCATGCACCTTGCCTTCCAGCCTGCTCTCAGAAGCTGGTCGAAGTGATCACACTCTCACAACTTCCTTTCCTCCATGATGATGATGTTTTTTGTGCTCTCTGAGACCAGGAGAATACCTGGTCTCATGGCAGTGCTGACGATATGCCATGGGAATCTCAGATGCTTTTGGGGGTCCACAGAGAGCTTCCAGTCCTCAACTGTTGCCAGGATCCCTGCAGCTATCTTTCTGGACGCTGCTGTCCTGCTTTAACAAAAGCTACTGTGTGGAAGGTGCTGAGGACTCGGCTGCAGCTGCAGATCCTCTTGCTGATGGTTTCTGCAGTAGGTTTCAACACCTGGTTGTGGTGCCAGGTGTACTGGCCCTGGCTGAGTGCTGTTGGGCAGGTGCTTAGGATGTGCTCCATTGTTCACACTCCAGAGCACAGCCAAAGCAGTTTCAAGGTACCGTGTTCTCAAAAATAGCCTGGACCAGAGTACTGATGTGAGGATGGACCAACAGCTGTACATAACACGATGCCCTCATTCATACTATGGCTGGGACAGAGACCTAAAAACTCGTTTATGACTGAATGGGTTGTATGTTTGTTAACTCTTTATATATCAGACCTCTTTTTTCATCCCTCTTCTACTGTCCACATATTCTTGCTGAAGTTGCACTTAAGTTCAGGTGTTCAGTCAGAAAGCAGGAAAACAAAACTGGACTGATTAGATTTCAGAACAACCTTTCCGCTCACTGAGAAGAAAAACTTGTTAAACATATAAGATCTGTAGGACTGAACTCCTCCTGAACCTCTTTGTGTTCCTGTAAACCCCCCAGATCACATCAGAGGCTAATAATATTTTCCAGGCACACACATAATCTCTGTCTTATTTAAAGATCTCAGCCCGCTTTGTCTCATTTCCATATCGACCTGAACTCTCTCTCCCCCTGTCCTCACCCTCCCTCCCTCTCTGCCTTTCTCCCTGCAGGCGGATGGTAAGGTGGTCGATGGCAGCCTGCTGGGGGATGCAAACGGCGTGGAGCCAGCTCCAGGCAGGGTGAAGGAATCTGGGAAGTGGCAGAAACCACGTTTCTCTCGAAAAGCTCTGATGAAATGCTGCCTTGTGAAATGGATCATCGCCAGCACTCAGCCGCAGGACAAAGGTACAGAGGGGGGTCGGGAGTGTGGTGTCTTGATGAAACTGGCGAGGTGGTGAATGCACAACAAGTGTGACTAACAGAGTTTGAATTGATCCCTGGATTGATTATGGAGACCTCTGACGGCCTCCTAAGCTCCCTCTGGGCTTTGCCGGCTGATTGACCTCAGGGTCGGGCACCTAGAGATCATTTAGTCTGAACACTCGTTAATCAAACGTCTGACACCTTCTAGGAGCCATTAATTATCAATACACAGACCTGAAACACTGTGATAGCACCCCCTATCCCTACTCAGGGCCCTTTGAGACAATCTACCCATAAAAAGTGCAAATATGTCACACGCTCATGCAGAGCTTCAGGCCTGGCTGCGTCCTGGTTTTGGTCTCGGTGCTCCACCCAGTGGTTCTGATGTGACCGTGCACAGTACATATTAACCTTCAAAAACAGACAGTGAGTAAAGCAGGAATGGGCAACTTTGATTTACAAGAGGGCCACATAAAATTGCTTTTTTCAAAACACTGTTGCAAACTGCCAGATGCTAACAATGAAAAACAAACAAAATCTGAATTAGATAGTATTGGATGATCTGATGAGCCTGTCAAAAAATTAAATCAAAGTCAGGCTTCTTTTGGAAATGTACAAAACAAATTTAACCTTTTTTTTTTTTAATTTCAAGTATTTTTTTTACCTTTTACCGTTTCCTTCCACATAAAGTATTAACTAGTACTTGTAATATTTTTCTACTGCTTTACTAAAGAGATTTAAATAAACAAAAAGGGCCATGTAAGTTCTTTAATAGCTTCCAAAAACCAAATCATATATCAGCAATCTGTTATACTGAAACATTCCTAGTACATATGTAGTTTGTAAATGGTGTTGTATTAGTAATTCAGGTTGATTCTGTCATGTCTCCCTTATGTTTATGATTTGTGGATTTTAGTAAATGCATGGCGGGCCTCACTGAGTAAGGTTGAAGGCTGCATGGTTTCCCACCCCTAGATTAAAGCATTCAGCCTGTTGCTAATCTCTCTGTGTCATAAAATACCAGTGCTTGAGTTTGAAATCACCAAAAGTCAAAGTCACAACAGATGATTTTCTGTTTCTGTTTTACATTTTGAACATCAGGTTTTACACTTAAATTCATGATACAAAGCATCCTAACTTTTTAAAGTTGTGTTTAAAGTGAGTAATCTTTCTTTTTTTCACTTCCTAACATCCTTGTCTACTGTTATTATGCTTACAAAAATGTCTTTCCATTCTCTCTCTCGCTTTGAAACATTGGGCCTGGTTAGGATCCATGTGCTTTTGCAGTCAACCTCACGGAGACACTTAAAGCACTGCCGATTTTTGCTCTTCTGCACTGACTTTTATATTTTAACATCAGGGTTCACCACTTGAGTGTTTCTTTGACATTTACCTTCCTTTATCGCTCACTGGCTCGTATCCCTACCTTATCAGGCTCATCCTCACCTTCTCCTTCCCTTCACTGCCAACATATCTCCTTTTATACATCCTCCCATCCTCCCCTTCTTCTTGGTAACCCTGTCTAAACTCCTTCGTTCTGCTTGTTCCTTAGATAATCCTTCCTGTCTGAATCTACCCTTCTCTGCTTTCTTTACCTCTTGTGTCCTCATGCACAGACTCTGTTGCTTTTCTTCTAACTTCCTGCTTCACACCTCACCTTTCAAACACTCTCAAATCTTGACTTGTGTGACAAAAAAGGAGAAATGAATGCTTTGTGTTCGCTTAAATGACATTTTCATGTTCCTTGACCAAAGGGCACATCAATCCAAAGGTAAACATGACATCAGACTCTGGAAACATTTCATTAAATCAAATGATGCAGTTGTGTGTGAATGATCCTTCTTTTGAGCCTAAGGCTAGTTCAGCAACACACACCGTTAAAATGTGAGCCACGTCCCTGTCTCATGTATTATTAACTCCTGTTTATCACGCACACTATCTCTATCAGGTTTGCCTCTCATCTTTCTTTTCTGGCAAAACTTCCAAGTGACACTCCTGCTTTTCCTCAGCCTCAACCAGGCAACTTTCTTTTTTTGCTTTAGCGGCCCCTGGTGGTGAAATTAGACTTCTGAACACTTCATGACCCCACAACAGTGTAAGTGGGTATCAAGGAATGAAGACCTCTCCTGATATACACAACCAAAGACAAACAGCGAGTTTGCTTGTGTTTTCTGTCTTGCCTGGATTTAAGATTTGTAAAAAGAGCTGATTTAATGGTGAAATAATTAGACAAAGGAGTAATGAATAGCCAAAAAACAGTGTTGTCCTGATGCCGGGAAACTGGCAGTTATCTGCCAACTCAGACCAGTGACAGTCTTTTAGGCTCTATTTCTACATCTCCTATTAAAAATGTAGCCTTTCTAAAGATGACTTTATTAATATTGTACATTATGAAGGGGGGGTCTTCCCCACAGCCTTTAAGACTGCCCGTGTCAAAAGAGAAGCAGTGGGGGTGGGGGGTTAGTTTCACTCTTATACAGATTAAGAGGATGTGTTGTCCATATCAAGATATTGTCTGTCTGTCTGTCTTTTTATTGTTGATCTGTCTTCCTATTGTTGGGGTGTCTTTGGCTTCTCTGTATAGAAATATGGACACGTGGTCCATACTATAGGTGATCAGTCTCTCTGTTCGTAGCTGCCTCAGCACAATAACCCCTAGACTTCAGTTGTTTGGGTCTTACTTTTGCACATCAGAAGATAACAAAGATGAGTTGTCCATATCAGTTTACATTCTTTCAATATATCCAGCTTTAGCTGCTCCAAGCACATTATGGCATTACTTGTTGTGAGAGTGCTTTGGCTTTACTTTTGCACAAATGAGGGTGACACAGATGTGTTGTTCATTTTAATGTACTGTCTATCTCTTTGTTTCTGCAGCTGCTTTAAACACAACACAGTTGTTTTGACTTCACTTTTGCACAATGGATGATAAAGTGGATATGTTGTTAATACTGATATTCAGTCTATCTATCCATCTATCAATCTATCTATCAATTGATCTATATCTCTGTTGAAGTAAATGCTTACATTTTTTTATTGTGTAGAAGAAGAATAAACTGATTTTTTTTTGTAGTGTTATGGCTTATTAACTATTTATTATCCATAAATGTGGACATTATTAAACATACTTGCTTTTCTTCTGTTCATCTCGAGTAAGTTTTTTATTAGAAGTGTGATTTCACAGTGAGATGAAAAATTAATCTCTGAATTATAAGAATCTCCTTCACGTTAAAATCAGTTTCATAATGAGGCCATGAGGGGGAACTGAGAGACAAAGTTTGGAGGATGAGAGAGTCGGTAATATTAAGATTGTGATATGAGAGTGGGATTAGATAGGGAAGAGGGGAAAGATGGGAGGAAATGAGATGCTAAGCCCTGAAATACTTCTGAATCAGCGCGTCCCTGCGTGACTTGTGACTGAGCGAGGTGAACTTCATGGAGGAGTTTGAATGAGAAGCACTGTGTTGCTCACGTAGGCTGAAACAGGAGGAGAGGCAGACAGAGTATGTTGTGGTTTGTCATTGTTGGTCACATGAAGCTTCAGGACGGACGCAACATCATGCTATTCAGTTCACCTCCTCTGAAGGAACGAGGACAGAAGAAAAGGAGGAGGAATGGAGAGGGAGAAAATGGGCCTGGAGTTTTAAAAGGAGTTTTGGAGTTTAATTCAAAGGGAATCAGAGCACAACAAGAAGAAAGCATCATACAGAAGAGAGATTACTTTTCTTTGTTCACTTTTTACATTCACTGAACATCAGCGCATCTTCTTATTGATCTGAAACCTGCACTGATTTTTCTCCCTGACCTGAGGGATGTTTTGACTCCTTCACCAGGCTGTCTTCCTTTTTTCTTCTGAAACTGTTTGTTGGTGGAGACTTTGCTCAAAGTTTAGAGGATGAATGCATGCAGAGGAGTGTGTGAGAAGGAGATCACAAAGCTGCTGCGCTGCTTCTTTGGCTTCATCACAGGAACAATTACCAAAGGTATTTCCTCTTTTTGTGGCTGGATGGTGGAGGATTTTTTTTTGCCTCTTATTGTCAGATTGATGGTTTTGGTTAATGACAGTGGTTGTGCGTGGTCTGAAGTGCCCAAAAATGGAGCTGAATCTTTATAAAGTACTGCAGAAGCTTGCTGCCTCTGATTCTTCCATCAACTACTGAACACAAAAGTAAAAAATTAATGTAGAATCGCTCAGCATGACATCCATTTTCATTTTCATGCTTGTGGACTATGATGTTCTCCATTTCCATATTACACTACATTTCATTTTCACTGTATTTTCTCTGTTTTGTGCATTTCTTTGAGTCAGCATGCAGGGACAACGAACTCCTGCCAACAAATAAACATTCAATCCCAACAAGCTAAAGTTAGATCTAACTGACATCAGCCCAAGAGGTATATGTCTTTGCTGCTGTTTGTCAGTTTGCTGATTTGTTTGTCTGTAAGCAAGATAACTCAATATGTTCTCAACTGATTTGGATTAAATTTTCAGGAACTGTTGGTCATGGCTCAAGGAACAAGGGATTCAATTTTGGTGGTAATCCACTTTTCATGATTTATTTTAAGAATTTGTTACACTTGTGCAATAGTACAGTTTTCCACATTTTCAGTCATAACTCAGCTAACAATATCACAAAGGCCTTGGTGGAGGTTTTCAATTGATAAGCATTCAAAGTCAGATTTTCAAAAATTTGCAACCAGGAAGATGAAAATCTCTGCCATGAAACATTTATTCCAAATACCACTTTGGCACCACAGGTATAAGCATTGCATGATGAAACTTGATTAATTTCCATAATAGTCTTTGATAACTGGTTTTATTTTATTATTTACAGGGATATAAAGGGTATAATTTGCTATAACGGTTTCTCTAAAGTCTTTAATAAAGCATCATTAAGACTGTTGGTAACTGAACTGTCAGTAACTAAAATGTTTATAACTATGACCTTGGCCAAGTTAATTTATAAGGAAAGAAATTATCTGCAGGACTTACTGGAAGAATAATAAATAAATTTCAGATAAATTTACTAATTAGGACAAACAAAAATATTGATTTATTGTACTGGAATGACAAATGTGTTTGTGCTTCACTGTGTGCTTAGCTCATTAAATTTAGCTTTACTGTTTGGTTTAGAGTTTGAAAATACAATTAAAAATTCTGGTAAATGCTAGATATTTATTATTTTATTTAATACAGCTATTTATGATTGTCTAATTATAGTATTTATTTATTTGTAACAATTTGGCCCACTGTTCCTAAGAATAACAATAGTGTGGCCCCTGTGGTAACCAAAGTTGCCCACTCTTTCTTTAAAATATATTTTGAAGAAAAAACTTCTGGACTAAGAATCATTGCCTTCCCCCCTCTTGGTCCTTTCTTGTTCCTTTGCCTAAATGCTTCAGAATTGGACCTACAAAATAAGGTACATATGAAACTTTGGTTTACTGTATTGTTGCATCCTGAATATGCAGGAACAAGTGCTAATGATTCATCACATGTAATGATGATCTTGTTAATTAAACTCTTTGAGAGACTGACACATTTAATGAAGCAGTTTAATTTAATACTATGTATAACATGTAGTGACTCCAAAAGTTAAATTCTATTTAATGGCTTTATTTGATAAACTATTCAATTCTGACTATTTTATTTACATGTTGGAGCTGGTTCTTCCTGTGATTTTTTTTAGATTTTGTTTTATTGTTCAGTTTAAGGAGATACCGTGTAAGTTAACAGGTTTTTAAACTGTTTTTTTCCTAAATATTCTGTCACTTTTTCCACCAGCCTGTCCTCCTTGTTTTAGCCTGTGCAGTGTCCTTCTGTTTCTTATTGATTAGCTGTAAGCTTATCCTCTGTCCTCCTCCTGTGTCCTATCATACACAGGACACATGCCCGGCATCACCAAACGTCTGAATCAGCGCTCTTTGTGCCGCTCTCCATCTCATCTGTATCCTGTTTATCCACACTCGTCCCACTTCCCTTTCTTTTTATTTATATGTTGTTTGATAGTAAGACAACAGGGACATTGGAGGTCTTGTATGGAGAATGGATTTTAAATGTGTTGGAGACAAAAATACTGTCTGTGTCCATGACCTGTCAACAAAAAGAGTAGGTCAATGCCATACTCTTCCTTATACTCCTCATAAAAAGCTTGGAACGTTATTTTGGTTGATTATTTCACCCTTTTAATTGTAATGACACCAACTGATAATGTATTTTATATTGTTGGACTAGTCACCTTTACAACGAGGTACAACTTGTAAGGATCTTGCATTTGTGGAATGAGCAGCAGAATGACAGCATTATATTTGGTGTCAGGACTGGTACTAATTCTAAATTTAGGACCAAGTTCTGTGAGACTGGTGAAGTCAAAGACTGACCGTGAAAAGTTCCTCCTAGGGAGAAAACACCCCAAGAGAAACAGTTCTTCACTCTTGCTTCACTGAGAAATCATTGGCTTTCGCCCAGGGAGGAGGGCATTTCGGCACATTTTCTGGGCGGCTCTACCGACACATTTAGCTGTGTTGCTCATCCCACGAATGCCCGATCCTTACAACTTGTACATTGCTGCAAAGAGGATTTATCAGGCTTTACAACAATACAAAAATACCAACCTGTGTTAAAAAGAAGGAGAAATAATTGACCGAAGTAATGTTTCCAGACTTTTTGAGAAGTGTATATAACAAGAAGAACAGTATGACATTTAGTTCTCTTTTTGTAAAATGTCTTGAGATAACATTTGTTATGTTTTGGCACTATATAAATAAAGACTGATTGACTGATGAATTTGTAGCAAGAAACTTATAAAATATGTTCTGGGAATATCTGGAACCAATTATCTTACATTAATTTTCTTCAGTGAAGTCATGCTCAGTCAGGGGTAACCTGAACTTTTATGAAGATTTTTGTTTTTAGGTGGAAGAAAAGTAGAGAAAAACCCACACGTCTAGCGCAGAGGAGATAATAAACAGCTTTGGATGGGAGATCCAGGTTTTAATTGCACATCTGAGGTTGACTTTGAACCTGCCTGGCTGAAGTAGATTTATAAAAAAAGAGGATTATCTCACATGGAAATGAGGCTGATTTTGGCTTTAATTGGAACATATCAGGGAGCTGATGAGGCGAGGAGATGGGGAAATACTAAGGGAGCTGCCATCTTTGCTCCCTAATGGCCTGCTGAGCTTATATTAAAGGATGGTGCAGAGCTGTGTGTGGTGTTATTTTCAAGTGTGAGGAGGAAACTTAAAGAAGGGAAAGTTTTGATCATCAGTCCCTGGAGTGAAATGTCAGAGAATATGCAGCAGTACAAACAAAGGAGGGAATAATCAGCTTGCTGTTTAATCACTTGCTTCTTCTTTGTGCATACATTCACATACTTCCTGACATGCAGATTATTCACTGTGTGTAGAAGAACATGGCACACACTGACCCCAAATAAGCTCATGCTGAGTATCTCTTGTATCAAATTTCCTTTTGTTTGTTTTTTTTTCCATGTAAGTATTAGCTGCTCCTCATCAATCATTTTCTGTCAAACACAGAAACTGATGACGTGTAAAACCGCAGTGTCCACCTCTCTGTTTTGCAGCTGAGTAAGCTCATCCTGAAGGAGTCGTATAAATTTGATCTGCTCTCTCATGTTTCATTTCCCTCTCCCTGAGCTCTGATTGTGAATGGAGCCCAGCTTTGCTCTGCACTGTGTTGTGTGATGTTCAGCGCCATCTTGTGAAAAAAGGAGTTATTGCAAGACTTCAGGAGAAAGTATTGTATTTTAAAGGACTGCAGCTGATTTCATTTTACATTTTTAAATATGTTTTAAATGGGGTTTTTTTATTACTTAATCAAGACAGTGGGGATCCAGTTGACTTAAACCATCAGTTGTATGTTTGTCCTCCCAGAATGGGCATAGGTTTTTTAGTTTTTCATTTTGTTTGAATGTTTGATAGTTGACTATTTACTGGTCCTTGGCATGATGGAGATGTTTGTTTGTGCTTTTAATTAACAATATTTATATTTTTTTGTTCTACAAATATGTAAACCACTTGTGACAAAGAACTGTAGTTTGACTAACTAAAAGAAAGTCCATCTGTTATGATTTTTATGGTAAATGGACCCCAGCTTGTTTTTGTTCAACTACCAAAGATGGCTTTTACTGCCAGTCACTCTCAACCATTCACGAACATTTACAAACATGGCGAGGGTTAGGAGTGGGAATCAAAAATCAATTTGATTACAACTTGCTGAAGGAATTGATATTATTTGTTTGTTTTTTATCTTAACTATTCCCTTATCAATTCCTACCACTTTGTTCTACATTGTAAAGAATGTGATCATGGCCGAAAGAAAACAGAGGTAGACAAAATTGTGGCTAAGTTTTAGACAAAAAGACCCTCGATGCACGATGTTTAGTGAATGGAAACACAAGCAACTTGCAGAAGTATTTATCTATGCAGCATGGGATTAAATATAACGTGATATGTGTTTGACACTATTGCCACAACCTATCTAGGCCAACTTTTGTCCATCCAGAAAATCCACAAGAATCGACAAGGGAACCGTTAAGGAATCATAAAGATAAGCAGAATTGATAATGGAATTGGTATCAATCAAGTCTTTTCATTTCCCATCCCTAGACGTAAGTAAGTAGTATAACTGTATTTGCTTGTCCCATTCAGGCCAACCCACTGAAATGGATGGGCCCCTGATAGGTGTGGTAAATGGGCCTTTCTCAGATTTAGTTTAATAAAAGTACTTTACAGACAAAACTAAAAGATAACATGAGAATAAAAGAAAAATAAAAGAAAAATGTGAGGAATACAATGACAGAAAGTGTAAGACTTAAAACAGAATAGTGGAAAAGCATGTAAGAGCCAGAAATGACAGAAACAGAGAGCAAATTAAATAAAGGATTAATAACACCTAAGATAAGAAGGGAGAAAGAAATTAAAAAGGCTAAAACTACCAAAAGATAAAGGAAATAGGAGATAAAATGAAAGTAAATAAAACCAAAGGAGGATAAAAAGTTAAAAAGATGAAAAGATAAAAACTGAAAGTATAAAAGATGCTGCCTGTGAAACTGTCTAAGACAAGAAATAAAAGCACACTCGGGTGATACGTCTTGTAAAAGCACAGTGATAAAAATGTGTTTTTAAAAGTGATTTAAAAGAGGAAATGGAGAGATAACCAATGTCAACTGTATATTCACTCATGAATCAAAGATCAAACTCAGGGTTTGTTTTTGTCGAAAAGTCAGAAATTGAATTGACTTCTTTTTGCAAGTAGTGTTGCTCAAAAGAGATTCTTGCTAAATTGTTGGATTACTTTGATTGTTTGACTATTTACAGAGCTGACATATTTTTGAACATTTATTGAACATGTTTACCTTTATATATGGGAGAGATGATGAATAGAGTTGAAAGGGGACAAGAGAAGAGAAATAAATATCGCACAGGGTCCAGGCCCAGATTTAAACCCCAGCTCGCCTCAGTTCTGCACACAGCAAACTGCTCAGCCATCGGCACCCCAAATACTTGTCCGTTGTTATTTGCATCCTGAATGTGTTAAACTGGGGATACACAATGGGTATAGCAGTTTAGTGCTAGTGCCTCGCAGCAAAAGGTTGTTGGGTCAACTCTCTGGTCTGGCAGAGTCTTTCTGTGTAGTGTGTGCATGATCTCCCTGTGCACATGTGGGTTTACCCCGGGTATGCAAGTTTTCTCCTACAGACCAAAAACATACTTGTTAGGTTAATGGATGATCCTTAGACCAATGTTGGTGTGTGAATGGTTGTCTGTCCCTGCATGTCCACCCTGTGATCGACTGAAGATCAGCCATTGGGTGTACACTACCTCTTGCCCAATGTCTGCTGGGATAGGCTCTGGCCCCCCGAAAGAGATTTTGCATTATAAATAATGGAGTGATGATATTACACTGTCATATAACATCTCAGTTCAACCTTCTAGAGGATAACAAAATTGATGTACAGCTTTAGTAAAGTAATGATGTATTCCAGAGAACATGTTTTCCTATCTGACACAACAGTTTAAATGTGGAAAGTCAATAACTAGTTTTTCTGCTGACAATGCTGCAGATCACTCTCACGTACTCAACAACAGTAGCACTGAAGACCTAATTCCAGGAATGAATGATCCATTAATGCTCATGAATGCTTGATGCTCCATCATAACTGGTTACTGAAAATAAAACTTTGAGATATGTTATAAACAGAGCCTCATCTGCAAGGGGTTTTTAAAGGATGCTTTGGCTCATACATCAGCTTGTTTTACAGTTTCAGCTAGCAGCTATTACTCATAAAACAATTAGTCTACCACTAGGTGGCGGTTTAAAGAAACTGTGATTATCACAGGTTGCAAAAGACGGGACATGTAAGGAAATAAAAACAGGTCAATTGTAAAAGAAATAAGAATTGACACACTCCTCCAAACAAAACGAGAGGTGGTAGGTTTCTAAAGGAATGTAGAAATCACCAACAGAGAAGAACAAATGGTGCTTTAAACTGCTTTAGTAGCCCAAACTGTTCGTGAATCTATTTTAATCATCACAAGTACATCAAAACCAAGCAGATTTTGTGTAATGATAACAATACATTGACAAATTAATGTACATACTGGTGTGTCTTTGGACCATTTTGTCTACCCATGTTTCACATGTCTAAATATTTTAGAAGTCATGAAAAAGTGACACATATTTGTAGTAGGTTGTGTATATTTCATTATTCTTAGCTAGCAGAGGTCATGTATGCACTTTCAGGTTTTATACATTCTTTAGTTTGTTTTACATGTCCCATCCACATGACAGAGTACTTCTATGCTCAGAGGAAAAAGTCAGTGGATTCAAAACTTCATCCTATATGTTGTTCCAGCAATAGTACAAGACTTCTGGCTGGAGTTGAAAAGTCCACTGCAGGGACCATAGAAAGGTCGCAGAGTTGTTGAAAACATGGTTCCAAACCACGCTAAAATGACCAATCATCTCAGAACAGACTGGCCTCACGTAGGGAAGAGCTGAAAGTGACATGGGGCTCCAACAGTGGATACTTAGTATGTGAAAATAAGAAGGTTTTTTTAAACATTAGCGATCGTGAACATTCCCTGTAGTCATCAGGATAAGATGAATTATCAGGAGCGGAGGCAAAAATATGACCACTTTGGCAATTACATTTTGCCATTGCAAGTAGCATTAGATTACTTTTTTATGGTCCTACAAACTTCTTAATTTTACCATTTGAAGGCGGGTGTAGTGGTCTCTACACAACAAATCTGCATTGACAAACTGACACTCTTAGAGTTAATATTAAAACTTCTTAAGTGTCTATATGAGTCCACACTACAAAGTGTTGTTTTTACTGTGTGACTTTTCATCAACACCTCTATGCAGTGTTGGGAATGCACTCTCTGAGTATCTTTGTTAAAGACTTAACAAAAAAAGCTCAAACAAAGATACTTTTTTTTTGCAAAAATTAACCTAACAGAAAGCACTATTATAAATGGACAATGTAGAGCTAAATCCAGAGGTTAGACTACAGTTTTGTGACTTGTGGTGTCATACTTATTCATACAAGTGTCACTTCCAGGTTCAGAGTGCAGGGTGAAAAGTTTAGAGTTAAAGGGATAAGCCAATTTTTTAAGTGCCAATCTTAGTCTAAAAATAGATAATGTAATATAACACCGTTAAAAAATAAATAAATAAAAAGAGTCACAACAAGCACACAGGACCGTTTACAGTTGCTGAAGAGTTTATCTGTCGACTGTAGGCAGAGGCCGGCTAACGCTACCCATTGAGTCCCAGTGTTTGAGCCAAGCTAATTAGCGGTGGGCGAGCTTTGACAGTCTCTTCCTTGTTACTACATGCACAGTCGACAGAATGGTGTCTCTGCTTGACATGGACTTGGGAGTGAAGCAAGACACGAAAACAAGAAAATGTTGGCGTATCTCTTTAAGGATCCTGCAGGGACAACAGTAGATTTGATTAACTGAAACATAGTTTTCACTCATGTCTTGGACACCAACTCGTTTTAACTGAGAACGAACCATCAGGGATTTGAGTCCAGAGTACACTTCAGTCTGCACTTACTGATATTTTGCCAACACTCAGTTTTCTGTGTAATTATTACATGCAGCTCTTTATGCTTGCAAGTGAGTGGAAGCCCATTACATATGAGATAATGCAGTGATGATTGTTGAAGTGAGAGGCTTAAACAGGTGTAGTATCTTGATCCATTTCTCAAGAATATCCCAGTGCTCTGTGCAGTCTGCGTTACTTTGTGTCATTTTTCCTTGGGTTTGTCAGCAGGACCCTGTTGTGCTTCAGGAGTTTGTAAAACAGCCAAGATGTCATCACAGAAGTGAGACACTGCACCAGAGTTGTGGTTATGTTTCTATGCAGAGAACAATCAGAGAAGAGGAAGGCAGTGAGACAGACAAAAAAAAGTGTGGAGGTGTGTGATGTGTGTGATGTGAAAGGTCAGAAGCCCCTGTTGCGTCGTTTGATCCCTCTTTCTTTTTTATCTTTCTCTGAATGTCACTTGGTGTCCCAAACTCAAACAGATTTTTAAATGTGGCCCCAAACACACACTAAATACTGGGACACACACACAGAAAAACACTCATATGTCACCTTGTCCATCATACCCACCAGTTGCTTTTGTTGGTAGGAGAGCTTCAGACTTTCTGCTTCGCTTGTTTATCTTATTCATGCTGAGCTGAGATTTATAGACTCAAGTTCAAACTTTGTGGCTCTGCATTGAAACACCTTGTTTAGACACCGTCATCTCGACTTCTTAAGTTCAGATTCTGACTGCTTTTTGTGAAACTTTGACAGAATTCAAAGTACTTCAGGGCAGCTTGTTAGTTATTGTTGATCAGTTTTGTTGCATTATGGGAGCTGTGATGGCAGCTCTCTCGGTTGAGGCCCGACGCCGTCTCTCTCGCCCAAGCTGTCTCTCTCACTGCGGACACAGTGCAGCCAGGTACCACCGCTCAGGTAGGCTATTCTTCCTTTTCCTTGTTCACATTGTTTTATTCACTCTTTCTTCACTCTCACCATGACAGTAGTATTAATAGTTTGGTAGTTTCAGCTTTTTGTTTTAAGTGATTAAAACAAATGCAAACATTAATCAGGCCTTACATAAAAAAAAACAAAAAATAAGGCATACAGGTTGTTCTAGCAGCAGACTTTTTGTTATTTTACTTCTTTTAGACTATGTGTTTCTAAAAAAGGACTGGTTTGGCAAGTTTACAGATCACATATAAAGGCATTCAAAGCACTCAATGTGTAAAATAGACTGTTAATAACAGATAAAACTGACATTAAATTCAAACATACTGATATAAAAGATCCATTAATATCATTTAGTACAAAACAGGAAGGGAATAATAGAGCATCGATTCATTTTTAGTTGATTTAACTATACAGAAGATAAAGATTACCTCATCAAACCCACCATTAAAAATATAAAATGTCTGTTTCAGAGTGATAAAATTGCCATAAAATGTGTCAGAACAGTGAATAAAAAGAATTTTCATCTTAACTACAGTTACATATAATCAGAATAGACTCATAATAATATTTCTTCAATTCTTATGAAATCATTCTAACACCAAGTGCTTTATTTACCTCTCAGCATTTAAAGTTTATGAATCTGTTTAAAAAACCTTAAATCCAATGTCAGAAAAAAATTATTAACACGCTTGGTAGGGGAGAACATGCAAACTCCACACAGGGGGAGGTCCTGCCCAGCTGGGCAGTCAAATCAGCAGCCTTCATGCAGTGAGGCACCAGCACTGACTGCTACACCACCATACAGCCCCAGTTCATGTTTAGAGTTTCCTAAATTATTGATTTGGTGTGGTAGCCAAAACACCGTAACAGAAGCTCACGCCCCTCCAAAATGGCAGTACAAAATATTACAATTAAAGTTTAGCATGATTAATGTGCACTGAGGGTGTGAAAAAAGTAGATTTCAATCTCCAAAGTTTTAAAAAAAAAAAGTTAAATGTAACCAGTTAGAAACTGAAGATGCAACAGAGCCTCAAGAGGTATGAAGACCATCTTGAATAAGGTTTGAAAAAGAATTGGATTTGACGTCATATTTCCTGCATAGCCTGTAACATCATTTAACATTTTATTTTGGTCTTATTTTGGCACAAACTACATCTATTATCAAACCAACACTTTCTACCTATAAAAAACTAAAGACCTTTATTTCAAATGGAAAAAAATTCAATGCTTATTCAGTAAATCTGAGATTTTATGAAATAAAGGGATGCACCATATTATCAACACAATATAAGTATTTCCAGATAATGGTCTGCATCATTAATTATTGGTGTCTGAAGACATGAACGTTTCTGCCAATATTCACAACAAATATGTTGATCATATACTGCATATTGGCCATTTACATCCCATTTGTCAGATGTAATATTGGCAGAATGTGTGAGTGTACCATTATTCTTCACCTAATCATCATTTCATGACTACATTCAAAAATCTAAAGTATAATTTATAAGGGGCTGATTTTTTTCAGATGTTTCTAATGCAAATAGACAGTCACAATCAGATGAATAGGTCACTTTTAGAGAAGAAGAGACTTTGTGCTCTTGGTGCAAAAATGGTGACAATGAGTTTGGAAATACAGTGAATATAAGCAAAAATCCAATAATGTGCAGCCTTAGTGACATGACTGCAGGTTCTGATCACTCACTGTGTTAAATACCTGAGTGATCATGCACTTGATGCATACACAGCAAACTGAGAAGAGTTAAAATTTGGTTTTGGCAAAATCTCAGCCAGTGCAGAGTTAATTACACTCTGGATGGAGTAAAGTCCCGGAAAATGTGCTCCCAGTTAAAAATAAGTTGGTGTCAAAAGCAAGTTTTACAGAGTTTTAAGTTTCAACTCCATAAGACATGGCTTATATTTCCCGTTGCACATGATGAGAGTACCAGCTCTCCAAACAAGTAAAAACAAAACTCTGTGTTGTGGACCCATATAGACACATAGGAAGTGTTAGTATTGGCTCCGATAGTGTTGATTTGTCCGTGCAGATTTTGCTGTGCACTTTTATACCAATGCAATGAATCATATGAAGAGTTATTGAGCGTAATGTCTTCTCTGTTGTGATGCATCTGCACACTGCTGAGTATTGTGTCCTTGTTTCTTCTCTCTGGTTGTGGTGAAGCCTTGAGGTGATTTTTGCTGATGATGTGTCTGACTGAGAGGAAACAGTCAGAGTCCTCTCTCCCTTTTTACTGACTGTTGTGTCAGCAGGCCGTGCCGAGCCTACCTTTTTAAAAACCTGTTAGTGTCCTAATGGCCCGTTAAGAGGAACAACCACACAAACACAACACACAGGCAGAGAGTGAACCCCACAAACTCTATAGCATCAGTGCACACGAGAATCAAACTTCAGCTCACATTAAAAGACTGCAAAGCAAACAGATCCTAACATACAGACCCAGTATGAACACATTTCTGTCTGTTCTGTGTTTTAAGTATGAAAATGTCCTTCACTTAGTCCACTCTGATCACAAAGTGTCATCTGAGCTGGAACTGACCTTCAGGGTGATTCCTTCATTGTAAATAAAGACACCCCAAACCTTTTCTTATAGAAATAAAACCGAAGTACAAGCTAACTATAGATTGCTTATTTATTAATGATTTCTTCTTTTTTTTGGATAATGTGTGAAAAGCAGAGACAGAGGAGGGGGTTATTCCACCACCACCTCACCTCAAACATATCGATCTCTCTCACTCCAGCCTCCCATCTGTGTGCCTCCAACCTCCAACCAAGTCAATGCATTAACACTTACTGACACACACACACACACACACACACACCCACGTGTTGTTCTCCATCTTATCTTGATGCATTAGCTAGTGCAGAGTCATCAGGTATCCTTTTTTGACTTCCAAATACAACTCGGTTATACACTCATTGCTCACTAATAATATTTTTCCGTTTATCTTTGGACAACTGTTGATCACACTTCCAGGAAGCATTTACGTTTTAGGCATCCGTGATGCAATTACACATTGATGATCAGCCTGCTTCTTATTTGTTCCAACACCATCTTAAAGTTCACTGAAAAATTTTGACTCTGCCCTTTTATCTGTTTGTGGCAGCTTGTGTGTAACATATTTGTGTAAATTGTTACCATGTCAATTCTGCAAAGTTCAGGAGCAATAAGGATAATATCTGTGTCTTGATTCATTGAAAGAATACTTTGAAGGACCCAGCCTTCATAGCGTAAGACTGCTGTAAAACAGACAATCTGATGTGCAACAGAATTTCTGTTTGTGTTGTCTCACCTTCAGCTTCCTTCAAAGGAGAGAGAGGCAGTAGCTGCAGAAGTGGTTTAGTCTTGCTGAAAGAGTGGAGTGCCTGCAAACCTTTGACTGGCCTGTCATCCAGTGACCTTGCAGTGTAGTGAGATCTGCCTGGTTCATTGTCTGTCAAACAGGACCATCTCGTCAAGCTTCAATCTACAATGATTGTGAGGGACCCAAAGTGTCACAGCCCAATCAGCATCCTTTAGAGCAGGAAGAGGTGGGGGCTACGAGCGAGACAACAGCAGGAAGCGACTGCTTGTACAGAGATTAGCATCGATGCTAACAGCTTCAGTTGCAGTTTTATCAGATCGATCTGGGCTATATTTTTTTTAAGATGAACAATAACACTGGAAGCATTTCTTGGGAGAAACAATATTTTTGCTCTACTTCTGAAATGTTGAGCAAGACTTTGTTCTTTGAAGTGGGTCACATTTTGCATTTTAGCCCCCACATTAGCGCCCACCTGCTACATTATCTGACTGGCCCATAATGAATGTGATTGACAGAATGATTGTCCAGTCACCTGCTAGATATGATTTTGCATGGTTCTGCCCATTTCCAAACACTTTCTATTAGCTGTTACCCAGATGGACTAGTGAAATATTTTTAACGATCCATCAGGAGTGTCAGGTTAAACAAGCACAAGTTTATGATCTAAATTCAATTCATGGATCACTGGTCTTGCCAAGGCTTTCTGCTAGTTTAGTGAGCAGAGCTCTGGTAGAAAACATGTCTGTTGACATCATGTAACTGTAGTGGTATGTTAACAGTGTTAGCAACTGGGAGTATGTACTGTCTGGATATGTAACAGGCAGTATGTATGCAGTGATGGGCAGTAACAGTGACATATGTGGCGTAATCACATTTACTAGTAGCTTTGTGGTATCATCTTTGTTTCAGTGTCAAATAGTTTTAGCAGCAGCGAGCACTTCTTCACAGTCCAAAAACACAATTTAAGGATGATTGGACACACAGATACAACAACTATAGTAGACAATGACTGTGTTTCTGCATGATGATGCAGCCCAATGCTCACAGCCTTTGTCCATGCTACTGCTGAACAGACCAAACCTGCAGGCAGAGGAGCATGAGCCCACATACACAGGTGTTTCCTCAATGAAACAACAAAAATTTGAAGTTAAGTATCACCAGCAAAAAGCAGCTTATATTCTATTCACAGCTGACTACAAGGTGCTCAATATAAGAGGAAAGATTGGACAAGTTGGATATCAGAGTAGAGGAGACAGGGACAGTGTGAGCCACTGAGGTAAGATAAGCACCTTCTGTCTTCCTGGGACGCCCACTTTGGGTCTGACTTTGAGTTCACCAGTCTCACAGAGCTTGTTCATGAGTTTTGAAATGATACCAGGGCTGACACCGAATGATGCTTCCACTCTTTGTACCAGAGGATCAGCTTCCAGTTGCATAGGATTTTGGCTCATTTTTGTGGGGCTCTACCCTCACGTTTAGTTAATTTGCTTTTTCCACAAATAGACGATCCTTTCAAGTTGTACCTTGTTTTAAAGGTGCTTAATCAGGCTTTTCAACTACATTATTTACAATACCAAATGGAATTACTGAGGGGGATAAATAATTGACCAAAATAATTTTTCAAAACTTTTTTTTGAGGAGTAAAGATGTGAATCAAAATATTGAACGTTTTGTGTACACCTCATTAAATACATCCTCACAAAGTATGGAGAAAGTGTGACTCTTCAGAGCGACTGCAAGGAGTCAAGTGAAAGGAGGTAAAAAAAAAAAATCTGTAGTTGGTTAAAGTTTCAGAGCAACAGGGAGGAGAGAAGGATGAGCTTCACCAGGAGAGAGTCAGATGGACAGAGACAAAAAGGAGGAGAACCAAAGAGTGAGAAGAGACCACAATAATGAGACTTCTAAACATCAGCCCCAGTGCAAGGAGGAAAAGTTGCAACAGATGCATTGAGGAAACTGCACAGAGAGAGAGAGAGAGAGAGAGAGAGAGGGAGAGGGGAGTGATGGGAAAGTATGTGCGGAGGAGGTAGACACCAGGGGGGAGGAGGTTTCATTCCCTTCAGCTCCTCTCACTTTCTCAGGACTTCTCTCCCTGGACACTGCTGCTGCTGAGTGCCTTTTCTTCAAAGCTAAACTCTTCCTTATCTGGAGCTGGATTTGAGCAAACAGTGGGGTGGACCAAATCAGATCGGACACAATCTTAAAACCCACATCTCTTAAATTCAGTCTTTGTTAAATGGGGTTTGGTGGACTTGAGGATTACAGAGTTCTGGAGGAAATAAACAGAAGAATGAAGAAAAGTGGTGATCAAAAACAAGCTTCTTGAGTAATTTCTTTAAATATTTTGGACAGTTTTACAGCTTTGCTCTTTGCAGTTTCACTTTACATGGAACAACTATCTTGATTGACAGGTCTGTTTTGACAGACTATTACCCTCTAACAATTGGTTGAGTGCAGTGAAGGCTTGTCGAATTGTCCTTTGCATGCAGAAAAAAGCATTAATTCTTGCAGAACTAAGAAGTCACAAACCTCCTGTGGTTGATGCTTCTAAAGACGTAATTTTTTAACCTTGGCTTCACTGTTTTGTAGCATGGAGGATGAAAATACATAGGCAATTAATTTCACATTTTTCCTGATGGTCAGTATCTTTATAAGTCAGCAGCGTTCATAGTCTTTCTCTGTCTTAATGGAAGCAAAATCCTGAAAATGGACACCGAGGCTGCACCACATTCTTTGTTTTTTCCCAAAGGACTTCTCGTTCTAAAACCAAAATGTGATCCCTGAGTGTAAACTATGACGTGAGGACTGATGATAGCTGTTTGGATTAAGAGGGTGAGCAGTAACTTGTGTCTTTATCAGCCTGAGCTCCTGAGCAAAAGTGAATCTAGAAGTCTTGTTCCTTAATGCGCTATAATAAATGGCCGGTGACACAACCCCCATTTTCCCTCATGGGTTTAGAGAGGGAGATTTTCCATATATGTCGGCTAAAAACTATTCTCCACGTCAGCATCAGTGTTGACTTTGGAGCAGCTTTTGTCCAGCTTGTCAGCCTGGCTGCCTCCAGGGCCTGGAGACAAGCCCATGAAGATACTTATCAACCAGACTGATCCCTGACCTGCTCAGTGTAAAAAAACACTTGTTGTGACTCCTGGCCCAGTTTTCCCAGGTTCACCCTGGGCTCCCTTTTTGTCTCTGCCTGTGACAAGGCCTTCTTGTACAGGCTTGGCCCTCAGTGGGCTTCTCACAGTGTCCTGCAGTCATGGGGATCCAGGGCATGGAGCTGTTTGCCATTGGCGTTGTCATCATTCTTTTCATGGCCGTTCTGAAGCAATTTGGCATCTTGGAGCCCATGTCCTCGTTTGAAGGTAAGGGCCCATCCAAGCCCCCTTCTGGTGAACAGGAATCTGCAGTTTAGTGTTACAGCAGCCAGATATTCTTATGTTAATTAGGATTTTGTACTTTACTTACATTTACTCAAAGTTCACAAACTGTGTAAACATTTGCTTTGTTATAAACTGTGCTTTCAGTGATTAAAAATATTAATTTTGATCAATTACATACTTTGGAATCAGTAAGTCTTGATTTCCTGGATCAATAATATGGGAAGGACTGCATCACAAATAGACAGACTGTGTTACCCAGTTTCAAGATCAATGGTGGTCAACTTTGGTTGTAAGCCAAAGACAGTACCAAATTTTATTCTTACTGCATGAGTGCCAAATTGTTCTAATTGCAAGAAATTTAAATGAGACAAGAATTATTTAAATATCAAAGAAAGGAAGCCTTTATCAAACTTTATCCCACGTGACTTCACATTTCTCTGCTCAAATGTATACAACTTTTAACCTTAAAAGAACCTTAAAAACTGGCAGAAAATTGAAAGTTTTTCATTTTCGCATATTTGGGGAACTAATAGCAACAGCCAGTCTATGCTTTTATGCACCTTACATTTGTAGAATTATTGATCTGTACCAAAAGCTCAGCAAAGAATTTGTAGTAAAATATAAAATAAGATAAAAAAATTAAGAAACACCAAATCTATCTATCTATCTATATATATATATATATATATATGTGTGTGTGTGTGTGTGTGTGTGTGTTATTATTGTTTTTTTCTTCTGTTTCTAATATAAATATGTGTCCATGACCTGTCTACAACCCCCCCCCAGCCCCACCACAAACACACACGCACACACATGTGTAAAATCCCCCCTCTCCCTTTTGCCTTCTCTTCTTTTCAAAGACCACATACTCAGTTTTTTACACCTCTCTCCAAATTATGCCAGAAAGTGACATGCCACCCCTCTAAGATGGGGCTGATGATGATTTTTGCCGTCATGATTTCCTGGATGCATGTGGACTCACAGGCCACAGTAAGTGGAGTTGGAGGGCATGTAAGGATTATACATCTGTTCTATTTTTTTATTTCTAGACTTCCCATTTTGATTTTACTCATTTTCTTCCACATATAGATCTACAAAATACTTCAATTTTTCATCACATATTGATTTGTCATGGAGGTTGCTGATGGCTCTCTTGGATGGATAATATAATGAATGGGAAAAAAGATCAGGAAATTGTCTTCAAGTGTTTAAAATCAAATTTAAGACACTGCTGTGGACAATTGTATGGTCATTTCCGTAAGATGTCAGAGTGAGACAAACATATAATTTCTTTAAAACATTGTTTTCTCCAGTCTAAGGATCTAAAATCATTCATATTTTTGACACCACTTGTCTTATAATACAGGCTAATGTATTTGGAGGTTTTAAAAGAGATTCTCTGCGCAGTATTTGGCCAATGTCCCTTATGAAAATATCATTAAGTATCACTGTTATGACAGTGTTGTACTCTAGCATCATTTTTTCTGTTATATTAAGAGCCACTACTGGATGAGAGAAACATTGCATAATATAAACTTTCAAAGTTATTGTCAACAAATGTGTGGTAGTGTAATACAAAGTACTGAAATATTGTTTAAAAGCTGCTCAAGAATTCTAAATAGAAAGATACAGGTGGGTCTTAAATCACATTTAAGAATTTGCATGTGTATCTTTTAAACTTTGTTACCAATAGGAATCAAAAATGTCTGTGAATTTCCAACCATATTTTATTTTCTATATTTGGAGATAAGCTTACCCAAGAGTCAGGAAAAATATTCCTAACCTGTGGATTACCTCCTGGCAAAACAAAAGTATTTAAAGGCAAGTTATTTTTCTCAGCTTATAATGTTTGTTTTGTTTTGTTTTTTTTACTTGAAAGATATACTTAGTAAACCAGAACACAGAAAAACTGTAAACACAGCTAACAACAGCTTTGTGGAACAATTCAGTAATTTTAATGATGCCATTGTATTTAAGATTCATAGATTTGTGCATGAAAAGGAAATATTTTCCTTTTTTTTATATTTGTTAGCCAATGGATCAGGATTGCTGGCCAAAAATTAGATGTCACAGTGGTCAGTCTATTCAGAGTGGGGGGGGGGGGGGGGGGGGGGGGGGGGGGGGGGGGGGGCAAGGGAATGAGCCATTTCATGCAGCTACTGTGGTTGTTTTAAAGGGAGAGAGTGCTAATGCTGCAGTCTTTGTTGTCTTCTGCATAAATGTATTCTATCAGGAGACATGTAGAACACAGTCAAGGACATTTAGAACAAAAAAAACCAAAACATAATTCTACCTCATTAAAGGTAAAACTAGACAAAAACACGCATGTATGTTTGTATGTGTATATATATATATATATATATATATAAATTCCATAAAAACATGTATATTTTCAATGTTGGTGTGCAGAAAATGTTTCATTAAGAAAAAATTTAAATATTTAACTATAGAAAATAAAGAATATATATTTTTAAGGCACCTGTTAATCACAGACCCTTAGAAGAGTCCTAACTCCCCCCCCCCATGACACTTCTGAACAAAATAGCAAGTACTGTAAGCAGCATTGGGAGGAGCTGACAGCGCATCTCTATCAGTCATCATTTGATTTTGTTTTGATTGAGAGCACCCTGGTGAGAGAATGACATACTGCTGGTATAAAGTGAATTATATTCCTGTCAAACTTTTTTCCCACTATTTTCTCTTACAGTCATAATCATTTCTAAGGAAGGGAGGACCTTTTGTTATATTATATATAACACCAGTGCAGTAGCAGTAATAATCACCAATCAAGAGACATAAATGTTACTAATTGAACAGGCATAGAGGTGACATGATAATTTGATATTACCGACATCTTTTGTTATGTCATCCATCCCAGCTCTGTCTCCTTATTGCTTCTCAGCTTAAACTATGCCGCCTTGATTATAGTTCCAAATTCATACATCATTTTATATATTTAAAAATACAGTAGGCCTTTAACTTATGACAAGCATTAAATGTGTGCATCGGAGTGTGCATTGCAGTGGGAAAAGGTTAATGGAATGTTTTATTTTGCCTACTAAGAGATTTTCCATAAAACCTTGATCACCACCAGACTGTGTACATTTGGGACTGTAAAAGAGCCATCAGACCTGCTCTCTGAGTGATGCAGCAGCCTCTGATCAGAGTTTTTGGGCTGGATTACGGCCAGCGTGAGTGCCCTGCCCGTCATCGTGCCAAGACAATTACAGCAGGAAGGCTCCAGCCGGCACATTAGTGCCTCTCATATGGCTTGGCATCTGAAGTAATAAATTCAGCAGAAACACCTGTAATATTGTTTCATAATTTATCACTCATCTCATTTTCTCCAATCTGCAGTTCATCCAATAAGACCCCCCTCTCCCCATCACCACCACTACCACCACCACCATTCCCCTGCCCACTGTGGCAGCGCCCACACCCCGGTCTAGCATTACTTCACATTAATTATACATGCGTTATTGAACAGGCTTTCTCTGAGGCCACCTAAATATGGAGACAGAAGAACTCCTCCAGGACCCTGAAGGACACTGGCCATCCCTCAGTAGCCTCCAAAATTCTCGTTATGTGACTTCATTCTGATTCCTGACATTTCTCGGCTTGCTCATTTAATGAGGCTGGAAAGCTGAAGCATCCTCTCATAAATGACTCAACACTGCCTGACTTCAGTCACTCTTAAGGGAACTAATTTGCCGAAGTGTCCTCTCATTAACAAAATTAGCACTCTGGCAGCAGATGTTTACAACACAGTATGATACAGTAATGCCTCAGAGCAGAGCTGTGCTGTACAGTTAAATAATCAACACTGGTTTTTAGTATGATATGACACATTATAACCCAGAATGGTTTGGCATGAGACAATACTAAACAGGGAAATACCATGTGACTCATACACAATTTAATATGATACAATATGTCACAGTACGTCACAGACTTGCACCTGAATTCTTTACCCATACAGCTGGCTTTAGTGTTGTTTGTTTTCTCTCTTTTAGATAGTTCTGATGCAATATGATATAACACTACAATACCAGACAGTATGATGCAGTTCAACATGATTTAGTGTGATATGGTAGAACATTTTATAGACCAATTTAGAGTAGACTTGCAATTACATCAGAGAGGCTGCACACATACTGGCGGTAAAGTCAGTGTTAAATATGTGGATATAGATACAGGGATGCAGTTTTGATTTCAGGTATAAGGGGAAAATCTGTGTCTATCTGTGCTAAAACTATTCTGTTAACTACCCTTGCTTGAGACTCTCCCCAAAGTTTTTAAATGTCTATATTAGTTTTTAAATGTCTTAATGGTCTTGGGCCGACTTATTTATCTGACCTGCTTCTACTCTATCAACCCTCGCGGACTCTGAGGTCCTTCGGCCTTTTAACCATTCCACAAGTAAGCGCTAAAACGCACGGGGAAGCGGCTTTATTATGGTCCTCGACTGTGAAACAGCCTGCCGGAAAGCCTCAGGGCCGCAGAGACTGTTGAGGTTTTTAAAAAGAGGCTCAAGACTCACCTTTTTAATCAGGCTTTTAATTGATTTTTTAAATTATTTTTAATTTCTCTTATGCTCTTACGCTTCTTTATGTTTTATCCTTATTTTAAACTTTTACTGTTTTAGTCCCTCAGTTCTTAGCTTTTATACCTGTTACCCTATTTTACTGTGTTAGTCTTTCAAGTTTTTAGCTTTTACACCTTTTACCTCATTTTACTGTTTTAGTCCCTCAGTTTTTAGCTCCAGTGTTTCCTCATGGGGGCCTGCCAGGCTGGGGGTTATCTCTGGTCTACCGCTGGGGGTGCTGTCCCGTGAACGGCTCTGGCCCGGGTGCTTAGAGGGCTCTGTGCCTTCGTGTGGAGCCTCCTGTCTGCCCGGGTCAGGGTGGTCTCTATGGCGGCGCTTCCTGTGGTCATGGACTGTGACCTCCCTCAGCCTGGTTGGCCCCCAAAGGTGGCTTCTTCCTCACCTCAGGTCTCAGTCCCCGGCCATGTCTCTTTAGTGACAGCTTGTGTGTGTGTGTGGGGGGGTGTGTGTGTGGGTGTGTGTGTGTGTGTGTATCTGCCCGTGAGTGTGAGTGTGTATGTGAATGTATGTATTTATGTATCACTTGTATGCATATATATGGGGGTGGGAGGATCAGGTTTTTTCTTGATTTTCTTTTCTTGTTTCTCTTTGTTGTTTTTTATCCTCTGTGAGGCACTTTGTGCTACCTAGTGTATGAAAAGTGCCATAGAAATAAAGATTGATTTGATTTGATTTGAAAGCAAAATGCAGATGTGTATGGAAGCATAAATAGAAACAGAGACCATGCTTACAGTGATTTATATTAAAATTTAATTAATCAGAGAGCCCATAGTTTGACTTAACTCGGGTTTATACATTCAATTTTGACCACTAGAACATGTTCATAATCGCTAATGTTCAAAATATCCTCTAGTTCCCACATACACAGTCTGCCTGCGACACTCTGTTGGAGCTCCTACCCCTTGATCCTCACTCTGAGGAGACATAAAACACACACAAGGGCATACAATATGATAAAAAGCATAATTTGAGTTATTCAAACAATTAGTTTAATAACTTTAAAATAGTTTATAGCTATAAAAAAGTAGGTTTACAATTATTTTGGTGCTGTTTGACATTCTTATGTTGGCCCACATCTTGTAAAGCTGGGTTCTGCTGTATGTCCCTGGAACTGGTGACTTTTAGCTGAATAAGCCTTTGGTTTTTGTACTTGACAGATGTTGAAGATGTTAAGTTTCACAGAAAATGTTTGTTTGTTGAGGTTGCCAATAAATCTGTATCTGATGTGCATGTCTGACCCTAAGGCTATAAGGGCATTTGATGTTTGAAGTGTCTCTAGTAAGAATTAAGGAACAAGCGACACATTCCTTTGAAAGTCCCCAGTTAACACAATTACTTTAAAACCGTTCCACCAGGTGTTTTTTTGGTCCTTGGCATTGAAAATGCCTGGTAGATCTAAGTGTGTGTGATATCCTAGACATGAACACAAGTACAAAATTGTATGCACAAATTAGATTGTGTACTTTCAGTGTTTTTCACCTTGCAGTGCAACTGGACCTGCCTGATTCAATGTCTGTTAGACAGATCCATCTTGCCCAACAGAGTCCTTGAGAGCAGGAAGAGGTTGAGGCTACAAGCAAGAATACAGCAGGAAGTGACTGCACATGCAGAGATTAGCATGCTAATGCTTTAATAGTGGTTTTATCAGATCTGGACCACATTTCTTTATTAAATGAAAAAAAAAAACAACAACACCAAGAGCATTTTTCCACAGAAAATGTATTTTTTCTCCACATGTTGTCAGCATGTTTTGGCAATGGTCTGTTCTACAAAGTTGCTTACGTTTTTTATTTTACAGCGCCACAGTAACGCCCTCCTACATTATTTCACTGGCCCATAATGAATGTGACTGACAGAAGAATCGTCCAATCACTTGCTGCCAGATATGCTTTAAAAGGTTCTGTCAATCTCCAAACACTTTTTACGGGCTGTTGCCCACATGGTATAGTGAAATATATCGAGCCGTCCATCTGGTGTGTCAGGTTAGTGGTTCTATACAAACTACACTGAGATGTCCAGCCTGTATATTGTCTCTTTGGTTTGTTGGTTGACTCACTGAGCTTACAAAGAGCATGGCTCAAAGATCCTTCTCACATTGCCCAGCGTTAGCTTATTACTGTACCATGTTAGACAACTTTACCTCTGCTGATTAACTATTCAGATCATTGTCCAGAACTCAGTGATCTGAACTCAGTGCAGGCTACTGCCTGCTAACTTTCTGCTACCGGTTAGATCCACAAATACATTTTTGTGTACAGACATGATGATGGTCTGTTGGGAATATTTTTAACTAACTTGTAAACATGATTTTTTTGCTGCAAAGTCCAGAATTTTAACATGGTGATCTTCCAATGGGGCCAGCCTCTAGTGGCCCATTCAGGGGAAGCACTTTGCCCTGAATCTGAATCATCAGTCAAAATTATTGTCACTTTACCAGCATAACAGTATACTCTTTAAGTCTTAAAGTCTTCTTGTGTCCAAGAAGACTTTCAAACATGTGCACCTGTATTTGCATGCATACTGACAGATAAGAGAGAATTGTTATGTGCATCAGAACACATCTGAAGGTCATCTTTAATGCTTTGTTCACACATTTTCCACATTTAGCATCAGCAGTGCATTAGACAACCTTTATCAATCAGTGGACCAATAATGTCTGGGAGCTCATTTGATGCATTATTTATATCATCAGCACTCAAGACAGGAACACAATGAGCAACCTGCTCTATCTGTGGGTGTGTTTTTGTGCATGTGAGTGTGTAGTGGTGAATCCAGATCCAGGTTAATGAACCAGTTGACCTTTGATTGTTGTTTCAGACTCCTCTCTGATCTGATAAGGATTTTGGGTTTAGTCCAGCATGGTCCTATTTTTGGCTGACATCTGATCCCAGATTTGTCTATAGAGATGTACAAACCCCATTGAGGGGTACTCTGATACCAAGATATGGTCAAGATATTTTTACTCCAGGGCAGGATGCATTTTAGTGTGGTGCTCATAAAATTGATGTTAAGAGATGGGGAGAGACCTAAGAGCTTTGTTTGCTCACCTTTTTGCTCGCTTGTGATCTACTGAAAGAATCCACCACTCCATTTTGCTGGTGATAAGGTTGATGCCAAAGTTGGCCTAAATTCACAGCATTGGTAATTACCAAAATCATTTTTTATGTCTCTGTAATGGTTATTACACCAGTATATAGAAGCTCTTTAATTACATTTTTAATGCTAAAATATTATTATTATTGTTGTCCATGAATTTTCAAATTTTATATTTTACAAAAAGTAAAAAAAAAAAAAAAAGTAAAGCACATTATTAATTCTTGACTATGATGTCAAATTATAGATTTACTTGCATTCCTGAGGAGAAAATTAGTTGGTTAAATGTTATGCAAGACTAATTTCTGACTTCTCAGAGAAGCTCAGTGAGCTCAAATTTGGGAAAAAGGTGAATTCAGTTTGAAATTCTTCATTCCTGATCAAAATGTATGCCCAATAACAGTAACATTTTTAGTTTTGAACAAGTTTTCAAAAGATTTGTAAATTAGAAACATTTTTGTGACAGGTGGTCCATTAAATTTGTTAAGCACTGTATATTATCTAAAATTATGACAACACACTACTCTCTTTACCCAAGAATGCTGCTGTGATTACATTTATTCCTCATTTAATCCATGAAAAAAAGTTCTTCATTTTATGGTATTTTGCACACAAAATAGTTCCAAACACAGAGGCTTGGTCACAGAAAGTTGAAATGCTGTACAGAATCTGACCATCACATCTTGTGAGCAAATGGAGGTGGGGTACCACTGCTGCAGAGGAACTGTAGCAATTAAGCAATCTCAGTGTAAATGTACATATAAGAGCTATTTGGCTATTTCAAATCAAATTTACATATGTAATATAAATGGATATTATATTTAAAAGAAGATGAATTCCCATAATCAGAGGTAAGAGAATTCCTGCTCAGGCCCGTAGTTTACATAAAGACTTAAAAGGAAAGCGACTAATCAGTTAGTCGTATCATTTCAGTCTGATGGACGCTTAAACTTTAAATCAGATTCTTCAAAGAAAAAATGTCAGCAATACATTTAGACTGATGTTATTCATCCACATTGATAGAGCCAACATCTCCTAATAGTGTCAGCAGTGTCCACTTGAGGGAGCAAGTGCTCAGTGTTTCACTATATTACATGATTATGAGTGTGTGACACAGTATTAAATCTGTGTTATGGACCCCAGGAGAGACAGCGGCGCAATTAGAAAGTGGATCACAGAGCTGAGTGGGAAAATGAGATTCAGGGCACCTGTTGACCTTTGTCACCGCCCACTTAGATTTATTTAAGGAAACACATTTAATTTATATCCCATTCACCAATAAATGACTGATTTTTTTTCAGTCTTTTCTATATATAGATTTAGTATGTAGTGCTATGCTGTCCTCACTGTCTGCTATAAAACAAAAATACACAATTTTCCTTATTTCTCTGAGGGATTTAGCTGTGATATGTGAAATAGTGCCAATAAAAGAAAGAAAGATTAAAATGATCAGACATTTATCAAGTGTAGCATTGTCTAAAAAACTAACCCAGCTCTGGAAAATGTTTGGCTTTCCCTGTATTTACATGTCACATGTTTTTCAGGGTCTTTTCTTGCCCACCTTTCTGTTCTTTCTAGTAATAAGCTGCACCACTTGAGTTTAGCAGCCATCAGACTGTGCTCATAGTTACGGAGAATATCCCAAAGATCCACTAAAGCAGAAGAGAGAGAGAGAGGGAAGGAGGGGAGGCAGGAAGGAAAGATAGTCAATTAAAAAAGGCAGAAGGGAAAAGCTAAATGAAGTAACAGAAAGTGAGTGACGGGTGAGTGACACTGTTTTGGAGATGGTGAGGGATAGAGGAGGACAGAGATAGAGAGCCTGAGAGAGACATATGGATCACTGGAGAGGTGAGCAGATAATTTAAGCAATAATGTAGTTAGGGGGGTAAACTAAAGAAAAAGATCGTGGAGGAAAAGGTAGAAGACGAGGGGAAGATGAGTGTGAGGTGGGAGACGGAGGGTCTTCAGACGGTTGGCATCGTCTGCCTGGTGATCATGTTCCTCAAACTGATGCACCTGCTTGGCCTGATCGACATCACAGAGACAGGTGAGAGAGAGGAGGATGAAAAAGGGGGACATGTAGGCTGGAGCTAAGTTTGTTTGTAAATTCAAGTGTTAGGTATTTGTCATTGTTCCACTCATGTTTGGCTACTTGTTGAGGTACGTAAGAAAATAGGATAGGAAAAACTTGAAATGCCAATGTGTGACCATCAACAAATGTTGTAAAGTCAGCTTTTGAATATATAAAAACCGGAGCTGTCAGCATTTAAAAGATAATTAAGATGAGATTATGGTCAAAAATGAACATATTTGATTTTTAAAATAATTTCAATCACATGTTCTTTTGTCATTTTAGATAAACCAAAGTTTATTTACTGTAGTAAGGCAGCAGTAGCTTGATGCTACTCACCTTAGCCTTTCCCTGCTTTCACAGTGATGGGAGATGAGGGCAAAATTGCTCCTTGAATTTCACAGAAAGCTTTAAAATCTAAGAGTGCTCAGTGGACAAGTCAAAATGAATCTGCACCTTATGATACCAGACATTTCACTGTTTCATCGCTTCAGCTTCAGCTTCAGCTTTACTTATTGACTTTTTGATCCATAGCCATTTGTTTTTCATTGAGAAGCAAAATTTGTTCACTAACAGATGTTGCCGTTTTATATTGACATACTTTCATGTAAAAAACACCAACAGGAAGCTTAGTGCTTTTAGTTTCAAACAATGCAAATAGCACTGTAAACAATGCGTTTTCATACCCAGAACCTGCTTGTTTATGAAAGATAACCCCCACTGATCAATCATTATTGGCCAGTATCAATATTATATATATGATCTGCTTATCAGAATCAATTAAGTTACTGATAATATCACCTGTGGTGAATACTTTGTCCAGCACCCGGGGGTTGCTAGATGAACCACTTGTTGCTAAAGAAAGTGAAGTAGATTTCCCAAAGATTTGTCTTCAGTCCTAACCTTGCAGTGCAGCTGGATCTGCCTGATTCAGTGCCTATAGACAGGCAGATTCATCTTGCCAAGCTCCAATACACAACGATTGTGCATGGCTGAAAGCGGCAAGGCCCAATCAGCGTCCTTTATAGCAGGAAGAGGCAGGAGTTACAGGCAAGATGACAGCAGGAAGCTACTGCTCGTACAGAGATTAGTACAGATGCTAACAGCTTCAGTAGCAGTTTTGACAGGTCTTGACCCATTTCTTTATCAAAAGAAATGAAAAAACAGCACTGAAAGCATTTCTCAATAGAAAGGATATTTTTGCTCCACATCCGACATGAGAGTTTGTTCCACAAAGGGGTTCATCTTTTGTACTTTTCACCGCTGCATAGTGTTGGCCCACTACAATATCTGATTGGCATATAATGAATGTGATAAATGGAATGATTTTCCAATCAGCTGCTGATTTTGCTTTTAAAGGGTTTTAAAGGTTCTGCACATTTCCAAACACTTTCTAGTGACTTGAGTGGTGACAAAGGTACCCTGTGGTAGGCTTAAGATTAAGAAAGTAACACGATGATACCTTTATGTTTGCTTGGTGAAATGACAATTAGACAAAGGTCGGTACATGATGTATTTAAATGTAATTTCAGGAAAAGGAAATAAAGTTTTAGCAAAGAACTTTAAACTGAAATAAATAATGTATGAGAGTGAAGTTTATTTCTCAGCATTATTAAATAATTACTTCATAATGTAAGTGAGTTGACGGTCTATGACTTATTTCTTTTTATTTATTAAATTATTTGAACTATTTAGCCCACTGGATACCATTTTTTCAGTCTGTTGATGATGAATGTATTATATGCTACAATTTGTACTGGATTCGGAGAGCCTAAGGCAAATTTCCAACTGGTGGATGATAAAGACTTATTCTATTCCGATCTAATTCTATTCTATTCTATTCTTTTGTGTTGATTAAATAATATTGTGTGACTCAGCTGTCTTGCTGTAGGACATTTCTTGCATTGCTCCCTGTGAGGTTTTTGTGCTACCCTGTTGATGAATGTTGTTGACTGACGAAGGATGGCTTTTGTGGTCAATTTATCAGGTTACACCGCCACCTGTAAAAGTTTCCAGTACTCTGCAACACTTATATGTCTGAAAAACAGCTGCTGCATCAAAACACATCATAAAATCCATTAATTTTGGCTGCTGCTTGGTTTTGAACATCAGTATCAGCAACAGGGGAAAAAAACACAAGGGCATACTTAGTGAATATATTAATCCGGGGCTCATGTGGCTGTTTTGCATAGAAATTAATTTAAAAACATATAAAAAACAAATTAAAGCTGTTTAGATGTTATGCTAAGAGGAATACTTTCAACCAATTAAAAAAAGAACTTTTAAACTCATTATCCACTCACTAGAGTTTTCTTGAGTTTCCAAACATGTTGAGAAATTTAAGGGATTTCTGTTTAGACATCAAAATGTATTCAATCAAACGATGTCTATTCAGCAAAGTCATTGTTTGATGGGGGTTTTTTATGCCAAGAATATGCCAGGGACACTCCTTGAGCCAGGTGCCAGTTCAGCCCACGGCCGGCTCCAGGGCAAACAATTCAAGGCATGTCTGTGCAGCCAGTGTAAACATTAGAGCACACCGCTAAAAAGCTTGGGCCAGACACAACTCATGAGGGTTTACATTCCTGATATTTCACTTCTCTTTTCTCAAGCTTTTTTTGGTGCCAGATGTCCCCATATCATCATTTAAAGCCTCTTGCCTAAAGATCAATTTGTATATCAGATTTTGGCATGCCAACAAACCCCTCTCTTTCAGCCTTGCTTAGAACAGGCTGTTTTAGTACACATGTTTCTTCGGTTAAAACCAACATCTGGATCAAGGAGTGTCTTCTATTGGTTGGGGATATACCCTAATGACATGATTAGATCAACTTTTTCAAATTTGGAGCATTAAGTTTTTGAGGGTAGTGCAAGCAACTGAGGAAGAGGAGGGTTGCTCTCATGTTAGAGGAATTTCTTGGCATGTAATAGTATTTATGTATAAAAACCTAATCGTATTTCTGTATAAAAAACCATTAAAAAGAGTATTTTGCATATGGGAACTTTAGAACAACCTGTTCTGTTTAGGGCTGAAACAGATCGATTTAACTGTTGGCCACAGTCAAATATCTGAGTGAAATCAACTCTAGAAATATGTTATAAGGACGTTCGGATCTGTGTAAACTTGTTGAGAAGGTATAAAATATGAGACCTGTATGAAATAACTGCTTGAAAAAGTTAAACAACAAACCTTTTGATTTTAATAACGTGAGTGTTCATGTGCTGATAGGAGTCAGAGGGTCATCTAATACTGTTCTCAGTTTGTGCAGCTCAGTACAGTCACTGAACTGTCTCATCCCTGATATAGAGCCTGATGGAATTCCCTCCAAGTGTTTTTACTTTGTTTCACAGCCTATCATATATCAATGCTCTGCTGGATGTTTAACCACCGTATAACATGACTCTTTTTCCTCCTCACCACTCACTGCTTCATCATATTTTAACTTCTCTGTGATTGATCTGACTTTTTTTTTCTTTGTTTTTCTTCCCTTCCTCTTACTGTCGCTCTCACTGTTCTCCATTTACTCTCTTTCACTCCATCTTTGTATTAACACCTTCTTACCTACTCCTCTTCCTCCTGCTCTTTTCTCTCTGTCCTAAGATGGTGAGTATGGTTAAAGCACTATCTGAAAGAAAAACTTCCCTCCTTTTTGAATTTCTGACGTTCTTTTTTACCCAGATGTGCAGTGCTTTCTCTTATTGTGTGTGAACTTGAAACCAATTATGCTTCAGTTTTGAAGAGGTCATATCAGGCTTTTTTCAGTTTTAGATTAAAGTTACTTTTTGGTTAATATGCCCTTTAGTGTGATTTACATGTCTCCTTGGTGTGACAAAGCACTTTTCTGAAAAAGACACAAAGTATGCTGCATTAAGACCTTGCCTTCTCCCCATCTGTGCAACACCAGCAGCAACCTAAAATGTCTGGTTCCTCCTTCGCCCCTAAATCAACCTATTAGTGTTACAGCCTACCATTGTGCTGTCATCATCTTAGGCCCATTAGCTCACAGTACAAGCCCATTGCAGAGCACAGACATTAGAATGAATGCAGAGTTGTTGACAACATGGCTGAACTGACCAATTACCACAGAGTAGACCTGGAAACCAATCAAAGCGGACTGGGCCCACGTGGGGGAGGGAGTCTTAAAGGGACAGGAGCTCCAAAAGACCATCTCAGACAGGGAAAGAGTATACAGCACTATCAGTGGTACTCCATATGTGAAAAATATTATTATATACATTTTTTGAGCATAATTGATTGTGAATATACCCTAGCAGTCTTCAAAAATGAATATATGAACCTGAATTAAGGTGAAGTATGACCTCTTTAAATCAAAAAGATTCAATTTTACAAATCCTGTATTTTTATGATCAGACATCAAACAGATCAACAGTTCATGTTTGGTGACATCTCCGCCATAAAGAAAGTACCATCTCTTCTTTTCTTTCTCCCTGATTTGGCCTGAGTTTTTTTCTAAACTTGCTTATTTCACCCCACCTGCTTTTTGTTAAATGTCTCCCTCCCTGAATGGTAACCTACATCCACACACTCAATGTCTGCTCCCATCCTCCATCCTTCTCATCCTTCCCTTTCTATGCCACCTCTCTTTTCTTTCTGTCCTCTCACTACCTTCCTGTCTGTCTTTCCATCCTTCCATTTCGGCCTTTCTCTTCCTCCCACAGACAGCAGCGACAGTGATTTGGAGCTGTCGACAGTGCGTCATCAGCCAGAGGGACTGGACCAGCTGCAGGCTCAGACCAAGTTTACTAGGAAGGAGCTTCAGTCTCTTTACAGGGGGTTCAAAAACGTAAGTCTGGTTCCTGAGACATACTCTGCTGCTCCAACACCATTAGATTACTTAACCTAGACCTGAAATCTTCTAATTGATGTAATTTCTTCCCCTGTGGAGCAGGAGTGCCCCAGTGGAATGGTTGATGAGGAGACGTTCAAGTCCATCTACGCTCAGTTCTTCCCCCAAGGAGGTCAGATGCTAAAATAATTTCTCCTTTCAGTGGCTGTACAAAAATGCTCTGCTTAGAAAGTATTTCTATTTGTTTTATATATTAAGAAAGAGTTCCATTTTTAGATTTGATTTATTTGCCCTTCTCTTGCCAAAATTACAAGTACTTTGTTGCAAAATGTTTGCATACAAATGCATAAGACCCCTTAAAAATCCTGAATCTATACCTCTGCAAGCAGCATGCTTGAACACATACATTAAGGTTTTGAACCCAAATTTTGTCCTGAATATTTCCTGTTAGCCCCCAGTGTTTCCCTGCCTCTCATCATCCATTACCTAAAACCTGTTTCATACATGCCAGCCTGATATTTAAGGGCAGCCTACCCTGAAAATGTCCTTTTATGCTTGTTCACACTTTCCCCTTACATCAGATAGTTGCCCTGTAGTTTTGCTGTAGGTCCATTGAACAGTGAAGGTCTGGGAAAAACTAAAATGCAAGAAGGAAAAATCTCAGTAAGAAATAATCATAAGTGGGTGACAGAGCAGGTTGCGACCATAAACTGATCATGCACTGAGGCCCTTGTCTCATTTGGAGTTGGATTCTGAGCCAAGTCCAATTTACTGCATGTCTTTCCCTGCTCTCCACACCTCTTTTCCAAGTCTATTCTCTGCCTCTCTAGCCTGACACACCAGAGCCCATAAAAAGTGATTAGGAAGGGGCAGAACCTTTCAAAAGCATATCTGGCAGGTGATTGGATGATCATTCTGTCAATCACATTCATCATGAGCCAATCAGACAATGTAGTAGGCAAGCGCTACTGCTGTGGTGTAAGGACTCAGCGTGAGACACTTCGTGAAACAAACTCTGTCAGAAGTTGAGCAGAAATATCCTTTCTATAGAGAGGTTGTATTGTTTGTTTTTAATAAATAAAGAAATGTCGTCCAGATGTTATAAAACTGCTACCGAAGCTGTTAGCATCTATGCTAATCTCTACACAAACAGTCACTTCCTGCTGTCGTCTCGTTCATACCATGCACCTCTTCCTGCCCTAAATGACGCTGATTAGGCCATGCTGCTTTGGGCCACTCAGTCATTGTAGATTGGAGCCTGGCAAGATGGATCTGTCTGATAATTGGACATTGGTTCAAGTAAAATTAGCAGCAGGGTTACTGCAAGGTTGCTGCTTTTTTACTCTCCACTATCAATAAAAGTGAGAAAACCCCAAAAATATCAAACAAAGAAAAATAATAATGATAATTATTTTTTTTAAATCCTGCCATTTGTCTGTACACAAGCTAAATTGGCCCTTTGTTGGCTCCCTGATTTCTTCACGAACTAACCAATCAGAATCAGAGTGCTCCTCTTAAAATCAGCCATTGCCCAGTAACTCCAGTCAGACACCGCTTGTGTTGGCTGAGTCTATTTTAATGCATTGTGGTGAAATCATAGACTGTAAAAGAATTGGATGTAGCCATATGACGTCAGCTGTTTGATTATGAAAGGAGCATTTTAAACACTTTGGATGGCTTTTAATGGATGCTGCCATACTGCACGTCATCACATGTCATAAAAAGAAATCTCAAATGTGCATTTATTTAGGCCTTGAAAAAAATCCATTCCCTGCACGATTTTGCGGGTGTCAGGTTTCTGCAGCCAGCCTCAAGTGGACACTTAGGGTACTACAGGTTTTGGCACTTTCACATGGGCCTCTATTTTCAGCCCTGGAGGTTGCCCCCTTGGGTGAAATCAACCCTTTGTCAAGTCCAGCCATTTACAGGACCATCCATTTCTTCATCTTTCCATTTCAAACAACTGCTCTTCAGCTAACTATTATTATGTTTAATTGATTTGATTATTTTTAGAATATGACTTGAGTGAAGGCAAAGACAAAACTACGGTAGGGTGTGTGAAGAAAATCTTTATCAATCTGTTGAGTTAATTAAAAAGATAACTGGCAAATGATGTTCATATCAAGAAATAGGTTAATCACTTCCACTTAATATTCCTAGAACAGCAAATATTGTCAGAATCAAAAGTTTCCCCTACCTTTAGGTGGAGATAAGTTTTCTTGATGATTTTCAAGGTGAAATTGAATGTGGAGAATGAGTGTGAGACAAATAAAATAATACAAACATAAAATTAAACAACCACTCAGACTCTCAGTATCTCTAGACTCTGTTTATTGATCGAGCCAGAATAAGAGTCATGATTCCCTTAACTGACTTATTATGAAATTATGTTTGGAAAAAAGCGTTTTTATCAGCCTCATTAAAAGTTGACACATTCTCCTCGACAGGTGTTACTTGTTCTTTTAAAAAAAACCATTGAAAATCAAGAATTACCTTTTATAACAAACATCAATGGACTAGGTTTTGTATTAATATCAACAAAAATGTAACTAGCCAGTTGTTCTCTAAATAGACCAAATAAAAGATAAAACTATCTTCTCCATTTGACTAACTTTCCTTTGCCTTTTTGACTTGATAAGAGATGTATTACACACTTAATCTCTGGCTTTTATTTCTTTCTTTCATAGATGCAACCACCTACGCCCACTTCCTATTCAATGCATTTGACATTGACAGAAACGGGTCAATACGCTTTGAGGACTTTGTCATTGGCCTGTCGGTGTTGCTCAGAGGATCAGTCACCGAGAAACTCAACTGGGCCTTCAACCTCTATGACATTAATAAAGATGGCTACATCACCAAAGAGGTTTGTGAGAGATAAGCTCAGTACATGCAGGCACATGTCTAATTTCAGATAAAACAAGAGTTCGTTATGGCTGAGTTATCTGAATGAACAAGAGGTTTCAGGAGTGCTGATATGTGTGGCATCTCTGCAACTTGAAAAGTTTTTCTTTTGGTTGGCCAGGAGCTCCAATACTGTCAGTAAACACCACAGCAGAATACTTTTTTTCTGTGTTATTAAACTGGTCCTTTTTTTAATGACATAACAGACTCGTTTTACTCTGGCTTGATGGTGGCTGCTCTTCCGTTAACATTATGCAGCAGTTCCCAAGTGGTGTGCCAGGGCATCCTGCGCCTTGGGCAAAGAAACCATGAGTCACTAAAACAACCAAGCATCAACTGATGAATCAAGTTTGATTCACTCAACCTGCTTTTGTGCATTCATTTACATGAGCGGCTGAAAATTCTGTTCCTCTATAAAATCTTTTAAAAACCTTTTTTGTTAACAGGTGAGCCAAGGGAATTATTTCCTTTTCTGCCCCCTTATTTATCAGTTCACCCAAATGTAATTTTGTCAGTAGATAGCTCATGAGTAATACAGTTTATTCTGATCAAATTCTACATGGCATTAGTTGATTTATAATAACTACCGTATATCCTAGTAAGACATAAAATGTGCTAAAGAAGCTTTTTCTGCATGGATATGGACATGGTGTGTTCACTGACTGAACAAACAATTGGAAAAAGCCATGTGACATCTGATTTTTTAAAGGAGCATTTAGATCAACCTACTAACAGAGAGAAGCAAAGTTTGCCATCTGATAAGTTAAAAATCTGTCAACAGTGGCTAAAAAGTAGGTTGTGTCAAAGCTTTCTCCTCTGCCCTCTTGTCTTTAGGAAATGTTGGCAATCATGAAGTCTATCTACGACATGATGGGGAGGTACACATACCCGTGTGTGCGAGATGAAGCTCCATATGAACATGTGGACAAGTTTTTCCAGGTTCTTAGTGCATTTAGATTAAATTTAAAATATATACCATAACACACACTGCTGATACACCAGACAAAGCTTAAAAATCACTCTATATGATAGTTGATTTTTTTTTTTTTTTTTTTTTCAGAAAATGGACAAAAATCGAGATGGCGTGGTGACCATTGAGGAGTTCATCGAGACCTGTCAGAAGGTACATTTTTAAACATAGTACACACACAGACTGATGCATATAAAATCATACAGAGTTAATGAGCTACAGAAATAGAGAATGACAGGTCAGGGTTAAGGGATGGTGTCAACATAAAGTCACCATTTAACGAGGAGATGACTCAAGTTCTCCAATAAAATAAAATCACCTCGAGTTCCCGTCATCTCTGTGGTTCTCATCCAGGTCATCTTCTCCATGGATAGTTTCCATTTTGAAAATTAAATTTACATCCAACTTTTTTACTTTAATTTTCTACAATTTTCAGTAGATTACACAATCACACTTTGATACACAAATGTTGTTCCATCAGTGGCTTGAATTAAATATCATATCCATAAAGAGGAAATGTTCTTACCCCCATTCTGAACACCTGTCATAAAAGAGATAAAACATAAATATTTCAAAATCTTTCAAAAACTGGTTTAAAACTGAAAATGTTTTTGCTATTGGACTTATATTTTGAACAGGAATGATGCATTTTTAACTAAATTCAACTTTTTATCCCCAAGTTTGAGCTCACAAGGCTTCACTGGGAGGTCAGAAATTAATCAAGCATAACATTCAACCACTAAAACTACTTCTTCTGCTCTGGAATGCAAGTAAATAAATATTATTGACATTTTAATCAAGAAATAATAATGTGCCGTACGAGTTTAAGGTTTTTTTTTTTGTAAAATAGTACATATGAAAATTCATGGATAACAATAATGATAGTATTTTATCATTTAAAATATCATTTCAGTTAAAGAGGTTCTACATATTGACATATAAACTATTATAGAAACATTAAAAAAAGGATTTTGGTAATGATCAATGCTGTTAATTTAGAGCAGTTGTGGCATAAACCTTTTAATGAGTGATGGTCTCATGAATTTGCTAAGCTCTGTATATCAACTGACCTTACTTTAAACTGAACTTCCCAACATACCTCTGGAATATGTAACACTGTGTTATTTAAACCAAAATAACTGTCTTATTAGAGCTGCAGTTTTGGAGATACTCTGACCCAGTCATCAGGCCATGACAGTTTGGCTGTCCCCAAACTAGCTCAAATCCTTACACTTGCCCATTTTCCTATTTATAACATCAGCTTTGTTCACTTGCGGCCTAATATATTTCACCCGCTAACAGGGGCCATGATGAAGAGGTGATCAGAGTTATTCACTTCACACTATGACAGTGGTCATAATGTTATGCCTGATCGGTGTCTGTAATCAGTCAATGATCGCTCACTGAGCATTTTACCTGCTCTCACACCAGTTTAATGCTGTCAAGTTAAACTCGACCACTTATCAAATACCATGAGATTAAATTTAGTGAAAATTAGAGTGCTTCATTTGTTTTGGATAATGTAAAACAATAATCTTAAACTGTCAAGGAGAAGCCTTCAGTGCACGGTGTGCATGTGAGCACGAGCAGAGATGGTCGTCCCTCTGTTGCGTCAATTAGTTAACATCAAAAATGAAAGGCAGCTCTTACAGCTGGCTCATTCTCAAACTATACATCACTAAAATTCAGATTCAGATTCAGACAACTTTGTTTATTCCCAAAGGGCAATTCCGTTCACAGTTACCCTGCCTTATTGAACCATCCAATCAGGGAACAAACAAACAAATGCAATGTGGAGATACTGTGTCGTTCTCTTTCGGGATCAAGACTTTGTTCCTGTTTTCTTTTCAGAGCTGGGATACAGTTTACGAGGTTTGATCATTTATTGTAACCTGAAGTCATTCCAAACAGAAATGAGGACATGTCTCTGCCTGAAAACAAAAACATGTTTTCACAGCTTGTTAAATCATAACTTACATTTATGAGCTACAGTGTCAGCATGTTGGAATAAATCCAGGTAACTCGTAATTGTTTTTGCGTTAACTTTAATAAAGTATTGTTAAGGTTATTTTTCTGACTGAATGTAAATATCAGCATGAATATGAATATTAACTTGATCATGTTTACCTTGGTTGTCCTGAAAACATTTGTTAAGCTCTGACTCAGCCCGGGTGAAGCAGATGAGGAAGGCTTTAGCTTGAGACGCTCTGTGACAAGTGTTTGATGTACTTGATACTCAAACATTGGGCAACAAATCTGCTGCAACTTTATCAGCTGTTCAAACATTACCCCTGTAATGGACTGAATATCTGTTGTGAGATAAAACTCAAATACAAATGTGTGAGTAAAGTTAAGACAGAGCTTTGTGTAGTGGTTGTCCACTCTCTTTGTGATGAACCAAGTTTAAACTTTCACTTTTGGCACCAGAAGAGTTCAATCTGATGACAACAGAAACATAACAAGTGTCTCACAGTCATTAGTTACACATTTCAGTAAAATAGGAACAATTTGGCAATGGTGATGAACTCATGTGATGCATTTAAATGCTCCAATATGTAATTAAAAAATGTATTTACTTGATTCTGTCAGTGGTTGTACTTTATCTGCTGTTACATTAATTAAACCTAAAACTTAGTGTTGATCTATTAATTTCTCAAGGAGCAATTTGTTTCTAGGAGCGTGTACATTAAAACAGAAGCAAACCACAATAACATACCAAAAACAAATAGCTAAGGAAGAACAAGGCCTTTGACTATATCCTGATATAAATAAAGTTAATTCTAAATAATCAGACTTGATAAAGACAATAAGAATGTAAATTAATTTACAAAAGCACAACACACCACGTTGTTAAAAAAAAGCTGTTTGAGTAAATAGGAACATCCTGTATGTCTGGTTGATTACTGTATATGTTAACATACCAAAGATTCAACATGCAGGTCTGCACGGTCCTGAGCAGAGACAGCAGAGGGCGCTCATGCCCATCAGTCCAAGTGGAAACTCATAAAAACACGTTATTCGCAGTTTTCACACAATGAAAGCAATAAATAAGAGTAAGTCACAAAAAAGGCAAGCAATAGCAACTGGAGTCACTGGATTTGCAATTTAGAACCAACAAAAATGTTGATATTTAACATGCCATAAAACATCAAAGTCAAAAGTAACAAAACTTTGATCAGGAAACTGATGTAGAAAACTAAAAAACAGAGCAAAGCTTCATATGTTCATTTTTTTCTTCTTCATTGTAGTTAAACAGTACTAAAAGTAATAAATTGTTAAAAAGCACCTTATAAATCGAGATAAGTTGACTCATCTCAAAGAAATGCAGCACAAAACAAGGTACAAAATACAGAAAATGTGTAACAATTCAACAAAAAGAAAAAAAAGCACGTAATCACAAAAAGAGAGAGTAAGAAAAGTAAAATATCATCAGCGCTTGAGGGAGAATGACAAATATTTAAACCTTTATTATTTATCATTATTTCATTATGATTTGAACAAAATATGTTGACTGTCTAATTGAAAGGTTTTATTCATTGTTCAAATTGGGGAAAAACACGACTGTAACAAGTGCATTTGGAGGGAAATGAGCAGGATATTAATCTTATGTGATCAGCTTCTCTACTGATAAAGCAATATAACATACAAATCTGAATGAAATAGCTGTAACCAAAATAGTATCTCACATCCTGCTTTTTGATACTGAGTTTAAATTTACATTTTATAATTCACATAATAATGAACCTGACACCACAACACACACAAGACAAAGACTTGGTCTAAAATTATTTCTCAAAATAATGAGTTTAATTCTATTTTTTCTTTTATTTCTCTGTCAAGGTTTAGCAATACTCTGATTCCTTTCACAGTGATTCAACAATCTATTAGTTTAGTTCTGAATCTAGTTCTTTTTTTATTTTTGCTTCTTTTAGGCTATAATAACTTTATCTTTTTTCAAATCTTATATGTTTGTCTGTTATATTTTCTTATAAGCTTGATACATTTGAAGAGTATGAAAATGTACTAATTCATACAATTTTAACAACTGAAGTGTGCAAATGATGACTTTGATGGATACATCATCTTCTACTGATGGTTTGTGTGGCTTTTTTGTGTAATACAGAAAACTGAATAAGTAAATCATCACTGCTGCACCAAAAACTCTTATCTCTATTTTTTTCCACTGGTCACTTTCCATGTTTCTATGTGGGTTTTATAAAATTTCAACCCATTAAAAGTACTAAAAAGAAATATGTAATCAGGACAGTGCTATGTTTGTACATTCACTATAGTGGAGCCTTTTCATTTCCTGAAAAAGAGCTATTGTGGAGATAAGAGGTTTGTCCCAAACATCAATGTTAAGTTTAATAAGTACTTCAACATAGTGGGTCAATTATGAAACAATAAATGAATTATATAAAAGGTGCAATTTTTATCATCATATTAATCTTTGCATTTGTTATTTATTTTTTATTTTTTTTACTTTGATCTAATTAATCCAAGGATTTAAATTCAGGTTTTTATCAATAATGTCACCAGAAACTTGTGTTTCTTAACTTTATGAATTTCAATACCATTTATACAAATTGAAGCATCAGTGTTTTTCACTTTGTTTCCAAGATTCATTGACCATTTCATATTTATATTCAGTATCTAATATTTTCTTTCATTCTTTTTGACTGCCTCCAACACCTGTTTGTTTGTTTGTTTTTTTCCCTCTGGCTACAACAGAGTAATATTACTTTGTCTGAGTATATTTATTTATTTATTTATTTTATAAGTCAGAGATTAAAGATACATATCACATCATTATATATAAAGGTTTAAGGCGTTTATATGTATACACAGTATTTACACCTGTTGTATTGTTATTATTTATTAATTTAATTCATATATTTATATCATCAATGATTTGCTTTATTTTTCTACGAACTAATAGTAGTTTATCTTCAATTATCACTCATATTTTATATGATTGTTGAATGATTTATTTTGTTTTGGCAGTAACAGTTATCCTTACCAACACCTGTAAAGCATCTTATTGTAATAAATAACAGTTCAAAAATCTTATTTACTTCTGTTGATTTATGTTTTTCTCTTTTTTTCTCCAGGATGAGAACATCATGAACTCCATGCAGCTCTTTGAGAATGTCATATAACAAACGAGGACTCTCTCAGTTACTGCCTCCCATAAACCCTCATGATCTCACACCTCACACTCCATACAAACACACAGCCCTGCACATAATGTAGCTACTGTAAAGATAAAGAAACTAGACACTTTTTCTATTCCCTGTTGCACTCCTTTAGCTGTTTTGTAGCTGTGAAAAAAAGGACTGCAGACAGAAGAAGAGCTTCCGGTTACAATCCCTGTTGTCCACACAGTGTGTTGATGTGTGATAAAGAAACAGAGAAGCATGCAGTGTTTTCAGTGTCAGATTAAAAGAATCAAAAAGGAATAAATCTAAAAGAAAACCATGCATATTAAGACATGAATACTTTTTTAGATTAACATTTGTGTCTGTTGTGTGTATGCTGTACAAAAAAATACACATTAACAAAAATCCATTAAAGTAGATTCACGCATGGGCTGGCATTGTTGCCCAATGCATTCTGGGTAGTGATGTTAAAAGGATGAATTGTTCTCCACATCTTCCATGTTCCTCAATCTACATGACATTAACATTTTCACAGAAACTGCACTAAGACTGATTTCCAAAAGACTTTAAGGAGGACTCTTCATTGGAAAAGATGTGGGAAGAAGAACAACACAACTGTTAGATGTCACCACTTAGGTTTCAGTGCTCTACACTGAAAGTCTGCACATGAGTCAATAATCCATCTGTTATCGTAGGGGCAGGGTCTCTGTAGCAGCAGGTTATATAAGCTCACCCAGGCCTTTGTCTCCTCATCAATACTGTCTAGCTCCTCCCAGCACATCCTGCAGTGTTCTCAGGCCAGATGGGATTTCTTATTCCTCCAGTGAGTTTTGAGTCTGCCGAGGTGTCTTCTAACCTGATACACCAGATCTGGCAACAGCCCATAGAAAGTGTTAAGGAATGGACAGAACCTTTCAGAAGCATATCTGGCAGGGGACTGGACAATTGTTCAGTCAATCACATTCATTATCCATTACAATCAGATAATATAGTAGGCGGGCCCAATTGCCGATGCCTAAAATACAAAACGTATGCCACCTTATAGAACAAATTATCACCACAACATGTTAGAAGTTGAACCAAATAAACTATCTAATGAGAACCTACTACTGAAGCTGTTAGCATCTATGCTAATCTCTGAACAAGCAGTCACTTCCTGCTGTCATGGTCGTAGCTCCCACCTCTTCCTGCATCAAAAGATGCTGATTGGGCTGTGTCGCTTTGGGCTGAGCACAACCGTTGCAGATTGGAGCTTGGCAAGATGGATCTGCCTGATTTCAGGCTTAGAATCAGGTTGATCTAGCTGCACTATAAGGTTAGGGGTCTCCTCAGGGTTGAACTTATTAAAAAGACCTCTGAGCAGGCACTTAATAAGATACACAAACAGTCTGGAAATGAGAAGCAGCTCTTCTCAAAGTACAGTAGCTGACCCTGTTCATGAAAATGCAGTACTCTTAATCCCTTTTCTTAGTCCATTTCCGCAAAATCCACATAATTTAGCTCTGCCACCATTTCACCTGAAGACAACATATTAATTATGTAACTGTGACACTGGAGTTGTTTCACAGGCTAATACGTAAGGTGCAAACACACACATTGCTGTGCCCCCCTGCTGGCTCCATGTGCTCCTCTCTCTCCTTTGTGCCTCATGTGATGGCACAGAAGGGTGATGAACCCATCCCTCCATAAAGCCTTGGTGATGTTTACAGTTTGTGCGAAATATCAAATATTACTGCTTAGAATATTACTACCATAACCAGGTCATCATAGTTTGAGCCTCTGCTGCCCCTCCTTAAAGCAAACATGTCTTAATATGCAGGGCTCCTCAATGCTTACACACAAACACACACACAAACACAAAACCTGCTGTTTCCTATAGAGTTTCAAAGCACTGGATGAAGTGAACAGAGAGAAACATGAGGTGAAACTGCTGTGATACACAACAAGAGAAATGAAAAAGCATGTTTGTTATAAGATATATGATGTGGAATTAGCTTGCACTACAGTTTTATGACTATGTATAATATGCGCCTAAGATAAAGGCACTGTAGATACCTGCACCTGGCACACATGTAAACCGTGTGTGTATGTATATATGTATAGTAATAGTTCGATATCCTACTATGTATTGGTCTCATCTGTTCTGCACTAGGTGATCGAATAGGACCAGAACTGAATATCTGATTTAAAAATCTCTGTTTAACTTCGTGTTAAGTAGAAATTCTACACAAAATTGTAATGTATTATTCATATTTTCTTTTGTTTTTTTAGAATATAGCAGGTTTTGTTAAAAAAGGTCATAATGGGTAAATCAACTATACAGTACTCTGAGGAAACACTAGGACTGTTAAAAGTGTGTTCTAATGCTGCATTAAGGCTTCATTTTGTTCCTTCAGTATCTGCGAGCATGCTGACTCTAAGTGCCACAGTATAACGAACAGTACAGTAGGACCTTTGTGATGTGGGTTAATTAAAGATGCTGTCGACAGATGTGACTTGTCTTTTTCTTAACTGTCTCTGGTTACTACGTTTCTCTCCAAATGAACATGATTAGGCAGCAAAAATTGTGTGGGGAAAAAAACAGGAAATGTGACAGTACTGGTGTCATTTAGTGGGATAACAGAGAACCGCTGAAATAAGGATGTTCTGTCAGCAAATGTGAGGTGTGACATTTGATAATACATCAGCATTATGTTACAGCACATTTCTTTATTTTTAAATTTTCTTGTTGTCTCTCCAACAAGTGGTTTACTGTTTTGGACCAGAGGAGATTTGTTTTTTAAAAAATACCTTGCAGTCAATCGCAATTTTAACTTTATCATAACATCATTTACACAACACAACAGACTGAATTTATTACAAAAGAGACACATTTAACGGTGGTCAACAATGTTCCTGAAGAAGTGGTGTAACACCATGCTTTCACACATTTTGATGCCATCAAATTGAACCATAGCTGGCTTACATCTTTTAGAATTAGTGTGTTTAACAAAACCTGAAATATCAGAACAGGCTTAGACACTATAAGCTTTTGTTATTATTAATGTTATCGTATTATTAAACAATGTTACACTCATACCTACACAGAATCACTTTCAGCTCAACCTTAACTAGTGACAAACATGAATTCATATTTAACCCTTATGATATAATTTCTAAAGTTTGACACTGACACTTTAACTGAGACCCTGCATTTTTCTCTGACAGCAGAGCTGTTCCCAAAGTTAACTTATTTTCTGCTCCATTTTCACCCAAAACATCAATACATAGTAAGTGTTGTGTAAGAGACAAGTGGAAATGAAAGTCCTCCATTGGTTTATCACATGGTTGTTCTATTTTTATAGATATTGGTCTCATGACATTTATCTTTCTGTCTACATGTAAGTCTGCTGAATTACTGTGCAACATCTTATTTTGAACCTTTGGCTGTTTAAAGTTAAACTCTGGATAACAGTTCATTCTCATGAAAACATGACTTCCTTAAGCATCTGAGAAATGCTAGAATAATACACAAAAAGACATGAATCCATGGAAAATGTAGAACTTCCAGATAACAAATTTTTGAACATGTGACTGGGGTCATGTTTTAATACCTTTGTAAGTTATGCAGTAATTATGTATTTTGAAACAGTATCTTCATCATCATGTTTTATATTCATGTTTGCCTTAGTGAGACAGGCATGCATCAGTCAATATTTTAGGGATTGAAGGGATTCTCAGGCTGCTATCAAATCAAATAAGGTCCACAGGCTCCTCACACTTGTTATCAGTTTTGCTAAAGCATAACTTGTCTTTTAAGACCGTAACTTCATTTTTCTTTTCAGTGGTTTTCGTCCAAGGTTTAAAAAAGTTTTTAGTAGAACTCTTTTTGTATTCTTTTTTTTTTGGTGGAAAGACAGAGGATTGAAGTAAGGCAATATATATAAGATATTTGAAGGCAGACAGAAAGTACAGTTTAAACTTTTACAGCATCATATTAGATTTGAACACTACTTTAAAATTCTATAAGCCCATTTCAAAGTTTTTTTTTACTGCAAGACATTTTAGAGGACATTTATTGCACAGAAAGAAAGTGTTGACTTTGAAGGAGATCAGCATATTTGGTGTGACAGAAGTTGAGACCTTAAACAAAAAGTTGTTGGGGGAAGTAAATTATTAAACAGTTTAAATTGCCTACCTGAGTATTTGTATCAAATGTGTTCTTGCAGGTTTTGAAACAACGGAGCAATGTGGTCACTCCAGAACAAGTGACAGTGGTGTCCCACTTATTACTTATGTAATAAACAAAATGGAATAAAGTCTGTCTTTTTATGTGCAACCCCTATAGCATTACCACAGGAAATAAGAGGGTAAATCATGCTGTAATCAAGTTTGTCAAGGATTTCCTTCATAAGACGTATATACCTTAAGCAATAAAATCCAGATGTAAACCTTTTTTTGCTGTTTTTTGGGTGTATATAAGACAAGAAAGACATCCAAGAATGGAGCCTTGTGGAACACTCTGTAAATTATGGGGCAAGGAAGTCCATATCCTTGCAGTAATATTTTGTGATTGTACACTGAGTCAAACTGTACTACACACCCATCAGCCACTTTACTTGATCCTACAAATGTAGGATCCCCATTTGTCCTCAGAACTGTTTTGATTCTTTAAGGCAGATTTAGCAAGGTTCTGGAAACCTTCCTCTGAGATTTTGGTCCATTTTGTCAAGATACCATCACACAATTGCTGCAAATTTGTCCCATCTGTGATGTGAATCTTCCATTCCACCACACCCCACAGGTGCTCTATTGCATTGAGATATGATTACTTTAATAGCCACAGTCAGGCTGTGGTGTTTAAATGATGCTCAGTTAGTACTAAGGGGCCCAAAGCATGCCAAGAAAATGTACCTACAGGCCACCACCATCAGCCTGAACCGCTGATGCAATACTCCATTGATCCAATCTATTGTGTTGTTTGCATCAAATTCTGACCCGTCATCTAAATGTGGAAGCAGAAATGAAGAGACATCAGACCAGGCAACAATTTCCCAATCTTCTATGTCCAGTTTTGGTGAGACACTTAAATTGTGTCCTCAGTTTCATGTTCTTAGCTTAGAACGCCTCCTGGAATTTGAAACGGGATTCATGCAGTTTTATGGCGATAACAATAACAAACTCCAAGGCAGTCTCATCTGCTTAACAAGACCATGCAGCATAAATGGAGATATTTTGTCTATATTTCCTTTTAAAAATAGATACTGAATGTTTTCAAGATAAACTGGCTTTCTGTGTATGCATCCAACACATTTTACATTCTCTACTTACTTAAAAGAAGTATTTTTAGCCCAACCTCTGATACACTCATGTAACACAACAAGCATGCAAGCAATCAGTCATGAGGCCAAACATCAAAAATATTCCCCTCAAGAAGTTGACATAAACCCAAACATAGCTACAGCAGAGGTATTATCTCAAACATCAGGTGCAAATATTGATTTACAAACCCTTCATGATAGAATCTTGGGGGCCACTACCTGTAAACTTGGATCACTGTTGCACACTGTTATGGGGTCCTCAAGACATCACGTGACCCTGAACAATGCCTCATTACTTTGACTCTGCTCTTTAGAAAACTGTTAAACAGAAAAAAGGAAAAATTTGCCCTGAGTTGTATCCCCTCTGAGTGACTGTGCATTAGTTTAAATCCAAAATGACCCACACTGCCGAGCAAAACAAACACAGTTCTATTAAAGTCTGATTGAGACATGTATGTAATTATGGGCTTACAGATGATTGTTGTTCTCAGGGATACTTTCTGGTTAATCAGGTCTTTGTTTGAGTGAGCAGGGAAAGACAAATAATGCTCAGGCTCTCATGCATATTTAAAGTAACCTTGCATTTGTTTGATAATATGCCGTATTTGCTACTTTGCTGCTGACAGAGCTTAACAGTGTCAACTAGTTTTTAAGTATTCCTGCCCCCAAGTGGCCAAAAATATTTGAATAGGGCTTTTATAATAAAGGAGAGTCAACTTATTTAAGGTTCCAGTCAAATGAAGTGGATGAGATTCATCACAACACACATGCATATAATTTGAGCTTACATTTTAAGTAAGTTCACCTGAGTCTTCCTGGAGGGGGGAAATAAAAATCGTTAACTTCCTTTTATTATCATGCAGATTGGCACTGAATGATTTCTCTAGCAGCCCTTTTGATTCCTTGTTTGTTTTTATAGGTGTGCATATCTTGAGTGGACTTGCTGGTTCATCGCCGTTACCAAACACTTTGCCCACTGGGTTATGTCAGCTAACTACTGTAACTGAAGTGTGAATGTAGGACAGTGAGAACAGTGTAAATAAATAACCATTAGATGGCAGTGTGGTGGAGTCCTCATCCTGAGGGCACTGTGGAAAGCTAGAGGAAAGACCCCATCATTACGCTCCAAAAGCGTTTAAGGTCTTAACAAAACGGGTATACAGCTGTGGAAAAATACAAAGTAAAGCTTATGCAAGAGAGGCCAATATGAAAAAATAAAACTGCAGACAGCACTGTCACTGAGATCTTAACAGGGGAGGGTTGGGACTTACGTCATTGCCCCGCTCACCCCTGATTGGCTGAGTAGCGGTTTCAAGGCAGGGCAAAAGCAGAGGTAGCCATTTGACGTCACGGCTGGATGTGGGCATGCGTGTTGTCCTACGTCTACCCCGTGGTTTTATGAAAGGCAAAATCCCTCCATGGGCAGAGCAGCGTGCGGTAGGCGTTTAAAAACCCGTCCGTAGGGGAGGAACAGCCTGTGTCAGGACAGCCTGGCTTGAAGACGGCCCTCGCCTCACCAGCGCGCTCAGTTCTGCTTGGGCTACCCTCTCCGGCTTGGCTATCTCTGCCCCCGCCTCCCTGCTTTCCGCGCTCCGCTTCAACAACACACAAGCCACGGGGACGAGCCAACAGACGTTACACTAGCCGAGAAGGGAAGTGGGCTTCGTCTTGCCTTTCATCACGCAGGTGAGCACAGAACGTGCCCATATCATCCCTCGGGACATGTTTAGTACATATGCTGATGTTAGGAAGAAGGACATTATGGTATTATTGCTGTGAATGTCCGGTAAACGTAGTCGTAGCCGGGGCTCGCGCCGGCGGCGGTTATTAACGGTTTAGAGATGTAGCAGAAGGGTCTCGCGCCTCCCACAGCTCGAGGACGTATGTGTCGATGATGCTTTAATGTGACCGTGACTCACAGGGCCACAGATACACTCTATCTATGTGTTTTGAAGGCCATGCTCTTCAAGCTGTATAGATAAGGAGCTGTATTGTGACTCTTCGACTTGTGACATACGTAGCGTGCATCACTAGCTGTCATTTTATAGTATCGTTTTATTTAACGAGACACCGAAAGGAAAAGCTGATAAGAAACTGCAGCTACCAGGCAGCTTTAAGTGGGACACCAGGGCTTATTTGGCCATTAGGATTTATTGGCTCCTGATGATGGTGTTGTCCTGGAAACGTGGCTTGGCAGGGTGTGTGTTTGAACACGCTTACAGTAACTGTACAAGTGTACTACTTATAAACCAGCTGGTTTTAAAAATAAGTAAGTTGTAATTTGTGTAGAGAAATAGACATGTAAGGTGTCTGGATCAGGGATAACCTGAAGATCAGGACAGGCTTAGTATTTATAAGACCTTAGAAGGAGAATGCTATTAGGCTCTTATTAATCTGCCTAAAGCAAATGTAGCCAGTAAAAATACAATTATGAAGCATCTATATTAAATCAACCGGGACAGCTCAGTTTTTTGAGGCTGGATTGTATGAGTTACATTCTGTTAATATGTGCCATATAGTTAAGATAAGATAAGATAAGATAAGATAAGATAAGATAAGATATTCCTTTATTAGTCCCACAGGGGGAAATTCCAAGATATACAGCAGCTGCAGGACACAAGAGAAATAAAAAGAAAGAAGCATTATACTGAAAAAAAAAGGTAATTACAAATCAAATACAGTAATGTAAAAATAGAAATAAAAATTGTAAAAAAGTATAAAAGAGTATATACTATATAGTAAGTGGCATTATTTACAGTCCTTATGTACATGTTTGTTGTTTAACAGATGGTTTGTACATGTTGATATTTTACAGGATGAGATTTGAGATATTATAATATAAATATGGTGGCTATGAACATGTCTGGTAGTATTGTTGCTAGTCAGCTCTGCTTCCAAGCAACAGAATCAACTAGGAAGTTCTACTTTTCATTGCTGCAGATGGGGCCAAGAGCTCAGAGTTATTTTTGTGAATTTTAGGTGAAAACAAATGTTAAGAATATTGTCAATATGATCTAACACAGCACTGGACACATTGTAATGTCAGCCAGCCCCTTTTTTGAGGTACTGCTTTGACACATCTTATTTCCTGTATATTAGGGTTGTTAGAAAAAAATAGATATACCAAACAATTGCCACATTTTGCAGTGCAACACTGTACCAAAATTTTATCTCAAAAAATATCTGTATTTTTTATCAAGAGTTTATGCAAATTCTGAACATTTGTTGTAACATGTCTTGTAGTACAGCAAAAAAGTTGAAAGAAAAGCAAGTGTTTCCCCCAGGTACATTTTTTAAGTGGTGGTTGGGGCCATCACTACCTTGGGGTTGCTGGATATACTTAAAGCTTTTCAGCAGTGCTGTTGGAAGTGGTCTTGAAATTGTGGAAATGTATTTCTTGATTTTCTGAACCAGAAAATGGAAAGTATAAAAGATGCTCCTGCTCTGCTGAAATGATATGAGCACAATTTCTGTACAAAAAGTATTTTGTGCATTCTCTTAAAGTGCTGGCAAGTTATGTTGGGGTGACACCTCCTCAAATGATGGGAGGGGAAACTAAAAGATATATCTTTAGTTTTGGTCACATATACACACACACACACAAACCTGTACACTTAAATGACCCTTTACTTTGGTATTCTCGGGCCAATTCTTTTTTTTAAGCTTTGTTCATTGAGATTTTGCACACAGTTAAGACAACTGGTTTTGAGTACTCAAAAGTGGCACTGTTGAGGTAAATTCTTAGGGTGCTTCACAACCCTCCATAAAGGATCTAAAATCTTCTGTGGCATGGATTAAGACATTTTCCCCTCATGGGGTTATCAACTCAGAGAGATGGTTGCTAGCAACTTGACCATTTTAGCCTCCAATTCAGTCAATTTGTGTTGATATGTTCCAGATGAGACACCTTGTTTAGACAGTAGAGATGTCCCAAGTGCTTCCATTGTCCATGCAGAGCAGAACAACCTGAAGAAATCTTGAGCAGTTCATTTTTATTTTCTCATTAATTTTCAAAAGATGAATAAAATAATAAGGGGTGCCAGGTTAGTAGGGGATCACAGCCTTGACAAAAGTTGAGGCACTTTTTAATTTAGGAAAGTGTGCACATTGCTGGTAATCCAGTGAAAACAACTAGCATATATCCATAAGTGATCTGTTTTACTCTGAGTTTTTGTCAACCATACTAATATGATTCTGTCCTTATTTTTGGAGTCATTGCTAAGTCTGCTGAAAGACACTGTGACAGGCTTCATACTAAAGTTAAGTCCATTCTTTTGTTTCTATGGTTTTTATGGAGCTATGTTAAAGATCTCTCAAGACTATCCTATTTTATAGTAGAAGGCAGAAGTGAATTTGTCTGTTTAAAGAAGCACACAGATATTGTTATTGTTTGCTTGCAACATGAGTTGTCAGACTTCAAGTACCTCGATTGTTTTGTGTCTCTTTGACTACATAATTTCAGTTTGCTGAGTGTTTGTACAGAGAAAAGAATCTTCCCCGATACTATGGGGATACTAACTTTATCTTAAGGACAAAAGGCTCTATGGATTTTCAGAAGTTGACAGCCTTCAACCCTTGTTTATTAGAGAAAGAGTCTTCATGCATGTGAAAGACTGCTCTAGCAAATGTGGGTGAGTGACCACTTGTCTGAGCAAAAACACAACATAGCCGATTGTCAAAGTGATGCAGCATTAAGTGAAAATCAAGTCAGTGAAAAGATTGTGGACTTGCTGAATCATGCTCAGTAATTGTTGAATGAGGTCGAATCATGTCTATATGAATGCACCCAAAAGCAAAAAGCTCTTGCCATGCTCTATCACATGATTTTGGAATATTATTTCTGCCTCTGTCAGTCCCTCACAGATGCTCTTAACTCGATGACATACAGACTCACACATCATGAGCCAATGACAACACCAGCTAGGCTGCTTCATATTCTGCTCTAGATCCAAAAAAACAACACTGGAGGTACTTTTACATTATTATGAGCAGTGTTTAAATATTTTTGCCTCATTAGTAGAAAGAGTCATGAAAATGAAATCAAAGCAAACAAATATCGGGGTTAATTTTAGGATGCAGTGCTGGTAGTTTCCTGGAGAAATTCATGCATAAGTATGTAATTTTGATCGGTCGACCATTTAGTGTAGCTGGACTTTAAGAGCCAATAAAATCTGATTGTTTCCCAGTTTTTAGCACAACTGATACAAACAAAAAATTTCTCCCTTTTGTTTGACAAACTTCAACAATAAACTTTTGGGAGGGCAGACAGAAGATTGCAGAGAGGCCATAAAATGCTTCAAGGGTCTCTATTGTTTGGAATGTGAGTTTGTACATGTGTGAGATGTCAAAGTGAGCTGTTTATACACGTGTTGTGAGTGTACCTCAGTATTAAGAACCTCTTTGTGGATTTGGTTTATTCCTTTAATTAAAAACAACAAAATCATAGTTTAAGCATTGAAGCTGGTGTGACTAGTGACTGTATCTTTGGAAAATGCATGCTTTGTTATTCTTATTGGATTTTTCTCAATAAAAAGTGTTTTTATTTTCAAATGGCTGAAGAGTCTTTGATTGAGTTGTAGCCCTGCAGTCTATGGACACATCCTTGTCTTGCATAGAGAGTATTTGCATTGCACGTGCCTGCAGTTTGCATACTAGTCAGCTTTATCAAATTGTGTCTCCTTTTGCTGCAGTGGTGTGTTTGTGCTTTAGTCTCTCTTAAGCTGAAGTTGACTTTTTGTATTTGTCTTGAAAAAATGTGTTGTACAGTAACTTAAAGTGGGTGCATTTAATGAGAACATTTATGTACAAGTAGCACTGTTTCCTCATTTAAATGAGGCATATATTTTAACACGAGATTGTTGAAACAAATGAATAATTTTAGTGTAAGAAATTTTGTTGTTTAGCCTAAACAGAATTTTCCACTGAGCCAAAGCAAAAATTTTATTAAAAAATAAAACAGTGGATTTGGACTGATCCAACCTTCCAGTTCGCCTGAGCTCCTAACACCAAGACCTTACTGAAAACATCAAAAAAGACTGTTGGCAACAAAATCAGGCTAATCACATGGGATCCTATGTGAGTGTCCTAACTGCTTGCGAGCAACACGGCACAACGCTTTTGCCTTGACACACATCTGTATTTTCCTCCCCATCACTAGTGTAGACACGTAGGAGAAGCAAGGAAAGAGGGACTTTGAAGAGGTGCTGGAGGGATTTTCTTGATTTTCTTTGAGTTTTCTCACTTAGCAGAGTGGTTTAATTAACAAATTTAAACAAAATGGAGGTAGTGAAGCATTCATCTATTTAAGTGAGTGAAATGATTTACTTTCAACACAGAGGGGGAAAGTTTGCCTGACGAGTCTTTGTGTCTGACAATCTTCAAAACAAAGCATTTCACACCACTTTCTCTGTCTGAACAGCTAAAGCACTTCATGTGCTGTTTACAAGGGCAAATATCAGGCATGGAATTACATTTGTTTTGCATCCCTAATGCTATGAAGAATTTAATATTTATCTAAGGTGGATGTTTGCAGGATGTACATTCTTTTCTTTGCAAGAAAATGTCTTGCACAAAAGAATGGGAATAAAAGATAGAAGTTGGTCTTAAATATGCCCAATTAACAATATGCAAATCTGAAACACTTAATAAAGAAATCGAAAAAGTGACATTAACAAAATGCAGATGTTACAAATTTGTCTAAACAGTGTGCAATTTATTATTTATTCATTTATGTTCATCACAGGGCATAATGTTAGGGTACAGGCAGAGCATGCCATATTTGGTATGCCCCTACGGGTGATAGGCCTAAGTCATTGAGAATGATGAATGTTTTCTGCAGAAATCAGAATGACAGTGCTAAATCTGAAATACATCCCAACACGGCCAGCTGCAGTGAGGTCAGGTATTTTGTTGTAGCTTGGAATGTGGTCGCATACCTCCCCATCTTCACACATCCAAAGCACAGGTTGACTGGAGGGAGGCTGAGAGAGCTGCCTCTAAGATAGGGCAAGGGGAAATGGGTCATATATCTCACTATTTTTAGTTGAATGGCTATATTCAAGATATTTTGTGACATATTCTTCTGTTAGGAAATTAAAAAAAAAAACATATTCAGTTTTAAGTCATATCCACATGAACTAAATGACGTCTCAAACGTCAAAATGTACTTTAGGAATGACGTGAAAAGAAACTACCAGTTTATGAATTAACAAAAATGAAATTAATTAAAATCTAGTAAGTGTTTAATAAAGACAATTGAAAAGAAAAAAAAATCCTTTTCTGCATAAACGTTGTTTTGGTGCTGGGGGTTGCAAAGACCTCACACTTCAGGTCATGCACAAAGTTTCTCTGAACTCTGACATTGCTGTAAACGATGAAGGAGATTCACCCTGCTCAACCTTTGATGCAACATGTTTCAGGCCTTCTCTACCAAAAACATTAATCTGCATCTGAAGTCTTAAAACTGTGGCAAGCAACCAGGCATGACCCATATACATGCCTCTGCCGGCCTGGGTTTGAATCCAGCCTGTGGCCCATTTGCAGAGTGTCCTCCTCTACTCTCTCTCACCCCCTTTCACAAGCCTATCCACTACCTCTCTCTCCTGTCAATAAAGGCACTAAATGAAATAACTTGTTGATAAGTTGGGTCAATATTCTGCAATATTCAATATTCTGTGTCAGTTTCATGAAAACAAAAACACTGCGGGGTACTGTATCTCCTGTCATTCAAAACTGGATGTCACTCTGTTAAAGCGAAGTCAAGTTAGATGACTAACACGTTCTGTTTTCTATAAATTCCCACAATAAAAGTCGTAATGTCTTAGTTTGTCAAAGGGCTTTTAAGTTGAAACAGCTCCACTGGAAACAGGGACATTAACAGCAGCAGCAACTGAACCAAACTGAGCACAACAGTCTGAACTGAGGAGTGGGAAGTGTAGGCTCACAGCTCATCAGTAACTCTGCGGTAAAAGCTGAAACTCACAGTGAGCCTCAGTAACTGATAAAAACATCTTCCACTGAATTGATAAGCTTTACACAGTGACCTTTACAGGTCACTGCCTCTGCTCCCATAGGTTCACAGAGTAACTGCTGCAGGCTTGAGCGGGGCTGGTTTATACTGTAATAAGCTGTGATGGCAAATTGTAAATGAAAAACACAGACTTTTATCAGAGATCGCCAGTTTAGACTCATCACTCACCGACTGCTGCTCTGATCTCTGCTGGCTCACATCAAACCAAAACTTTCTTTCTCCTCTTCAGCTGTAATTTGATTTCATTCGACTTATTTCTGCTCTCTGTGACACATCCCCCTTTCAGAGAAGTAGACGAAATGGCAGCTGGTGTTCAATTATTTTAAATTGATCTGAAAAATATTGTCTTACCCCATATTTCATTCAAAAATATACCTATATATTAAAAAAAACTCTATATATCACCCAACTCTATTCAAAGGCCACAGTCCTTTGGCAACAGCTCCCTGAAACTAGACATCTGTCCTCCAAGAATAACCATGCCACACTCAGTAAAGGAAACGAAACAAAAAACTTGCACACAGTTGTCACAAAGTCTGGCAAGAGGAAGAAGCGAAACAACAACAAAAGAACATTCAGTGGAAACAATATTAATTGTTCTTTTCCCTGAACTAATAAGGGCTGTATGTGGACGAGGCGGTGGAGTTGTTGAGGCTAGTTCGATGAAACAATGCCTGTTTTTGTGAAATCTCCCATCTGTCAACTAGAGCTGCAACTAATAACTGATAAGTCTACAATATGCTGACAGAGAGACTGATATACCTATAAGATAGCACACAAGAAGGAAACAATGATTTTAATCACTTCACCTCTTCTAATAAATTATGTGACTTGGCTATCCTCTAAAAACCTGGTGTATCTTAACTGAACACTTATGTATCATCTGTTCATTTACCTTAATGTGGTCTTTTTGCTCTGCTGACATAAAAATGCAGTTTATCATGTTTTATTGGCATTAGTTGAAATGGGTAAATCAAATGTAAAGTCAAAAGTCAGCTCAGCTTTTCTTTCATATTTTCCCCTCTTAAATGATCATTAGTCGTTTTTATTTTACACTTATATACCAACAACAATATTAGATGAGTTGATGTGTCACACAGATGCTCAGTGTGTTGATAAAATCACTACTAGCACTATTTTTCTAATATAGTTCATCTTTGAATGGATTTCCACAGAACACTGTGCAAATGTCACAGTCATGACATTTTCTGTTTCTTCAGAGATGACCGGTTCCTCTTTTACATTGCATGTGAAGAATTTGCTGACTGCAGAGTGCTGACAACAACTTTAATGTGTCAAAACTGTCAAATAACCCTTTAATAGCAGTTTGTACTGATTTGTAGTTTGCAGCATGAAGTATCAGAACAGATCTGAGATCCACAGCATACCTTAGTGTTACCTCACAGTCTGCCTCTCATACTGTTTCCCATAATGCAAAGTGCACACATGTCAGAGGTTGAAATGAGAGGAAGCAACAGCAGTACTGATGTTATAAGCATTGACTCTGTATTAATGTGCAGTGATGTAAATCACATGCAGGTGGATTGACTTTATTTGGGTCTAGGTGCTACACATCTTATCAGTGCATGTTCATCTCTGTGAAAATCATGAAATTGCAAAACAAGTCACTGTAAGCCTTTATAACGTCATATTTGGATGTCAGACAACAGTATAATTAGGCATTAGCTTGGCTATTGTTTACTTCTGTGTTCCAAAACAGCTTAGCTAGGCTCTGCATACTGCTAAAACTGCTTGGCAGTCATACAACATTTTACAAGTTTTATTTCCAGTGACAGTTTTGTCTTCCTGTGATCATTAAAGCAACAATATGGACATTAGATAGTGGCTGTGGTGCATGTAGTGTTGCACTGTTTTTGTCATGTGTTAAATATTCAAACATTTGTAGTTAAACTTTGGCCAGAAGAGCAGATCCACACCACCTCAAAAACACAGTTAATTTAGATTTATTGATTTATTAGTATTATAACCGGGCTCACCAATTGTAAAAAGCAGGGTCGATGTTGATGCTGATGTTGACAATCAATTATGTCAATGCATTTCTAATCACTTCTCTGGGTGTATTTTTCCACAAAGTCCGTATTTGCTCTTGTGTGACCATGAAAACAGATAAATGTATGTCTAACAGGTCATTTCTTCTGCCCAAGAAGAAACATTCCCTCTGAATCAGCAGTTATGTGTGCTTAATTTAAGTATTAATTGAAGTTAAACAACAGAGTAACAACTGAAACTGGTATTCGTTCTTCCCACAATAATTTACCAGTTGCAGATGTATGTGAAAATTGCCTGTGCAGATGTTAAACAGTGCATCTGAGTATCACTATTGTTGTATATAATTTCCTCTGGGTTTTTTTTCACCCAGTATTTTCACCAGTTGCTTCTTTTTTAAATATTTTGGAGTAATAATTTGTTGAATATTAAAGTTTGATGAATGGAAATATAGACAATAAGTGAGTAATTGTGTTAAATAGTCATGGTCCTATTATCAGTACAAAAAATGATTGTGTCTAATATTCAAACACTATACCAGTCCAAAATGAAGACACAAAATACCTTATTAATATTAACTGTATCTACTTGAGGTCAGAAATTATTTATCAATGCTCACCAAATGAGGATCAAAATCTAATTTTGAAAGCTCTACAATTCTGCCAGTACAAACATACTGGTATTCCAACTAGTGACGATTGAGAGAATCAGAGCTGATGTGATAACAATGTTTAAGATAATAATTTTAGCCAATGCCGATACCAATGTTTTTCTCATTACCTCCATTGTTGTAATTTTCCCCTTGTTATTTTTTTCTCCTATCCGATCATGAAAACAGATCAGTTTGACCAACAGGTAATTTTTACTGCACAGGATAAAGAGTCTTCTCTAAATCAGCACTTAGGGGTGCCGGATGTCAGCAATAAAGTGCTGTGATACAGCAAATAAACACCAGAAAACTGATATCGGTTCACCTCACATTCATTTGCAGATGGCCAATGATTTAAGAACGGCTGATATTGGCTGATACCAGTGTTGATCAGATCCCAATTTACATCACTTATTCAAACTTAACCACATTTTGTTTTACAGTGCCTCTGTTTGTCATTTGTGATTATCAGTAATGATTGGCAGCCCACAGCCCTGAGTGGTGAGCACTGAGTAGTAGTAGTTAAGGGTTATGACTGTAAAACTTGGTGTACAACTCTTAAATCAGCCTTGTGTTGTTAGTCTGACTTACAGTAAATGGATGTAGAGCAGGGAATCACCTCAGAGGATGTAGGTCCAGACTGGGCCAAGAACAAGCACAGTGAGGTGATCTGGGTCACTGAACGGATTCCGGCCACTGTTTGTTGAAGGCAGCGTGTGACTAAGATTACACCACAGTGCTGGGTCATGCTGTGCCTTCCCACTGTGCTGTGTAGAGTGTGTGGACATTTCATATTGGGAGGTAAACAGTAAGGTTTCCCATGAAACTCTGAATAGTGTGCTCTGAAGACATGAATTCCTCTATTTCTATCCAGCCACCGTTTTAGCTGCTTGATAGAGACATAGTTTTTGTGTGCTTTGTTAAGTCTCCATTTGCGTGTGTAATGAGAGAAATCAAGTAATTTAAGGATTAAATGGGCAAAGGCAGCATACTGAACCGTAATATTCTTACATAACAGGGACCAAACAACAAAGCCAGCAGCATTACACTAAACTAGTCTGCATCCATTACTGTAACTCTTACAGCTGATCTTGCTGCTTCAGGTTTGCTTTGTAGGCCCTTTGTTGAGGATGTATCCTGTATCAGAATCACAATGGGCATTTATCGACCCACCATCATAGAGATATTTCCTCTTTGTGTGTGCTTGTGTTCTTGCTGCTTGAATGCTGTCTGTGTGAATGCAATCTCTTTATTTATAAGAATTCTACAAACCTGTCAGTGATTCAGTGTGTCACATCTGGCCCTGTGTAACGAACTGGTAAATGAATGAGCATTCAGTAGATTTTTCCTAGTATTTTAATGATTTTTTGAGAGGGAAATGTGGATAAAAGAGACCAGTGGGACCACTCATTGATTTATTGACAATCCCTACCATTCCACTCTGGGGCAGACACTTGAACAGGAACTTTTCTGATTGTGTTGAGTGTCCTCGTGTTTTTGACAAGGGCCCAGACTTTTATATGGTTTTGTGCTTTCTGTGTAGCTAAGATATAAAGACCTTAGTTAAACTGTCACTGCATTAAGGTCTACCTCTGTGTGACTAAGTCTGTATATATGGCAGGTCAAACGTGGCCTGAACTCTGAAGCACATCCTTAGTTATTTATTGATCCCCTTTATAGGCAAAGGATGTGAGGGAACATTGACCAAAACCTTATATCTTGATTTAGGTCATTTCATACTTGCATCATAGGAAACATGAATAATTATGTTTAAATCTGGATTTTGTGGGAATAACTTTAATTAAATTAACTGAAAGTTAAATTGCCTTCAGTTTTGGAAAGATGAGTGAGGCTAACATTACCAACACTTGCACCACACTGCTGCAGCCTGAAGTCCTCCTTGCAGGTTATCATGCCCAGACTTAATGTTGTCAAACATTGCTTTGGTTGAGGGGTAACAGGCAACATATCTGACACACGTTAGTTTTTATTGATACCATTAAGTATACCAGTGGGTGCCATTACATTTTTATCAATTACAGTTCCAGTTCTTTTTGTAGCTTCCAGTTCTTTAGTTCCCAAACCAAATATAATGAATACTCAGACAACAAAAATCTGCCTGACAATATCATTGGCGTCAATAATCTACTGTTGCAGAGATTTTTATTTTCCCTTCCTTATTTGGTATACAACAATAAATACTGCCCTTATTATGAATACGAGGCAGAGACTGTGTGGCTCCGGCACAAAAAACGAAAGAGGAACCTTGTCACAAATACAGCAGTGTTCATTAAATCATAATTCATAGAGTAACTTTGTGAAATGAAAATTAAGTGATCTTTTCTTTCTTTAGCCTCTTAATAGCAATTGAAAAAAAGTCTTCTAGCTCCAAAATAGTCCATAATGCTACCTTCACAGATATTTAGCAGGTCAACATGGTAAGCTTTTACAAGTTAAAATACAGGGCTCTTCATTGAGTATTTACTTAGAGTGGCATCAGAAGTGGTGAATAGCAAAGACTATTTGTAACACAATAGAAAGTCATGTTTATTTGTTAAGTTTATAAGAAAAGTGTTGCTGCACTCCCTGTTTTGCGTGTGTATCTGCCAGAGGGCTGAAGTGTGCAATGGATGAATAAGTGGGTTAAACAAGAACCAATTTGAAAACCTAATCACAGCTGTTGCTAATAAAAAACACATTTACCCTGAAAGTTTCCATTTAAAAATCACTATATATATCACAGAACGCAAAAATATTGCAATGTCATTTTTCCCAATATGGTTTAACCCAACTATGCATTCAAAATGACAGTTGAAAAGTCTAAAGATAGAAAAAGATTTTCTGAACTTCATCATAAACTATTGGAAGAAACACAAGTTTAGAGAAGTCCCCATTGGTGAAAATCCAGTGATGAGCAGGGGTGTACATGGTTAAGCTTTGTAGGACAGTTGGGGCCATGAGATAAGAGAGGTAGGATTAATGTTGTTGTCATTCACTCACTGGCCTTAATAAATGAAGCGTGAGTCACTGGGGTAGCAGAAAGTTTTTGTTTGCAGCCGAGGGCCAGATGCTAGGTTGGAATGAGGTGTTTCTTCACTGAATGTTATCTTTTCATTCAGGCTCAAGTATTGTGTGTCATATTCAAGTATTCAATCCAAGTATCTGTGTGATTTAGATTAGGCAAGAGCTTACCTGTAATTTTTTAAATAAAACGCAAGAATTGAAAAGAACACTGGGTCTAAAGGACCTCTATTTTTGTTGCAGTGTATTATTACAGTTTTGGTGTTCTATATCAAGAATTTGGTATCTGCACAACCCTAGCTGGGTACTGATTAGATGTAAACATAAGGTTTTCAAAAAATGTGGTAATTTTTTTTTTTTAAATAAAACATTGTTGGGTGAAAGAAATATACTTCTTTTTAACATATGCAACCTGTTTTTGACTTTTTTAAATCAACAAATCCATTTATATATATATTCAAGAAGGTAATGTAATGATTATTGGATGACAGAGTATCTGCAGGTGCATTAGATAAGAACAATATTTAGCTTCAGTCAACGGTCAAAAGACACTCTTAATCAAGCGCAATAAAAAAGTGAAAGTTTTGTTTGACTTGTTTGGTCTGTCCACCTTTTAATGTACCTCTTATCAGAATTGGTTTAATATTTTATCATCAAGTAAAGGCCAGGATGCAGCAGTAACATCCACTTTTCCTTTATTAAGAAATCAAATCATCTACTGTCCAGATTTTTTTCTGCCTCTCTCTAGCTTAATGGCAGAGCCTTTCCTTTAAAGGCGGTCGGTGTTGTTTTCCTTTTTAATGTAAGTAGTCCATTTGAGGTCTACTGCTTTACTCATTTCCATGCTGCTATTTATCAAGTTGTTTTTGTGATATCTTTAAGCCGTGCATTTTTCTTTGAAATTTCCCAGCAGGACCTGAACAGGAAGACAAAAGATTTAGGGGCATCAAGATATGTTGTGAAGCTCTTGGGCTGATATTTTAGATAAGACAAGATAAGTTACATTATGATGTTAAGATTTTAGATCCCTGACCAATGGAATCTAAACATGTACCGCGACTAAAACATGATGAGAAGAGTTCAAAGGCCTTTTCCTGTTGTCTTTAAAATTAAAGTCAGAAGTGAAGAGGAAAAGTAAAGCTTGACTGCCAGCACTCAACTTCCTCAATTAAATAATTCTGATATGAAAAAACCATTAAGTGCACATATGGCCTGGCTTGTGAGTAGCAATAAATGAAATCATCTGCTCATATCTTCTTAGAGAGCAGGAAGGATGCTCAAATTTCTTTATTGTGCCCAATCAACAGTTAGTCCAGTAATGGAAATCAATTGAAAGTGACTTAAAACAGAACCATGGAGAATAGTTTTGCATTAAAGGGCACATGTTGATTTTTTTCTTCGAAGTAAAAAAAAAATGTTAATCCAAGGTAGCCAGCTGCCCACAGCTCAATGATATTTCATATAATAGATTTACAGAATCCAGCCAATGTTCTCATATAAGAAGAGGGTACCGACAAAAAAATGAAATTAAGATTTAGTAAATGAATTGTAATTCATTGCCGAAATAAGTCATTTAGGAAGTTGTTAATACTTATACCTTTATACCTGTTGTGTACTCTGCTTAAGATGGTTAAGTCCACATCTTTATCTTCATAAAGTCAGGCTTTGCATACTCATATTCCTCTTTCCATCTGACATGTGCTTGTTTTTTTATCTGCCAAGATATGAAAATCAGAATGAAGTGTGACTGCAGCTTTGAAGGACATATTTAGCTCTCTGTAAATGTTCTTATAGAAAGCATGTCTGTAGTAGAGGAGGGAAGAGAGAACACTGGGACTTTGTGTGTAAAAACCTTGAACTAGGCCTCATTCATTGATCTCTATCATCTGCTGGCTTTTGGTATCATGTCTGCGCTGAGGAGCCTCACCCAGTGACATCTCCTTATCTCTGGCACCCTTATTTGTTTAGTCGGTTCTGTCCCTTACTCTGCCAACAAGGGTCACGTGTACCACAACATTTGTCTGCAGAATTCGGTGGGTCAGGTCATCCATCAGCAGAGTATGGGATTGTTTGGAAAAAAAGATAATGATAACTTTTGGCTGACAGAGAGCCGCTGCTCCATAAGGCGGTGCTGGACAAATTGCTCGATGTAGCCTCACATCTAAAGGGTTAGATTCAGGTGTTGCAATCATTGTTTGCTCTCCTGACTCGTTGCTGCTTACGCTCTTGTGACCTTTTCATGTGCTCATAAGCTTGTAGTGTTGATAGTCAGGACATCAATGCTCAATCTTTGGAAACCTCATGTTAAATATGTTTCACAATTATGCTCTTTGACCTTTGGATGTGAATTAAACAGTGTTGGGCAAATTACTTTAAAAAGTAATTAGTTATAGTTACTATGCTAAAAAAGTAATCTAATTATTAATAGAATTACTCCTTTTATAAATGTTATTAGTTAGGAGGGAAAGTAATTGATGCGTTACTTTTTTGAAACAGCTTTTGCTGCTTGAATGGCGTGGCTCTGTCTCTGTGTCTTTTCTTGTTGTTACCTTGTGCTACCAGCAGCGCTGTCAATATCAAGGGCACTATCAGTGTATTTGGCCACTAGCTTCTAAGAGTTACTCACAATGGACAAACAATTTACTTTGGGACATTATGTACACCTCACATGTATGTTCTTGCCTTTTTCTTCTTGTACTTCCATTCTGAAAACGCCAGTTTTAACTCCACAGACCGCTCCAGATTCTCCATTGCTGCTTTTAACAGTGTTGCCAGATTTTGCCTTTGAAATAAGCAACAGTCGATAAAAACAAGCCCAATCAGGATATCTCCATCTATTTTTGTAATATTGTGATATATTACTTTTATAAAAAGAGAAATCTTCATGGAGTGTATTTTAATTTTCATCTACATTACATTTCAAATTCACAGTGATATTTCTTCTTATTTGGCTCTTAATTTACTTACTCAACATCCTTTTGGTTGGAGGTGGAACATCCTTTTCTTTATACAGAAGTGAAGGGAGGGGCTACTGTTATTTATAACTCTGTTATTGCCAAACAGTCTGTCTAACCTTGATTTTTATAACCAAACAGACATGGTCAGGCTTTTATCTAAGTTTTATGTTGATCCTCTACAGCTATATTATGGAGAAAACAGTAATAGCTGCGTTAGAAATAAACTTAATTCTGGCTATCAGGATTTCTTTTAAGTGGAAACATCATTTTTGCCCCTCTTTTTACAGTAAAATTTACATTTGTGTTCAGAGTGGGATAAAATACTTGGTAGAACCTCTGAATTGGGTTTATATCAATGGTAGACCATGCTTCAGATCCCTCCTGGGTTTGGAAGCACAACAAGCCCAAATGAGAAACTGCACTATTGGAACAACCCCAAAAAACTGCAACCCACAACTGCCAATATTTGCAAGCAACTTTAAAAAAAGCGGAAAGTAGCTTGTAACAAGCAGACCTGGCAACTCTGGCATCTAGTTCTCTTGTGTGGCTGTTTGTGGCGCACCTCCTGTCCTGTGCCTGGCTGAGTGAGGCAGGTTGGATAACAGCTGCTAGACATCGGTGCGTAATAACACGCCACATTTCACTGTTGGTCATGGTAACGGCGCTGTAATGTTTAAAATAGTAATTGATTAGATTATCTGTTACTGGGAAAAAATAACGGCGTTAGTGACACTGTTATTTTTAACGCCGTTATTCCCAACACTGGAATTAATCTATGGTTGGCCACGGCCTGATGACTGAATCATTGAGTGATGTAAAGAGTCTAAGTCTCCAAGTTAATGTTGGTCATTTGGTGGCAAAAACTCTCAGACTGCATCTCAGAGCTGGATTTTATCTGTTGGTTTACATGACTGGACCTCTCAGTTTTGGAAAAGGTGGTAACTGACGCATAAACCTCAGTCTGGCAGACTTTTATAGAAGTGAGTCTTTCTACGGTAGAGAAAAATGCAAAGATGTAAGAAGGTAAAAGACAATTTTCAGTGGGCAGTCATCAGCAGAAAGTGTCTGACATGTAAAGTATCATTCCTCCCCTACTGCTAAACCATGAAAATCTTCTGCCCGGAGTAGCTCAATATTCCGGCAGATGGAAGACCACAGATGGGCAATGCCTTTGGGATGATAGAGGAAAGAAAGACTGTTTGACAAAGAGCAGGATGGAAAGTTATTAGCTGTTGTAATTTGCCCATTTTTCGTCCTTCGTGTGCAAGAGCATGATTACTTTAGTTGTAAATTTTCTGCTTTATATTTTTGTGTATTTCATTTTAAACAGTATTGCTGCCAGGCCTTACTATGTACCCTTTATTTCTCCCAACCTCAGACAATGTTACTGTCCTGCACTTGTCCACTGTTGCAGTTCTTGCTTTAATTTCCAAGTTGGATTGGGAACCCCTTAATTTTGGCCAATTTTGGTAGTAAAAAAAAAGAATATGCATTTGATAGTAATTCATACTTCTTGTCACTGATCCAACCACATGTGTTTTATACTTTGGTGTTTGCACCTATGGCATGTAGTTGGCTGCATGATATGGCCTAAAACCAATATTTCGATATTTTTAGGCTATATCACAACACACGATATATATCTCGATATTCTGATTTCTCTTCTAAATCACCATATAAATGTTAAATTCAGCCCTTTGATGCATAAATGACACCAATATAATGATCTAAGTAGACCCTTCTGTTGGACTGGAAATTTGCATACAAAAAGGGGAAAATCACGATCAAATTAAGCTAAGCAAACCTTTTATCTCAAACCAGGCTGCTGCACTCAAAAGCTTTTAAAAAAATACAAATAAAAAATGGCATGTTTATGCCTTTCCACTGTGGCTCAGATTAAAGCTTTATGAAAAAAAAAAATTAAATACTTTCACTCTCATAGTTTTTAACTGCATGAAAAATGTCATGACCTACTCCTACATAGTTTTTACTGTATGAAAAAAATTAAAAAGATGTTCAGTTATCCTGTAACTGCTGAATAAATCATTATAAAAACTGTCAGTTGAAAACTAAATGAAAAAATTATGAAATACTTTCACTTCGTTTTTAACTAAATGAAAAGTGCATGAAATATTCTCACAGTTTTTACCACATGAAAAAAGATAATGAAAAAGATGCTCAGTCTAGTTATACTGTAACTGCTCAAAAATTATGAAAATACTCAGTTTAAAACTTCATTAAAAAATTAAATACTTTCACTTAGTTTTTAATTGCATGTGATAAATCATGAAATGCTGTCATAGTTATATTTACCATTATTGATAATAAAAGTGATAGATATTTTCTCATTAGAGGGAGGCAAACCTACACAAATACTGGGGCCATGTCTTTGGCGATGTATTTTGTCACTGCGGCCGTGATCTCTTTCCATGTTGGACTTTTTTTGTCATATGGGACTGAATTGGCAAACGAAGACGCCAGAGTAATTTGCTTCAGTGCATTTGCTGGTTTCTTTAACATTGTATGTGGTGTAGGAGGAGACGTGAACATGCTGAGTTTAACTCAGTCTTCTTTTTGTAGTGGATGACATTTCAAGTGGTGAAACAAATTCGTGGTACTGCTACCTTTGGTGGCTACGGTTTTGCGGCTTATTTTGCAGATAACCATATTTTGTTCCACGTCTTCCTGGCGAAATCCAAACCACTGCCAGATGATAGAGCCAGTGCTGTGATTTTTCGGAACCAAGTCGTCCATCTCAATCTTCCATTAAAGTCTCTTAGTAACTCGTAAACTAGCCTGGAGTCTGGACTTTTTTTTCGCTCCCTCCATGCTCTTCTCCCTCCTCCCCTGATACAATAACACGCATGCGCGCAGGAGAGTTTTCCAGATGGGCGGGGAAGTGTGCTGCTTGCTGTGAGAGGAGCGCCAGGAGAGAGTCATAGGAGCGAAACTCCAAAGAGAACTTACATACCGACATCTTAAAACATTTATGTGACAATTTGTACACATTAGTTACGATATGGTCATTTTATACATCTCACGTGGAACAACCCACGATGTATTGAGTGTATTCGATATATCCCCCACCACCAGCATGTCGTGTATTTATCAGGTGTGTAACAATGTGTTTTTGTCACTTAAATGGCCATGTGCCAAAGGAATACATTCCTGCATACACTTTGAACTATTATTCAGTATGATGTTCTGCACAGGCCCATCAGCTGGAGTGCATAAAACACCGGCCACACAAACCTCTGTCTTCTATCACCCAAGTCTCCATTCAGAGAATACTTTGGTTTCCCTGTGCAAACGACAGTGAGGACAAACAAGGTGAGAGTAATATGCAAATGTTATTCACAGTCTTCTGTGATTTTCAGTTCTTCATTCATGTGCAGTGAGCTGGCTGGAGAATAAACAGCTTATGAACAGAGCTTACAGACCTAGCACTGCTAATATTAGCTGTGCTCCACTGTGCAAACCAACTTCACAATCTGCTCCTGAACAGAGGAGGTGGTCTAAGACACAATTTATCACCCATCTACAGTGCAGTTCTTGACTCTTTATTAGGAATCTGAACACAACCATTCTTCACCACGTGACAACATGAACCAGAAAGGACCAAACTGTTAGGACCAGGACCTTGGCCCATCACTCTGATGTGACAGCTTGATCATTTGCATACTAATTGTCAACGTAGGCTTTTTATTCCAGCTCTAGGTCCTGTCATGTTTCAAAACTGTTGTAACCTTTTTAGATAGGAGGTGAAACCTCTTCAAGAACAGTGAATTGGGGACAGCTGTTCAGAGGTGACTTTTTTTCTTACTAATATAACATAATTGAATCGGATGCAAAACGCAAGAATTTGGTTCTACAGTAAGCTTTTAGCAGACTCTGACCCATTTAATACTCTGATTAAGTTCCACTTATTTAATGTAACTGAGTAACTGTTTGCTGTAAAAACAGGAGGTGTCTTGTGCCAGGCATTGTAAGCGCTTCCTAATAAAACTGTTAAGCAGCTGAATGAAAGCAATCTCTTTACAGACTGATGGACAAGCAAATGAAACCAGGTTTCCCCATTGTGAGAGACAGCAGGACCCTCTCTTAAAAGATTTAATGTACTTCAAGCAACAATAGACACCTTTTGTCTTAAGTTTCCCTGCTGGGTTTGGTTAAAAAGTCTGAGCTGGTGGGTGGTGGAAGAACCTGTAAGAATTGTGTAATGTTACAGAAAAGGTCGATTTTGTCTGAAAACAACTGGAAGAAAGTAATTCTTTCTTCCCGTATCTAACCTTTCACGCCCATTCATATGCTGCTGATGGCATGCTGTGTGGGTGTAGATGTTGGCGTGAGAACTGGAAGGGCTGAACATCTCTATTCTCCCGATCTAAATGTAACTGTCCTTCCTGCTGTTTTGTTTTTTTTAAACTGATGAATGTGGTTTTACAGCTCAGCATGGGAGTCCACCTGCTGATGAAGAATAAAGTAGCAAAAAAGCAAGATGAGACAGATCTCACACCAGCCAACTGTACAGACTGAACCACAGTTTAACAGAGGGTGGATTAAGGTTCAAACACATTTTTAATCACCAAACCAGTTTATCCTGAAGTGATTCTACAACTATCAGGGATACACAGTATGAGAGGTTTGCCATTATGCATCATGTCAGTGTTTTTGTTCTCATTTCACTGACAGTAAAACAAATGCATACATTATATATACTTTTATTAATGTTGTACAATATCATACCCACCATATTTAACTGTATAAATTTTAACGTTATATAAAATTGTCATATCCTGATTTTGTTAATATGCAGAAAGGCTATAGCACTACAGAGAAAACAATTTTTTTCAATATATCTTGTAGAGCTGCCACTTTTCCCAAGAATCAAACTTGAAAGTTTTTATGCATATATGCTCAGGCACGAGGCATTTCCATTAGATAATTTTTGCTATTTACCTCTCCCGGGCCACACCTGTGGGACGTATGTCCTTGCATATGAATCTTGCAGTCTTGTCCGTGATGGCCTTTTTCTGTGCCTCCGACAGAGAGACTGCCAAAGAGGAAATGGTCTCATGGGGCTGAGCACTTGACAGGGTGCTGCTGGACACTTGGGTGGAAGGCCGACAAATGGGCCTACGAATTAGTTGTGCATGTGGGGTGGGCCAGCTGCTTTGCACATTATCGACACACAGCCTGGCCTTTCTTTATTTCACCCTCAGTGGTGTGTGGATGTGCAAATATTGACATTTTTCTGATTATATTGCACTGTCGAAGCAATCTTAAATGCTGCTTTTAATATTGTACCGCTATATACCAGTTTATTAGTTTTGCATATTCTGAGTGTTCTATGTCATGGTTCATAGACTTCTGGTTGCTTAGTTGGATACAAAAATTCATTGATTTCTAAAGATTATTTTTAACCAATAGAACTATAAAATCAATCAGTGTATACTGTAATAAGGCAGCTTCAAGTTTTGCTGAACAACCATTGGAACAACCAATGTTGGTACATCTAGTAATGTAATGTAAAGTGCTCAGGTAGGATAGATAAACAGATGCAAAAAATCCATGCAGTGCATGATAAGTGAAAATCAGTGTGTCGGGATGCAACCTCTACCTATCTTCTGTCTCTCTGCTTAGTCTCTACCATCTTCGTAGTAGGGCTGAACGATATGGACAGAATTTCATATCTCCATATTCATGCCAGATATCTCGATATTGATACGATACAATATGACTACGGGTTCGGTGAAAATCAAGTATTTTTCAGAAAAATAAAAACATCATAATACAAAAGAATGTGGAAAGTGCAGTTTTAGCACAGGGGAAATCTATATTGTTTATATCGTTGCTTTTCGATATTAATATCTTGAATGTTCATATCTCGATATCGATACGATAACGATATATTGTTCAGCCCTACTTCGTAGTTTAGAGGGTTCCAAGTGAAATGTCTTTCTACTCTGCCCAAGTCATCAATCCTTTACCTGTTTGAGTCTGATACAAGTTGCGATCTTCGGCTCTGTAGTACAGCACCCGTGGAACTGTTCATGATGCTGAAGTTACAGAAAGATTTCCAGATAAGCCCATGATGTTTGTCAGCAGTAATTGCTAACAAAAAAACTGTAAAGCTTGATTTTGAGTGAAATCTATACATGTAATGTTATACAGTTGGTTTCAATGATTAGTGACAAGTACAGCATATGAAGTGGATGCTGAATAGCCAGCGGGTTGTACTGACCCACTTCTGCCTCTATTATTAATGTGGTTTTGAATAATTATTAAGTAAGGCTGCTGATCATACTTTACATCAACTGACCGCCCATCCCTTTGAACAAACATTTAAGGCAGATATAGACAGTTGTTGAATTATTTGTAAAAACTTCAGTCAATAATTGACTTTAATTTATATACAAATTTCTCTCTGGTTTTAAGAGTGCTTTAGTATTTTAAAGAGGAGTCTTATGTAAGCCTAAACTCAAAGCTTCATCTTTTTATAACCATAAACTTCTTTTTGGATCAACACATTTAAAGATTAAGAAACCCCATAACTGGGGGATGTGCAGTAATAAACACAAGACAAAACCCCTCACGCACCAACTGATCTGCTCAGATGACATAATTGAGTTATAAAAGCAGAGCACCTGGCACATGGACACTTTCTTTGTTCTTTGCCGCTCTCATGAAAAATTAATGTGTGCACACGTATCTGGAGTTCATGTCCACTTGACTTGTGTGGATGGAAAAGGGTCAGACAGTCATTGCAGATGAGCTACTTTAAAGGATCATCATTATTTAAAAGCTTTGTACAAGACTTAACTAAAAAGAAAAGAAAATATCTCTGTGAATCAGGATTTTTTTTTCATTATTTTTACTTTTTTGTGCTCCATAAACATCTGTAATTTCACAGAGAATTCAGTAGCATTAGAATTGGCCATAATTGAAATTCACCACTGTTTTTCTGTCTATTGAACCAGTTACAGAGCCATTAGGTTCATCATGTTTTTCTCCATGTGTCCCCTTTAGTGAGCAGCCTACTGTCCCTGCTGCTGACTCTCTTATCTCTATTCACCTCTGCTCCACTGGCAGGAAGTTGACCAATGTAAACATGACCTTGCAGCCGTTTTTACAAACTCGCCTCATGGTGAAATAGGAACCCCTCACGTGTAACCTTTCATGTCAACTGTGTTACACTGTCACCCAAACACGTGTAGCTGCACACACAAGTTACATATACATGTATAATTTAGGTGTATGTCACAGTTCCTTGCCTCTGATATAATGACCGCAGTTATGAAAGAGATTTATTATTTGTAGATGTTTTGATTTGCTTGCTAGACAGGGTGAAATCTGGGTTAAAATTTACAGCGTTAAATTGTTCATTTAAAAATACTGTAGTTACCTATCATGCAACTACGTGGTCATTTTCAAACATTCAAGACAGGTATGCCGTGTGACTAGTAAGGGTTAAATAATCTGTCCATTTTGATGCACTTGCAAGTTAGAACCAAACACACATACCTCTCATCATCAACAGTGCATAGACTATTTAAGATTCTATCTTATAATTATAATATTAAACATGACCAAGTTAAAAAACAAAAATCTTTGTCATCCAATATGCATACATCAGTCATATGCAAATAGATGCTGGTTATTTAGTGTTGATAAATCCAATATGTCTTAACTAACAGGCTTGTGTACATTCATGGTCTTCTGCTCTTAGAAATGGCCTCTACCAGGGTTCCTGCAGATCCCCATAAAGTCAGAACTATTCTTAAATTTGATTTTTGAAAATTAATGTCTTAAAAGGTCTTACTTTTATTTATTAGTGGCATTAAATAGGAGGGCCCCTGGACTTAAGGTCGCTTTCACACCTAACATGCCTGGTCCGCACTAGACAAACTCTGTTTTACATTTTTGGAAAGTTCAATTGATTTGGGCTGGTTTGGAAGCTCACACAAACTGGTGTGGGTCAAAGAACTGAACTCTGATCCAGCTGAAAACAGGGGGTCTCAGTTCACTTCCAAACAAGCCAGAGATTGGTTTGCATTAAGTGTGAAAGCCATTTATACAAAACAAGGACCAAATAAGGGGAGTGAACCAAAGAGCAGTGAATTGTGGCTTGATTTTGGCCAAAAACAACAACAGGAAGCAAGCTAACAGCGTTAGTTGACAATATCAAGCAGAGTGTGGCTAGTGTCAGTATTGTAAGCACTGCCAGGTTCTCTTAACAGATAATTGTCTGAAAGTCTGTGTGTAAATGGTTGCACATCGCTCTGGGCAATATGCAAGTACCATCTGACATGACCCGATTGCAACTTGATCTTTATTTCATGGCACAGAATATTTTCAGACTTCTTCAAGCTAAATAATTTTCTTACTTGAAGCTGGTTGTGTATTTCTAGGCTATAGGCAACAATACGCATCCTGATTTTCCATGGATTTGTCATATTTAGGTAAAATAACAAGCTGAAATTAACATATCAGCTTTTCTGTGGGTTTTAGAATAAAAAACTTGAACACTGAAGATCTGTTGATTGTTAGTTGGTCGACAATGGAAAAATGTAAGTTCATATTTTTTTAAAAGTTTGGGTAATAAAAAGACTTCATCAGAAAAATGTCTGAGCTTTCAGCATCGCTTTAAGGGCAAAGAGACACTACATAAGAGCTTTACTGTGCTGAAAAGTGAGAAGTGACAACAAGCCCCTGACTGGCTTATAATGAATGTGACAGACAAAGTACAAATTCAGTCACCTTCCAGATTTCTTTGTTGAAAGGCTCTGCTCTTCCCAGTCATTTTATATGTGATGTTTCCCAGATCAATGTGAAATTTATCCTACAAATATGTGAAACAGTCAACCTGTTGTGTCAAGTTACAGAATAATGCCAAGGAGAGAAAAGACACAGAGCCACATTGCAGACAAAGTTGAAGTAGGGTAAAGTAAATGAAAAAAAATTGGAGCAAATAAAGAACTTATTTGTTTTCATGTAGAGGGGAGAATCTTAACCAAAGGAAACATGCTGTATGGGAGAGGGTGGCAAAAGTAGTAAATTCTGTGGGTTGAAGGGAATCCTGCAGTTAAGCAATGTGTATGTTTTAATTGAGACAAATTTACAGATTGTTTTCCGTCAAAGAAAACTTAAAACATTTGTGGACAATGAGACTGATTAATACGTGCTGGGACATGATGTTTTCTGCTTGTATTTTCAGTGTTTTACCACTAGGTGCTGTGCATAAGAGGTCACAACAATTGTTTGATTTACACAGAGCAAATTCCTTAGTAAAAGTTTAAGTTATTTAATATTAAGCTTTGCATTGGAATGTTTTTAAATGCTCAGTATGTGAAGACCTTATAGGTCTTGGGGGTTGATAAGAGAGGGCTCTGGTTCGCAATCGCATACACTGACAAATGGTTTGTCCCATTTTGGAGATTGTTTTGTTTGGTATTGCTGATGTGCTGTTTAATGTGTTAGTCCAGTTTGTGACTTTCATGTCAGGTGGAACTGAAAAACAGAGTAAAAAACTTACAAAGGCACAAAATAGACAGTCATTAATCTGTTCTCTGATTGTCTGATTGATAGTAACTTGAGGCGATACATTCACAGACACTACTGTCAGTGTTTGAGGAGATGAAAGATTAAAAGAACAGAATTAGTTTCACAAGTCTTACAAAAAATCCTGTTGCTTCCCTGAAGTCACCAGTGTGATATTTCTTCCTGTTCAGAGGACGGTGTTAACAGGCTGATTAGGTTTAGATTTTCTGGAATTAATCCATGACAGTATATCTAGGGCTGGGTTTAAAAAATCGATTTTATTTGATTTCCCTTTAAATAGTTCATAATCGATCCAGAAAATCCAAAGATCGATCTTTTAACTTGAGTAGTTTTTTCTTCATCAGGTGGTCATGTTTGAATAAAAGTACATGATGGGATTCAAATCTTAATGTAAAAACAATTTTTAATAATGTACCAGGTCAAAAGGTCACTTTTTTAATTTTACAGCATTATTTTAACTGAGATATCCTAGACTGAATCAACATTGAATCGAATCGTGAATCGAATCGATTTGAGGCCTTGTAATATCGACTCGAATCGATCCAGAAAATCTGAATCGATACCCAGCCCTAAGTATATCTCTTAGCCTTTTGATTTATGAAAGCATCATTCTGTCAATTTTTCATTTGAGAAATTGTAATGCAGAAACTTATCATTTTCATTAATGAGATAATTGGGTATTTCAAAAGTTAGGTTGTATGATGTTCTATTTAATTAGGGCTGAAAGACCCCGGGAAAATCTGGCACTGTGATGTGGTTTTCAGTATGCTCATTTAATATTTGAATCTTAAAATAATGATTATATCCTTCTCTGTTTTCATCTAAGGCCTACGGGATATGTCAAAACATGACTTTTAATAATATTTAATATTTTTGTGATATTAATTGCAACTGATAATTAAAGACTCATTATTGCCTTAGCTATCGTGTTGGGCAGCATTTTTCTCTGAAGACCAAAATGAATAAAAAGAAGTATTTAGATCTTTATTTGACAGCTAAATGAATGTACAGAAAGCTGGTTTTGGCCCCTGGTGCATCACTATGGTTTAACAGTATGACAGTCACATTCAGCATGTAAAAATGTGTGTGTAAAAAAGTACAACTTTTTCATCACAATATGATGAAGGAGTATCTCAGCCACAGGAGATGCCAGTCAGTGTGGTTACTCGAGGCCTTTCATGGCTGTAGATGGCGCCATTTGCACCATATAATACACCTAACTTCAGAGAAAAAGAACAAAAACAGCAACAATAATAATGTGGGGGTAATTGCATTCTCTGAATAAGCTCATCACTTAACTTTTCATCATGCAAGCCCCTTTGCCACATACCTCACCTCATACAACCCTTACTTCCAAATATTCTGTGCTATCCCTTAAATCATGTCATAACCACAATACCATGTACCTGTGTATCACTTTCAGAGATTCAATAGTCCTCAAATTCATCCAGAAATGTAATGTAATGTAATATTTTAAGGATATGTAACATTAATCTTTCCATTCCTCTACACCAGCAGCAGGCTTGATACAGAGTAGAACTTATGAGTGAAATACAGACTTAACATCTGGTGGGAATGGAGTTGAAGAACACACAAGCAACACAGATTTAGTAACAGAGATAAGGTACCAACACAAACATCTGGTGTAAAGTCTTCCTCTGGTGGAACATCCCACACATTGAGACACAAGCCTGCACACAGATCCGCAGATCAGGTTACCATGGTTATAGATCCAGGCAGTTACTCTGTCCACCAGCCTGCATTTTCTAGGATGCGTTAAAATTACCACCGAGCATCTCTTCACCTCCTCGCCCTCATTTCTCCACAATGCTCTTTCTATTTCTTTGTTTTATGTCCTCCTTATAGATGTAACCCAAAAATTTTCCTTTTGCATTACTTTATATTAGGCTGGTCAGTATTTTGAGTTTAAAGGTTTTGTTGATATTGATATTTTCTAGCAAGATATAGAGTAAGATAGTATGTACATACAGCAGTTAATCTGGATGTTGATACAGAAAGAAAGGTTTCAGTCCGCACTGAACTCGGTAAAGAATTTTACAGTGAAACCATTATGTTTTATGCTGATTGACTAAAGGTGCTGCATTTGAAATGTTAAGCCTAAAAAGGGGATTTTGATAAATTCATATTTTTTGTTTTCTATACCAGTGTTCAACTAATCACTTTGATATACCAGAAATTCCAGCTGTAGCATATGTACCAATGCAACCAATATGCCACAAAATATGTTGAGACATGCCCCATTAAGTCCACAGATGGTGCTGTAAGTTTGTACCCTTACCTTGTGTAGCTTATTGCATGTGGCAGTACTGCGGCCCAAAATGTGCAGAGAAACACATGGTGCAACTCCAGGGATGAGATCAGTGCCTTTGACAGTAAAAAGAATTTGCCAGTCATGTGAAATCAGCTTTTAGATTATCAGTGAGGCTTCAAAACGCTTTGGAGGCCAGTCTGTGGATGCACACAGATGTAATGTAAAAACATTCCCAACCAAACTTTGGATAAACCAACAAACAGACAAAGAGGCTGAGTTGAAGCTTAACTTATGACTTTCTGACCACTGTGCAGTCTCATAGCCATGGCAGTCATGACCCCAACTATCAGCAAAACCTCAATTAAATCGAAACAGTGCATAAAAAAATCCCCCCCCCCCCAAGCAGTGAGGTGCATTAGATATCCAAAAAGTTAGACTAAGCCATTGATCCAGACTGTTAATATATTTCTCTTGGCTGTAAAGATATTTTCTTTCCTCACATACAAACATGTAACTTGTTTTTTTCTTGTAGCCCCAAGTGGACATTTCGGGAACTGTAGTTTTTGGCACTTTTGCATTGGCCTAATTTTTCTTCTGCTTGATTTTCTTTTTAAAGTATTTCTCCATTTCTTCCCTGGCTTAAATCTTCATGAGAATTTAAGTATACTTAAGAGCCACATTATCATTAAAGGGAAATGTCGGGAAAGTAGTTTGACAACAGATGGACCTGGTAAATAGCAGACACGATCACAATGTTAATGTCCCACCCTGAGCGGGACATCACATGAACATGGCTGCTGTAGGAATATTGTCCATTCCTGTAGACTGAGTGCTTAATTCTTGTAATAAATGTAACAGAGATGCAGTTTAAACATGTCCAAAAGATGTTACCAGAAGAATGTAAATTTCCATGTAAACTACACATTGACGACTTTTCTGACCAGAATGTAATTGACCACACAGAGACTGAGCAAAAACTCCTTTCTGTCTGAGAGAGCTCAAAAAATAGACTGCAGCTTAAAGTGTACCTTATTCTTTATTTGTAGTAATTTTGCTATAATACCAAAATGTGTGCTTTTGTTGGACCATGACAGCAGATTAGAGTTTGTCAAGAAAATAACCTCTTGTGCCAAATAAAACACCCCTCCTTTGAATCAGTAGAGGTGAACTAGATGCCAGCCATGTGGATTAGGCCTAATATTGACTTTCGATGGGATTTCTGAAAAATGAAAACAAAAAACTATCCTTTGGTTTTTAAATGCACAATATTGGATATTTGCCTGTAACGTGTTATGGCAGATACTGATCTTTTTCATTAAGAGCACAAAGTCTTTGCTTTATTAAAACTGACTTGCTGAGATGTTAAGTTGAAGCATTATGGAACATTTGTGTGTTTTGCCAATATCACAGCCAGTGCATGGTATATGGGATATATATGGTAGATATGTGTGACAGATATATTTGCTGTAAATATCTGAACTAGTACTGATATTGTATGGATAAAATGTTGCATCCCTATTTAAAATTATGTTCACAATAAACCACCATTCACCTTTGAAAAAATATGAATATGTTTTTTGGTACATATTGTCTAATTTGTGGTGTATTGTAGTTTTATTTGTATGAAACAGGCACATTTTCTGTCTATTACATAATCCCACAGACTCATTTTCATTTCTCTGTTCTCTTGCTTCAGCTCTCTCTCTCTTTTTCTTTTTCTTTCCAGCTGTCTGATGTCGTTTGTCAATTGTGTGTCTGAGGTTGTGTGTTCGACAGAAAACACAGGGATGAGTACAGTGTTTCTGTCTCTTGCCTCAGTGGGGAAAAGGCATTTGAGAATGAAATGTTACAGGAGCATGGCTCTTCTGGTGTTGGCTCATGCCTCATCAGACTTAAAGTCACCCAGGGGCTGCTGGGATATTTTCTGTCACACTCAACATCTCAGTACTGACACGGCCTCAGGCGAGGAGGCTCTGAGGTCAGCGATGTGCTCTGTTTTCTACTTGCTGAACAACATACTCGCTGTCTTTCTAGAGATATGCATTAACACTTGGTGAATGTTTTCATCATAATGTGAGCTTTGTCATTGTGGTTTCATTTTTGTCAATTGTACTAAAAACAGAACTATTTTGGTCACAATAGATATGGAGAGAGTATGAAATATGTCAGCAACGTAAAAAAAAAAGGTTTAATCATTTGCCTTTGTTCTCTCTGTTAAACAGGTCAGTAGTTAATATGTCACCAGTTTATGTAACTATATATGTACCTAAATGTGTTTATATGAAATATTTACATTTATTACAGCATGTATAATCCTCGTGAGCTGCTGCAATGGCAGCAGTTTATTTTGTAGGGCTTTATAGGTGATTTCAACATAGTGTCACAATAAAAGACTGTTATATTCATTTTATTATTTTGTAAGGCTGCAAATTTTGGCCCTTCATCAGAAGAATTTCAAAAGATACAAAGATATATCACAAGATTAGATATGATTTATCAAAAAGAAACCCCTGTGTTTCTAGAGAAAATGTTTGACCACAGAAGATTGTCAATGATCATAATAATAGTAATAATAGCAATATTATTATTGATACCTAATAAATATATCAGGAAAAGAAAGACACAAAGCAATTATAAAGCAATTAGAGACAAATCCAATAAAAAGCATTACACTAGATGTTGTAAAACATGAATGTAATGAAGCTGGGAGTAAATATGTATTACTTATTGTAGATGAGCTGGGGGACACTCCTGACCCCTCCCCCTCCTGTTAGCCCACTCCATGACTCTCCTCGACATTTCTTCCCCCAATATTTCCAAAATTACTATTTTTAAAATCATAAAACATGAACTATTATAACAAAAGACGGACTTTGTTGGAAAATACGGCAAAAATATGTCAAAAGAATGTCAAGAAAACACTCCAGAATTATATTAATGCTATTATTTACAATGTTCTTACTTTATTTACACAGAAAACACTGATAAACCACTGATAAATGACTCACAAGATTCACTTTGAATCCTCTCCAGTTCAGCTCACCTCAGGGCCCTCTCGCTCAGGCACTCCAGGCTCTGCCATAATGCACCGTATGCTGCGCTTCTCAGCTTTCAGAATCCGTTGGAGTTTTTTGGATAGCGTGAATACTCGAGGAGTGACAGTAATTTGAATCATGCATGTCTTTTTTTCTGTTGCCGGTGACAGCTTCTGTGTGCAGCTTTACTTCCTTATTTTTCACAAACATGCTTTTGACTGAAAAGATTATTCACCATTAGTGATCAAATCTTGTGTGAATCTGACTGGATTGACTGCCCCAGAACTCTCAGCTTTTGATGCAGATTCAAACACATGTATTAGTTTTGCCAGTGGCTTCACTGCACATGGTGTTCTAGTGGGCCTGGCAGTAGGGCCCGACTGATATATCGGCCCGCCCGATTGAATTGGCCGATTATAGCCCTTTTCAAAGTATTCAACATCGGCCAGAGTTTTGCCGATGTAACCCCGATATATTCTTACTTTCTCATAAAACAGTAAAACGCTGTTCGGCGTTCCAAAGTACTCAGAATGATGGTGTTGTGAAAGATGGCGGCGTGCGTTGTTGCAGCGGCTCTGAGCTCTCTACTGATGCTTTGTGTATGGATGATGGGAGTGTATGGGGCAAAACTCGCCTACACTCACACAGAGTTGCTGAATGTTGTTTTTGCCTGCAAGTGTGACATAGCGAGCGACTTTTAGCAGTCGCTCAGTATACTGCTGGACATAGCAAGACCGCCGGGCTCTCTGCTCGGCCGCGGAAGCAGCCTTACAGACCGGCCCTGCCAAGCATTTTCCTGCCAGATCTGTCATTCACAAAACTGACAAATTGGACCTTCTGATGGCAGGGGATCGGTTTATCCGTAACTGTTCTGTGGTGATTATTACGGAAACCTGGCTTCACCCACTTGTCCCCAACGCTGCAGTTGAGTTAACTAGCTAGCTAGCTAACTATGCTAGCATTAGTCTACGACGTCATCAGCCGGCTGCAGCGAACTCATCCAGGGGGAGCCTTCATCATAGTTGGGAACTTTAATCAGGCATGTTTAAAGAAGTTTGTGCAATATGTGCAGTGTCCCACAAAATATTTTGATTTCCTCACACATATTACCTCATCTGTACAATAAAAAAGTGGTTCTACCTGCACTAAAACCTACTTCTGATACACTAATTAGGACTCTGGGACTGAAAGGCAGATGTGACAAGACAGAGTTCATAATTCATCTATATATTTAAATTTTAAATGAGGTTATTTATTTTATTTTGCAGGAATTGACTGCAGTTTTGCCTACAATTTTATTTTGTACTTGAAAGTTCTTTGCTCTTGAAAGTTACAGAGTGGAAAAATAAAAGAGGCTTATGAAAAGGATGTTGTTGCTTTCCTCTCACAATGACCTTTTTACAACTTTTTAAAAGTTGTTCTACCTGTACTATAACCTACCTCTTATTTTCATCCACAAAAAGTACAAGATAAAGAGTGACTCTTTTTTTTAAGGTTATATAATTAATTTCTCAGAGTTTTAATGCTTTTCTGCATGTTTTTGTACTGGAAAATTCCTCTCTGTTGTAAAGTTAAACAAATACTTAGGGACAAAGTATTGTAAAACTGCCTGTAAGTCATATATTCATTGTTGTAAGTGTTTTGGGACCAATTTTTTTTTAATTCATTGTATATATATTTTTTTAAAGTTAATCAGCTGATTAATCGGTAATCTGTATTTTTTTCTGCCAAATATTGGCATCAGCCTCAAAAAATCCATATCGGTCGGGCCCTACCTGGCAGTGAGCTAAGAGGATAGTGGTGCCTCTGTAACGGACTTTGATGCATGCGAGCTTGCATAAGCATCTCTACTACAAAACAAATCTTGTTTAAGGTGTCTCAGACCACCTCTATATGTAGTCTTAGCCACTGAATATCAAATTGTTGTCAGTACTCACCAGGGTGCCTTCACGTTATGGGTTACCAATTGTTATCCAATTACCCATATTTAATTTCAATCCCAGGTTCAAATGTGGTCTAAGGGGAAGCTGTGTGATCTGTCTGTATGTGACTTCTGTTTGTCTTTCCTTTCACCATCTCAGAAATGACATTTGCCCTTTTTGGGGGGAAGTCTAGTTGCAGCATAATTCCCTCTCTCTGCCTCTTTAAATCCACATCGTCTTAGATTCTAGAGTAAAATCAGCATCAGCAACACTGCACACTAACTTTTGCCTGTGATTAAATGCTGTCTGTCAAATTAACTTATGTCTCACCTCCCTCCTCCTCCTTATCCTTGACCCTCCTCCTCCTCTCTGCCTCTTCCCTGGACTCCCTTTCTCTTTACACTTACTTTCTTTCCTCCTCTCTCCCTTTCTCCTCTCCCTCCTTCTCTTGCCCCTTCCACACAGATGCTCCCAGCCGCCAAGCTTGACAGGAGTGATGGGATGTGTCAACTAGGTATAACACCTATCCCAACATTTTACACTGCAAGCAGTGGGTGGGAGAGGAGACTCTGGGATTAAAAAAAGAAAATCAACTGAAAAATAAAAATGACTCAAGGGAGAGGTGGTGTTAAGACACAGAGGTGGGGAAAGCTGTGGGGGCTTTTATCGTTGAATTATACCTCAATGTGTAGTATATCGACAGAGTCATATGCAAAATATATTTAACTCCAATTCTTGCGAGAGCTGGGAGCTATATCAAGTTTTTGAAAAATATTTTCAGACAAGTTTAAACAGTAAGTTTATATTGATTTAGTTGTGCTAAACTGAGGCTGAATGGTAAAATGAAAAATAGTGACTTGTTGTGTATAAGGTCTTAGACGAAGCCTTAAAAGCCTTCTGCTGACAGATGAATTTTGTCCATATTGCCCAGCCCTACCTCTTACAAGACAGGTTTTTTGAGCATACAGTTCTTTAAGTTACACGAATGTTTGGGGGCCTTAAGTCTTGGCAAGGATCTCTTTTTTTGTAATCAGTTAAGTTTTTGTAATTCACACTCATATGTTTAAAACAAGGCACTCAAATCAATATGGATCAACAATTAGTCAAACATAAGGAAAATAAAATATTGGAAGAAAAAAGAAAAATAAAGGTGCTGGAAACAACAACTTTTCTTTAAAAATAAGTTTACAGAGTTGGGTCAACAACCCAGCTTTTTAAGTAATTACTTTCAATGGTAAAAATGAAATTGTGAAAGTCCGGTGTAATGAAAGAACCATGGTCCCTATGTGGGTTTCAAACAAATTCAATCGTCATCCATCAATGACAATATTTGGCCACTTGATAGGTTTGATGTAAGTATTATGTTGACATTAACAGTGTTAATGTTAGTGTTGAAAGCTTTCTCCTTAATGAACCTTCTGCCAATGCTGGTGATCAGGTAACAGTATCAGTGTTAGATTAACAGTAGGAAGTTGTTCATCAGCTGGAAAATGCTAAATTTGCCTCAGTAAGCCTGAAATAAAGATCTTACCCTTTTTGTAATAGTTAAGTTACTCAACAAGGGTATCAGAGAATTGCTTAAGATGAGGGGATGTTCTTATTGATCAGTAACTGATCATTATCAGACAGTTTTCATGAAAAAATGAATGACTGAATGATCAGAATTTAGGCTTAAAGTCACTGATCAGATAACCTGCGATTTGTCTACTGTTTTTGCAGCACATTGAATCAATGAATCAGTCCGTCAAACTTTCTCTGTATAGCACTTTTCATACAAGACAATGTAGCACGAAATGTAGAAATGTTCTTTGTTTTCTACATAGAAACAAAGAACATTTCTACGTAGAAGTACAACAACTACAACACACACAAAAGATAAGTGAAAAAAGAAAGAGAAAAAAAATATGAATGATATTTATAATTATACAAAGCCTCAGCTGTCCTCCCAGTCCACATTCAGCATGCAACCACACTCAAGCACACACGAGGGGACACTAAAGACAGGTAAAGACGACTGAGGAATGAAATAAAGTACCTTTAACAGTCTGCCTGAAAACAGCTCTGTCAGCTCATCAGCTCCTGCAGCAGCTCAGTCATCCACCTGAAGCAGTGGTAGGGAACTCTCCTAGACTTGATTCACAATCCCATCAGTTAAAAACCCAAATATATTGTTGAAATCCATGTTGATATCTGTGTCAAAGCCACCAGAATGAAAACTAGTTGTTTAAATAGGCCAGGTATCACTTAACATTACGATACTGTGTTTTCATGGTGCTGTTGGTAAAGAATAAATAACAGGATTGATTGGTTTTGGGGGTTGGTATTGGGCAATCTTATTCAGTGGTGATTTGTGTTTGGTATTGTAGCATCCATTAATGAAACATTTTTTTCTGTCTAAGGCACAATTCATCCACACTGTGATTAAGAAGAATGGATGAATTATTTTATCGAAGCCTTTTTATTGGCCCATTGATTATTTTGTTAGGGTTCTTTTCTTGTTCCTCATCAGACAAGTTTCCCCTTAGCTTTCCTGCAAATAGTACATACAGTGTAGCTCACCAGTAAAGTAATTAAAGTATTAATGGTTATAAACAAGAAATGAAAGTGGTTTGTGAAATCTGACTAATCTACAGTAGAACATGGGAAAGAAGTCCTCAGTAATGAGCTCCAGTTTGACTTGCTTTAATAACTTGGCTGTTATGTTGGCTGTTTGATGCTGCAGGGAGACAAGATTAATACCTTAAGATGCTTTTACTTAAACCTCTCAGTCGTAGTAGGGATCAGAATGGGTTGTTGAAAAATTGCTGACAAGTGTAATTTGATACAAAAAAATGGCTTTATGAGAGCTTAGTCTTGAAAGGCATTTCAGTATAACATTAAGCAAGTCAGCTTTCAGCCAATGAAGGCAAAATCCACCTCAAGCTAGGATCAAACATTTTGTGCAATTAGAGAAGTGTAAAAAAATGTCTATTCTTTGTTTCGAACACCATGAAAGCATAGATGATCAGTCACTTACCGAGCTCTTTCTACATAAGCTGAAAGGCCTAAAAATATTATTTCTGTCATGAACGATGTTTCAGGGGAAGCAACAGCTCTTACTACAGTTTCTTTTGTGCGTTTGGCCTAGAGACTCTGTTCCACTAGCATATTCAAAATAGTTTGTTCCACAAATGTACATGCAATAGGGGTGTAGGAAAATATTGATATATAAGTATATTGCAGTAACTTGTGGCATACTGTATATCTCAAAGGGCGATATTGATATTTTATCAGCATATATAATTTTGGGTTGTTTCTTTTGTATTGTAGTTAATCTTCGGGCTGTTAGTTGGCAGCAGGCATTCAGCCTCTTCTCTTCATCACATTTATTGTTATTGTTTCTGTCACTTGGATGGACAGTGAAGTTTATTCATGTTGCAGGGACTATGCTTGTGTAAACAATACTAATAAAACACTGTTTGAGGGTTCCTGATCAATAAAAAAATCCAAAAAGTAAGCCATTAAGTAAAAATAAATCATATGAATTCTCCAGTTTGTCACAATTCAATTCATTTCTGAGGGTCATAATTTGTAGTCTGCTTTTGATTCAAACTTATTCATGATTCACAGAACATTCTATTTTTGTAATAGGAAGACGTTTACTTCAGGATCTGCTTCTACCTTCTGTGCACTAAGAGGCTTTGTAATGTGATTCAACATTAAAGAGCACTGTGATAAAGATTCTCAGCTTATGGATTTGTAAAGTTCATACTAATGTTTGCAGCACAGCTGAACGTGCAAAGAGGGAGGAGTGAGAGGCTGCATGGAAGAAAACAACGGCAGCAGGTTTGCTATGCTTGGCTGCTAGTGCAAGTAAAAGACATCCTTTTTTTGACAGGAAATACATTTAAAAATTGGTTTTTAAGAGTTGACTCGTGGCATTTTTTAATTGTTTCAGAATTTGATGAATGAAGTTGATTCAATTTAAATGTAAAACATGTTTACTGTGCTTGTAAATGTGATTTATTACCTTAATTCAAAGTGCGTAATGCAAACACCTGCCCTGTTATGTATTTTTCTTAGATTTTTCAGGCAACTAAGTGACAGCTTTCTACAAATAAATCTTGGCAGTATTTCCCTTAATCATACTTGGGTTTCCAACGCTGTCAGTGATTGACAGTTCAATAATGACGCATTTAAATAATTGCACTTATTCATCCAACCAGAGTGTCACCAACAGCCCAAGTACACGTATGTTAAGGATGATTTCAGGCTGTTGATTTAAAGAAAAAAATCACTTTACCCACCTTTTGGAAATGCAGAACCATTTCTGCAAGGCTGCACTGACCTTATCCTCTCTCTCCACCTTCTCCCCCTCTTTCACCATCTCCACCATCTTGCCATTTCTATCACTCTGTTCCTTCTTCTCTACCAGACTACTCTTGATTTTTCGGTCTCGTTGCCTTCCCTTTTCACATCATTCCCTCTGTATATATATTTTGTGCTTCTGCCTCTCTCTTGTTTTTGTGAGACATGTTTGAAGTTACTGGTTTAGTCTGTAAGAAACACTTTATTGCTGAGATCTTTGAGTTTTTATTCCATTTTATGTTTTTTTCTTTAGGACTGCTAAAACAAACTGCCCTTTACAATGTCTCAAACACCTTTTTGAGTCTTAGTTTAGTGTGAATAATGCTCTGAAATCCATTCCATTCCCCAAAAGATTACTTAAAGATTAATGACTAAACAGAAAGATGATTAGCTGTTTAAACTCTAGATTTGTTAATCCCCCTGTTAGGCTACAAAGGTTAAAACATATGGTATATATAATCATTAATAATCTGCTTAGTAACCAAATGAACTGCAGCAACTAAAAAAAAAGATCTTTCCAAAAACCAAAATGTTAATTGCTTTTTATTTTTTATTGTTTGTGTCATTATTCAGCTTTAATGAATAGAGAACAATGAAAGACACTACCTGACCTCAGCCAGTCAATTAGCAGGTTGGGATAAGTAAACCTTTTAAGATATTGATTAAGACATTGATCACTCTCTCTATTTGTCTTTTCTTCCAAGCAGGTGAGGTAGTCCTGGACGATGTAATCGGACTGAGAGATTCGTCTGCGGTTTTCACATCAGAGCGAGACAGAGGAGGGACAGAGAGAGAAAAGGAGGAGGAGGACAACAGAGACACAAGGATGGGTGTGGGGAAGAACACCACCTCCAAGTCGATGGACAGTGGCAGTGAGGGAGGAAAATATGAAGAGGAGACCAAGCATGGGGCTGACTTCTACCCTATTCCGGTACATGACTGTTTTAGCCTTTTAAGGGACATGCCTAGAGTAACTTCCCAACTTCCCTATTCACCCAACTTTTAGTCACTGTCTTCTCCTTTTTTTCCTTCTCTTTTTTATGTGAATCATAAGCTCTGATTTGGCTTCACTTTTTATTTGGAATGCACTGTGGTGAGCAGAAGGCTTCGGCACACCCAGACAACCTGTAAATTTAATGGTCTGATGGTGAAGACTGCTGCTTAACCTCCATTCATAAGCTGTGGCTGTCTTCACCACGTTGAACCTGCCTTTAGATCATAGGCCAAAGTGGCCCAATTGAGATGGGACTGGCAAATATGTTGAGTTCTTGAGATGAATCAAAATATTTTAAAATGAGAAACAGGGCAAGACTTTATTGATCATACAGATGTTGTAATGCAGAACTTTTCCTCTGACTTCAGTTTTCCATTGGTGAGAATAGTGTTTAATAAACTGATATCAAAAAGAAGAAATCAGATCTAATGCTCAATTAAAGAAGCTTCAGATAACATTGACAATACTTTTCTAAATGACCACAAGACAAGATACATTTTGTATTTGGGCTAAAGAAGTAATTGTCTCTTATTTAATATATCAGTTAAATATTGATAGTAAGGATAAAACAATATTGATTCCTGCTCAAGGTTGTTCTCCTGACCGACTACATAGAAACTTTGGTACCCTGTGTGTACAGATGCACACAAAATAAACTTAATCTTCATTTTTTTAACCTTTACTTCCATAAAACTACTGATTTAGATAATTATGATGAACTACTATGCTTTTATTTTTTAACATATATATATTCTGATGAAATGCTTTGGCAATAATGCCTTAAAACATTCATGCCAATAAAGCTATTTAAATTAAATTAATTGACTGTGTTAACTGGTGACTTTGGGATGTTTTTTTTTAGTTATTATTTTTTGGAGTTTAAAAGAAAAGACATGCATGAGGACAATTTGTTTTCAACAGCTGCTGTAACAATTGCATCTAAAAATGTCATCAAATATCATTCATTAACTTGGTCTCACATTCACCGAAATGGTCACTGCATGTTAATTAGACCAAAATATTTGCACAAGTGATTGCATTTTTATTTTATTTATTTATTTTTTGCCAGTTCAATTATATGGGAAAAACTGAAAGTAAGGTTTCTTGTGGATTACACTTACCCTTAATCCAAACATGTTTCTTGTAAAATCGAGCTTCACCTTCTCTTTCAAGAGCTACAAACAGTTACTTACCAACCTGCTAACAGAAAATTGGACCTAATCATTGGCTCCTATATTGTCATATAAAAATTAATATGCAATAAATCCACAAACTTAACACTGATGTATGAAACTTAATATCTGAAGTAAGTATTGGCAGAAAATGTTATATCTGCTGATACAGATATGTAGATTTTGAAGCGATTATGTGCAGATAGCATCCCTAATTTATAGCATCTTAAGTTATTGTAAAAGAAACAGCTCAACAGCATCTGACAAGGTAAAAACTGTCCCTCATACAATGTAGTTGATGATTTCTGCTTTAGGGCATCCCAGCTGAGACAGAGACTGGTAGCTAATATGTCAATACTTGATTTCCAAGACCCATCGATGGCTGTAGGAGAGTTTCATAATAACACCACCTGCAGACTCTGTAATTCAAAAGGCAACAATGATGAATTATTAACATTCCTGTACAGCCAAGTACTACCAAGTGATTCATGACTTGGTGCTGGTCTACAGCCCTGAAACTTATCACCAACATTGAGTCTTTACTCTGTTAACATCTGTTCAAGCTGCCAAATCTGATATTTGTTTTTTTTGTTTTTTTAGGAGTCACAGATTTGAGCTTACATCCAGAAATAAGCTTAAATCTGTGAAATCTAGACCTATATGGACTTTTCCTGTGGGTTTATGTGTGAGATTTGTGTGCGTCATCATCAGTCTGCTGTCTGCTACAGGATGCTCTGTCACCCTGAAATTGATGTTGGTTCATTGTGACTATGTTGACTAAAAGAAGGTTTTATTAAAATTCTTGGGTGTTTTTCTGTTTCTGTGATAAGGTGGTGGTAAATGGAGTGGGAGGGGCCAGCGGAGACCAAGATACAGAGAACACAGAGTTGATGGCCATCTACACTAAAGAGAATCAAGGAGCAGAAAAGGTAAATCAAGAAGAGATTAAATACATTTTAAAAAGTTCTGTTTTAGTGAATAGCATACCCTCCTATATAAGGAGACTGACACACAGTCACATGGTTTAGGAAAGATTTACTCATAATGACACATGTGAGAATCCCTCACCTTTCCCCCACATCAGTGGAGATGTAATCCTCATGTTTTCAGACTACGTTAGCAGCACTGTGGGTTACCATAGCAGCATGTGTGGGTTAATAACTACAGCAAACACTCCTTCTACGCCAACTGCTGTTTCAGTTAACAATGCAACTATATAAACTGACAATGTTTTGTAAAAGAAGTCATGTGGGGTTTGTAGTTTTCCACACAGCAGCAGCAGCAGAGCCAAAGAGCAGACTTTCTGTCCTGATGAATAAGAGGTTCACAGCCAATTTTCCCTAACCGCTTACTGTGGCTGCCCTGACTTATTTCATAACATTACATGAAAAAAATAGACGAGAGGAAGGAATGTGTTACTTTTTCTCAGGTCATCACAATAGAGCAGCTGTTCTGACATGTTTGAGTAGTAATTAAGATGGTCATTAAACTTTTACTCATTATACTGTGGGGAAAGTAATGCTGTTTGCTATATTTCATATAGCATTTTATATTGAGTCAATAAAAGATAATAAAACAAAAAAATGGCAGGAGGAGGATCAAGCTTTCTATTAACTATGAGAGACACATGGAGGTCATTAGCACATAGAAAGGGATTCCACTTAATATCCAAAAGTTGCAGCTGTATTGCTTTTTATTGTCAAGAGTGCCTTTAGTTAATTAATTGGTTCAGAGAATCAAAATTTTCCAATCAAAGATCTAATTTTAGTTTGCAGATTTCTGATCTCCGCCTTGGTAAAATGGCTGGTAAGCTCCCCATATTTTGGTAATCATTGTAATGATTGAACCCCTGCTCCCATCTTGTAAAAGATAAAAGTAAAGATTTACATTGTCAAAAATACAACTTGAGTGGATTGACTGCTGTTTAACACTGAATGGCCTGTGAGTTATGTAGATGGCTCCACGTGACCTCAAGTGACGTAATAATCACGCAACACAACAAACCAATAACCACATTTTTTGACTACACTTTAATATATCACTAATAATCAATTTTATTGATTTGTTCGATCCTCTTTTTTTTCATGGGGGAAAAAAAACAGTTTTGCAAGTAATTTGCTTTCTCTGTCCTTATCCACATTGAATGCTACAAGTAAAGGCAGCTACAAAAATAGGCATGAAATGCAGAAGTGTAAACTGAGGCACAGAGAGTTCTTCCTATAGAAACAATTCATCATCTCCCCATCTGCTGCAGTGTGAGCTCAGTGAAGCCTGCATGCATGTATTTTCTCTGAGAATTACAAAAGTTTGTCATTAATCTAATTGCCAGTATGATTTACTATGATTTTTGCTGAGACTGTTCTTTTCTTGTAAACCAGGGTCAGGCAGCTGGGCCTGGGGGCCACATGTATATCTCCTACCACATTAACGCAGCACATCAGTCAGTTTGAAATATAAAAAATGGTCACGATTAAATCCTGACAAATGCTATCATGAAAACATCGAAAATCTTGCTATTTTCAAGAAAACTGTCGTTGGCTGTGATTGTTTCTTTGAAGCTTCCTGTCTTGATTTTTTGTTAAAATGAAATGTTAGTAGACTATACTTTGAAAACCACTAAATGTGTTGCTACTTGCATCAAAGAGGTAGCTGAACTGGCTTTAACTGGCTGCATTTAGCTCATAAGATTCAATATTGGCCAACTAATTTTGAATTTTACTTTATTGACACTGATAGAGTAACTTCTTATGACTGTTATATATTTTTGACCCTTTCAGTTTCCCTGAAATTGTGAAAATTTGGCCCTCTGGCAATGAGTACAAGTCAATGTGGCCCTCTTTGTAACCAAAGTTGTCCATCCCTGATTAAAACACAACCTCATCTTAACTTAACTGCTCTGTAAAAGCGCTAATGAAATGTAAAACCATGAATGAGACTCAGATTATTCATTCTGTCTTGGTGTTATTTTGTCTCTGTCCTCTGAGTCTTTTGTTGTCCTCATCTTAATTCTTTCCTTTGCTAAGAAAACAAAGATATATGTTGTGTTTTCTCCCAGATCATGTCTTTATTCATCTGTCACTTTCTCCTTTTATGAATCCATTTGACTCTTTACTTCCCCCTCTCTTTAATGATAGTTGTGAAAGACAAAGTAAACATGTCAAGGAAATACGAAAATCAAGGTTGATGATCTGCTTTTTTTTTGTCTGTGTTTGCTTAGAGCTCAATGTCTGAGACACTAGACAGCACAGACAGTATGGATGCCAGGAAGATGGATATGATCTATACCATTGAAGACACCCCACCATGGTACCTGTGTGTGTTCTTAGGCCTGCAGGTAAGTCTTCGGGCTTAACCACTGTTTACTTTTTGTTCATAAAGGCTTGCTGACTTAAGGAGGTATAATCAACTATTAAAATGTTTTCTCCACATGAATGCATTAGTTTCACAATATCAATCGAAAAGTACACACCTACACATATTCTGTAAAATGAGGGAGTGTCATATCTTTTTCTGTGCAGTTGTTGTCATCTAAGTGCAGAGTTATACACTCAACTGTCCACAATGTCTAATATGTCACCAGACAGAAATAGGATTTATCTGACCATGGTTGTAATGTTTGTCGGTCAGTGGGATAATGACATTCTGTTTGTATCTCAGAACACATATTTGCCCCTTATCATTGTACTCTGTCTCTTAGTTATTACTCGGAGGCTCTTTTGTACAAGAAAGATAACACCTATTAAAGGATTTAGTGGTGTTTCACCTCTGCCAGGACAAGAAAACACAAACACATGTAATGAAAAAGTGTTCGAAATTATTACCAAACTTTCACGAACAAAACCCTTCTTAAACAAACAATAATTTTACAGGACAGGAAGCACATACACCAAACCCTGATTTATACTTTTGATGCACTTCATATTACATTAATCACAAGATTTAATTGCCTCCAATATTAAGCCAAGGTTAAGGTTCAGCTAACTTTATTTTTAATTTTAGTATGATTTGTTTTTCAGCCAAAGAAAGGGTGACACATTTTGACATACACAGACATAGAAACCATGTTACACCTGTGTTTCGATCCCTCCGTTGGCTTCCTGTAGACTGGCACCACCATATTGTTCCAGGAACAAGACTAAGGGCATTTCCATAGCTAACCTGTATCATTCTTTTAATATCAGTTCCTTTGCCAAGTTTGTGTCTCCTAGTTTGAAAGACATACGTAAGTTGAAACCTGGGGTTAATTAACTGTACTAAAACTGCTTAAAGGTGTGGCACTAGGTGGGGCATTAACTGCTTTTTTCTTTTGTAACCCTGGTGTGGTTTGTTTGTTGCTGGGACATTAACTGATTTGATCTGGTCTGGCTGCTGGAGGGACTGACCTTTTTTACATAATACAGTTACAGCAAAGTCTCCAAGCCATTTATCTGCTGTTGAAAAAATTAACAGCCAAACCAGGCCTTTCTCTTTACTAATTTCTGAGTATGTATTAAAGACCACAGACACTCTTCACTGATTTTCAGAAGCATTTTCAGTGGATGATCATGTCAGGGTTCAGGAGGATAAACATATGCCTTCTTCCCCATGGTTCTGATGAGCACCCTCAGAGACTCCAGTGCATCACTGAAACAATTGCACCTTATTTTCAACCTGTCCTCTATTAATAGTAATAAACCAGAGACCGTGGGTAATGTTGGGAAAGTCTGAGTTATATCAGCTGCTCTGTTGCTGAAGGAGGTCTCTAGAGCCAGGCTAAGTCCCATGCCTCTTATTTTAAGGCATGGGTCTCACACTTTAGTCTTTTACTCTGTCTTAGTCCCTCTCAACAGAGTTGCATGAGAGACAAAGAAAACAGAGCAGAGGACATGAAGGGGGATTTAAAAGACATGGGGCTTCTTTCCCTCTGAAACTTACATTAAGAGACGTCTGTTTGGGATGACAGTAACAGCTGTTCATCAATCAGCAGACAGTCATGTGTGTATGATTAATGATGAACAAATACATGTTCTCTTAGTTCTAATAAGATAAACACGGTGAGTGTTTTGTCTTTTTTATTGATCTGATTCAAACATCAGAACATGACGACATCCTGCAGACTGATTTACAAAAAAAACCTTTTTACCAGTACATTGTTTTCATATTAAATTGTTTGTTGATCACTAGGTATTTCTTTGTTGTGTCATGGACAATTAAATTATTTGTTGTTTTAAATTTGAAAAAAAATATCAAAACCAGAAAATTATCAATCACAATGTTTCTAGGAGATGATCATCCTTAAATTTAAGTTTATTTTTATGTAAAAACAAATCTAAAATATACTGTACTTTTCTGTCAGCCACTCAATGGCATTAGACAGAAAATAATTAACAATGAAATAACTATGGACTTAAATGAGCATGTTACATCCATTCAAGCTAATTGAATGTTGTAGTAGGCAGGCGCTACTGCCACAGTGCAAAGTACAAAACGCAAGCCAACTTTGAAAGTAAACTCTCAACAAAGCATGTTGGAAGAGGAGCAAAAATCTATTTTCTACTGAGAAAATCCTTCAGTGTTATTTGTTCTTCATTTGATGAATAAATGTTGTCCAGTTCTGATAAAACGGTCACTGAGGCAGGTTGCATGTATGCTAGTCTCTGTACAAGAAGCCGTTGTTACACATGTACACTCTATGCTGTCGTCACGATCGTAGCTCCTGCCTCTTCTTGTCCTCTAAGGATGCTGATTGGTCAGTACCTCTGCAGACTTTGCTCAATCGTTCCAACTTGGAGCTTTGCAAGATAGATCTGACTGATTACAGAAAATGAATCGGGCAGAAACAATAAATAAGAAAAAAATCTTAATTATAAATATAATCAGACAATAAAATAAGAAAATGAAAGTATGAATAAAGCTAACTAGATAATTGATAAGACTTTTTTTTGTTTGTTTGTTTGTTTTCCCTCTTGCTTGTTCTCAAATGAAAAATAGTCACAAACACATATTTACCCCTGACCTCTGTGACCTCTTGTCTCTGCAGCACTACTTAACGTGTTTCAGTGGAACGATCGCGGTCCCATTTCTGCTCGCTGAGGCGATGTGCGTTGGCTTCGATCAGTGGGCCACCAGTCAGCTCATCGGGACCATCTTCTTCTGTGTGGGGATCACCACCCTGCTTCAGACCACACTTGGCTGCAGGTAAACACTTAAACACGTCCGTCTTTTATGAATATAGAGAAACTCAAATAAAACACAACCCCCAGTCACAGGAGATTCCTGCCCACACTCCCCGACCACCCTCACTTTTCTTTCATCTCTGAGTACCACTTTAGACAAGAGCCATTGTGTGTGTGAAGTTCCCTTGTCTTAATCCTTCCTCTTCATGTCACTGTGGGGTGTGTTTTAAGTGGGTGCACTCATTCAAGTAGCTCCTTGCACATACTTCTTTTCTTCATGGTGGGTTCCCTGAAATCCCACACTGTCTGTTATTCATGTAAGTTTGTTTTGCATTAATCACGGGCTTATGTAAAGTTACTTTTATTATTAGGTTCTCTCCTCAACTTTAATGCTGATAGGTTGGTTAGTTTACGCCTCAAGTTGTTTTGAGACTCCTAGTGGTATCAGTTTTGGATTGTTCGTAGCAAAACTTATATTTGGTCACATACACACTTAACTGTGGTTGCCTTTTGGTATCTATCTGGTCTCTTTGAGTCTCTTACATCTAAATATTTACAGGAAAAATGCTATACTCAATGATACCTAGATTTCTTTCTGTAAAAAAAGATGTTGGTTTCAAGTCAAATCTGCGTGGGCCTTCAGCCAAATTTCACACAGACATCTTTAATACCTGCAAGCTGCACCATGTCCACATATAATCCTGAAACCAGGATTGACAAACATCTTTTTGCACTTAATTGTCAAACCTTACAACCAGTGGCCTAATTTGATTATTTGCTCTTTACATCCTCTATGATGGTGCTTGTTGTGTATGCAAATTTTTCCATCAAAGCATCATGAGTTTAACTTTAATTTCTGTATTTAATTTGTGAAGCTACTGTCCTCTAGCGCATCTGAGACAGTCAACCATAGTTGTATTTCCTGGATTAAAAACACTGCACAAAGAAACTATAACCTTGCAGTGCAGTTGGATCCACTTGATTTAATGTCTTAAAATAAGACAGATCCATCTTGCCAAGCTCCAGTCTATAGTGACTGTGTGTGTCCCAAAGCGGGACGGCCCAGTCAGAGTCCTTTAGAGCAGGAAGAGGTGGAAGTTCAACCTGACGACTGCAAGAAGTGACAGAGATTAGCATAGATGTCAGCAGTTTCAGTAGCAGTTTTATGAGATCTGAACCGCACACTATAAGCATTTCTCGATAGATTTGTTTTTTTGCTCCACATCTAACGTGGTTTAAAAAGAGTTTGTTCTGTGAAGTGGCTTACATTTACAATGCAGCAGTAGCGCCTGCCTGCTACATTATCTGATTGGCCCTCAATGAATTTGATTGACGTAATGATCATCCAGTTACCTGACAGATATGCTCTTGAAAGCAGTTGCTTTGGTTAAAATTTACCCCAGAAAAAAATAAGTTACTGAGAGTAAAGCTATTTGAAAACAATGTATTTGAAACTTATGGAAAATACTATGAACTTGTTTCTATTTATAGAAACAAGTTCCCATTCATAGGGTATGGGATAGAAAACAGAAAGATTTTTCATGTCGTTTATTGCAAATACAAGGGGGTGTGAATCTCAAACCAGCTTGTTTGATAAAAACATCCTATTGAGCTGTTATTGAGTTAAAAATATTTGAAAATGCATAATTGGATGTACAAAAGCATTCACTGATCCCAAAATGAGTCAAAAGATTTCACTGATCCGGTTATGAGCCTCTTACAACTTGACTCAGCCACCATCTTGTAACTGCCAATTGACTGTCAGGGTTTCTTTACCTCTGTCAGCATCAGTCAGCTAGTTAAGTCTGCTAGTCTGAGCTCAGGGCAACAAATGCACATATGTTCACAGATCTTTGTGTGCATGTGCAGATCTGTCAAGGCAGAGGTGCAGCAAGAGCCATAGGTAAGTACACAGCCAGTTAAGAGGCTTTGTTCAGGTGTGACTGATGACTAGTGTATTTTTTCCACTTGAAAACAAGAACAGGCTTTTTAAGCCATTACTTAGAAAAAGTATGCAAATTCATTTTTGCAGTTCCATGCACACGTTTGTGTGTTTGTGAACACATTTGCAGATCTAAGAACACAATTGTAGATATATGTAGATTAATATCCTGAATGCCCAAGCGGATCAATAAAGTATCTATCTACCTGTCTATCTATGTGCTGATCTTTGTACACCTTTATGGATCTAGTTAACCTTTTACAAGATCTGCAACAATAATGCACATCTTTTTAATAAAGTAAAATGCAACTCCAAATTTAGGATGTAAAGCAGAAAAAATGTCTTTTAATATCTTCCGACTGTCAAATGGGGGGTAAGTCCAATACCTGGACATTGACTGAAAGCTTGGCCCCTCTTTTTTGCCATTAGTTCTTATTGTTTTACTTGGTAACAGATGCAATGTCAATAGTAGTGAACTAGTTGCTCTTTACCTCATATCACCCAGTTTGCTCCTCATACACATTTCTCCCACCTGCTGGTGTCCCAACCTTGTCTTCAGGTGTTTGTTTTCTCACACCACCCAGTAACAGTCAGTCACCACGGTTTAATGCCTTTCCAGTCACTCTTTGATCCTGTAAGGTTCTGCACATACAAACTGAGATACTGCCCACATGTGTTTGGTAAATGTGAGTCATCTAATTAAATGATAGGGATTAATCCCTTTTACTATTTGCTTTTAGACTGACAAAGGGTAAAATGAATTTTTATTTTTTCATTTACAAGTAAGTAATGTATAATTAGAATTAGAGCTGCAAATTTTGACCTCCTATAGCCAGAGCTTGAATGTGGTCAAAAATGTCAGCAACCCTGAGCAGGACAAAATATCACTTATATTAGTTGTGTTAGTTGAATGACTAAATAAACCGCAGATTAATTTTGTCAACAGAACAGTTTAAACACGCAAAGCAGTCCAGATAGTTGGGTGTGTGGGGAGGAGAGAACTGGAGGGAAGCAAGCACAGGTAGTATTCACATTGTTTCAGAGAGCTTAACAGATACAAGTAGGCGTTCCCTGTTTGGCACAGTTCTTTTTAATACGTATGAACACAGCAATCGATCCCTGTTTCTGTTCAAACAGCCACGCAGAGCTCCCCTGATAGAGGTGGTCTCGGCTCACTTCCAATCAGCTCCTGGAGCAATTAGTTTGCAGTGAGGACAGCAACCAGGGTGACAAGTTAATTCATCACACTGTTGTAGTACTATAAGCTGCAGTAGTAGTAATAATAATTACATTACAGCTGCCAGGCAGATTACAAAGTACTGCTTAATAATAATGTGTTGGATCCCATTGTCACCTTGGGCTGCACAGGCACAACATACCATGAAAATATCAACAGGTTAACATTACTCACTGTCTCTACAGCAGATCATCCCATGACTCAACAACATCAACTGGTTCAAAAACTTGTTTGGTTCCCTGGATACAGTTAAGCTCCCTTAAGCAGGACAATGCAACCTTTTTGAAAGCTGCTCCCTACTTTTTCACAGTACTGACAGTTTCTCTGCAGACACTTCTGTCAGTGTTCATTGTGTAATAAGTCACCATGCTATCCTCTGAAGCAGGGGTCATCAACTACATATGTCCAAGGGCCAGTTTTTTTCCTGACATAAGTTATGGGGGCCAGACTTTAAAATAATGTGAAACATTATAGATATTGTGTCCTAATTAAATAGTTGTGAGTTGCATAGTTGGAGGTTTTTTTCATAACTGTTAGTATTCCTTAGCCTTTAAAAGTGAGATCAGTCCCTATCACCAATACTGTTGCAAGCTACATGGGGTATTTTCCAGCACTATGCTTGGCTCCAGTGTGCTTGTGTTTCTGGTTTGATATTGGATCACAGGTGGATTTCTGTAAATAGTTCAGACATGAAGTCATGCCTGATAAAACAGTTTTAGTCAAAGTCATTTTGCAGAATTCTTCAGTATTTTTGGGGATTTTACAGCAGGAAGATAGCTTTAAAAACATAACAAAATTTTTGCTCCGGACATTTTTCTGAATATGATAAAACTCCAGGGCTGTATAGGAAGCTGTGGGGGACTCGATGTGGCCCCCTGGCAGCCAGTTGGTGATCACTGCTCTATAGTCTGCTGTAGACACCAGTGAATGTTGAAAGCCCCTCCTCTTTGTCTACAGTGTGTTTCTACTGATATTGTACAGTGTGTCAAACGCTGATAAATATGTCCTGTGAAATCGTTCATGAAATATTTGACCCCTCAGCTAAACAATGACTCGTTTTGTTAATGGCTGAGTTCGCTAACTTCCTTCCCATAATACAGAGCACGACTCAGTCAAGCAGCACTGGCTTTGACGTATACAGTTACACGTCATCATGGTGTAACCACGTGAAGTGGTGGCAGTAAGGTGGCGTTACAACCCCATGTGCCTGAGCAACTATTATTCCTTCATCTAGTTGACTTTGCTATCAAGTTAGCAAACACTATATCTGTTTTATATCAAAAAATAAAACAATGGCAGTGAGATGCATATACCTCTAGCTTATGACAATAACCAGAGGCCAAACTTCTGCTACAGTTAACATTCATGCAGGTCAGATTTGGCGCAGACATTTTGGAGAAAATACAGAAAACAAGCCAGCATCCACCTGAACTGGCAGATTTCCTGCAGGAAACACTGACTATCAGTTATATTTGTTTGGCTTTGGCAAAAAATTGAATTCACTTTTTAGCCAGAATCCACAGTAAAAATGACCTTTTGCCGCTCACACTGTCCTGTTGTTATGGGCTATTGTGTTCAGGGAGGCCTGAGGTGTTATTTTCTTCAATAAAGGAGAGATGTTCATTGAGGTCATACATTCCCTGCTCTATTTTTATTTTATTAATAAACCTAATCTTCAATCATGTCGGGGTACATTCTGTTCGTTGTTCCCAGACTGAAGCAGCAGCTGTGGCTCTGATCCAATCAGCACATTCAGACAAAACCGAAGACGCACACAAGTCCCAGCACTTGGTGTTCTTTGTGACACTGAGGCCTTGAGGCCACGACCTTGACTGATGCCTTAATAAAACAAGTGTGCTGACTCTGTCATGTCCCTCTCCTCCTCCATTCTAGTAAACCAGTCAAATGGAAGATCACAATATTATCCCCATTGTTGAATCAGTGTATGGTGGTTTCTGAGAAGTTTAAAACTCAATCAAATATGATCTAATGATTAAAATTCTTATGCACTTTATTATTTTGACTATTCATGTTATTTATTGAGCTGAGACACATTTAACTTTTGTTGTGCAGATTAAAAAATGATCTTGATTTTTCATTACATAGCAAAACTTGAAGGAAGTGTAAAAATCAAGTAGATATGATAAGATTCGTACTTCATTGCCATTTCATGCTCACTGGTACAAAATCAATAGAAATATAACCTTCAGCATCACGCAGCAGTCATGCTGAAATTAGATCCTTCAATGTAAGAGGAAAAATGAAAAGGAAGAGAAATAATGAATGCTAAATACTATTAATCAATAACCGAAAAAACATAATCAATGAAATTATTAAAATGGTAAGGTCATACAATGGATAGACTTCTTTAATCAAATACCTACAACCTTTCTTGCTATTTTGGTGAATCACAAATAGGGGCTTTTTCAACAGCTATGAAAATGGAGCAGACAGCTCAGATTTTCTACCCAGATAGTTATAATTAAAGCCAAAAAAATGCATTAAGATGTCAGATAATATTTGCTTTGTCATGGAACAAGGAAATTATTTTTCCAGGGAAATCCCTAGAAAATCTGCCAAGACTGATGACCCTACAGACAGACTTCCTACTCGTCATTGGTTCTTCCTCATTCCTTAAAACAAGTGTAAACACAGCAGTGTCTGCTTTAAGCTCCAGCCTGAATTGCTTTGTTGTTGCACAGAGAAGCACTCTCTCAGATGCAGCGCTGAGCTAAGGTGACACAGACAGTGATTATCTGTCCATCTCTTTGGGGATTACTGCCCCTGAGAAAATGAAAGCCAGAGAGACAGAAAGCCGGAGAAAGCACAAGAAAGAGGAACAATAACCTAAGAAAGTTCTTTTAAGGCTGCCATGATCTCAGAGTCTTAAAATTAGTCATGAAACTAGTTAAAATAGAATGATGCTGATCTCAATTTTGTTACAACTGTAACAAGAATAAAATTCAAAGGCATCCAATGTTGTCTTATTTCTTGGTCACATTTTCCTAGAATTGCTCACAAACTCCTGCACATGGTCAAAACTGCATCAAACATCAGCAGCGTTGATAAAGGAGATAACAGGATCCACTGATACTCATATTTCACAGTGTTTCTCATGTAGGGACAACCTTTAGTGCAGAGATGCAGAACTGCAGCCATTGTAATGCAGTCTTGTGTGTAACCGTTAATTTCCATAAAAGATAACTAACACTTTTAAAGTGTTTGTATGGCAGCCAGCAAGGAAACACAGTTGATCTGCAAGCCGTCTAAACTGTTTTTTCTCAGGATATTTTGTCATGTATGGAACCATATTACATTCACATGAGCACTAGAAATCTATTGTTCTGTGTTGTTGAAATTATTAACTCAGGATTGGGAGGGAGTTTTAATTCTTACTTTACTGAATTTACAAGAAAACTACTTTGGAATTGCACAATATGTCTTTAACAGATACATTTTTTTTTAATTTTTTTTGTTTAAATCAAGGAGACATTTCTCTCTGAATTATGAGACCGTGGATTGCTTCCATCTTATTTATGGGAAACACCACAACACCCAGCAGATCAGAACCGGCTTTAAGCCTGAACAACTGTGAAGTGTTTTGGTTACAGTTATAAAAAAACAATAGCAATATCATATGTTACTGAAAGACACAATGTCTCAAACACAGACAAAAATCATACTGGCTTTAAGATCTTGTTTTCTGTGTTTAAGTTTAATTTAATGCAGTTTGAGGTGGTTGATCAAAAACTTCTGATTAATTGTGCCATTAATCAAAAAATAGCTTAGATTTGTTTTACTTATTTTACACAAAACATATCTTGTAATTCTGAGATGATTATTATGTAACTTTTAAGAAAAATGCGTGTTATGCATCTCAACAGTTATTTTTAAACAAGTTTCCAAATCTTGTCCAATGTTGTTCTCATGAAGCCAATTTATCTCATTACATAAGCTGGGTTTGTTGTCACACCCCTCTTGAAGATTTTTTTAAATTTCTTTAATTAAAAGTTTTGCTGCTGTTTCATGATATTCAAATTGCAATGATTGTGTTTCTTCAAAATGTTTTTAAGTATTTAGTGTTTCAGCAACCCTAGTTATTTTTCCTCTTCTTTTCTCTCTAAGCCTCATACTCACGTGGTAGTAAATTTTATCATAATGTGAAATTTTCAAACTATAAATTCATGTAAGGATGCATCAATTCAGGGTTTAACATCTGTAGTGGCTGATATTTTGGCACATTTGATAAACGTAGGCCCACTGGCATATAAATAAGCATAGAAAAATGCCAGTGATAGGGATGGGTACCAAAATCCATTGCTGATGTGGTACAGATACCAACACAACCGATACCTACCAAACCAAATTACTTCACAGATGTCAGTGCCTACATTTTGACACAAATCACTAGATGTCAGATACAAAGATGTCAAAACTTCTCTGTCTTCACTGCTCAGTAAGCCATCTAATATTGTTCTCGAGCCAAAAAAAAATTACATTTCAGGCAACAGATGCATTATAACATTGGCTGTGACTAGAGTAAAGCATATTGTTTTATTCTTTAATGTAGGGATGCACAATATTATTATTTTGTCAGTATCAGATTCACCAGTTTTTTAAATTCATTATGGCTGAGACCAACACTGATATTTTTAATGAAGATTAAAGAGATTTTGCTTTGCTTAATTCGACCTGGTCCTTTCATTGTGAGGGTTTATTTATCTTAAAAACAGATGTGTATCGTTGATAGGCTCCCCTCAACCTCATTTTCGGAAGAGACAACATAATGTACCTACTATTGTGCCTGCCGCTCGGCCACATCGATTCCTTTTTTGAACGGTTTAGGAACGTAGATGGAAACACCCGGGTTCAGCCGGTCCCGGGTTCTTATTTTGATTTGTTGAGGCCCCGGAGCGTTTGCAATATTTGCTATGCTGGAGTGGCTATTTATATTTTTATACATGTGCATAGGTAGATGAGTAGGTACAGGATGTGTATGCATACATGTGTACAATGTGCTTTTTATTTCATATTATATACACTACTTTCTGTTGGTGTAACTTAGGAGTATAGCAATATGCATGCACACATGTGTATGTATGTTGCTATTGGTGTACAATTTCCTTAATATCCTGATTATGAAGAAGAGGACTGGGTTGAGTTGGTTTGGGAGAGGGAGAAAATTTGTTATACTCTTTGATCGCACCTTCATAATGTATCCTTTTTCTATTTTGAAAATAAAAAAAGTTGAACATAAAAACAGATGTGAATCCTGGAAAACCACATTTTGTTCTCTTATAAATGAATATTTGTTTTTGAATCTAGACGTTCAGTATTGTAAAGGCGAAGCATGATGGTACATTCATCCATTCTGACAATATTACAGCTGAAATGTGGGGTAGATATGGTAGATACATTGACTGAAGCAGCAGCAGAAATTTTCACATCTTATAAGTACCTGGGTGTTCATCTAAACAATAAACTGGACTGGACTCATAACACTACCGCACTTTATAAAAGAGGACAGAGTAGACTCTATCTGCTGAGGTCTTTTGGGGTGCAGGGGGCACTCCTGAAGACCCTCTATGACTCTGTTGTGGCCTCGGCAGTCTTCTATGGAGTGGTCTGCTGGGGGAGCAGCATCACAGCAGCTGACAGGAAGAGACTGGATAAACTGATAAAGAAGGCCAGCTCAGTCCTGGGATGCCCTCTGGAACCGGTGGAGGAGGTGGTGGAGAGGAGGACTACAGCCAAGCTGTCCTCCATGATGGACAAAGACTCCCACCTCCTCCAACACACACTCACTGCACTAAGGAGCTCTGTGAGTGACAGGATGCTCCACCCGAAGTGAGTGACGGAGAGGTATCGCAGGTCCTTCCTTCCTGCAGCTGTCAGACTTTATAACAAAAACCTCTCCAGTGTGCAATAAACCACATTTATATTTATATGTGATACCTAAAATGTTTCACCGCAAAATACCAAACATGTACATAGCCACCATATTTATATTATAATATCTCAAATCTCATCCTGTAAAATATCAACATGTACATAACCATCTGTCAAACAACAAACATGTACATCAGGACTGTAAATATGCCGCTGACTTTATAGAATATACTTTTTTACACTTAAAAAAAATATATATATATATTTCTATTTTTTCATTACTGTATTTGATTTGTAATTACCTTATCTTTCAGTACTTCTCCTGTATCCTGCAGCTGCTGTATATTTTGGAATTTCCCCGTGTGGGACTAATAAAGGATATCTTATCTTATCTTATCTTATCTTATCTTATCTTATCCACTGGTACCGAAGATCAACTTTTCAGCGTTCTAACCAACATTACCAGTATTGTGCCAATGATATTTTGCACTCCTTCTTCAAAGTATTGATTTAGTAACTGTTGAGGCTTCAGCACTGTTATAAAAACATTTGATTTTTTGGACAGAGACCAAGCATCTTTTGTGTCACATTAATTTATTGCTGTTATGTGGCACACCTAAGAAGCTAGCAGACAAACTCTGATCTGCTTTCATAATTAAACATGAAAGGACAGGAAATATTCAAAGTCACAGCGCGAAAGTCTGTTACCAAACAAGCAGGTGTACTACTGCTGATTTTGTAATGAATCTTTACTTCTGCTTTCATAAGAAAACGAATGTCATGTGTCCCTTACTGGCTAATTCACTGATGTAACATTATTACCATTCATTCATTCTGTTTTTATCTCTGATCTTATGATATCAATATGCTGTCCAGAGCGCCCATTCATGCTGCACTTTTAAAGGTCAGCTGCAGTTTAGTTTGAGATTGGCCATTATCTTTATTGCTCATGAAACAGCCTTTGAAATAAATGTTGCAAATGTTGAGTTTTTAAATAGCATGAGCAGTTCTGGACAGTTTTGAGTAAAAGAGGAAAATAACGGAGGAAGAGGGTAAAATCTGTGACTGCGCCATGCTGACATGTTCTCTTCTGTGTTTCAAACTGACCACGTTACTCAACTAAACTGAGAACTCTAGCATGAAAGGCAGCAAGTGATCTTCACCAACTATGAATAATCAGGACAATAAGCGCGAAGTCTGCATCCCTCAGTGATGTAATTAAAGAGCTGCGTTGTTTTGTAAAGACAACCCTCCCTCTGTTTAATGGTGGTATGACCATAAGGCCTCTTGTCATTCTCATTAGTTGTGTTTTGTTGTCCTCAGGTTGCCTTTGTTTCAGGCCAGTGCTTTTGCCTTTCTTGCACCAGCACGAGCCATCCTGTCCCTGGACAAATGGAAGTGTAACAACACAGGTAAACACCCTTGTGTTCTCTGTCTGTCACTCATTCAATGCAAAACAGCTGTCTGATAAAAGGCTGATGTAACAAAAGAAACACATGTAGCTTTAATCAAATTACCTGCAACATTTGTACTTTTAAAACTCAAATACAATAATAATTCTTGGTTTAATTAGCTAAACACAGAATTAATGTCAGTTTGAGCATGAATAGACTATTAAGTCATTTGATTTAGATATTACATATTTTTTCCAAATGCATTTAGTAATTCTTCATTTAAGAGTCTTAGAGAAACAATTACAATCACACTTGTATCTTTTTGCCCTGAATGAACTTGGACAAGTAACCAAAGATTATTATGGCAATAACGACTCCTGTCTGAAATTGATTTGGGGGATTCAGTTGGGCCACATGCCCCGCTGGACTGCTGATTTGCTGACTGACTTACTCACACTTGGTCTAGAAGACTATGGGATTTTTGATGAGTTTTTAGTTAGCTGCCATAAATAAAGTCTGTGTTAAGAAAGGAAAGCTTAAGAGATTTTAAGATTTTTTTTCTAAAATAAGATAAAATGTATTTGAAAGTGCCCAACTTGTGATTTTCAAAGCTTTTTTGTACCCCAGTGTCCTACTGGGACTGCAGAGTTTGTCAGGAACATCGAACATTGTCACACAGCAGATCAGTACTTAGTGCTCTTGGTGTTGTTATTGCTTGACAGTGCACTTCCTTTGTAGCCTTACATAATCTTTTTCCTCTTGAGGACAGTGTTCAGGCTTAAAAAGCATATTGTTCATTGTGAAAAGTGTCTTGATGAATAAAACGTGTGTAATAAACGTGTCTTTGCGACTGAGCGTATTGTCAGCAGTGATCCAAAAACCCACTGGAATTCTGGGTTTGCCTACACAAATGTCACCCCTGTTTCTCTCAGTATTCATGGTGTCCCTGGCATCAATAGAGGGAAAATTAAGAAATTTTAAAAATGATTTCTGAAGCCTTATATACAAAGTTGTGAGAGTTCTGACTAACTTTCATAGCTGGTTTTCACATTACTCAGAGGAGATTGTAGGATTAAGTTTTGTTTTTTGGCCAGATCTGATGGCATTTTGCTAATTTATTTGTAGTTGCCTCTGTAGTTAACAAGTCAAGTGTGTGCAATCAGGTGCTTTTCATTTATTTAGTTAATTAAAATAGGGGACAGCGCACATTAATGAACATTAACATGCAAGTGTGCCAGGTGTAGCCACTGGCTGTTGTGTGTTTGTGAGAATGATATGTAAAAGAAAGCTACCTTTACTACTACTTTTAATAACAGTAATAATCTTATATGAATAATTTGAAATGAATTCAAAATACTGTAACTCATTTGTAATATTATAAAATCAAACTCAATTAGATATTGGAAAGGCACGCCGATAAAAGTATGTCTTAAAAGGATATTTAAAAGAGATCACTGACTCAGCTGACCTGATCTCTTTGGGCAGACCCTGCCACAGTTTTTAAAGTTGTTGGAGGAGCTAAAGCCATGGCTGAGGCTTGTACCTGCTACCATTAAACATATATATGAACAGCTCTGCATATTTATAGTGTTAAACTTGCACATATTCTGCTAATGTTTGCAGACTGTGTTACTAGAGCCTTTGGAGAGTTAGTCTTTCAGATGGTCTTGTGTTTTTGGTTGGATACTGACTTCTCAAAGGAAACCTTGTGATGGGAAGGATCAGTGGATTCCAATTTTGTGTCTGCCCTTTAGCAGACGAGTTATACTCCGGAATCTCTTGGCAAGATATTCAACTATTTGGACCAAAAGTCCAAATAATGTTGCAGTGATGGACTTATCACAACCAAAGTCTGTTTACGTACAAAACAAACAAAACTAAGTGTGTTTCCAATGTAAACTGTTAGAAATAAGAGATGCATTTGGGTCTTAAATGTTCAGAGAGAGACTTGAAAAGGGCTTCAAAAAGTATTAAATTTAACCAGCATTTTCTGCATATACCCTTCCAATGTAGCTTTGCTTACTATAACCCCAATTCCAAAAGCTGTCAGTGTCAAGGCTGTAATGAAACAAGCTCCAAATGGGATTAGCTGGTTTTATTTGGCTGCTCCATATTAATAACTGATTGACACAGTGATCTAAATAATGTGACATCTTTCCACTTTTTCCATCACCAGAGGTTCCAGTGTTCAACAGCACAGAGCTTTTCCACACAGAACACATCTGGCACCCCAGGATACGAGAGGTGAGACAAATTAAAAGTCTGAGGTCTTGACTAATAATGTTTCCAAACAGATGAGGTAAATGAGAAGTAATGTTAATCGGATTGTCACGTGAAAGCTGCTCTTAATTTGAAGTAATGCAGTAAAAAGTCAGATCACATAAACAACCTTTTTAACTGAACTTGAATAACTCCCTATTTATTATTTTACACAACTACAGTGGAATAAAGGATGATTATAGCCCAACAAGCCAAATGAGTTAAAGCCACTTCAAGCCAAAGAAGAGCGTCTCTGTTCACGTATGGCCACAGGCTTTACTTTTATGTGACAGGAGCTCTTCATATGAATTAACCTTTTCCACATGCGTCAGCCAGTTGAGTAATGATTCTTACGTGATGACCGAATGAGACCAAACTCGATCAAACTGAATCAAATTACTGAGGGAAACATCAGTGTGCCAAGGAGAGGAAAGATATGCAGGTGACTGTGACAAAGGAACAAAGACAAAACAGGATTATCACCAGGGAAATGTCAAATCAAGCACGTACACTCCAGACAAATTTGTGAGGCCATCTACTGAAACCGTGATTCAAACAAATTGTTCCTTATTTTTAGTTTTGAAACATATACTTGACTCCACATTTAGGTGATTAAAATTGTTAGTGCTTAATTACTTTTCATTTTACATGCTTTAAACAATAAAAAAATATATTTTAATCATCAGAAGTATATGCTATTATACCGAAGCTTTAAAAGACTTCTCGTTTTTAATCGTTTTCCACCAAAAGCCACTAGGAAAAAAATAGAACCAAGATTTTTGCAGTGATATGTTGTCTTGTACTTGGAGAATTTAGAAACTGTACTTGAGTTTGCCTACAATTTATGATAATTGAAAACAAGAAAAAGCCCATCCTGAGATCTTCTGGTTTGCTGTGTGGTTACTGTTGTGTTCAGACAGGTTTGTTTATACCTGAGTTTATACTCAGTTATATACTATACTCAGTCAAGCCAAGTTAAATTTAAGAAGACAACAGTCGATCAAGGTGCTGTACATAGGATGCATAAAAATAAGTAAATAATTAAATGAAATAGAAGCGCCTTATACAAATTATTATATGTGGAAATTAATTGACTATAAAGCCAATATTTTATTGTACTGGAAGCATCCTTTTATTGTGATTGTTCAAAAATAAGACAGATTCCCAATTGGACCTGTCACTAAGTGATGGTCTAACTGTGAACTCATTATAAGTCTTTAGTAGTTATGTTTTTGACAGCATTTGTCTGCCTGTGAGCAAGATGACTCAAAGTTATGTATGGGTTTTTATGATAACAAGGAATGTTGGTCAAGGCACAAGGAAGAACTGATTTGCTTTTAGTGGTGATTTGTATCAGGGTGCAGATCCAGGAATTCTTAAAGAATTTGTTAACAATAAGCAAAAGTGTAGTTTTCCATAACAATGTCAGAGATCCCTTGTTGGAGGTTTGTGCGCACAGAGCACTTCTAGTTTAGATGTGTGTTTAATTCCTACTGCTCAGTATGCCCCCATCTTTAAGAATCTTAAATTCGGCCTTGTAACAAGGTAACAACTCAGTTCAGAATCATTAACACCTCCCTCAAGAAATCCACGAGTAGTCTTTTTTTCTTAACAATTCCCTTAATCAGTTCTTTCCACTTTGTTCTGCATGCTTTGCAAGTCAAGGATACCATGCTCTAGTCAGATGCAGGCAGCAAGAACGATAACAAAGAAATGAAAAATAGTGTCCTAGTTCTTGACATAAAAATGCTTAATGCACAACTGTCAGTGAGTGGAAACTTGCAGAGGCATCATTACAAGGAGAGTCATGTGTCTGAAAAACTATGAATTCTAACTTTTTTACTCACTGAAAAGCAGGAGATCAAGATGTAGATTTCTACAATGAAGCATGATATGATTTCAGGTGTTCAGTATTTAATAACTTTTGTTTTTTTTTCACTTAGCACTGTATTGTAGTCTTCTGTGCCTGATCTTTAAGAGCTTCAGATGTGATTTAAAGTTAATGTCACTGTTACTTTGCAGTGTTAAAGTAGATGACAGCATGTCTGGCTAATTAAAATGTTTTTTTGGTTCATTTTTCCTTTTTTTGTGTCTTATATCTTTGTTCTGTCAGATCCAAGGTGCTATCATTGTGTCCTCCCTGATTGAGGTGTGCATAGGAGCACTGGGTCTACCTGGGCTCCTGTTAAAGTACATTGGACCTCTGACCATCACCCCTACTGTGGCCCTCATTGGCCTGTCTGGTTTCCAGGCCGCAGGAGAGAGGGCAGGAAAACACTGGGGTATTGCTATGCTGTAAGTAAGGTCACCTTCCCATTTAAAGTTTGGTTGACTGAAAAAAAAAAGAATCCTCAGAAACGCCCTGTTGTTCCAGTAAAAATGTGCATTTACCACCAAATAATGGAGTGTCCAAAATTTAAAACCAAACCAAATAGAAAACCATGACCTGAAAACTCAGGTCTAAATGTATTGTTGCATGCCTCATATGGAGCAGTATAACTGGTTTTTAAGTATTGTTTAGTTCTGCTTTGGTGACTTGTCGCTACTGAAACCTCACACCTGAAATGATTCAGCTTTTCCACAGCCATTGTTCTGGTCATGGGAAAGCAGATGCGTTTTATCTACGAAAGATTTTTTCAGGGGGTTTTCACAAAGCTTTAATTAAAAAGGGGAAGATAGAGGCTTACTTTTATAATTTAACTGATACACAAAGTGCTACAGGAAATTAAACCCTCCCCCCCTCCATAGAGGATAGAGAGAGAAGTGAGCATACAGCAAAACATTGAAATTATTACTTAGGGTGTATTGTTCAAATCATATCAACGGCATATTGACTCACAGGAAAGGGTCCACTCCAGAGCTTTGATGTTTAGGTGCTGTGACGTTAGTTCCTGCTGAGTCACGGATGTTTACATTGTTGCCGGAGGACTTCTTCTCTCGCTCCACAGAGACAGAGGACATGTGCCGGTAATTGCCCCTGATTTGCATTTCTCAGGCAGTTAAGATAATTGATTGGTGGGCGGTGAGGCCTCCTGGGTCCATGTGAGACACAGACAGGAAGACCTGGTCATGTTGATACTGAATTTTTCTCTCTCAGGATAATGTATTAAAGAAGATTAATATAGGCCATCTGTTTGTGTCCACAGAACTATCTTCTTGGTGCTGCTCTTCTCCCAGTATGCCAGAAATGTTCACTTCCCCCTGCCAGTCTATAAAGCCAAGAAAGGATGGACTTCCTATAGACTGCAGGTCTTTAAAATGTTTCCTGTAAGTAAACTGTTTTCTCATTTTAAGCACATATTCACATCCGTTTCCATCCTTTTCTCCTCACTTACAAGGAAATCGGGCCTTGTTTCTCCCCATCTGACCCCTGCCTCCAATACAAACGGTGCTCCTCCTTAGGCCACAAATTGTTCAACAAAAGTAATCTCCATGGGAGGTTTAAAGGCTTTCCCCGTGAGAACCCATGATCTGTGTGTACATCTGTCTTTTTCTGCCCTCTACTGGTGATACATGGATGATAAACTCAGTTAAATGAATGCCCAAGTTACCAGTGCATCTGTCTTTCTCCCAAGGAGGCATTTTAATGCTGTGAAGATCAGTGTTAATTTTGACAGCACTTTTTAATTTAGTTTTAGTTTTAGTCTTTTGCCTAAAATATTTTTTTTAGTCATAATTTAGTCATCGAAATTGTTTTATTTTAGTCTAGTTTTAGTGGATGAAATTTCACAAAATTTTGGTCGACAAAATCTACAGTAAATTTAGTCGACTAAAATATAAATTGTAAAGTGTAAGACATTTTTTATGTTTGCTTGAATTTTTGAAGTCATGTTTTACACTGGATCCCGCCACCATGAAGCAAAGGCAGTTGTGATTGGATGTCCCTCTTAACTCATCCAACCTTTCCACACAACCAAAGTAGCTGTGATTCCTAACCTGTCTCTACTTTCTACATGACAAAATTAGGTCTGATTGGATTTAGTCTCTGTCAAACATTTTAGTCTCGTTTTTATTTGTTGACGAAAATGTCAGTTAATTTAGTTCTATTTCATCCTTTCTGACCGAGGCGGTGTTTTGAAGCACCAGGATTCATAGAACCGTGGTTACATACGTAACCCTCGTTTTTTTTTTTTTTTTTTTTTTGTTATAGTCTAGTTTTCGTCAGGGGAAAAAGGCTGTTGACAAAAACTATGACGAAAATAATTAGTTGACAAAATTATCACTGGTGACCCCCACTCTACTTTAATCAATCAATAAATCTTTATTAGTAAAGTGCCAAATCATGACTAAAGTTAGAGGTCAATGCCATACTCTTCTTTTTAAAGATATTGTTATTGCCTTTCTTTTGAATAATTTCTTTTTTCATTTATTTATTTATTTATTTATTTATTTATTTTATTCCAAATCCAACATGAATCCATGATGAGAACAGTACTAACAGTTACAGTAGCAAGAAAACCACTCTGTTAAGCAGTAGGATATCTGGGCAGAGCCAGACTCATGCTGAACAGCCACCCATCAAAGCTGTGTTGGGAGAGTGAGTGGGCAAAGGTAGAAAGATGGCTAAAGACAAAAGGATGAAACTGAGAATTCATGATAGCAATAAATGTATGGATGGCCAGACCATAAATTTGTCCTCATCATATTCGTCACTGCTGAATTGTAATTTTTTAGGGGTTAGCCCCTTGAGATGCAGGATATCAGTTTTAAGAGGGTCTTCCTCTCTATATGGTTGTAAAGGTAGTTATGAAAATAAAAATAATAATTGTGCTGGTAGTTGGTTGATGCATTGCAACCGTTGTAAACCACATATCAACTTTGTGTAATGTGCTTTTGGAGCTACAGAAGACAACATGAATTACGCAATGGATGTTTTTGTCACATTAAAGTAAAAGAAAAGAAACTATTAAAGATATAATTCTAACTGGACATACTTCTGAGTCAGCTTTAAATGAGAGGAATTAAAAGCCTGTCCCTTAGGTTTGGTTTGTTGTCTCAGAAGTTGTTGAGAGTAAATACACAAGAGATTAAGAGCTTAAGAGGACTTCATCCGCACTAAACCTTTCTGTACGAGAAAGAATTACAACATTTGAAAAATGAATTTTGAAATCATCTATTCAATTCTTTAAGTACTTTTAGAAGATATTCAGAAGAAATAAATAAAACTGTAAGCAAGCATGTTAATAATTTCATTTTCTCTTGAATTCAGATCATCATGGCCATCCTGGTGTCATGGCTGCTGTGTTTCATATTCACGGTCACGGACGTTTTCCCACCGGAGACTGACAAGTATGGCTTCTACGCCCGCACGGACGCCAGACAAGGAATCCTCGCCGCTGCACCATGGTTCAAAATCCCATACCCCTGTGAGTGTGCAAATGGGAGTAAGAGGATGATTAAGGGAAGCATGTACAATATGTTAAGATTGTTGATAACATTTAAACATGTATTTGACCTATCTAGTACTGTTTTTAACTTCTGTGCATGGAAGAGAAGTTTTTTTGTTTATGATTAAGAAAGAGAAAGACCAATGGCACCTTTTTAGACGGGCACCAAACAGATGGATTTTTAAAGCCTAAGCATATTAGTAAAAGACCCGCCTTTAATCTTCTGGTGTCATTGTAGACAGTGATGTCAAAAAGGCTCATTTTTGCGAAAGATTTTTTTTTTTTTTTTAAGTTTTTGTTGATACTTTATACATGTTTCCAATATTACTTCAGTACGTCATGTTCAAATTTACAACTCTTTAAGACTGGTGGAGAACAAAAACATTTTTTTCTATAAAATGAATAATGGAAAACAAGGGATTTTTATGACAGTCTTTGGAATATCAAAGATGCAAAGATGCTTTTTAGAAGCTTCTGGAGTTGATTATGAGAATTAAAACAAAAATAAAATATTTTCTGTAATTTAAAAAAAAAAGTCTTTTTTTGGTTCTCTAATGGCCCTTATGGATAGTAAATCTAAAAGGTGACAGTTGATAAATAATAATTTACCAAAATCAAAGTTTTTGCAGATTGTTGGATACATCCAAGACTGATTCATGAAACCTCCCATTTCCCCCAGAAAATAATTCATCTTTTTTCATCTTAAAAACACGAAAGGTGACCTTGTGTAATCAGACTGGCAGAAAAGATTTAAAATTTCAGCAATGTTTCGATGTAAAGTAGTTTTGGTCATGACTTCAGTAGACATTACGTTATGTGTGGATGTTTTTTGAAGTTGACCTCTAGTGGCCTTAGAAGGCAGAACATTTAACATTGACTGGAGGGTTAACGTAAGAGATCACTCTTCAAACAAATGAGTTTAAAAAAGCAATTAAGTAGAGAGAAGTGTCTGTCTCTTTGAGTCTCTCTAGTGCTCTGTTGTTACGACAGAGAGGCAGATAATAAGACACAACAAAACACAGAGCACCAAAAAGCTATTTAAAGAAATGAAAGTAAATTAAATTTAAAAGCAAACTAAACAAAATGAAATTTTAAGTTACTTGTATGTACTGTTGAATGTCTGTCTCTCACTGGACTATAATAATTTTTATCCTTATCACCCGACTCGTCTGATACTTATTCTATCTATTTTATATTTTTAGTCCAGTGGGGTCTTCCTACAGTCACAGCCGCTGGTGTGATCGGCATGATGAGCGCCGTGGTGGCCAGCATCATTGAATCTATCGGAGATTACTACGCCTGTGCACGTCTCTCCTGTGCTCCTCCTCCCCCAATCCATGCCATCAACAGGTCACTCTTCATTTGATCTTATTTCTGTTTCAGTCTCTCTAATGCGTCACTGAGTTCGCAACATGGACAATTTCATGGATAGTATCTGTCCGGCTGATAATGTAATGAGTTTGTTGTTCTGCTGTCTGTGCAGAGGGATATTTGTAGAAGGCATTTCCTGTGTTCTGGACGGCCTTTTTGGGACGGGAAATGGCTCCACCTCATCCAGTCCAAATATAGGCGTCCTGGGGATCACAAAGGTAAAAGGCACCTGCACTCCTTGGTCTCTTATTTCACAGAAAGTCTTTTCTAAATTATCTTTAAGAGATTTTCTTCATGGTTAATTTTAAGTGTTTTATTAGTGACTCTTCTCAGAATCGTTGACATGTTTTTTAGTGAGAAGGTAAAAAAAAATGAATAATCAAAATAGTCCTGACAATAATGAGCGTCTTTGTGAAGTCATTCAGCTGAATAGAAATAATATGGGTTATAAGGATTTATATTTATTTAAATATATATATTTATACCTTTTACTTGGATTACCAGCAGCCCTTAGGTTTAGGGGCTGTTGGTGAGACAAATTTAGGAAGCTGATTACTTGGCCAAACTTTGTATATTACCTGTAGGGCCCTAGAAAATCTCGGATCACAGAATCACAGACGGAATCACAAAATTGGACATTTAACACGGAATTCAATATAAACAGGGAATATCACGGAAATGGTCGACACTTTACGTAAAATCTTTTTTTCCTGACTAAAAAGGAATGAATCTCTCAGGAAAATGCTCTGAGGGGGGTCTCTAATGATGGGGACAATGCACGCTTCACTTCCTCTCACCCTCCTCGTCCCGTCATTATAACAATGCAAACATGTTGAACATTTTTTCTACATACTGCTGACTAGACCCGTAAAAGTATGTGTGAAGAGGACCTGAAGAGTGAGTGATTATATTTCATTACTTTAAACTGTGTCTCAGGGTTAATTTTGCGTAAATTATTAAAAACAGAATTCTCAAAAAATGAAAACGGACAAAAACGTAATATGAGAAAAACTAAAAGAGAATTTGGGAAAAAATAACACGGATTTTGCAGGGCCCTACACCTGTTAAATAAGCTGAATGTGTTTCTCAAAACTTTTGAAGAAATGAAGACAAAATGACCAAAATGACTTCTCCCTCTCTGAATGCTCTTTCAGGTGGGCAGCAGACGTGTCATTCAGTACGGAGCCGCCATGATGCTGCTTTTAGGGCTGGTTGGTAAATTCAGCGCCCTGTTCGCATCTCTTCCTGACCCCGTGCTGGGAGCTCTCTTCTGCACCCTGTTCGGTATGATCACAGCAGTAGGGCTTTCCAACCTGCAGTTTGTCGACCTTAACTCCTCCAGGAACCTCTTCGTTCTGGGTTTCTCCATCTTCTTCGGTCTGATGCTGCCCAGCTACCTCAAACAGAACCCACTGGTCACTGGTGAGTGGAGGAGCACAATTCTTAGATGTCAATGATCTGGGGAAGTAATATTTTTGTGCCAAGTATTATTTTATTGCATAACTTTAGAGACGTCATTGTAATACCCGAGTGCAAGATTGTCAGGCCTTGGCAAATAATAACATAATAAGTACCTTTTATGAACCATGATGAGGATTGTCACAGCAACTGAATGTTAAACTAAAAAGTCCTGTAAAATTAGACAATATAGTGACCAGTTTTGATACCATGGTGAGGGAGTTGAAGTTCTCAATATCAAATACTGGATAATATATTTTTTTAATTGGAAAAAATGCAAACAAATCATTGTACTTGACCTAAAAACACATCGTTTGTAGTGTTGTGAACTGAAAAACAGAAGTGATCACACTAGCTCAGTACTGTGCCATGTATAGCTGAACACTTGATGAAGTTAGCTGAACGTTCTCATCCTCATTTCCACTTTGGAGCCCAGCTTGACTCAGATCAGCTTGCCTAATTAGTTGCCTAGTTAGTACCATTTCCCTTGCATCGTCTCACAGGTCACTGAAAAGGTTTTAAGAATAAAATATCTTGAAGTTGGTCTGTTTTTGGTTGATAGTATCTATTTGTGGCTGAATTGTAAAGGTATTAAAACTAAGGTTTTATTTGTTGTTTTTTCAGTTACTTAGCTCCTTTCTCTTCCTTTCACAGGCATAGTTGAGATCGACCAAGTGCTGAATGTGCTCCTCACAACTGCCATGTTTGTTGGAGGCTCTGTTGCCTTCATTTTGGACAACACTATTCCTGGTAAGCTGTTAAACTGACTGTCTTTTACACTTATGCCAAACAAAGGCGCTTCCTTTATTTATTCATTAAGCTGATCCATAAGTAAGGTAGCAGTTATTGTGTGTATGTTTTTATTACTTTACTGACTTAGATCAGTGGCTCTCAAATGATTTTTTTCTAGTCTTTTAGCTATCCTCTCTAAAAACTTAGTATAAATGCAGTGATTCTGTTCTAACGTGCCTAATTTTAACCAGATATCACCGTTTACTCAAGGTTTTCCTGTTTGGGGTCTTGGACCTCTGGGGAGCAGGAGAAGGAGAGTGGTGGTCAGAGTAAACGTCACTTTGCTTCTCTCTCGCACTTTTTTTTTTTTTTTTAATCTTGATTTTTTTCTTGTAGCCTCTAGTCCGGGCTGCGGCCACCTCAACCAGAAAGCTTGGGTTCACCTCTATTCAGGCTCATGAGGTTACTTTTGGTCAGCAGGAGGACACAGAGGTCTCTGTAGATGGACTAATGGCATGTATTAAGGAGAAACAGACCCATCTCTAAAAAAAGAAAATAGAATTTGAGATAAGAAAAGAGTCAGTCTTTCTTAAGTCAGTCTTCCTTAAGTTGTATCCTGAGTCATGGCCAAATCATTAGGGATTTTGGTGTGACTACATAGTTGTGTGAGCCACTGTGATCGTGTCAGTAAAATGATTAACAAAAAGCACCATCTGTAGAAACATACAAGTGGAGATGAAAATGAAAGGCATCAATGCTCTGCTGGAACAAAACAAGAGCACATAAATTGCATGTAGTCCATAAAGTATGATGTCCTTTGTTTGGAATGACAGTGCATTGCAACAACTAAATGACAAATAAAACACACTCAGCCATCTCCTATACGGTGACACGCACACACCCAGACTGTGTCTGACCTGTCGCTTGTGCTCACATACACACAGCAGACATTCCTGGAGCATGTTTTATGGCTGAACGCAGCTTGTAAAGTGATGGGAATCGTTTGTATTGCACCACAAAATGCGTGTGATGCAAGAGATTTTTGCTCTTCATTTCATGTAGTCCTCAGGAATGATCTTATAAACTTTCGTGTTGATTTTGGATGTTATGTGCGCTTTTTGTGACATACCCCCACTCAGCTGCTAAGAGGGTTGACAGTCTGATACCTGATGTTGATGTGCAATAGGGCTGAACGATTTATTCTTATCGGATTGAAATTGCAATTTCAGACAATGCAATCTTGAGATTGCCAAAGCTGCAATTTTTTGCAGTGCTCCTGACTGACCCAGGATGTTGTGTCAACTGTTTTACACATACTATCATGCGAATTAGCAGGAAATTTGCATTTAAGGATGTGCTGTTAAGCAGGTCAACAATACAAAGCCTCTGTTTAGGAGTAAAAGTTAAAGTATCCTTTAAATGATGATAGTAGATTATTAAGCATCAGTATTAGCTGTTGAATAATGTGTTATGTACTTTTGATCATTGATTTCCTTACTGTTGTCTGTACTGTTAACATAGTGAATTTTGCACTGAAGCTTGATTTTAAGAAAATTGGGAATCAAATTGAAATTGTAATATCTGCCAGAGAAATCACAATAAGATAAAATCTAATCTAATCTAAAATCGTTGAGCCCTAATGTGCGAGTGTGGGAGGGGAGAAGAGTGTGGATGATGGGTCGAAGTTGCGGTGATAGGACAAAAGTTAGAGACTGTTTGGCTGAATTTGCATGAGTTGTTGCAGTTGTAAAACCATGATTTCTTGGGGGTAATGACAATACTTAGATTTATCATATAAACAGGGATGAATAATTACATGTCTCTGTGCATATGCAAATACCTTGTCACAGATATGGTCAGAACCAGGACAGGCTCATAACTCTAACCCTCAAATGGATGTTAACTTCTCTTTCTGTCCACAGGTTCTCCTGAAGAGCGAGGCATCAGGAAGCTGAAACGAGGTGTAGGTCTCAGTGCAGCAGAACTGGAGGGGATGAGTTCTTATGATCTTCCATTTGGGATGGACTTCATTCGCAGATATCCCATCTTCAAGTACATCCCCATCAGCCCAGCCTTTACGGGCTACCAGTGGGGAAGGCTACGGGACACTTGTGGGAGCAGAATGGGACATGTGGACGGGGTGAAAGGTGGAGGAATTGGAGGAGAGGGAGTCATAGCAGTGGGGGAGAGTGGGGTATAGCCACCGAGCTGCTGCCAGAAAAAAATCTTAAAAGTGGCTACATTTGGGGAGCAAGGGATGGTACACTAAGAAAAAAGGATGGGAAAGTTGAGGACAGGAGCGGTGCAGAATTCAAGATGGTGCAGAAGGAAATGCGATGCACCAAAACCCCACCCAAGCCCCTACTCACCAGTGTGTGTTTTCTTTAGCTTGTGTCAGTCTTTTCCCGCCTCCCACTATGCTATTTAAAGCATGCTACAGCAAGTCACAGCATGCTATAGAAGATGTCACCAGGCCGAGGTTAGTTGGTGTGTGTTCATGTGTGTGCACAAAGACAAATGGGTTTGTGTTTTGATTTATTTACACTTAAATCCAAATGAAATCTTTAATCAAACTGAATGTTTGATCACTGCTAACTTTAACTGCCTAAAATCTATTCTACTAAAAGCACAGTAGATTTTATTATGTAAATTGAGGATGAAGCCAAAAGTCTTATATTAATATTTTCTCTTGAGATTCTTATGCAATCATACTAGAGACACACACTCATGCACATGCTTGCACACCAAAAGCCTCACTAAAACTAGCTCGAGCACTCCGATGCACGTCAGCGTGATGCAGAGGGATGGAAATGGTTTGTCAGGTGCCCTTACTCATGCAAAGTGATTGTGAAATTTGTTTTTGCACTATCTGCCTCTTGAGTTCAAAAACCAGAATGTCACTCCACAGCTCGTGTGCCCCTGTTCCCTCACTGAAACTCATCAGAGACCCGATAACCATCCCACACACACACAGCCGCTCATCTTATGCATTATATCACGTTTTACTTTTTCTTTCATGTAGTAGAGTGCTGAAATCACATCTCCACTATAACACACCAGTTTACATCTATGCATTAATTATGTATTAATCAATCTTGAACACACCTTCTTTTCATTTCTTTTCAATGAGACTTAACCTGTTTTTCCTCCAAATCAAACCAACTTTACACAAGGAATTATTGTTTGAAACCTGTAAGATTTTCGTCTTTATTTGAGAGTATTTTACTAGCTTCTCTTACATACACAAGCACACACAGCCACTTATATAATAAAACAGGCTTTTAGTAAAGCCTCCCTTGGCCTGCATTATTACTGCAGTGCATTTGATACATTTATCAAACCCAGCAACACAAACTTGTGGCCTTTTAAGAGAAATCTCGCATACTGAAATACTAAAAAATGGATGAAATAAGAGGAATATACCATTAAAACAGGCTGACCTGCCAGCCAGAGATTAACTCTGGTCCAGATTCTTGCTCGGCTGTTTTCCCTGTGGTTTTTCTCCCTCAGTGTCCCCCTCTGACTCTTCTCCTCTAATATCATGCCCTTGCATGAAGCATCATTCATACATGAGGCGATTCAAAATAATTTACATAGTTAAAAACATTACAGTAACATTAAGAGCATTTAAAAGAGTGAAAAAAGGCTTTGAAACAAACAAAATAATTCAAATTCAAGGACGCAAGAAACACAGAAAATGTGTTAACAGGGTATATGCTATGTTTCCTAACAGTGGCAGTTTAATTTGGTGAAGTCACTGACCACAGATTCACCGTCTGTTCTGTCCCAGTCCAAATGGACTTTGTTTAACAACCTGTGTCTATTCAGTACTAAGCTGTCCCAGAAATGAGCTCCAGGACTGCTGTGGTGATAAAATCCACTCAATCTTTTAAGAAACTTCATGTAATTGTGTTTGAGGTCTGTCATTAGTGAACGATAACTTTGATGGCGTTTCTCTAAATGGTCTGGTCTAGCAGTTTAATTTGGTAAATTATGGCTGTTTTCAAAACTGTCTACTATACTATTAGTATGTTCTGATTAAGCAAAAATGTGGTATTTAGTATGCCAAGAATACTTCTAATGTTTTACCAATTTGAAAAAGTGTCCATCAAGTCGGCATTGTTTACTGTTACCCACAATGCAGAAGGGCAAAAGTCAAAATGTCAGATAGATACAATATTCTATAAGCTTATTACAGCAGTGTTGGTGTAATTCACATTGGTATTTACATTTACAGGTTTTTAGCAGTTACACGTTTCACAGGGAAATGTTCAGCCATGAAAATCATGAAATCCAAATATATCGCTGCAAAGATTTTTTTATTTTTTTTTTTTCAGAACGTTTAGGCTACAGTTTAGTGATGCTGGATTGACCATTGTCTACTTTTATTACACTACTGCCAAACGCAGAATGCACTTGGGTGGTAATGTATGGTTGGCGGTTTTGACAACATCTGGATTGTGTTTCCACAGCAAGCTGGGCCTTTATTTGGTGGACTGGAGTGTTTAGCTCTAGCCTTTGGTGTTGGATGAAGACTGCTCAGAACATCAGGAGGGTGCTAAGGTTCAGGATAGTACGAATTGGTTTTTTTTGTACGTTTTACCAGCTTCAGGCAGTGTAAATGCAAAGACTTGTGTTCTTCATCAAACTGCGCTGAATTGGCCCACTTGCTGGAAACACACTAAAGTAATCAGCACCTCATGCACACAAGAATTCAATTCTATGAAACTATTAACCACAGAGCCAGAGTCCTGAGACCAGTTAGAGTTTCCCCCCCTCAAAAACTTTTCATTTTCATGGGGGATTATGCCTACTCAAAATAGCATAATGCAAGAACATGTATTTAGAGGAGCAGAGTCAGACTTTAAAGGTCCTAAATAATTCAATATGGTTTTCCCTGTGTTACTGTGTAGACCCTCTGTGAGGATCTCTGTCGTTTTTAGACGTCACTGGTCCTCTGCTTTTTAGGAAACTTAAATAATACAGCCCACCACTACCCAAAATCGCTCAATATTTCTATGTGTGTTCAGTCAGTCACATTCTCGTTACACTATAAGGTGAGGGTGGTGGTTTTGTTTGCATATTAAGTATTTAGACGTATTAGAAATGATTGGTAGGGTTTAAATGTCATTGATTTGTGGTAAAGGGTGTGTTTTTGCTGCATCCTGTTATGATTATAACGATGTCATCAACATGTTTTCACTGTAGTAGTGTAGATGTTTCTCTCTTACATTCCTCCTCCTCCTCTCATCCTCCGTCAGCTGCTACTGCCACCCCCCCACCCCCACTCAGTCTCATGCTGATGTCTGATGCTGTTCGTGTCTGGCCTTTGAGGGGAACATTTGGCTGAGAAATAGAAAGTCTTCAGAGCATCAGCAGGCTTTACTTTCATGAGACCCAGTGTGGCCCTAAAGAACGAGTCTACACCTCACTGTGTGCCTCTGGTCTCACATTTAAATCAGAAGAAAAAAAACTGTTTCATATGAATATGCCATAAATAATGCAAAATTTTGATCTTTGTAAATATAGAATTTAAGAGCAACAAAAATAGAATTAATTAAAAAAAATACTCTCTAATCTTGAGCCCAGCAGAGATTTTAACTGAACCAAAATAGTCAAGATTCTTTCATTTCTTCTCCTGTTCTGTTACAATTTACCAAAACTTTTCTCCAAGTATTAGAAATTTAAATCCCAAATTTCCTTTTTAACATTTGTTAAAGTTATTTATTTATTTATGAGAAGAGAGTGAATGTTTAATGATTGCTTAAGGCAGGTTTCTGTGTCTGTTGCACAATGATTGCTAGTCTATTTATTAGTTTACTGTAGAGATCGGTCTCGATGATGACTGATAGCTGCTCCTCCACCCCTTACCCTCTGCTGCGGTCGGTTCAGCAGCTTTTTGAGAGAGAGTTTCTATTGTAAGCTGCCTCTGTTTCATTCCATCAATACCATGGTGTTTTTAAAAACAAGAGAAACAACTTTAAATGTTAAAGTGGATACTTCATTCAGTCAGGGCCTTTTTTACCACAAGTACTGTTAGCTCATGTAATGTGCCAAGACCATCAGGTTAAAGTGAGTTATCCTCACCAACCTGAGACTGAACATGTCATGAAAGAGCTGATGTATGAAGTCAAGTGTGAACATTTCCTTGTTTGATGACTTCAAAACAAGTGGCTACATTTCTATATGACTAAGTACTTATGAGCGTTTATAACTTTAGTCACATTGAATACCATGTGATCACTCTGTGAAGATACAGAGTATGTCAGAGCATCCTTCAAGCAAACACTGGCAAAAACATGCACCAAGATAAAAGCTGCTTAAAAAGGCCAAGGTTTTGTGTCCTGATGCCTTCTGTGTGCCTGGATGTGTTTAAATTGAACAGTTGAATATTTTTACTGATTGTAGCGCTTTTTTCTGCTCCTCTGCTAGTCTGTTGTACTACAGTGAATAGTATCACATACTTTAACTGGAAGTGGATCCCAAAAAGGTTCCCACCGAGGTTGAAATATAAACCCAGTCTCAGATTTCAGTTCTCAGAATTTCCCGCTTGGAACTCTGTGAACCCTTCTCTAAAGAAGCGCTACATATTTAGACGCGTTTACTTAATTTTGTGTTTAACATGCTGCAAATGAAAAAAAAAAATCCAGGGTTCAATTTAAAGACAGATTTAAAAGTTAATTCACTTGTAGGCTTTCAAAGATGTGCAATGCACTCTGGGTAATGATGCAAAATTGATGCTTTGTTCCCCCTCCTACTTCTAACATGAGTGCAGTTTTGGCAAAGATGGCGATATGGAGGAATTTACTGAAATGTTAATGAGTAAAAAAAGAAAGTTGTGGGGAGTGACTCAACAACACTACCCAGAATGCATTGCACAACACTGGTGTTGATCTCACATGTATGCCTTGATGTGCAGGGTCCCTTTTAATAACATCAGAGTTCCAGTTTAAGGGACAATTAATTTATTGACATGTTTGGAGATCTTCACAGTTAAAATCTCTCATTAGGTTACATACCCAGTAGTTCACATGCATTAGTGTAGCACCAGTGTCAAAATGCTTCCTCATCCATACCACATTTTTATTGTTCTCTGGTATCAGAACTGTTCACTACTGTGAACGAATCTGGTAAACTTCCCCTCTTGTCAGGGCTGGTTCTGCACAGGTAGACCACAATGCTGCTTAAGCCCTGTTCACACAGGCACAGACTCCTGGTTGAGCTGCAGCTCTGATCTCAGGGTGAAACTTTAACCAGATTTTAAATTACTTTCTGTGACTGGCCCAGCTTTTATTAGGTCAGGTGTAAATCTGTCTGAAGATTAGGGGTCCCTAAGACATCTGCCACAGGGGACAAAATACAAGCTTGAAGATTTTTTCCCAGGCTGCAGTTGACATCTGTGAAGGAAGTTAGTGTTGAAGTCACACATGGGGCTGGGCGAGCAAATAATCAGTCAGTACGTTTACATGCACAATTAAGTCAAGCTCAGTAAGGCTGTCGGATTATTGTCTTTGTCTTTGTACACATGCACTGAGGGAGGATTGATTTATTAAGGTGGACTATGTTTGCCTCTGCTACAGTAGCTGGCAAAAGTCCTTTTCAGCTAGTTACTAAGGACCTACTTCTTGTTAACCTACCTATCGAGTTAGCAAGCAGCTTACCAGCTGTATGTCAGAAGGCAACATGAACAACTTGATAGCTCTTTATATACACAGAATGAGTCAGGAATGGGCAACTTGCAGCCTCATGTCAACCTTGAATATTTGAAAAAAGAGAAGTAGAAGACTAAATCTACCATGGATGAGTTTAACCTGAGTCACCAGCACAATTTACCCAGCATTACATCTGAATCCGCCTGATTCAATGTCTGTAATCAGGCAGATCCATCTTGCCAAGCTCCAGTCCACAGCGATTGTGAGCAGCCCGAAGTGGCATGGCCCAATCATCATCCTTTTAGAGCAGGAAGAAGTTGGAGCTATGAGCGAGACAACAGCAGGGAGTGACTGCTCATACAGGGATAAGCATTGATGCTAACAGCGTCAGTATCAGTTTTATCTGGTAACAGATCTGGGCTGCACTTCTTTATTAATCAAAAAAACAAAGTACAACCCTTAAAGCACTTCTCGGTAGAAAGGATACTTTTTGTTCCACTTCCAACATATTTGGTAAGAGTTTTTTCTACAAAGTGGCTCACGTTTTGAATTTTACACTGCAGCAACAGTGCCCACCTACCACAATATCTGATTGGACTGTAATGAATGTGATTGATGGAACAATCATCCAATCACCTGCCTGATATGCTATTTAAAGGTTCTGCCCATTCCCAGACACTTTCTGTGGGCTGTTGCCCAAATGGAAAAATGAAATATATTGAACAGTCTATTTGCTGTGTCAGATTACAGCACAACAGCATCACAAATTTATGGGCAATCTTTGAAAGTAATGAATATTTACTGATTAAAAATTGTTCTTTTATTTGCTCATTGCATTGAAAAGTAGCTTCGGTTTTGTTTTTTTTTGTTTTTTGGGGGCTTTTTATGCTAAACATTTCCATTTTTATATCAGCCTTTTATTCTGAGAAGCTGCGTATTTTCCTATGATGGTTATTTCTACATATAAGTGATTTCTTTAAAACTATCTTGTTGGGAGTATCTTATGTTGAACAGCAAAATAATGTGAAAATGAAAATAATCTTTATGTTAAAGTTGCCCCTGCTGCATGCCTTACTTTTAGCACAAATAAGATGAACGCTATCACTATAGCTTTGCAATACCCACAGACAATGTGACCTTTGTTCCACATAGCATTAATGCCTTTTTACCTTTATGTTGAGGCCTAAAATATCAGATGCTATTTGCATTAACAAGGGAATTGGTCTAACACATGAAATTCCAGCTGGACCCACATGTTTACCTTTATCTTGTAAGTCATGTTTTCGTCAGACAAACGCAGTAATTTGTGTTTTTCTGCCTGCATGTAAAAGTACTGAAAGATGCCACAAGAAACTGTTCACTCATCCTTCCCCAAATGTTGACTTTGCTCAGAACTTGAAGCTGTTCCTAAGTTTTTAGAGATGTTTGAAAAAATTCAGTGTGATACGACGCACCAGCTCATTGAAGATCATGTTAAGGGTCAGAGTTCAGTCCCACCTCCTGCATCTCCTCCTCTAATGAGGGAGTCAACATGGAGGCTGGTGTTCTCTTGTAGTGAATGCACATGCACACGTTTTAATCGCAGCGTATTCTGGGAGCTTGTTTTCTGTGTCATGTCATGTTCATGCAACCAGCACTTACTACATCTCCCATCACACCCTCTCCCCTCGCTCTGTACTCTCTGTTTGACCCCCTCCCCACCCTACAGCCTTGCAGTTATGATTTTAGGTGCCCTCTCGTGCAGTGTACCTGGGAGTTTTTACTGTTCATGTTTCTGGATGCAGGAGAAGACACCGACTGACCACCTTATTAAGAGCCTGATAAAATCCCCGGCAGCTGATGAACCTGCCTTATCGTGAACGTTGGATGTCTTTGAGCCTAAAGGCAGCTTCCGCTTGTTTCTGACTTTTACCTTCCTGCTTTTGACAGTTACAGTTAAAACACTTTGGATCTCACTGACCAGACTCTCCTCCTGATGGTATTTTCTGACTTGAATTAAGTAACAGTCATCAAAACCAGCAGATGACTCTTAAGAAGGTGGCCATTAGGTGTGAAACACAAAGATATCAATCCCTTTCAGTTATTTTGAAGGGGGTCCTACCTGAAGAATATACTTTTATGTATTAAGTGTTTTATCTTTTTCAATGTTTCTGTTTTTTATACATCGTTCTCATGTTTTTGCAAGCAAATATTTGTAAGAAACAAATCATAACTTTTAATCTTAAGTCATGCTGGAATCGCACCATTTTGTTTTACTTTTTGATTTAAAAAGTAAAAATATTTTGATCCTGTATTGAATTTGTGGTTTGGTGGATTTTTTTTCTTTGTTAGGACCTTTTCATATTGTATTTTTTTACTCTAACATTGCTTTCTGTCCATGTTAACACATTACCAGTATAAATGAGAAAGAGCTGAAAAACTTTAAATAGATGTAAAAACCAAGAAAAAAAAATGTATATTTAATGGAGTAAAGTTTGCTAAACCTTCTGAAAGAGAAATTGTGTAAACATATTGTAGCAACAAGATGTTTTATGCTCTGTTCCTAAAACAATTTAATAAGATGTTACTGAATGAATGCAGTCTGTTGTCTTTATTGGTCATTGAGTGTTATGTGATAATAACTCAGATATATGTCGGCCTGGATGAAAATACTATGAAGCTCAAGTATCAGTGTGCTTAACAGAGGGAGCTCACTATCAAATACTAATTTATTCTGTTAGTCTGTAAGAAATGTCACATGTTGTAGACTTCACTTATCATGCTGTGGGTCTCTTCATGGATACAAGGAAAGCATCCATCAAGACAGGAGGGAGGTGTAAGACTTCCTGTTGAGGATTTACTCACATGCAAACTGTATCAAAACTTTCTACTGTGGAGCCAAGAGTGGACCAGTCAGGGAATTTTCTGAGTAAGGTGCCCAGGTACTTTCATGGAATTTCCAGGGTTGGGTGTGAAAAACTTATCTGGTGACCTCTGCGCCTTTTTCCCCAGTAATGCTGATGTTTCAAGATTTAATATTTACATCCCTGTGGGGTTTTGCCTTGACTGTGAGCATTACATAGATGATGAAGGAGGACCTCCATCAAAAATGTTTGAGACTCGGCCCTGATTGAGGGCCAGATTTCTCATATACAGCTGAAACTTTAATGGATTTCTTGAGATATATCTTGCATTTTAATTTGGTTAAATTAAAGCTCTGTTTCTATGAGGAAAAATAGCAAAATGCAAATACTGGTGCAAAATGTAATAATGCCCCGTCCATTATAAAAATTACACCATTTTAGCCAGGGGTGGGCAACTGCCGGTTTGGGGACCACATACAGATCCCTACTCCCTCAATGTGGCCCGCCAACTAGTTCAGAATTTAGGAAAAAAAAAATAATAATTTCACATGAAGATTTCCTGACAAAATCTGCCATAAAAACCTTAAAAATAGCAATATTTCAAAGAAAATAGCCATTTAATCATCTCTGTGAAACATTTTTTTTCATTTGTTAATAAAGAGATAAAAATGTCATTAGGATGTACTTTAATTAACAGTAAATGCTTTGTAACTTTCAGTTAAAAGTAGCTGGCTTGGATGCAGTGCTTACTTATTAGAATACATATTGCGACTTGTATTTGAGTTTAGATATATACATATAAATGCTGATGTCTACCTTCTTATGGTATATATTGTCCCTTTGTCTAAATCATAAGACATTTTGATTTTTAGATTGCGGAATTTTGGCCCCCTGACAATGAAAATAACTTTATTGTGGCCCTCTTGGTTACTAAAGTTTCCTATCCCTGATCAATACGATTAGTTTGTGAAGGAGAATTTTTACATCAAAACTCGATTGATTTTGATGATTCAGTTCTAATACCTTTAAACTATATGAAGTTTACTCTGGCATTTACTACCACAACTTTCAGAGACCACTGAATATTAATGACCGATTATTCACTGTGGTGCTGTGCGCATGCCCGTTTCTCCTATTGTTGTCGTGTTTCCATTCATCCCTGCACGCAGCTTGAACAAAGGGGCGTCAGGGTCGATCTCTGATTGGCTCTCGGACGCCTCCGTGCCGCGAGCTCCGCCACAGCAGATGGACCTCTCGCGCTCCTCTCTCCTCCTCCCACACCAGCTTCGAGATGCACGCGCCCCTCTGACTGTTACTAACGGCTGGATTTAAAGCGTGTTCATCGAGGAGTTGAGCCGATAACGGACAGTTGAGCCGCGGTACCGGGAGGACGAGGGGAGAGAACCGGAGAGCCTGCACCCCCGGGTTCGGTAAGCCGAGTTATGAGCTCCAAAGTCGGTAGGAATTAGACAGAAGCGTCGGTGTTGTTAAGTAGGCTGATCATGATGATGGGTTTGATGTGGCGCTTAGACTGCTGGGTGTAGTTTGATACCGTGATTGTTTGAACAAAAACCAGGACTGACACATTTAGACAACATTTAATGAATCCAAGCAACGTGTATTTCTTTTATTTCAGCACTGAAGACGCATAAACGACTATAAATCTAAAAAACATTGGACATATGTGTCGAAGTTGAATGACATGCCGTGATACTAGACATGCCCCAGGGCACTCTGTGGGATTGTTGAATCTAAATCTTGAACAGAAATAGACATAAATTCCCTTTTAATCACATCTAGTCTGTATTAGGGAGTGTGTGCAGCTATGTATTAGTAAAACAGGTTACATAACGAGCAGTAGACAGTTAAGATTCCTCTTAGCAAACATAAAGCAGGCTAGACAGATCCAGTGCTGTAGGATAGACCCTCTGCATAAAAGTGAATACTTAATTTCTTGACTGGCAATGTGCACTGGAATGCTAGTTTGTAATGTGCACTTGGCTCATAGTAATGCAGTTTAGTGCAATATTTCAGCTCAAAGTTCCCCATCATGAGGCCATTATATTCAGTTTTTTTTCTGATATTATGATTTGATACATTGTAGAGCTGTTGTAGCATAACTGGAGTATCAGAACAACTCAATATAAACTATAAAAGCCTTCAGGGTAATTTCAAACTTTATCAACAATAAATGATTTATTATGGAAGTGCATCTTTTCAGAGCTGTGCTATAGGTACAACAGAGTGTTTGATTTTTTTTCTTCAAAAGGGGTAAAAAGTGTCAATCATAAGTAGGGATGGAAATTTATAAGATTTTATTGATACCAGTGTCATTGTTGATTCTGTTCATCAATGCTAACCCAACACACCGGTTGGATCATTCAAAATATTTCATTAGGTCATTTGAGCAACTGTTTGGGAATGGGCCGGACCTTTCAAAAGTGTATCTGACAGATGATTGGATGATTGTTCTGTCAATCACATTCATTATGGGCAAATCAAATGATATATCAGATGGGCACTACTGCCACATTTTAAAATATAATACATTAGCCACTTAATAGAAGAAACTAACCAAAACATGCCAGAAGAGAGAAAATATCCTTTCTATCAAGAAATGCTTTCAGTGTTATTATTAATCATTTAATAAAGAAATGTGGTCCAGATCTGATGAAACTGTCCTGAAGCTTATAGCATCTATTCTAACCTCTGTATGAGTAGTCACTTTCTGCCGTCAGCAGGCTCCTAGCTCCCACCTCTTGGGCCATCCTCCTTTTGTCATTGCTGAATGGAGCCCGGCAAGATTGATCTGCCTGATTACAGACATTGGATCAGGCGGATCCAACTGAACTGCAAGGTTACAGAAATACAGTTCTTAATCAACTCCTTTGATAAGATTTCTGATATCAGCACCATTTGTGATTCTACTTATCAATCCAGTTCTTTGATGTTTGCTCTATCAAATTATCTTTATTTTCTGTGGGTTTTCGATGGCAAAAATGTCAAACACATGACGCTCCTGATAATCAATGCCTGATTAATGCTTCTGCAAGTTGCTGGTGTTTCCACTTACTGAGAGATGTGCAGGAAGCGTCCTTTTTTCAAAGATTAAGCCACAGTTTTGACCACTTCTCACTGACTGACATGATTTTTGACCTCTTTTTTTAATCATTCTGCTGACTGCCTCCGGTGAAAGCATGACGTCTTTGATTTGCAAGTCATGCAGAGCAAAGTGGAAGAAATCGATAAGGGAATTTAGCAAAATAACTAATGATATTGATTCCTTGAGGAAGTTGTTATTGATTCTGAACTGGAATTGGATTTCCATCCCTGTTCCTGTGGGTAGTCTGTGTGGAAAACGGGTGGCCCACACATGTTTTTCAGCTGCAACAATGTCAAACACATGGCACTACTGATATTCGACATACTACCATTCTGCAGTTGACTGTTATAGGTTGCTGGCGTTTCCACTTTTCTTGAGATCACACAGACAGACACTGGGTGTTGTGCAGTGAGCATCATTTTGAGTAAAATTAAAGTGACATTTCTGATCACTTCTGTCCCCTGTCTGCCATGATCACATCTTTGACTTCTTTATTTTAATTTTATTTTAATTTCTACTGGCTGCCCCTGTGAGAGTGTGACATCCTTAATCTACAAGATATACAGAACAAAGTGCAAGGAATTAATAAGGGAATTCTAAAAAAAAAAAATGAAGTAAATATTTTGTTAGATTTACATGGTCTTTATATGAAAAATGTGTTTTTATTAATAAACTTTAAAGCTGGCATATTTTTTTACAGTCAGATTTTTTCAGAATTTGCAACACAATCAGACAGCCAGGTTGACAGAAATGTTTATGCTGATATTTATCATCTTAAAAGGATAATATGCTTTTTAAAAGTTTTTTTTTCTTTTTCTAAGCAGAGATCTCAGATATTTTTTTAAGACAAGTTTCACCAATCTCTTCTTTATGATCATCATTTCTGTGAACAAAACAAAGTCCTCAGCTTGGGAATGTCTCCCTCTGTAAGTTGCCTGAAACAGCTGATATATCTGGCCCGTAGAAGAGGAGAAAACCAAGTGCAGAGTAGGGACTGTAGAAAGAATGCAGAACCATAGAAAATAATACTGAACAGCACTGCCAACTACCAACGAGTATACCAGTCAGGGTGAATTTGGCGCTCATGGGAATAATAAAGTGAAGTGAAGTGGGGGCCTTAAAGTGACAGGAGCTCCAAAAGAGCATCTTTGGTAGAGTTAGAACAAACATGCGACCACTTTAAGTTGTCATCTGCTGATACTAATACTGTGTCAACAGTATTGTGCATCCCAAGCCAATGTTGGAGTTTCAAAACTTCTTTTGTGGTTTCTGTATTACGGTGGCCGACAAGGGCATACGCGCCGCAAATGGCCAAACGCTGCAAACACAGGAATGATGCAAAACCAAAAAGACAAAAAACACATAAAACAAATGCAACAGAAAAACGCTGCTCGAAAAAATGATGCAATCACAGAAACACTGCAGAAGCAAAAACATACAAACCGACAAAACAAATGCGAAAGAGAAATGCTGCATTCAAAACCCCAAAACAACCGCAAGAGAGAAGCGCTGCAAATCCACTCCACAAAACGTGAGTTTGCCAGGCCACTAGGGGGAGCCAACCAGAGGGATGGACCAGACCCTCTTTACAGACAGGAGATGCCCAGGAGAAAGTTGGCTAAGAAGAAAGCAGGATACATAGAAGAAAGTTAGCAAACATTTGGAGAGGAGAATAAGAAGGTGTTTTCCTTTACGTCTTTTTTAAACACTTGGCCGTAATCTCTTACGTCTCTTGCAGCTGTTTTGGAGTTTTGTATGCAGCATTTCTCTTTTGCATTTTTTTTTGTCGGTTTGTGTGTTTTTTGCTTCTGCAGCGTTTCTGTGCTTGAATTATTTTTTGTGTTTTTGGTTTTGAATCATTCCTGTGTTTGGAGAGTTTGTTTGTTTGCGGCACGTATGCCACCAGCCACCGTACTGTACCAATCAAGTCTCAGCATCCAAACTTCACATACTGTATGCATGCTAAAAACTGACTAAAAATGACTTAAATAAGAATAGACTCTTACAATACGAGTCACAGGTAAGCTCAATTCAAAGACTTGTGAAAAAAACATATGCTTGTATTGCTATCTATGTTGACTATAATGACTTTGGAAATAACAGTATACCAGATATCATCAAAAATCATATATTGTGCATCCCTAACTCATGTTTTAAAAGAGTGGAAGATTTTGACCACGAGGCAGTTGTTTTTTTCTCCTCGCTGTTTCTGGTTTTTGCAGATGAATTCCTTGCAGATTGACTAACCACTGCAGTGCTTTGCAGTGAACCAAGAGCCAAAAAAATATTTTCCACTTGATCCAGAGACTCTGTGAACCATATGTAGATTAATATCAAGCCTTGCAACGCTCTTGACGGTCTCAGTGTGCCTAATAAGGAGCAGGAGAGACAAACACACACTATTTTTGGCTCTATGTTGTGGACTAGTTTTCTGGAGCTTAGATGTTTTCGATGTTGCTATGACGATGGTGACAATAGCGGGGCAGAGCAGGAGTAATGCTGAGTCTGAAGACAGGGGCAGCGTTGGTTTTAAGTCAGACAGGAGGAGGTTTAAAGTCATTCATCTTTCATTTTAACCAAAAACCATGACAGAGGAGGTTCAGAGGAAGCAGGGCAAGAGGGCAGAAAACAAACGTGAATGTGTGTCAGTGAAAGACAGAGTGTGTGTGTGTGTGTGTGAGGAGGGGAGGGGGCCTGTCAGGAAGCACTGGTCATGAGTTTTAATGGCATGAAGCAGGCTCTTCTGTCTTTCACAAGAGAAGGGAGGTGGAAACTAAATGCAAAAAACAGACAAGACAGCAGAGAGGAACAAATTTTCCAATCAGAAAAATGGGTCAGTAGAAAAGATCAAAAGATGGAGGAAGAGACGAGAGGATGAAAAGATGGGAGGCTGGAGGCTGAGGATTGACCCAGTCAGGGCTGGGAATATACTCAGTTTTTAAGACATGTCTTTGGTTTTAAATGAGGTATAAGCAAGATAATATCATCGATAATAGTACTGTGTATTTTCATATTGATTTGGAAAAAAGATAGATGTGAGGCATAACGTTCAGTAAAATGTTATTTGCAGCATGAATGAGCTGTTCAAAATGTTGAGTCTAAATGGCTAATTGACCGTTTGTCAAGCCCCTCCCCTCACAGGAAGTGATCCTTTATCTAGACGTGCTAGATTGTCTGACGCACCAAAATCTCTGTTGTAAATTGGACTGGTAGATATTGGATACCACATATGGACTAGATTTTGGTACCCCTCACTAATTTAGATGGTGTGTGGAGAGTTTCTCTGCAATTTTGATGAAAAAAAGAATAAAATGCACATTGATAGTCAGTAAGCTCAATGCCTGTTGCTGTTGTATTAATCAGGTTTCGATGTATTTTGATTTTAAGTAGAATCAAGTCAAAGTTGGTCATTCTGGTATTGTGACAATCATTTGCTGTTCCTTCATACAAAGATTTTGCGATATTGTTTACAATAACCTGTCTTTCACATTCACTGCAGCACATTCAAAATAGCACTTTTAGCAAAGCTAAGCCGCAATCTGAAATGATTTGCCCCAAAAAGACCCCATAAATGGAAATCTATGCACATCTTTATTCTGACCCAAAACTCAATTTCAACCCAGCTGTCACTGCAGGTTGTGTTTTCATCTCCGAAGGAGGTCACAGGAGGTTGCCAGTGCTAGTGAGCATCTTGGTCAGTACACCAACTTTTTATTTATTGTCTGTTATTTTTTACGAAATGTATACTTGGTTGTTTTGTAGACTGCTTGCCCTATAGCTTTAATAAAATGTCTGATTTTGATTCCACAGGCTTCCAACAACATTAATACTGCAAAAATCTTGCCTCACTCCATTTTTAATAAGACAAAGCTCCCGTTTTCAAAGAGGACACAATAAAAATGTAGATATTTATTGCTTTAATAAGTAAAAATAAGTGTTTAGGTTGTGAAAAATGGTTAGTAGTGCTTGAATTCAAAGTAGCCTATTTCTTTCCTCACTCTTTGTTGGCCCCTCCATGACTCTGGGCCCTAGAAAGCATTACCTTTCATCCCCCTGTATGGGCAGCCTTGCTTGTATCTACTGACTCCTTCCCTTCAACGGACACCAACTGATGCTATCATTTTATTTTACCATAGACATCTGTATTAACTTGAAGGTTTTCAGGATAAATGTGCAACGACAGATGTGGAGTTTGGCAAGTCAAGCTGTTTTATAAGGTTACATTTATGCCATTCAGCTGATAAAAAAATAAATGTTTGATTTTGGGTAATATTTCCCAGCCCTAGATTGAGTGATGTTATACAGTCATTCAGAGGAAGAAGGTCGATGTCTGGGCAGAGAAGAGCTTCCTTAGCTGAAACCAGTCTGGGTTATCTGCAGTGTGGGCCAGTTTGGCTGTATTTGCTTTCTGTGCAGAACAAAAAGCAAAAACAGCTTACTGCTGTCTAAATGTCACATTGATAAATTCAACAGAGACTCCGTTCTCAGGGAGAAATGAGCACAGATGTCAGTGCTATTTGAATGTCAAGAAAAGCATTAAGAGGAAAAGAATTGAAGCACCTAAAAGGTCGTTCAGTACAGACACCAAAAATCTACAAAAGTGCTTCAATAAACAGTCAAACTAATTTTGACATTATTTTATAAAGTTGTCTTTTTTTAAGCAAAGGTGTCAAGTGCTGGGTGTAAGTGGTTATTGGTGCTCAGGAGCAGTATTATGCATTAGACCTTTAGTCTGTAACTTTAGTTCAGTTGTCACGATGAAAAATTTAATAAGTCATAGCCCTTAAGGCTTAAGAAAATTTTTGTCCCAACTAAAAATCTACAGATGATTGTTGCCTCAGTGTTGACTGAAAAACTCAAATGTTGTATATTTTTGGTGTTTGAGGTTTATAGTGGGGTTGTGCATTGAAGGGATTTGACCTGGCCTTGGTTTTCCTTAAATCCTGATTACATTCATGGAAGCGGGTATTATCCTAATACTTTTTATTTATTGCAGCTCAGCATATTGATATTAATAGTGCTTAGATTAAAAGTTTGTCTCTATTCAGACAGCTGATTCATTCACTTCATATATTTTTACACCAGCTCTAGTATTTACTTGTTTCCCCAAACTACAGAGGCCTTCTCCATGGTGGTCTTTACACCATCAGTGAATACAAAGACCAATCTCTATCATAATAAACACAAACTCCAGACAATATCTGCTCTTGTATCATAATAAATATTGCACTAAAAATGTCTCCCAGCTTCCAGCTTCGCCTATCATGAGATTTGAAGAAACTTTGTGATCTTGAGCTAAACAAAACTGAGGAAATCCCCTCTGGATCATACCAAGCTACTAATGGAGCCTAAACAAATGTTTTCTGGTCAACAGAGGAGAAATACAGTACATGACAACATGAATAAGGCTCTAAAAGCCGTGAAGGCATAATGCCTGATTCATCTTTGTATCAGAAGTGGACACAAATAAGTCAATCAATTTTGGAGATTACAAAAACAGGGTCATAGTCTATGGTGTAGAGACATGCAGTCATATCTGTCAGCACTTCTTCACTCTTGCATTCCAGACATGCCTGACAACTCATGTCTGTATTTGCTTAAAACATTGATCGAAGCAGCAGAACGTAGTTTGAGTTAGGCATCAAGGCTCCAACCTCATTATGTCTTGCAGATTTATTTGCAGAACTTGTTAAGCATTGAGATAGAATCTTAAACTCCTTGCCAAAGCCTATAGGCGGATGGCAAATGGTTGAAAGCAGGAGTGTAGCGCTGACGCAGGGCAGAGCTGGCAAAGGCAAAGCTGAGAAAATGTCTGAAATTTTGGAGCAGGGGAAGAAAGCAATCTTCTGTCAAGCACCACACTCTTTATTCACTGCTTATAAGTTCACAAAATCTGTTGTTGTTGTTGTTGGCCACTCTCCCATATAAAATAATTGAAAATAGCTCATTTTTTTCTTATTTATTTATTTAATTTGTTTTCAAATTTGGCCCAAGTGAAAGATTAAAGCCAAAACTACAGCAGGTTGTATGAGGAAACTATGAATTTCTGAAAATAATTTAAAAATAATACAAGTGAATTATTTTAGCGATGTCATCTAATATTTGCTGTTCACAGTAATAAAGTGCTTTATTATTTACACCACTGCGTTACATATTGCTAAAACACCAAATTATGTAAGTATTAAATGTTTTCTCTCACCTTTGAGTGTAGATAAGTTTTCTTTCGGATTTTCAATGATGAAGTAACAAAATGATGCTAACAATTTTACCGAAATGTATTAAAATAGACTCTGCCAACACAGAAAGTGTCAGACTGTGTAGCCCTACACCAGCTGCCTTGAGGAAGGGTTCTCTGATTCTGATTGGTTCGTCAGTGTGCCTGTCAGAGAACAAACAAAGGGTCAATTGGTAGGATGTTTGTCAGGTGATAAGATAATGATGCATGTTAGGAGGGAAATTTGTGCAGCTTGAGTTGTTTGCCTAAAGTAGCTGGCATTTACTTGACAGTAAACCACAGATTTTAACATAGAGTGAAAAAAGCTGTTAAAAAGTATCTTCTGTTCCCACTGCAAGTTTTTCTCAAGCATTCTCGGACCTGAAACCAGAAAATCCACTTTTTTTTAGCTTTTTTTTAGCTTTTTTTTACCTCATTATGTGAAGTTAGCCATGAAATGAAAACTGTAGTCCCCCCAGCTCAAAACAACTCTGCAGTGGAGATGGGAGAAACTTTCAGCATGTCTCTCCATGGCTTTGAAATGTTAATTAAGGCCATACTGTTTCAAGACTCATCGGCTCTAGGGGGGTTTGAGTTGCTGATTTTAGGAGGCTTGGGCAACAGGCGCACAGCCAGTTGCAGTGAATAATTGTGGTCCATCACAAGTGAAGAAAGTTGAAGTAGACACACACACATCCTATGTAGGGTGCTGGATCCCAAAAAATTGCATAAGAAGGTACAAGATAATCCGCTCACCAAAAAGGAGCTCCTTTGAAACTTTTTTTTATTATTGAACAGTGACGTTTCGAGCCTTGCAGCTCTTCCTCAGACTTTACCATCAGAAGTGAGCCACATGATGAGACAGAAATTGGACAGAAGGTCAAAGTGGCAGTTTTTCCCTCTTGATTCGGCAGTCTTTGACGCAACTTTTGTGTTTCAGCGGCAGTGATCATCATATTGTAATGGCAGCTCCTGGGATTAACCAGACAACTTCGAAAATCAAGGATTTCCCAGGCTTTGACAACTGTTTCACATTTTTAAGCTAGAGACAGTCTTTGGCCAAAATAATCATAGGACTTGTTATTTTTTAGTTAATTCATACATGTCAGGACCAAACAAACTGCACCTCGAAAGTTAACTTTGGTCTTTTGACTCACCAGACAATAACAACCGATGTCGTCATGTCCCTCTCAGACCACCGCCATCAGCCCCTAATGAGTCTATGATCACAGCTGTCCTTGACCACGACCGCACCATTAAAGGCTAATGATCTTCATTGTGGTGGGGAACGGTTAGCTTTTGAGCATCTGACAGGGCTAATATAGGTGCTGAAATATTAATAGACGTTGGCAGGGGTTGTGGGCTGATTGGTGTTTAATATTTAATTCTTCCACAATGAGCAAACACATTTATTCCAGAGATTGACAGCAGCTGTGTATTTATCCACTCTGTGTTTAAAGCTGCTGTGTAGCTTCATTAAATGTTCGTGTACAGTCTGATTGTTGATGAGTTTGTTTATTCTAGGATTACATGATTAGATCAGATCAGGTTTGGTATTTGTGCTTGCGTGTTTTTGGTTGAAGGTTTATCAGGGTTTCTTAAATTGAGGAAGTTTAATGTGTGTAAAGGCGAGTGTCAGTTTCCTGTGTGCCTAACTGAGTAAAGAAGGAAATGATTTAGCGGAAGGGGAGTACTTCCTCTAACAGCCCCAACTCCTCCTTTATCTGTCGGCTGTCACACTCCGATGAAGAGGCCTAGTGCATCACTTCAAACCTACACCTGAGGGATAAAAGTGTTCATTTACCTGAGGATACTCACAGGTCCACCTGACTAACATTTAGCCCTCTCTCTCCTTTTGTGCAGCTCCCCGTTTCTGGTGACCCGACAACATCACACAGTCTCAACTACGGTAAGAGTGCTTTAAAAATTCATCATGGGCATAGAAGTTCTTATAAACCAGATATGTCCATTTCACTTTCCATTTTAGCTTTTTTGTAAACTGTGTTTGTGATTAAAGATACTTGTTTTAAAAGGGGCAACTCAGAGAAAAAACATGAACTTGGCTCTCTGGGGCAGTGGTTCTTTGCTAGTAGGGACCTGAAAGTGGGCCATAGAGATGTTTACACTAGCTCACAACAGTGTGCCTGGAGAGAAATGTTGTGGCGAAAAGTCTGTGATGCCCCAGCCCTAAGCTGAGGTACATTCATATGTTTTATTTTACTCTGTTTTGCTGTGAAACTCACGTTGGTTGTTTTCTTGAGATCTAGACTTCTTGGTCTGACTATTTAAGGATAACAAAGAAAAGCTTTTCATGATTATGAGTCAGTGAATGCGGGCATTCATGGAAAACAGTCTATGGGTTTAAGAAAATAAAGATACACCAACATACCACAATATTTAGTTGCACAATACTGTCAGTGCTTTAAAGCCCAATATGGATATTTTATTAGTTAGAATTTTTAGACATTGGTTTTGTATAGTGGTCATCTGTTTTTCCTCTCTGTTAGATTTATTGATAGTAGTTCTTTCACTGGAACAGACAGCAAAGTTTATCCATTTGGCAGGGACCATGGTTTTATAGAATTACACGGATTGGAAGACATATTGAGACATAGTGTAACACATCATTACCCATTGCATGTGCACATATTGTGCACCGTTAAGTCCAGTCATGTATTTTGTTCCATCTAAAGTCCAATCTGTTACACTTTTTATTTTATTTTTTATTTCTAAAATGAATTCAAGTAGTTAAAATTTTCTGAAACTTGAGTCACAATTTCTTAAATGAAGTGGTTGTGCTAAGGCTAAACCAGTTGGGAACCACATAAGTAAAAGGGGAATCTTTGTTTTTGCTCACTGTGATATCATGAACCCATTGTTTGGTGGTATAAAGGCCTTTGCACACTGAGTGCATTTAATTTGCTTGAAGTGCATGGCACACAGAGTTTAGGGTGCGATGGTCTAAATTTGCTATTTTGACAACGCAAATACTGAGTGCAAAGCTGGTCTAAGACCCATGTACCTTTATTATCCATGGGTGTGTTTTGAGTGTAACATATCGATCAAACCAATCAGAGTGTCACCTCTCATTCCCTTTAAATCAGTGTGCTCTGGGCTGGCATTGTGCTACACGGCATGACATCTGAGCTGCAAAACACTTTGTGCCAGGAGTTTGATAGGGCCCCTAATATTGTGTTAATCTTGTCTGTTATCTATCTATCTGTCTATCTATCAGTCTTTCTGTCTGTCTGTCTGTCTGTCTTTATAGCCCATTGATGCTGCCATTTCAAACTGTAATATTTACACCCCTGTGATGCTTCACAGGGGGGAAATGATTTAACTGATTTAACCCCTGATTTGACCGTCTTCTCTGTCTCTAATTCCCTTCACAATCATCCTGAAGTACGAGTGCAGGACAGCACTGGCAGCAAACATCTCCTGAAATTGATCAAAATGATGCATCAAATGATTTTATCATGAGATATTGCAACTCAATCAGAATATGTATCGTGGGACACACCAGCTGAACTCTCTTTCTTTCCATCTCTTTTATGGGCTCTTATACCTATATAAAGGAAACGGCCAAGGAAACCCCTGAGGCCCGTAACATACCTTGGTACCACACCACACCTGTATAATCTGTGTGGGAAACTCTGAAATTGTTTAATTTGTGTCAGCTGGCAACTTTTAAAGCTGGTTTGATATTAATCTAATCCAATATACAGAGCTTTTCATAAAAAGTCTTAATTTTTACACAGCGCTGTGTAGTAGAATGAGCGTAAAGGAGCATATTTGACAAAAAAAAAAGTTGTGAAGTCATGTCTAGAGGCAGTTTTTCTAACCAGTCATTGTTTCATCATTACGTTTGAAGTGTTGGAGTTAAAGTTGTTTATTTTGCATTGTGAGAATTTCTCATTACTTGTACATTTGTTGAAGAACAAGTCTAAGGGAGTACTTACAAAACAAAAGGCGCAAACATATTTTTGTGCTTTGTCTTTCAAAGTAAAACTTGACATATCGAGGGTGTTACTGCCTGCCCTGTTTGTATGGATTCATTCACCCACCTTTTTAGAATTGCTTTTAATGTATGACTGCTTTTACATGTACTTTATGTTCCTTTTCTTTTCTTTTTAATCATGTTTTTATTATGATGTTGTTTTCTATGATGCTCTTAACCTCTGTACAGCGTCTTTGAGTGCCTAGAAAAGCGCTTTATAAATAAAATTTATTATTATTATTATTATTATATACAGACGATGAATGCTGTGCTGCCAGTAGCTCACTCAGAGATAAATGTTTAAGCAGCTGACATGATTTGTCTCAGCAGGTGGCCCATGTGTGCTGCACCTGTTCGTCTCCCTCTTGGAGGCGTCTGTCCCGCTCGTCTGCAGACACACAAAGACAAACATACACAAACACATCGCTCAGGAAAGAGGGAAGGAAAACTCTCCATGGAGCGATGTGGCAGAGTGCCATGTAAAACAGCTGCATGTGTGTGTCCGTGTGTTTTTCAGTGTTGATGCGTAAAAGCGAGACAAAGACATAAAGAGAGAATTAAAGTGGTGAGAGGACAGACAGAAGAAGTGTAGGCTGGAGGAGGAGGAAAAGCAGCTGTTTCACTGCTGCTTTAACTATAAATAGATCTGTATGTTGAAGGAAATACATTAACAGGAAGGTAGATACGATCTTTTGTTATTGTTTTACTGTGTCAAGCAGCTTCTCCTCCTCCTCCTGCTTGAGCTGCTCCCGTTCTTCTTCTGTGGCTGCAGCTCATGAGGAGTCATGAGACTGAATCAGCTGGAAAAAAATCTTAACTCTGTGTCACTTCTTTGTCTCTCAGCTCCTCTCATGCTGAACGAAAATGGATAACACACATGACGGGGTTCAGATTGGAGAGAACAAGTTCATCAGCAAGTAAGGATTAGATACTCCTCACACACACACACACACACAGGTGCAATATTTAAGCAGGTTGTTTTTTCACCTGTTTCTTATTATGCTGGAAAGAGAGAGAAAACACATGTCTGTTTTGATCCTTTTTTTCCAAAATGGAAAATGATTTACTGCGCTGACAACCATTTCTTAATCAAGATGTAACAATACAATGCAAAATAATTTAATACTATTCAGTGCACTTTATTTGCTGCTCACATGCTGCCATCACTGTTACAAACAAAAATGATGGACGCACATAATAACAGTCCACATGTATCTAAAAAAGCATACACAAAGGAAGAAACACATTATATGAACACAGCACACAAGTCTGGGTTACAAGCAGGGCAGCCCCAGTGGAAGTGATATTTGGCAGAGAGATGAGAAACTTTGTTCACCATAAGGGCTACATTTATTTTATTCTCGCTGCCAGAGGGCCACATTTCTGCAAAATGTAACATACTTCAATCAAATGATAGTAATTTCTTATAATATCCCGAAGGGAACAATTATAAAGCTTTCATTGGAAACTTTTATAACCATATTCATATGTTTGAATTCAAGACACGAGTTTTAATGCCAAAAATTCAATTTAACCTGCTTATTAAGACAGAGAACAGAAGAGTATTAGGGTTAGGCAAGAAAAAACATTAAGAGAAAGAATCTTTCATATGCATTTGTAGAAGAAAGTAAAAATATAGAAGATTAGGTTGAAATGTTGAGAATTAGGTCGAAATGTAAATTCAAGAACAAAGTTGAGTTTATCCTTTAAGCTGGTTGTCAATATAACTCTTACATTTTTCTAGACTTTTTCTTAATATTTTAACTTGAAGTGCATCACATCCCATAACTTGAAATGGAGAGGGTGCATGTTGCCTATCCATGATGTAGAAATACAAGTTAAAATTGGTCAAGAAATGGAAATTTTAAGTAGGGATGTCCTAATAAGGCTTTTTTTGGTCCTGAACCAGTCAGTGATCACCTCTCGGGGAAATCCACCATACAGATACAACTGATCATGTTTGATTTACCCAATTGGTTGTGTGTTTGCTCAGCAAAGCAGTGCAAAAACATCTCCCGGAGCAATGCAGTAAGTATCCTACAGTAAGCACAGCTGAATAACACAACATGCTGACCCATGTATTTCTTGTGATAATTTATATGTATCGATTAAACCATTGACTGAATGAAAAATCCAGATATTTTATCCAACAGTCCAATAATTTCACGAATAATAATATATACAATAATAATGTTAATATTAATAATAATAAGGTTACTATAAACACATTTTGACCCTCAAGGACATTGTACAACATCCAACAAGCAATAATACAACAGTGGATAAAATCAGCATACAATAGAAGAAATGTTGGACAAAGTTGAAGGAAGAAGGAAGTGGATGAGGAGAGGATGATTACACTGTGTAGATGATCTTGAACAGGGGGGTGTTTAGTCTGGACATAGAGAGAGGGAGTTTTGGATGTCTGGTAGCAGAGCGGCATAAATAAAAGGTAATGTGTTTCAGAACGTTAACTTGGTTACATAATGGAACAAATGAAAATATTTTATTTTTCTAAGAAAACAAATATTTTTCACCTCCACTCAAAATTATTTATTTATGAACCAGCTAAAATCCAAGTTTCCATATCTTGAAATTACATTTAAACGCATCATGGACTTACCCTTCAAACACTGACGTTAGCGAGCCAACATAAACGTATCATAATGTTACAGTCTGGGCCTCAAAAGCATCACAAACAGGACATGTATATGCTATGTAGCTCGTTTAGCTGTTTAGCTTTTATGCTGTTTTTTTTTTTTTATCACGGTACCGGATTGATTAATGATTTGGACTTAAAGGACTTATGAGATTCTATCTCATATATTCTATATCTAAAAGCGGATGAGAGAGTGGCGGGTGCAGCAGACAGGTGTATGAGAGGGCAGTTCATTTGTTGACATTTCAAAGGTGAGCACGGAGATAAACCACAGGTATGGGTGACTGAATTTAAAGCAGTCAATAATTTATTTCAACAAATATCTGCCAATGTTGATCACTGATGTTAAATTGAGGCACCTTTAATTCAAGGTTGGTTGGATTAATATCTGCAGAGGGTGCAGGTTCAGTGTTTTCAGAGTGTTGTTTAGAGGTTTAAAGAGAAAATTAAAAGTATAGCTAACAGCCATTTACACAGAAGTCTGTCATCAATACTACTCGACACATTCACATTAATTGCACTATTACTTGGTAATTATGTAAATTCCAGTGCTATATGGCTTTTTAATTCCCAGTGCGATGCAGCTTTCCAGACACACACACTCACAGCTCTACTGTCCCCTGCTGAGTCCACGTCCCCCCCTCAACAACGCCATGCTTCTTGTACTTTTTCTGGAAGCAAATGGACGGTCAACTCATCCCCTCCCATTCTGTTTCTTAAATCTGCAGACAAGGAAAATAAGGCATTTCTTTGCATATTTATTGTCAAATATTTGAAACAAAATAAGCATTTAGTCAAGACCTGACTTCAGTCTCAAAGGCAACTTCATGCATCACATTATTCATATATTTTTCATTTTCTTGGATAAAAAGGAAAAGGTCCACACTCTGTTCAGCACCCAATGAGAGACTTTATGTAATACAAGGCAAGGTTTCAATCTTCAAGATCTTCCTCAGGCAAATGGATCAAAAGACGTAAGATGATGCCTAAATGTGTGCACTCTAGCCTTTGTTTCTCCATTTTCTTGGAGACCCACAGCTGAGATAACGGTCTCTGCTTTGAATGTTTCCAAAAGGGACAGAGTCTACCTCAAGAACTTTTTGACCTGATAGCAGGATTTTCATCACGTCATAGGCCATGTTATCAATGAAAATAAAATCATCACAATTCCTCTTTACACAATATTTACGTTTCTTGTTTTCAGGGCAACAGTCCTCTCATATCTGAAGACATACAACCTCTACTATGAAGGGCAGAATCTGCAGCTCAGACACAGAGAGGTGAGATTTTATCTGTCAAAAAACAGTCTCCACCCATCACCACTTCCTGTCACCCTTTTTAAGTAATTTGCAATCTGATACCCCCTCGCCATAAACCCCACACCCCTCAGAGGGGTAATAACTGTCATCTGTGTCTTTTATATGTCTGAGTTAATATTGATCCCAGCTTCTCTCTGCCAACAGGAAGAGGGGGAGCTAATAGTCGAAGGTTTGTTGAATATCTTCTGGGGTCTGCGGCGACCGATCAGGCTTCAGATGCAGGACGACCACGAGCGAATCCGACCACCCCCCTCCTCAACATCATGGCACTCGGGTTGCAATCTGGACAGTCAAGGGTAAGAGGTGCAGGCAGATCCAGTTACATCCCGCTGACCGGAAATGGTGATGCACAGTAGGTCAGCTGGAGGAAAATATAGATTTTGCTGAGTTTGTCTGTTGGAAAATCTAATTAAACGTGTCACTGCTGCGGGCAAATGTAGCTTGTTTTAATCCTAAAGCTACAAACAGCACATGTACAATCAATTCTCTGCAGCTGTCTTTGATGCAACACCAACTGGCAGCAGTTTAGACACAAACAAGCGTTTCAGTCCTCACCTCTGGCTCTGTGTTTGGATTTTGCCTCCAGCTACCACAAATCAATTTGTGACAGAAGACTTGAAGCCTCATTTCAGCCCTCTAATCCTGTTTATCACAAGAGCCCTTTATCCTCCTGTTATCAGGGGGAAACAAAGCTCAAGTGCATGCAGAGAGGTGTTTCACACAGAAACTAGCTTAAAGGAAGTGGTGATATATGAATACTGTCTAAAAATTTTGTAAAGGGGAAATCGAAGTTTCTAAATCAACCTTAGCCTCAAAGCTGTTAAGTTGAACTTTTCTAAGACTTAATGAAAGCGAGTGGTAGTGCTGGGAAATATTACGATTTTTAAGATATATGGATAGATTTTTTGGTGAAGATCTATGGAAAGACAAAGTCAATCATACTGTTGTAGTTTATTTTGATGTTGAAAATAGATGCCGGGTCTTATGTCCAGTTAAAGGATTGATTGAGTTAGAACAGCAATATGACGAGCAATATTTATCTCAAGATATTTTATTTTAAGTGAATAGGCTGAATGGGTGATTATCATACATATATTTTCTGTTTATTTAGTTTGTCAGAACATTTATATTGATAGTAAAATCAGATGATACTTGTTCAAAACTAAAGTAACAAAATAGGCATCCTGAACACCTGATAGTTATTTTTAAATATCAAATATTTAGGGAAAACTTCACCACACTGTCTAAACTGCATAAAAAACAGATACATCTTTCCAGTTCCACATATATGTGCCCTCTTTCTTTGATTATAGGTATGTAAGGGTATAATCAAATTGATGTTCAATTTGATATCACTATCCGTAAAATAATCAGGGTTTTATTGGTTGAACTTCATATTTCATAGGGCTGATCTTGCACTAGTCACATCCAAGACGTGCAACTTTGGTTGTGCTCTAAAGCACGTCATGTGGCCACTTTAGTGTTGGTTAATCGAGACAGAAAGTGACTTATTTCTCTATTCTATGACAACAAACAAATCATATGCTTGTACTTTCTTTTATAACAGACAAGAAAGTTTTTAGTTCATACCTCTACATGTTTCGACGGAAATCTTCCATTTTCGTCAGAAGTGTCACCTGATGTTAGAGTGACGTGTCCTTTTTCAGCTGATCTTAAAGATATGAACTAAAAACCTTCTTGTCTGTTATAAAAGAAAGTACAAGCATATTGTCAATATGGACATAGTGAACCTTCTTGGACTAACAAACGAATCAGTCTCTGTGATGTCAGCCATTAGTAGTCAGAGAACCGATCACTGTGCATACTGAATCTGTGTCTCTGTACATGCCTAATGACGATGCTGCTCCGGACACAAGCACACAGACATGATGCACAAAAAAGGCTTTCTGTGACACAAAGTCTGTTTTCAATAAGTTTCCTGAAAACATCAGACCTTCTACAATTAAAACTGCATTCTCCCCACTGCTTGTCAATAATCTGACCGTGTATAAAGTCTGTTAATAGCACAACCAAGCCGCTGTGATTGTTTATTCATCAGCTGTAGATGCACTAGTATTTTAAAGTATTGAAGTTTTAGACTGATTTTTTATGCAGAAAAGTTGCTCATGTGTTTGTGTAAATCAGTGTTCTCTCTCTCTCTCCATCTCTCTTTACCTCTTTCTCTCTCTCTGGCTGTCTTTGTTAAAAATATGAGTTAGCATCATTTAGTTTGTGTTTTTGACACCAGCAGTTGTTAAATAGCAGAGACTTTAACATTTATTACATGGTATTTAAGAGTGTATAAACACTGAGATGTTGCAAATTGTGGGGTCACTTGAGACAGTGGTCTCCATCACTCAGTTCAAAATGTGACCAGAGATCAGTGTGTGTCTGTTAGAATAATGGAGAGTCGATCACTGGTACGTGTATTTGAGAGGGGACATTTTTGACAACTTTTGTTTACAAGAATGTAGCCAACATTAAATTTTTATCCAACGTGTTACCACAAATTTATAATTAAAAAGATTTGTATTTCATTTGATGACACAGTAAAATATTGACTTGTTGCCAGTGATCTTGTGCAACTTAGTGTGCAGGAGTTTGCAACTGCTTAGTAATAAAAAAAATCCAATACTATATTTTATTTTTAGATAGATAGATAGAGATATGCATCGTTCAATTAAATATTACTGATATGTCTTTTGTCCATATTTGTACTTTTCCCATGAGTAGTTTTAGTTGCAGGAGGCTTTTTAGTAGAAAAATACCAGAGGACAAAGAACTCTCAAGTTGCCAGGTAATCCACGCTGATCTGGCTGATACCAGAGGAAATATTCCTTGAGACGGCAGCATTTCCCAAACCCAGACAAAATACAAACACAAACAGGATCCACTTTTGCAAGTTCATGCCATGTAAGTGGATGTAAAATGTTGCTGCTAGCTAAAAATAACACGATGCAGCTCAGCAGCAGCCTGTGATGAGGTCCCCTTTGAGCGTTTTTATTCAAAAAAGGATGAACTGTGCTGTAGCTCCTCTCACTTTTTCAGACACAGTCAGTGGTGTTGAAAGCATTCAATTTCTCCAGCAGCTGTCCTGCAAGTTTCTCACTCTGTCCTCATCTGTCTCGCTCTCTCTCTCTGCGTAAAGCTCCCCCAATAACACTGATGGTCAGCAGACGACAGAGCAGAGCCCACCTACTGTGGAAGTGACGCCCCCTGAAGGCCAACCAGAGAACAACGGCGTGATGGAGGAGCATACAGAGGGTGGGTAGCTTTCATATCCTGTAAAACATGGCAGGCTCCAAATGTACTTCAGTGTTTGGAAGTTTTAGAAGATGCACTCTTGTAGTGGATGAATCTGCAGATAGATCCACAAATAAACACATTAAAATTTGTGTGGCTTCAGAGCATCAAAATACTTTTCCTTTTCCATATTTTTTTTATCAGTTTTTTAAACATTGTGATCTTGAAAAGCTGTAACCGTGGCAAAGCCTGTCTTTTAGAGAAATCCATACTCAACAACATAAATCAAGATAAAGGTTGCAGAATTAAAATAAAAATACTTAAATTGCTTTTTATAACTCCAATTGACCAGAACTCACAGCACCAAATTTAACAACACCTGTGCGATCAAACTTAAAATGAAAACTTAGTTTGATAAACATTTCTTGTAATTTATTCCATGGTGGATATGCTGTGTAAGTTCAGATTGAAAAGACATGAAAGTAAGGGTGTTGAGCTTGTTTATTTGTTTCTTTTTTTTGGTAGTTAACAGTGTTTCTTGTTGGCCTGTTGTCTTTGCTCAGCAGTGGAGTTTGTGGTTGTTGCACAGAAAATGAAAATGGGAAATTATTTTTTAAAAAGTAATAAAGGTTTTTCTCTCTTGAATAGGTTGTATTGTTTGAAATAAGTTGTAGTCAGAGTAAGAAATAGTCTCTGAATAAGCCTGATCCATAATAATCTTCTGAAATGTTTTTGTTTGGACAGAGGACAGAGAGAGCTCCTCTCAGCTCCTCAGGACAAAAAGTGACGCCGGTGTGTTAAGACGGTTGCAGCGAAGATCACCAAGCGACCAGAGGAAAATTAGACGCCATCGTTTCTCCATCAACGGACACTTCTACAACCATAAGGTACCAGCACAAAGATGCACCCAGCAGGGATGCATGATTGGACTATTTAAATTGAATATTTGTCAATATTTTCAAACTCATATTAGCTGATATGATACAAATATAAATATCAATTCCAACGCATGAACATTTTTATTGTTTTTGTGAAGAACATAAAGTCTTTCCAGTACTAGAGCTGACCTGTCCCTACTATGATAGCGATTGTTTTTTTTCTAGAAACTAACATAAAATGAGACTAATTTGATCCTACAGTGGATAATAAATATTTTGTTAAACAAAAAAACTTAAATAATGAAATAGTAGGGCTACAAACAGCACTGTAACAACCTGCTGACAGACAGCGACCCATTTATGGAGCCTGTACTTTCAATTTAAAATGATTTTTCCACTTAAGCAAGGAAAGTGGTTCCTGAGGAAGTGCTCAATATAGCAACTTCAGAATACATCTAAGTGCAGAAAATTAATGTGGTCAGATACGTAAGTTCCATCCATAGTGACCACTTTAAAGTTTAAGGAATGAGAGAGAGAACATAAAAAAAACTTAAGCAGAGGTAAGTCTCCTGGCCCTGCTTAAAAGTCCACCAACTTAATTCATCACCTCTTAGCATTGTTGCACATCAGCTCTTTTTTCCAGTCTGTTGAACTGTTTCAATGACAGCACATATTGATAGAAATGTTCCCTCTGCCCTATGCCAACATCACGCCAACAATGGTGTGCATCCATAGTATCCATGTAATAATGATGAGGGAGTTTTAACCTGTGAATTATCATTAGTTTCAGAGGGTGAAATTTCTTTGAAGAGCTTTAACTGTATCAGTCACAAATCTGAGCTCTCATAAAGTGATAAAAAATAACTTATTCATGAAACCAGTCACAGTGTGCCTGAATACAAGTACATTCATGTGGTTAGGTACAAAGGTAAAGTGATATGTAACATTTTCTTTCTCTTAGACTGCAGTGTTCACTCCTGCTTTCGGCTCAGTGACAAACGTGCGCATCAACAGCTGCATGAGTACGCCTCAGGTTCTCCGAGTCCTCCTCAACAAGTTTAAGATTGAAAACAGCCCGGATGATTTTGCCCTGTACCTCGTCCATACCAGCGGAGGTTAGAGTTCATCATTTTCTGTATAAATATAATGTGGCCTCTATGATTGTTAAATTATCATCTGAATCACTGACTTGTGTTGTTAGAGCGAGTAAAGCTGAAGAGGAGCGACTATCCTCTGGTGCTCAGAGTGATGCAGGGTCCGTGTGAGCAGGTCTGTAAAGTTTTCCTCATGGAAGAAGATCTGGGAGAAGAAGTCACGTATGATGTGAGTCGTTTACTGTGACTTGTAATTAAAGAGAGTTTAACAGAGATTGAGACATGAGACTGTAATAAATACAAAAGTGTGAAATAAGCTTCTTCATGGCTTCATTAAAACATTGGCAGTATTTTTATACTTTTCAACACCATAAAATACTGTCTGGTGTTTGAATTGTTTACTTTTTTAGTTTTGGATTTTGTACTTTTATGACTTTTCACACCAAATCTTATTTTTACTAATGTTCCATTATTCAAACAATTTATCCATATTTTCAACATTTCAATGTTACTTTAGGATTTCTTCTCAGCTTACCTTTTAACTTTATTGTATTGTCTATTTATCTTGTCGCCCATCATTTGTCATTCATCATTTATTTTATCATCAATTTATGAATCCATCATCTGTAAATCCTTTTATAGCATCCTACTTTAAATCAATTTGTTAATTTGCTCTCTGATAAGTCATTCTGAATTGCAAATCAGTTTGTGAAGGTGAATAAAGTTGACTTAAATGACGCTTCTCCTGCCCTCCACCAGGTGGCGCAGTACATCAAGTTTGAAATGCCCGTCCTGCAGAGTTTTATCACTAAACTGAAGGAGGAGGAGGACAGAGAGGTGCAAAAGCTCAGGAGAAGGTAACCAAACATCCACGTTCAATAATAACCTTTTTATAAACTACTTAGATTAATTCGTTTGAGTATTGCCAGGTAATATCTTCTCAGTTTTCTTTTTTTCATTATTCCTCACCTGAATACATTCAGGTTTTGAAAAGATCAAGATTTCTTCATGAAAAAGTGATTGACTTCATTTTAACTGTTGTCAAGAAATTATTTACAAATAATCAACATATTTTTAATCCCAAGGCTCTGGTTTCCTGGTGTGTGCTAGAGGAACAGCTTCTCTCCCCATTAAGACTACAGGATGTTACTTTTACTAACATCTCTGTCAAACAATGTCAGATAAGGTTTGGGCATCTAATTACACATGTAATTCAGGTTTGGCGTAATATCCAGAAATCTTGTGCTATTCTTTGTCTATGGCATCTTGAGTCCCCAATATTTAAGAACAATCAAGTTATAAGAAGTCAGAGACCCATTATTTTTTCTCAATGGGAAAAGAAAGGTATTCACATCCTAGGGGATATTTACCATGACACTGGTCTTTGCTCATTCCAGGACCTGAAAGACTGTTATGACTTACCAGGTACATCTTTCTTTTTTTATCTGCAGCTTAGGGCAGCCCTCAGGGCCTATTGGGTCCCGTGGGGTCAGCCACTGAGACAGCACCCATTTTACAAACTCATTATAAACAGAGGAACATCCAGGGGCTTTGTCTCTACTTTTTATACCTTTTTACTGAAGTCTTCTTATAAAGACCAGCCCCAGACAGACAGTGGAGAGGTGATGTCCCAGATCTGAGTCCTATGGTGGCCCTGAAGCGCAAACTACTACAGCAAATAACTAAACACAACAGCAAATAACTAAACACAACGGCAAATAACTAAACACAACGGCAAATACCTAAACACAACAGCAAATTAAAAAACACTACAGCAAACAACTAAACACTACAGCAAATAACTAAACATAACGGCTAATTAAAAAACACTACAGCAGATAACTAAACACAACAGCAAATTAAAAAACACAACGGCAAATAACTAAACACTACAGCAAACAACTAAACACATCAGCAAACAACTAAACACAACAGCAAATTAAAAAACACTACAGCAAACAACTAAACACTACAGCAAACTACTAAACACATCAGGAAACAACTAAATACATCAGCAAATAACTAAACACAACGGCAAATTAAAAAACACTACAGCAAATAACTAAACACAACAGCAAATAACTAAACACATCAGCAAACAACTAAACACATCAGCAAATAACTAAACACAACGGCAAATTAAAAAACGCTACAGCAGATAACTAAACACAACAGCAAATAACTAAACACAACAGCAATAACTAAACACATCAGCAAATAACTAAACACAACAGCAAATAACTAATCACATCAGCAAACAACTAAACACAATAATATTAAGCTACCAGAAGAGGTGGGTACTTGTGGGCCACATCAGTCATCGCTGATTGGGTGAGTGTGTGTGTGAAGAGAGAGGGAAGAAGGACTTAACTGGACGAAGGCGCCGCTCAACCTTTGACAAGGAAGTGATTCTGCCCTTAGCATGTTCGGCTCGTGATAGAAACATCACAAACATAACGGCTGAAAAACTTTCATTTTTTATGCAAGAACAGAATCAAACACTAGTCATTCAAAATACTATAGGCTCACTATTGATTTATTTAAATTAAATTAAGGGGAGACCGGGGATGGTTGTAACCCTAGGAGAGTTCTAATAACATTCAGAGACTTCACTGGACTTTTAGGAGAGTTGACCAATAAGAGAGAGTAGACTAGACAATCATAAGTGACTAATAGAGATTATTGTCTAGACTAATTAAGACTTTCTTAGAAGTCTAGTCTCTCTTTGATCAACGCTTTTGTTGTCTCTTATCAGTCTAGTAGCTTAATGGTATTGTCTCTTATGTAATAGTCCCATCACTAATTAAGTTTTAATTAGTCTAGACTATTAATCTCAGTTAGTCACTTATAATAGTTTAGTCTCTTATTGGTCAACTCTCCTAAAGTTCCGGTCTACCCTAGTCCAGTGAAGTCTCTTAATGATTTAGACCACAGGTGTCAAACTGATCCAGTAAAGGGCCACTGCGGCTGCAGGTTTTCATTCCAACCAAGCGAGAACACAGCTGATGCAAATTATTCAATCAACTGGATTGTCTTTACACAGTTGATTTGTTGGATCAGGTGTGTTCTTGCTTGGTTGGAATGAAAACCTGCAGCCACAGTGGCCCTTTACTGGATCAGTTTGACACCCCTGATGTAGACTGTCGTTATAGTCTCGTCACTGTAGTGTAGTATCTTTCCGTAGGAAATACAAACTTTGACCCCTTTGTGTAAAGTTTCAGCCTTGGCTGACGTCCTGTCTCATAACCCCCTGCTGGTACCTCTCCCAGAACACCAGGGGGAATAACGTGCCCCCTGGCCCCAGTCCAGCCTGAGCTTTACCTTTGTTGATCCAGTTGCCGAATTGGTGGGGATCGAACCCAGAATTTCCTGGTTCTTCGGGACCTAGAGTCGCACATCTTACCACCAGACTATCGACGCCCTTCACAATGGGAGATGTTTTCGGGGTGCCTTTATCCTCCACATTTGGTATAAGGGACTGAAAAATCCATCCAGACTAAGCAAGACTTGAACCCTGGACCTTCAGAGCCCTAGCCCTTTCTCTATCTCCTTGAGCTATGGAGACAGACACCTGTTGGTCTTCCTGTGAGGTCTTGACTTCTGTCTGTGAACATTAGACTTTAAAATCTGCTAAGTTCAGCCAAAACTTGAACCTCTGACCTTCAAGCTCACAGTCTGCTCTCTAACTCCTTGAGCCCCGTTCACAAAAGCTGATAGTCCTTCTGAGAGGTCTTCACTTCCTCATTTGGACATTGGACAATAAAAACAACTGAAAGTAGACAAGACTTGAACCCTGGATCCTCAGAGCCCTATCCCCCCTCTATCTCCTTGAGCTATGGAGACACAGACACCTGTTGGTCCTTCTGTGAGGTCTTGACTTTTGTCTTTGGACATTAGACTTTAAAATCAACTGAATTTGACCAGGACTTGAACTTCTGACCTTCAAGCTCACAGTCTGCTCTCTAACTCTTTGAGCCACAGTCACAGAAGTTGATAGTCCTTCTGAGAGGTCTTCACTTCCTCATTTGGACATTGGACAATAAAAACAACTGAAAGTAGACAAGACTTGAACCTTGGATCACACACTCATCCAATCAACGATGACTGATGTGGCCCACAAGTACCTACCTCTTCTGGTAGTTTAATGTCATTGTGTTTAGTTATTTGCTGTAAAGTTTTTTAATTTGCCGTTGTGTTTAGTTATTTGATGTAGTATTTTTTAATTTGCTGTTGTGTTTAGTTGTTTACTGTTGTGTTTAGTTATTTGCCCTTGTAGTTTGCACTTCAGGGCCACCACAGAGTCCTGATTTTGATTGGTCTAACATTTTGCTAATGTCTCGTAATCTTAATCACCAGCAAATCCACCTGAATTATGTTCACAGAACTTATCTTACACCAAGAAGACTTATCTGATGGGTCTCGTTAATGACTCCTGGTACACTCTGTGTTCCCTGGGGGCTCCTGGCCCCTTCCTACACATGTTCTGGGAATGCCCACCTGTGGCTTGCTTTTGGAACAGGATATCCGCTTATTTGTCAGATATTGTTTCTTTGACTATCCCTGTGTCAGTAACGACTTTACTACTCAACGATTTATCTCAGCTGCCGATGCCGAGGCACCGGAGAAGACTTATTCTTGCTGGCTTTACTGCAGCCAAGAAATTAGTAGCTGTGGGTGGAAACGCCCTGATAAGCTCTCAGTGATCAACTGGATTCTCACATTTCTGGATATATTTTAATTGGAGCTGTCCACTGCTCGTGTGATTGGAATTGAGAAATCCAAGATCAATCTATGGGTGTCAACAGTTAGAAAACTGAAGGAGCAGATCTAACCATCTAGCCTGCTGTTACCATTGGGTTCAGGGGTGCCCTGGGGTGGGGGGAGGGATTGGGCGTTTTGTGTATTGTATATTTGCATCTTTTAATCTATTTTTATCTATTACTTTGTTATATATTCTGGACTTCTTTGTATGTTTTAAAATGGAATAAAAATGTGATCCCAAAAAAAAAATCCACATATTTAGTGCAGACATAATGTGGTTAATTCAGTTTTAAAGATGATTAATGGCCATGTTTGGTACAAACTCAACTTTCATTCAAACCTTCATTCAAAGGTGAGACGCGTAGTTACCTCTAGAATTCCAGCCATGTCTGTAATGCTCAGTGAGCTCAGATTTAATGATGGTATGATTGCCCAAAAGATGTTTGCTTAGCCATGTAATGATGTTGGGAATTACTTGGTTTAAATATTTGGACATATAGGACAGTTTTTGTCTTTCATTCTACTTTACCCTTACTTGTTTTATTTCTTTGGGTTTTTTTTTCTCTCACTGATTGAGTTTAGGATTGAAATGTCCAATTACCTTCAATTTTAGGTGCAGGAGGGAGAGAGAGCTGCATATGATCCTCTTCGGAGACAAAAAAAACTTTTTTTAATCAATTTAAACAAAATCCTTGTTTAAAAAACATCCAAGACATGATGTAAACAGTCTAACACAGTAGGAAATTTTACCTATTTTATCCTATTGGTCTTCTAAATGTCGTTTGAGCACCAGCCGAGACAGTAACCCAATTTCGTTACACACTGTTAAGACAATATAGTCTTCTATTCTATTCTATTCTGTTCTGTTCTATGAGTGCTGAAGACACGGGACTGCATATTTTTGCACTGAAAAACTGCCTTGTCAGAGCAAACAGTGGCTGGGGACACAGGCCTTTAAGGAGGCCAAAGTCCTTCAAGCAGGTTCAAGTCAAGTTCAAGTGCCTTGTCATTCCTTCTCTCTCCTTGATTTGTTGTCCTGGTCCAAAAGGCAGAAGCTCAAATGTAAATCTTTGAAAAGCTGTCATTTTTAGAACCAGATATTTATTCCCATCTTCCTGCTCTTGTCTTCTCTCACATTAGGTACACATACCTGCGGTGTGTAATTGAGAAGCAGCTCAGTTGTCAACCAGAGGGTGCAACATGTATGTGAACTTTTCATCAACCTGTGAACATGTTGCCCAGATCATCACATCCTGCACCCAGAGTAACCAGGAACCAGCTGACAAGAACCCATCGTATGTGTTTCAGTGATTCTCCTGCACCTCTGAGCTTTCAAACATTCAGCAAACGGACTAAACTTAAACATGCTGAAATCACGTGCATGTTGAGTGTTTTTTATTCAGCTTTAATCACGAGTTCTTATGACAGCTCACTGCCCTGAAAAGACTCTTTCATCCAAAACATTTCTTTTCTTCATGTTACAATCTCTTCATTCAGACAGACATTCCTCTGCTCTGGTGCCATTTTTCAGTGCAGTGTCCCACAAAATCAACCTAAATTTAGACTTCCTGTTTTTGCCTTCACCCTCCAGATTGTGAGCTGATGTCCAGAATTAACTAAAGCACAAAATTTTAAAGCACTGTCGCAGTGAAGTGCCTGATCAAAGGTACCAAGCACAAACACTTGCTAAAGCTACAACCACAACGAACCCTCAATGTGAAGCAGTGGAGGCCTGAGCAGCAGAAATGGTACAGGCCTCTCATCAGACTGTGTGCCTTTAAGTCCCCGATGTTTAAGAATCTGTTGATGTTGAATTTAAAATGTCTTCCCTTCTCAAAGCGGAAAAGTTGATGGGGTTACTGAGGAATGTGTGAACAGATCATCTGTTTATGTCTCCAGTGTTTCTGCAGTCATTCATACTGAATGTTGACGACATTTTATGATTGAATTTAAAGGATTAGTTCAACATGTTATGAAATGCTTTCTGAAGCCCTTTTCACACATGCAACCCTGATATTATCAGGACGATGTCCAGGTAGCCCGCCAAGGAAATTTACTGACATGGTTGTTCACCTTAAGAGGAAGTATGCCCTGAGGAGGAGGGAAAATGGAGGAGGGGGTCGGGGGGGTCACCGGTAGGCAAACATGACATCAAAAATACCCGGTGGAAGTCAGTGTTCAGAATTGGCTCTGTGTCCAACTGCAGCACAAGAGACCTGATAGTGATGGTTTTTGAGGAGATGTACCACAGAACTTTGATGATGTGCAGTGAAAGCAACACTCTCAAATGTCCAGATGCACATTTGAGTTTGTGTTACTCTCCTTACAATCATAATAAACTTCTGCTACAGCAATTGTTTTCATACATCCTGTCAAGTCTCCCTTTTCTGGTTTCACACTGAAACATGGACGACTGTCACCCCCTTCTCCACACGCACTCAGTGAATTTCCCTGTTTATTTACTGCTGTGTTCATACTTTGGCTCACCCAAATTTTACGCAGAAAAAGTACTCAGGGGGGCACAGGGCAAAGTCCAGCTGAACAACTTAGCTGTCTGGAGTCACACATACGGCTCACCTGGGTAAAGTCAAGATGATTTCAGGGTTTTTTGCAAGTGTGAATGGGGTATGCTATTTTCTGACATCGATGAGATGTTTTTTGATTGCTTTGTTTTGTTTTCTTTGTATGAACACCACCAGCAGCTGCTTAGCTTTGCATCAGACAAAGAGTTACAGTAAAGTCTAGCCTGAATGTCTGAGGATAACAAAATCCACTTTCTAGAACCTACAGAGGGAATTAAGTCATTAGGTTTTATCTCATTTATTTAGATACATACAAAAACGAGCAGAGACAGGCACAGCTAATCAAAAAACTTAACTCTGCTGTTAATAACATTTTAACAGTTAATCAGTTGATTTTAGAAAAAAAAATAAAGAACAGTAGGTAACATTATAGTGAACATTCAAACCTGGTAAAATTTTAATTTGTGATTTGCACCCTCACGAATACACATGCTTTCTTTTAACCCTTGGATCGTTGACAGAGCAGTACATTTACACAATACCATATTAGACTGCAAGTTTACAAAAGCAAGGAGAAAAAGTAGTCGGATACTACTCAGCTTCCATTTCATGCAGCAGTTGAGAAGATAGAAACAGCCTGAACAGGTCTGTGCGTAGATAAGCACAACAGTTTAATACTCATAAATACAAGTTTGCACGTCACACATGAATGCATTTTTGCAGCAGGATTATCAGTTTGAAATTAAGGTCATGATGCTGAGCTACAACAAAAATAAATGACCTCAACTCTTGAGCTTGAGCTTAAATAAGTCAAACTCTGGTCACGCTCTGTGATGCAGTCACTTCTGTTTCTTCAACAGGCCTGTATGAAGGTCCATTGATGGTTTCAGAGCTGAGCTGTCTCCTTGGAAAAACAAAATTAGCCGGTTTGATTAAGGCTCCTGAAAGCAGCTCCCAGGCTGATTCTCCTGACGGTGACCAGTAGCAGTGCTCAGAGGAACAGTATGGACCTAATGGTGTGATCCATTACACTAGAACTTGGATGTGGGAAGTGAGAATTGCGTCACATCCCAGTTACAAGCTGGTCAAGTCAGGGTAGCTGAAGATCATCTGACATCCTGAGTAGGATCTTCCAACCTAAGGGGTGTTTCTGGTGACTTATCTAATTGGCAACTTGGACAGTCCAACCTCCAAGATCAAACTGAATGCACTATTAGGCCAAGAAGAATCTCACAGTTTACTTGGTGGAGCACAGACAGACATGTTTGGTTTGGATTAGTTTTCTAAAATACAGGAGGGGGTAAGCTGACATTGACTTTGAATGGAGTCAAGGATTGGAGTCATCGTTTTTAACGTTTAAAATTCACATGAGATGATAATTTTAAAAACAGAGACGCAGTAATTAACAGATAAACAGATGAACGTACATGTTCCCGTCTTGAAACATCAGTTAAGTATAAAAGGGTTTATGTGAAAATATTTGTGCCACAGGCAGCAGAATTTTTCACAGATGTGGGAGAATCCACAGTGACATTAATTATTGACTGAACTGAAATGAAAGCCCCTCCAATCAAGCCCACCGCAAGACTTGTAGAGATCTTATGTCCTATAACTTTATCACTGAATGTCTTTTTTTCTTCATTTTGTCCTCATTGCTTCACTGCCTTATACAGTTTAAAACAATGTTGAGTTGAGATCTTAAAGCCCAGAAGAGATCAATTATGTTCATCATTTGTCTTTTAAGATTGTCAAAATTTGGCCATATCATGCTTTTTAAACAAAACAATCATTGTTTTTTTATCATCCATTGCACTGAAACGTACAAATCTTTGTTTAAAAAAACACAAGCACTTGATTTGATTGCAGCAACTGTGTGCAAGTTAAAACACAGTCTGGTTTAATGAAAGGTCGGACCTACAATGGAGTTTATGCTCGACCAACATCGAAAGTGTCACCAGCTGAGGAAGTTTCAAAGTTATTTTGTACTGGCCGTTGATTAGAGTTTTAAGCTTTTAATACCCAAATACCTTGTTTTGACATATTTTGTGAACACTCTTCAGTTATATTATTATAACTTTTTATTATTATATGAGACGTAATGGTAGTTTAAGGGAGACATCGCACCCTTGGCCCGCCCGTTAAAGCTGGGGCATGTATCTGGGATGAGCCTGCAGTGGAAGGAATTTTACTTCAGGTTGTCCCTGATGCACAACCAGTCCGCTGTGTTTGTGCCTTTAGCATTATGCTGCCATTAGCATCATGCTAATGTATTGTATTTGCAGCCACAAGAGCACAAACCACATGTCCCGTTATAAAAATTAACATAACCTTTACAAATCTAAACTACTGAAGCTCATTTAAGCACATAAACCCTAGTAGACGATCCAGTAGAGCACTGTCCCTGAACTGAGCTCTGAAGGCTCTAAAGGCCTAATACAGAGCAAGGAGTGGGCACAGATCTGTAATGATCTCTCATGTAGCTTCAGTAATTAGATTCTGACAGGTGATCATTTTGGGGGGGGGGGGTCAGAGCACAAATCTCCGCCAAGGTAGCTCACATATCGCTGTTACATCTGTCAGAAGGTAAGCTGTAGTCAAAATATAACGGAACAGGAAGAGGACAGTGACAGTTAAAGCTGGACAAGACCACAGATCTGTCCATCCATTGAATAATCAGATCACAAATAAAGTCTCTCAGCTGAGGTCTCTCTGGGCCATCCACCTCACACAGGAAGTGTAGCATCAGAAAAACCACTGAATCACAGTTGCAGAGATCCTTTTAGGGATCCTGGGCGGAGACATCATGCTATACAATAATTTGTATCACAAGCTGGTCTCCTGATTGTTGACTTCACCTTGTTCTGACTCCCTGGTGACGGCATACTCATATCAGCTGTCAGCCACAAAGGCAGACGTTCAGCTCAGACAGAACCGACCAAGAGAAAAGCCAACAGGTAGCAAAACACATATCTAAATATGGGCATGTGTTATTGAATCACATGTAAATGTAAGCTTGTTTTAATTAACCAGAGCGTGTGTGTGTGTGTGTGTGTGTCTCACCCTGGAGCCGTCCTGACTCCCTCCAAACCACTGATAACAAACACACACATGACCCTGCCTTCATGAAGATGTGTTAGCAGATGTTTTAACCTTAGCTTTTGGAATATTTACACATCTATAAGCAATAGCTCCATTATAAAGTTAGCATCATAATAAAATTCATGACCCTGAAAACCCACACCTAGCACTCAAAATCATGTTGATGCCATTAGTTAGACAGTTATTGAGCCAAAACGATCGTTCGCTAATGGTTGTTATCTGGATCACCACCAAAATCTAATCATTTCTAAGTTGGGCCATTACCAACATCTCCTGAAAATTTCAGCAAAGCCCCCCCTGTAGTTTTTGCGTAATCTTGCTACCAAACAAAAAACAAACGCCAGCAAAATCATGACCTCTTTGGCAGAGGTACTGCAGCTTTAACACAGCCTCCTGTGGTCTAAAAAAGACTGTGCATTCTTTTAGTCATAATATATTTTACTCACATCGGTGACCAAAAGAGGTTTTTAACTCTCCAGAAATCTACAACAGCTTCTTACAGCACGTTCAGTATCTGAATCTGAGATAATTTTAAAACAGAATTCAGGCAACACAGGAAAATGTTTGAAAAATCCTTCTCTGTGCTCTACATCTGCCTCTCTCTGCATGATCATTGCGACTGTAGAGCAGTGCTCTCAGACGACAGAATAACAGAGTTGAAACCTGTCAAACTGTGAATTTCTGATGGAAGAATGTTTAAAGGAATGAATGGACGAGCATTGAAAAGCACAACAGTCTCCTCTTCATGTGTGCAGTGGTTTGAATGTTTAACAACACAAAATGATAAAACATTCCTGACAGTTTGGTTCATCTGTTCATTTATTTTCATACCCTGACGTGTCTAAGTTTCACATTTCTGTCAGATTTTCAATCATTGCTATAAAATATCCTCCGGTGTGTGCGTGTGCTTCTGAGGGTGCATGTTTGTGTTTTTTTTTAGTGACTCTTAAGGTCTGCCTGCTTTTTGTACATCATGTCTTTTACAAAACAAATGAAGGAACTTGATCCTTCAGGATGTGAAAAACTCTGTTTGGAAATGTAGTTTTTATCTGTCAGTGATTGTTATTTAATAAAAACAAAGTTATGTTTAGAAAAGACGCATCTAAATAAAGGTGTAATCTGCTTTTGTGTGTCCGGGTCACTGTGTTAAAGGCCTCCTGCTCCTGCTTACATCACCGCCTCTAAATCTGCCCGAATCATTTGACAGAGCATGTCGAGAAGAAGCTTCTGGAGAGCTCATTAAGTGTCCTCCTGCTCGATCCTCTCAGCAGGAGGTTGAATAATGGAGTTAAATTGGAAACACACACTTACTGGTATTTATCTGTGATGTGGAACAGTAGCTTAACACTGGCTCAGCCAATGAGACGCAGAGAGACGCAGTGATCCACCTCCACCTGATGGAGGTCATCTATGTGTTGGACCTGAAACACACTTCTTATGTCTGAGGAGTCTGAGCTTCACACACACACACACACACACTCTGCTTTCTGCTGAGAGGACAAACTCACCTGAACATCAACCCGACAGGTGAGTCTGATTTTATTTAAAATCATTTCTTTAAGAATTAAGGATGAATTTCTTTAACACTGCATCAACGGCCTGTTTCTGTGAACTCTGTCAGACTCTGAGCAGTTTGTCTCAGCTCTGCTCTGTGGACAGGTTCTGTAAATAAAAACATGCCCCGTGAAGATGATTTGACAAAGAGCAGGAAGAGAGTGAATATTTCACATGAATGGATCAGGAGCATAAAGGAGGGGCAGTAAGAAAGACATTTTTCATTTTTACAGACTGAAAGAAGAAGGGATGAGTTCACATCAGCTAAAGAGATCATGTTGTTTACAAAACTTTGATTAAAACATCCTTAAATATTAAAGTGTGTGTCAGTAACTCAATAACTTACTTTATTTTGTATCATTGTGTTAATTTCAGGAAATTATATTTGGTAAAAAGCGATAAGGTTTATTGCCCCACTGACAAGTCTGAAGCCTGTACAGTGTGTATGTATAAACATCTACAAAATATATATTCATCCATCCATTATCGATACCACTTACCACTTGTTGCCGACAAACATATATATATATATATATTCTCTGATTCTAATTGGCTATATACATACAGTGCTTAACAAATTTATTAGACCCTGACCCAATGTAAGGTTTATACCACAGCAGCACTAAATGAACAGCATTGTTCATTACCAAAATCATTTTTATGTCTCTGTAATGGTTGCAGAAGCTCTTTAGCTGAAATGGTATTTTAATGCTAGAATGTCATTATTATTATTATTATCATCTATGAATTTCAAATTTACTGTTATACATAAGATACAGGAACAAAATAGTAAAGTACATTATTACCAGATGAAGATGTCAGATTATAGTAACTTGCATTCCTGAACAGAAGAAGTTGAGTGGTTGAACGTGATACTTAATTATTTTCTGACTTGATTTAAATTTGGGTTCAAAAAGTTGAATTCAGTTAAAAATTCCTCATTCCTGTGAAAAATGTATATAAATAGATATATAAGGTAAAATATGACTATAACAATAGTCAATTGTACCATAGCAATAGTAATGATAGACTGCTGGTACATAGTAATGAAAACAAATTATGCTTCAATTAAAAATATAAACTAATATAAAAACAAATAACTGTCATGTCACTGAAGAAATGCATAAATATGACTGTTCCTGACATGAATTAAGATTCATAAAATATAACTGTAAAAACAGTTATGAAGCAATAGTAATATGTAATTTGTGATAATGATAATGATTACAGTATAATAGTGCAACATTTCTCTTAAGTATCTAAAAAAAATCCAATTTACAAATATCTGCACTGATATAAAAACAATGCAGTGACCTGACATGAACAAAGATAATGATGGTCCAGAGAATAAAGTTATAATCTTCAGTCAAAGGAAAAGTCAAGCAGGAGAACATCATTAGTGGAAATGAGGAAGAATGAATTTCTTCTGTTGTTGACGTGATCTTACGAAAACATCCTCTGCTGTAAAACAGTGACAGTAAAGCTCAGCTGATAAAGGAGCTAAATCAAGCGCTGTAATGATCAAACATAACAATGAACACACATATCTTGTTAGAGAGTTTGGAGCAGTAATCTGAGGGAGATGGATTATTCCCACTGACCCAGAGTAATTATAGCTGGACTCAGGAGGACACGGATTAGACTGAGGCGTTTGTTGATGGTGGAAAAATGATGTCATGGTGATTACGACAGGCCGCGGGGGACAAGGATTCAGGAAATCTGTCTGGGGTCAAAGTGCTCAAGCCAAACAACTGAGGGCTTACAGGTTTTTATGAATGCATACAAGTGATATTTAAAAATCAAAAAATATTTCATTTGTCATCATAAAAAATACTTCATTGTTCTTTCAATAAAAATATTTTATATACTCTCAATAAATGAATGAATGTTTAGAGTAAAGACACCACAACCTACTTAACAGTGCTTCAATAATTCATCAAATATGAAGATGAATTACTTTATCTAATAACAACTGAATCTTATTTGCTGTAGAATGTTTTTAGCAGGGTGAAAAAACAAAAAATTAGGACATTCAAATAAAATTTAACTAGCTCTTCATATCAAAAATGTTGAATAATCCTTTTGTATTTTAGATACTTAAATGAAATAAACCATAAATAATTAAACAGGCTATGCATTAGGCTCGTAAGAGGAATTTGAACACATTTTATATAGTGTTAAAAATATATAAAATATGTATGTATGTGTATATATATACATATATATATATATGTATATATATATATATATATATATATATATATATATATATATATATATATATATATATATATATATATATATATATATATATATATATATATATATATATTTACACGCATACATATATAGATAGATAGATAGATTGATAGATGGATAGGAAAGTTACTTACTGATATTATGTAATGCATACAAAGAATTCTAAGTATTTATTTAATTGAAAATATATTAAGACGTTCATATTTACATGACACAACCTACTACAGTATGTACACATCTTTAAAAAAAAGTAGAATACACAACTTTGTCTTAAAAATTCATTATTATCATAATCATTATTTTTTTTACATTACTGATGTTGTTATTGTTGATATTGATATTTCATGCACATTTTTCATGATTTTAAAATAACTTAACACCAGCACACCCTCACTGTAGTTGCAGGTCAGGTCCACAGACCTGTTGGCTGGCCGAGTGTTACAGATGAATGTATGGATCTGATCTCAGGTCAGCAGAGGAGGTAAATCATGATGCTGCTAAATGTGTGAACTGTGTTTCTTAAAGCTGGATTAAGAGGTGTGATCCGTCCAGCTCTGAACTGATCAGCAGAGTAAAAATACCTCTCTGCTCCATTTAATCTGTATGAGAACATCTCATCGCTCTGTTACGTCCTCTCAGTGCTTTTAGAGCTACAAGTACATTCAATGCACTTATTCGTGAAGGGTCTTTAAAGCTGCTCAATGAATCTTCATCACTGATAATAAATGATAATGAATCATAATCACTGATAATAAAGGATATTCTATAGACATGCTTTGAGTCAAATATTTGACTTGTTTTGTTTTTAAAATCCTTTATTTCATTCAAATTTCAATTTAGATATTTTATCAACATGTAAGAAATGTTTGTGTAGTAATAATACAGGCTGGACCTGAATAAAACTTTGTGAGTATATTTATACTAGACTGGCCTTGCCTTAACTTAACACTGAAGCCCAACAAAGGGACAGTTATTCACATGAGTAGGTACAGCTTAACTTGCTGGTCAAAAGGCTTTTTAATGGACTGTGTCCTAACTTCATAAATGAATGTTATATCATTATTCAAATCAATAATCACCTATTTTACGTTTTACACACTCGTAAAATAATTTGCTCTTTCATGTTGTACCTTACATATTTGAATAATGTCTTTCTAACATGCAGCACTTTCTGCAAACAGTTTATTTCTATATTGTATTAAGCAGTATATTGTGTATGAATGTTAAATTTTGTTTCGTTTTTGATGTTTGAAATTATCCTCACTTGTGTAGAACATGAAAAATAAGTGGTCAGTTTGAATGAAGAGATAAATTTCATTATTTCAGTCAGGGCACGGTCCAAAAATAAACCATCTGACCAGCTGGTTAGACTATGCCAGCTCGTGTGAATAGATTTCCATTAACTAAAGGTCTACATTAGACAAACTTATTATTAAAATTCATAGCGTAGTCACTATGAATTTGAACAGTGATAAGTAACAGAAGGTAACTAGGGACTGGGAGAGCGCAAACCTCCACCAAGGTAGCTTACATATTGCTGTTACATCTATAAGCGATAGATCCATGATAAAGTTACCATCATAATATGAATCCTTGACCCTGAAAACCCACACCTAACACTCAGAATCATGTTGATATCATTATAAGTTAGACAGTTATTGAGCAAAAACAATCATTTGCTAATGGCGGTTATCTGGATCACCACCAAAATCTAATCATTTTTAAGTTGGGCCACTGCCAACATCTCCTGAAAATTTCAGCAAAACCCCTCCAGTAGTTTCTGCGTAATCTTGCTAACAAACAAACAATCAAACAAAAAAACAAATGCAGCAAAAACATTCTTGGCAGAGCTAAATATGCATCCTAAATTAATCCATGTGTTAATTTATCATGAGTCATGCATTTAGCATTCATGAAGACGATAAAAGTGACCCCTAAAGTAAAGCAGTACTGTTTGATTTACTACACTGTAGTATTAACAATTTCTCTATATACAATTTTGATCAAACTAAAAGAAAGCTACAAAGGGGTCTCTAGCAGCCTAGTGGTTATGTCTGCGTACACTTCAGCATAATCTGCTGTCCCATGAGTGAGGCCTAAAAATCCAAAGATAAGTATTTTAAAAACTTTTCATATTGAAATACTTCCTGCTCCAAACTGATCAGATGTCCTTTGTCTCTTTTAAAGGCTAACATCATCATGACTGACCTGAGAGTCTCGCTCTCTGTGGCCCTCTGCCTGCTGCTCCTCGTCTCACTGGTACCCAACTCTGAGGCCCGCCGCGGAGGTGGGGGCTTTGGTCGGGGCGGTGGAGGAGGCTACAGAAGGGGCTGGGGTGGAGGAGGAGGTCAGGCCTACAGGCCTGTCCAGAGCAGCGGCCCCAGCGCAGGGAAGGTGGCAGGAGCTGCTGCAGCAGGGGCTGTAGGAGGAGCCATGCTGGGCTCCGCCTTGAGCCGGCCCGGGTATGGGTATGGAGGAGGATATGGAGGATACGGAGGATACGGAGGATACGGAGGAGGATATGGATATGGAGGTTACGGTTTCCCCAGATACGGAGGTGGATATGGATATGGACCTCGCCCTGGATACGATCAGGAGGGCTCTGGAGATATGGAGTACTATGCCGGAGCATCCAGTGGCCCCATCTACAACAGCATCATCGTGGTGATTGGATCCCTGGTGTCACTGCTAATGGGACACTGGATGGCGCTCATGTAGAGGTGGAGACAAAGATGGAGAGGGCAGACATTTGGGTTAGAGTCTAAGGTGACCTAAGATGTGATCCTGGAGTAAAGACAAACCGTGGCCAAAGTATTTTCGTTACATTTCATCGACCACCCTCCATGAATTCAGGATGAACAATTTGACAATTACCAAAGCAGCAACACGCGGAGATGAAAAATGAAGTCGATACAAAATAGACTGCAGTTCCTCAAGTGTCCACTTGAGGCTTTCTGCTTAAACACCAGTAACCACGAACACGCTCCATGTTAAATGTTTGTTATGACAGGGGAAATAAACATGTTTACAGCTCACTTCATACAACTACTGTCATTTTAATTTATTCATGGCCACACACTGAACAGGAGAGGATTTTTTTTTTTTACAACTCCTCTCTTTTAGTTTTACAAAGTATTTGAGTGGTTAACATGGCTGATATGACAGCAGGAGAGCGTGATGCACCATCCGTCAGCAGCCTCAGCTCCACCTTTGTTAGGCTGAGTTAGCTTGAGACAGAGACAATAACCACATGTTTGACGTCACTTAGATTTGTCCATTATTTAAAAGTCCATTAACATTGACAGTCTGACCTCATGTGTGCCCACAAACACAGAGAAGAATTTAAGAAAATTAATGTATTATTGCAGTATTCCATATTTCTGTTTTACCTTTTAATGTGACCAGTTTTTATACTTTTTATGAAAAGAGATATGATCGTTTATCATGTTTTTGTGTTATTTATAATCAACTTAGCCCAGAGATTAAAGTCATTTGTAATCATGTTGAGCCTACCTCAGGAAGTAACATCAGGGCCTAGAGTTTAAGAGCAGCTACAGATGTTTAAGCCATTTCTCAAGTTGTGGTATTATTAAAGCTCCTGTGTAGAACTGTTTGTTCAGAAGGATTTGGCGCCTCCTGTCGATAAAGTTAACCACTTTTCTTTTTGATGGGATGTGTTTTCAAATATTGGGGATCTGAAGTTTGAAAACAGGCTCTGTCTGAAGTGCCGATAGCCAAGTGATTAGGCCCCATGTACCTCATGTGCAGACACGGTCGTCTTCAAAGCAGGCAGCTTACTTTTCAGCTCACACCACTGTGCTGTCTATGTGATAATGAAATAAAAGCCCAAACTTTAAAAAAGGTATTTGCTGTTATTCAGACACCTACCTTACCTTTGGACAAACAAGCTAAACAGAAGTGATCGATCTTTTCTGTAGATGATATCTGCATCCCCTGTTGGCCCTGTGCTTCACATGAATGATAGTTTTTTTTTCTTTCACAAAACAAATTTTGAGGATTGGAAACTGGAAAATGGGCTCTTTCTTGGTCTCTGACAGCCAATCCAAATACCCATATGCAGACACTGTCTTCCTTAACCCTTTAATGCCTGAAAACACAAATTATAACCAGAAAATTTTAATTTTTTGCTGTTGAAATGTTTATTTCACTTTCTACTGAAATTCTAAAAAAAAAAAAAAATTCCACAAAATTTAACATATATATTTTTTGCATCTCATTTGATACATAAGGTGTTTATGGCAACTGATAATCCATTTGAGGGCATTTTTAACATTTATCTGGTTGTATTCGGATGTTTTTTTTTATTAATTGGTTGATCAAATTGATTAGATAGTGCTACTATAAAAGTATATATCAAATATGACACAACAGGCGTTAAAGGATTAAAGCAGGAAGCCCTCTCCCAATTCAGACTACTGCTCTGTCCATCTAATAACGACATGAATTCCCAAACTTAAGTCCTTGGAAAAAGACAATTTTTGATGTCTATTCTGACACTACATGGGGCCAACAGGCACTATAGACTAAACAGGCTATATATGAACTATTAATCAGTCTTCTCTCTGATGATCTGGTTTGCTTTTAAAGCACATAAAGACACATCTGTACCAATTTCAGTCTCTCATAAGCAGTGAAAATCTCCCCACAGGAGCTTTAATTTATGTTGTAGAGATGTTCTTCATCCATTTTCAGCTTGTTGCTTGCATGTTTATGTTTACCTATTCTGAGTACATGTCTGATGCCATTTTTTAGACTTTTATGTAAAAGCTGAAATGTGAAATATTATTATGTTAATAAAAACAACTATGTACAAACATTTATCTTGAGTCTTAATGTCCACAGTCCTGTAAAAAAAACTAATATTTAGTGGGACTTTAGTCCACGGTGGTCTTATTTATTTTAACCTGGCAGTGCAGCTGGATCCACCTGATTCAATGTCTGTAATTAGACAGATCCATTGGTGTCATAGTGACACGGCACAATCAGCATCCTTTAGAGCAGGAAGAGGTTAGAGCTATAAGCAAGACAACAGCAGAAAGTAACTGCTTGTACAGAGATTAGCATAGATGCTAACAGCTTCATAGCGGTTTTTTCAGATCTGAAGATTTCTTCATAAAATGAAAAACAAACAATGCTGAAAGTATTTCTCAAAAGAAATGATATTTTCGCTCCACCTCCTGCATGTTTTGGCGGGAGTTTGTTCTAAGCAGTGGCTCATGGTTTGTATTTTACACTGTGGCAGTAGCGCCGTCTATCACATTGATTGACGGAACGATCATCCAATCACCTGTCGGATCTGCTTTTAAAGGGTTCTGCTCATTCCTAAACACTCTAGATGGGTTTTTGCACGGATACACTAGTGCACTGAACGGTCCACCTTGTGACGAGTACCCACAACCAACGATGCAAACTTCTAAATATCATTTTAAAATTAACAAACTTGAAAGAAAACATGCAAGTTTTGTAAATAGACAATTTTGTGAAACACTGTTGTTAAATTCACATGCCTGAGTGTACGAGTGTGTGCATGCCTCAGAGTATAAACATTTAACCGGGTGTTACTGTAACAGGCCTCACTGCTCATTCAATTATCTGCCTTCATTTCTCCGACATCAAACACAGAGAAGTACTGATGCCGCTGTCTTCTAGGTAATATTTACTGTTGCCATAACAGACATAATATTTATACCATGTCTGAGTCACACCTTTCACTTAATCAGGAGCTCTAGGCCTCTTGCTGTTCAGAAGCCACAGCAGAGATTTAAGTTAAATTTTAAAAAGCACAAAAACACCTATATATCACATTTTGAGGTGTGAATAAAACATGTATAACTCAGTAACTACTTCAGATAATGGATTAATAAAATAATGGACTGATGGATGAAAGCATGGGGTTGATGGATGGATGGATGAATCAACCTCATGACTGGTATGTTTCTCCATATGTGGGACATTCTCCATGTAACATAATTTATTACATAGAGCTTGAAATAAAGAGCATATTTTACTTAATTTTTTTGTTTGCATTTATATCATATTTACGTCAATGTGTATAATGTTCTCATATTCTCTATTAATCTTTAGTAATTTTGAGGAATCATTAAAAGTGAAAAGTTAACACACAGTGTCACATGTAAGCTGTAAAATGCAGAATATTGATTACTCTAGGGTAAACTATGCAAACTTTATTACTCAGAAAATTCAAATCAAACAAGTAACCCTTCATAATACTCTTAATCTTTGAGCTAGCTCCCAGGCTCAGTAAGTTTGGTGATGCCTGCTCTAGGTGAATAAGCAGAGATCCAGACCAAAGATTTCCAAGTCACATTATATATGCTAATCAGTCAGAAACTGAACGATTTAAAGTCAATACAGCAGATAAAACCATCATGTTAACTTGGTTTTGTACTTGGTTTTGTTGTGTTCAACAACTAAAATGATGTTAATGAGAAACCTTTTGACAACCTGATTTACCTGATTCTGTAAATAATAAAAGCTAACCACCGACAAAAGTGTTTTACATTTGTACATTTATTTTACAGGACAATCAAGTGCAAGTTAGATGTGAGCACTCGGGAGCAACCTCAGCAAACAGGTAATGCTATCTGACATCATAAAAGACATTCACGTGTTTGAGAGAAACAAATTCAAGTACATTCAATGCAGACACACAATAAAAACACATTAAAGGTTCACTGTGGGTTTGCTTCTAGCATATGGTCAAGGATTGTTCTGCAGCAGAGCAGAAGAGGTTTTGTCTTCACTGCACAGCTGTGGTTGCTGGTAAAATGGCTGCAGTCTGGATGGATAAATCCAGAGGGATTATGTAAGGAGTCGGCTATTACATCATTGGATATAAAGCACAACAACCACATCGTCATTGTGTAAAACTGGGCTCCAGAAAATACAGGGTCAGGGGAATTGTACACAAGAGATGGTCTTTATTTATTAAAGGGATGTTTCTATCAAGAAATCAGTTGGACTCCAAGCTACGGTTTGATCATGAGACACAATGTGTTTGGTGGGTTCACACATTCAGAGTGTTCACGAGACACATTTGGCTAATCTAGCTATCAAAATTATTGATCAGGTTGGGGGGGGTATTAAGAGCACTTCTGCATTTACAGGCTAGAAAGGGGAGAAAAAGTTGAAGTGTCAGTGGGTCTGTTGAGATTTGTTTCTCAAACGAATATTTATAACTGAAAAACAGCAGCTATTTGATTATTGTTTTAAAGGTTACATATCTTTTAATGAACAGTTGAACATATTTCACTGGTGTTTGGGAATGTGCAGAAGTGGTCAATAGCATATCTGGCAGGTGATTAGAAGGTTTGGTTGGAAGATTCTGTCGATCATGATTATTACAGGTCAATCAGATAGTGTAGCAGGCAGGAACTAATGCTGCTGTGTCACATACAAACCGTGAGCCACTTCTTAAAACAAACTTTCACCAAAACATCCAGGAAGTGATGCAAAAATATTCTTTATAGTGACAAACACTTTCAGTGTTGTTATTTGTTCCTCGTTTAAATAAAGAAATGCGGTTGTCAGCATCTATGCTAATCTCTGTGGGAGCAGCCACTTCCTGCTGTCCTCTCTTCTTGAAACTTTCACCTCCTGCTCTAAAGGACTCTGACTGGGCTGTGCCGCTACTTTAGGCCGAGCACAACTGTTGTAGATCAGAGCTTTGCTAAATGGATCTGACTGATTACAGACACTGAATCAGGAAGATCCAGCTGCCCTGCAGAGTTATCTGACCACACCCCATCACAAAACCCAGAGCTGCTGCTGGCCAAACACACCATCAGAGACGGTAACACACCCCTGTTGACATTAGGTAACATGGTATGTGTTATTTATTCATGTTTGGGATTGAGGGCTTGTATAGGCCATGTAAGCATATATTTTTGTATAAAAACATTTATAATGTATTAGTCATAATATATTATCTTTAACACACACTCCAATTCAACCAAGATATTTGGTCTCAGAACATGAAAAACATTTTTGTTATTTTATTTTGTTTCTCTCTTTGTATTTCAAAATCTGATCTGATGGCAAAGTGGTTATGTCCATGCACAGAGCCTCAAACAGGAGGTGGTGTGAGTCTGACCTGCAGCTCCTTTGGCTCATGTCATTCCCAGGTCTCTTTTCTATGGTTTCTAACTCAATTCAAAGCTCAAAGAACAAAATGCTTAAAAAATAATCTGAAAGAAAATACAAATGTGATTTCAGCTTCTGTTCCAGTGTTTTAAGACACAAAAGTGCAAACCCCAATGTACTTTATTTTTAACAAAAATCAAATGACCACTTACTTTTCTTTTCATAAAAAATGTTTTAGAAGAAATATCTAATGACTAAGAGAAACACAGATTGTTAGGCAACACACCGGGATAAAAGAAAGGATAGAGGCACATGTATATAAAAGAGATTATAAAACATATATCACACTGTACAAAAATGGCAGTACACATGGAAGTGTTAAAATACTATACATGAATATTCAGAAAACATGCACAATGATTGATTCAAACAAATATCGTCTGCAGTGTGAGAATTATAGTATGTGTGTTATTGTCAGTTTATCTGAGCAGATTAGGATATTAAAGAGGGTTTTTACGTTTCTTGTAGTTTAGTGGATCCTATACGGCAGAGGAGTATTTATGCTTCAAAGGCAGGAAATAGTTTATATTATTTCATAAAAATGTTAATTTTGACATGCTTACAGGGTTACAAACCTGTCAATGTAAAGTTTAGATAGGTGAGAGCAGTGGTTCTCAAATGGTGGGTCAGGACTAAAGGTGGGCCATAGAGTCACTTTTAGTGGGTGGTGGACACACACTTAAAAGAAATTTGTACTGAATTGTACTATATGGTTCACTCATGGACAGAATTAAAACTTTGGAAGCTACTCCAGCTGCTGAAGTATCAAACATTGTTGTGACTTATTTCAAGCGTGCAGCAACAAGGGCGGGGATCAATCATAAATGATGAATGAAATCTAAAAAGACTAGTGCTACAATGAATGAACTCACACTAACGTCAAAAACACATCCAGAAGGTAATTAGACGATCACTCTATCAATCACATTTGTTATGAGCTAATCAGATGTTGTAGTAGACGGGCGCTTATGTCACTGTGTAAAGTAAAAAATGTGAGACAATTTGTACCGCAAACTCTCACCAAAACATGTCTAAATCGAAGCGAAAATATATCTTCTACCTAGAAAGTGCTTTCAGTGTTGATTGTTTTTCATTTATTGAAGAAATGCAGTCCAAATATGGAAAACTACGACTGAAGCTGTTTGCGTCTGTGCTAATTTCTGTTCGAGCAGCCACTTCTCCCAGTCGTCAATTTCATAGCTTTGCAAGATGGATCTGCTTGATTACTGACTTTGAATAAGGTCGAGCCTGCTTCACTGCAGAGTTAGCAAAAAACAGATGGACCTCAAAATAAGGAAAACAACAGATCTATAAGAGAAGTCATAGTTCTACTTAAAGTGTAAAACAATGCTCACTTCCATTTCAGACAGCTCTACCAAATGGTGTGTTGTGACTACATAGTGCACTAGAAAGTGAGCACGGAGTAGGGAGTGATTTCGGGCACAGTGGATGATGTACAGAAGCCCAATGCACACGTACGTCCATGTTTGTTTGCTGCACATTCTGATCGTTACCTCCACCAAGGAGGTTATGTTTTTGACGGCATGTTTGTCTGTTTGTTTGTTTGTTAGCAAGATTACACAAAAAACTACTGGACAGATTTTGCTGAAATTTTCAGGAGATGTTGGAAATGGCCCAACTTAAAAATAATTAGATTTTGGTGGCGATTCAGATAACCGCTAAGGTGTGGTTTTTCAGGGTCAAGGAATCATATTATGATGGCAACTTTATCATGGAACTATTGTTTATAGGTGTAACAGTAATATGTGAGCTAACTTGACGGACGTTTGCACTCTGCGAGTGCTTTCTAGCTGTCTTAAGATCTCAACTTGTTTATCATGTAATCTCAAAGGTCCTGGATGCTCACAGATGTGCTTTGAGAGCTGATACCCTCACAATCCTGAGAAACTGTCTAATCATGGTCTCCTGTGTGGGTGCCCAGGGCTTTTAGATGACAAAGATGGTTTTAAAGTTGTCTCTAAAATGTTCTAAATTAGGGCTGAACGATTTGTCACTTTCAAAATGGCCTATATAAGCCCTTAATCGAAAACACGACTTCAGACATTGCGATCATGTGATCGCCAAAGCTGCAATTTTTTGACTGGCCCAGGATCTGTTGTGTCATCTATTTTACACAAACTATTTTACAAATTTGTAGGCAATTTGCATTTAAGAATGGCTCACAAATGAATGGTTTACTCAAAACTGCGAATCAGTTCTCATTTTTCACTTAAAAGACCTGTTCAAAAGACTCGACTCAGTCGCGAACGTCACATCTCTAGCACAAACCACCACGTGCTTGTAAGTAGGTCAATAAAACAGAGCCTCTGTTTAGGAGTAGAAGATAAGATGATAGAAGATAATGTAACATAATGCAGTAAAAAAAATCGAGTCACAACAAGGACCCAGGACCGTTTAGAGTTGCTGAAGAGTTAATCTGATTACTGTAGGCAGAGACAGGCTAATACTTCCCATTGACCTGCCGGCATTTGAGCTAAGCTAGTTAGCGGTGAGCGAGCTTTGTCCGTCTCTTACTTGTTACTGCACGCACAGTCGAAGGAATGGTGTCTATCTGCTTGTCGTGGACTTGGAACTGAGGCAAGACATGGGGAAAAAAAAAGTTGGAGTATCCCTTTAATAATGAAAACAGATAATGTATCAATATTAAATTATGAATAAGGTGCTATGTGTTTTTGATCGATGTCCTTACTGTTGTCCATACTGTAAACATAGTGAATATTGCACTAAAGCTTGATTTGAAGAAAATCGTGAATTGAATTGAAATTGCAATATCAGCCAGAAAAATCGCAATTAGATCTTTTTCTGAAATTATTCAGTCCTAATCTAAATGTTCTTTTAATCACAGGACCAGAGTATAATAAAGTTAATGCAGGAATGTCCTCTGAGTCACCTTTTAGCATGTTTGATTTGTCCTTTCTCTTTGTTCATCCTACATTTGGTCCTTTCTAATGTCCTGACTAAAGATTTTTAATTTACTGACAAATTGGAGTAATCGAAAATGTGGCCATAATTTCTCATTTTAGAAGATGGTGGGGGGTCCTGTGGCTACACCAGTTGAGAACCAGTTATCAAGTATTGATACATGTTGAATAAATAGGAGTATTAGTGATTTATTTTATGACAGGCTGTCTTCCAGCAATTTCATGTCCTTGAATGCGACAGCCCTTCAACATAAACCACAACATGAACTGAGGTTGCTGTGATGTTTTCTCTCTGTAATCAAGAGTCTGTGATTGCACAGCAGTTAATACAGATCAGCAGAATAAAGTCTGTGCTGGCTCTGACATGTAAAGGCAAAGAGATGAGACTAAAAAAGACAAAGAGGGCAAACACAGAACTGTGCCAGTTTCCCTGAATAAGCACACATCACCTCAACAAACACACATCATCAATCCAGCTGAAGGGAATGTCCAATTGAACCTAAATGGAAACTAATGGGTCTGGTTTTTGATTCCATCAAAACATTATTGCACAACTAAATGGACACCCGCTCTTTCACAGGAGGAAAGAGACAGAGCTTTTAATTGAAACACTGTGGATCTCCGTTCTGGTCTTCACTATTAATGTGCCTCAATAATTCAAACAGTCTGCGAAGGCTGTGTGGTGCCGATAGAACATACAAGAGAATGAAAATGCTAAAACATGGACAGTACAACAGAAACACAGACAGTTGAGCGTTTTCACACAGCAGAAGTTTCTCTGACAGGAGCTCAGGGTGGTCAGATCTAATGCTGTTATACAGATCGTCATTATACCGTTTAAGGGGCACAAATGTAAGACATCTGATAAACTTTTATTCCCACTTCTCTACTTCTTGGTTGATCAGCAATCTAAAAAACAAAGTAAAAACATCTCTGTCATATCCCACTGTTGCCTAACCCATCATACCTCTACTATTTATCTTTGTTTAGGCCTTGTTTTCTTAAACTGGACAATAATGCATTCTCCAGTTTATTTTCTCTGTCTCATAGTTAATGCTCTGTTGCGTAGCTCATTTTTTTAATGTAGTGCTGGAGCAACCTGGCAGCAGAATTTCCTTTAGGATTAACAAAGTTATGTCTTATCTTCCAATAATTAAATTGTAGATTTGAATGAAGTACATGTCAAGAGTAAATACATTAGCCACAGAGATGGCAAACAGCTCTGCCACTGTGAGGAGAGATCTGGTTGCATATAGCTGCTGTAGGGGCTCGGATTAATCTAGTGAAGTGTAGGTTACAAAAAAAAATAATAATAATAATTGGAGTGACTGTTCACCGTAATGGACATATCCACAACGTTTTACTTTTGCTAACAAGCCCCTTTGCTTTTTGTACTGTATCCTTTATTGTAAACGTTGTATTTTTGGCTGGATTATAAAAAGATAAAAATAACATTAACCTTTAACAAAACGACAACCAGGAGATGCTAAATGCTTTACTTCTGTGTTTTTGGGCTCATTCCTGCACCGCTCTTGCAGCTTAACTAAAAGCTGTTATATTAACAAACACCAGTCATCTCCACTTCATAATCATTAGATTTGTTAATGTTAATATTAGAGTGATCTCTTTATATATAGTTGTAATTGCTAATATCACCATAATAACTACCTCTATCATGAATTCTCCATTTTAATCCCCTTGTCTCTGCCTGTCTCCCTAGCTTTCTGCATCTCTACCTATCCACTCAAACCCCCAACATGGCTTCAGAGGATGGCTGTTCAACATAGGTCAAGACTTCCTGAGTGCTGTTGGGGCTGAAGGGCCTCCAAACATCAGGAAACATCTGTACTAATGTGTTATGTTCTATCATGTAGAAACCAAGATTTATCCATCTGTATTTGGAGTTGTTCGTCTTAAAAGCTCCTAGGAAACTAGGTGTTGTACTGGCCTGACGGAGAGAACATTCTTCTTCTGGTCAACTTGATCAAGCTAAGGCAAGGTGAGGAGGTTCAGATAAACATGTAAAATTACTATTCCAGGAAAGGAGCTTTGGCATGTAGACGGGTTCGTGTTCAAAGTGGGATTGGAGAGATTTGGGATCGATGGCCTTAACAGGAAATCTAATGACATACGAACATGCTATAAGAGAAGAGTGAGAAGACAGAAGATTTCAGAACCGTCTCATATGTTAATTGAGGCTCTGTTCTGTACTTTCTCTTGTCTCTCATTCTGAATAAACTCACCAGACTTCAATTGCTAAAGGCTGCCTCCGCATTGTTTTGTTCTCGATCTTCGTGTTACTTTTTTACACTTTTTGATCAGGGCAATTCTTCATCACTGCCTAACAGCATTTTTTTTCTTGCTACTACAATTTTTTCTGTTGCAAAGTGCCGTATTTATGGTGGATTTATGTTGGGGCCATATCAATAAAATAATAATAAATAAATTTACCACAAAACCTACTCAAGACCTATTCTTTTTTAAAATAAACTGAGATAACATGTTTTATGATTTTGTGCGATACAAATAAAATTTTGATTGATTGACTGATTGACAGTAAGCAGCATTTGAGCTCCCCACCCTGAGCGTGATGTCCCAGAACATGGCTGCTGATCCATTACATTGTCACATTCTTCTTCACTGTCACTGCTGTTGAAGGCCTTTTCACAGAAGCATTAGCATGTTGCTATTTAGTAGCATAAGTACAGTACCTGTGAACACAGCTAAAAACCCTCGCCAACCCATTTCCAGTCCCTGAACCCCGTCAGCCTGTCTTGACGAGTACATTTCTGAGTAAATCATGTAGCGCTGCAAACATCTTCTGGCCTTAATCTGCTCTATCAGAGCAGGGTATCCAATCTCCACAATGCTGACTGTATCATCATCATCATCATCATCATCATCATCATCAGTATTGGGTCCAAGCTGAGATGAAGGTTCTGAGATGGAGGAGATGTCTGCTGTGGTGTTGTTTGTTTCTGTTGTGTTACTGACTGTATCTGTGTCCGGAGTAGTGGAAGGTGGTTTGTTGTATGCAGGGAGTATGTCTGTTCTCTTCATGCAGGAGTCCATGTAGCTGTCATAGGATTCAGGGACTTGGATGTTTGAGCTGTCTCTGTACTGGTCATCATTAGTATCACTGAGACTGGACCTGGAGTTATACCTCCTGTACATGTAGTGGTTGTAGTAGTACTCCTCCTGAGGGCTGCGAAAGTAGAAGTGAGGTCTGGGGAATCTTCCTAGACCATAACCCAGAGCCATCCCAGCCATGGCGCCTCCTGCTGCTGCCATCACTGCACTGCGCCCAAACCCTCTGGACCTATCACTAGGATACATGCCCATCTGCTGGACTGACTGAGAAAAGGGGGAGCCGCCATAAGCCCTGTTGCCCATGTAACCCATACTGCCACCAAAGCGTGGGCTGAGGATTCTGTTGTTTGGGTTTTGGTTGATATATCCACCAGGAAAACCTCCGTAACCGCCGTAACTGCCATAACCACCATAACCACCATAGCCTCCATAACCTCCTTGACCTCCATAACTGCCATATCCCCCTCCGTACGGCGAGCCCTGCCTCGGGTACTGATTTTGGTGGCCTCCTCCAGGCTGGCGGGGGTAATCTCCAGGATTTGATTGCACAGGTTGTTTAGGGTATCCACCCGGGTTGTTTTTCTGCCCTGTATTTGTTTTACTTTGGGTGCTGCTGGTTTTACTGAACCAGGATGTCTTCCGAGAGCCAAAGCCTTTGCCAAAGCCCCCGCCACCTCCCCTCTTTGCCCAGGGCAAAATGGGCACAAAATAGGAGAAGAGACAGGCAGGACACTGAGAACAATGTCGTCTTCATCATTCCCCTGTGGCAGAGTTAAAAGAAGGAGAAAAGATCAGAACACTGTGATGAAATATTCATTTCTGATGTTTTACAGTATCATCACTACAAAACCCCTTGTCATACCGTAGTTGCTGTTAGTTAAGGTTGCACCAGCACTGATGGTGCTGATGACAAGTCTTAGTACTCATATTCATCATGCATTGCAGACAGTATGATAGCTTTTAAATTATAGCATGATGTTAGCCTCTCATCATTTAAGCAGGCGGGTGATGTTGGAGCCATGCCTGCAGTTTGGTGATCCTATTATTGAAATGAGGATGATTAAGTAGGGCACACTTCAAAATATGCACTGTTCACATTAAAAGTAGGATGAGGATCATCTGATGGCAATACTTAACACAAATTCTTTTAATTATTTTAAGAATTGCAATGGTATCATTCAGAATTTCAAAGCTTATCTGTATTCTGTAATGGAGTGCACCCAAGTGTAAGTATTTAGACTCATACTTGGTCTGAAAAAAGAGTTCCTGGTGCATCCTTTCTTTTTGTAACTATATAGTATAGAAATAATGAGTCAATGAGATTACAGATCCTTGCATATTACTGGGTCAAAATCAAGGTATGACTTTTTAACTGAGCTGGCAAATATATTAAGTTTTTAAGATATGTCACTATCTTAATTTATTTATTTATAACCTTTATCTAACCAGATTGAAAAAAACATTGAGATCAATATCTCTTTCACAAGGATGACCTTGCTAAGGAGATAATTACATGATTTAGGAATATTTTGGTTGTTGGTAAAAATCAAATTATATTCTATTTGCCAACTGAAAACCACAAAAAAACATAATTTCTTAACACTCACCAGCTTGTTTTCAGTTATTAAAAACAGTAAGAAAATCCATGCACACTGTCTAAATTGCACAAATACATTAGCAATTTTTGAATGACTGATTGAAATTGGCAAAGTTTGAGTTACAGTAACATCCCTTTTAGACCTTGCTCACTCTGTTTGACTCATGATCATAAAGTTTCTTTAGTACTGATACAATAAGTCATTAGAGCAGTTTATTTGAATTATATGTTATGCCAGAGTATTGTCATTTGTACTGTTTCTAAAGTATCCAGTTTGGCAGAATTTTCTTTTTACTGGCATTTATATATACATCTATATTTATAACCTGAGAATCAAAGATTCTGTTTCTGCTGCTATTATAGGTATAAAACAAGAAATAATGTCATTTTATTTTACTGGAACTGTATCAAAGTGTATATTTATTAAGGTGATAAAATGCCAAGTTTTAACAGAAAAAAAATATAACCTTACCTTTACTGCAGTTTCAGCTAAAAAAAAAAGTCTAGAGAGATTTGATCTTTAGTCCATGTTGCCCTGTCCTACTTTGGTGTCCCAGTGGTATATGGGCCAAACTGTCACATCATTCAATGATGAAATAACCATTTATCATCCTAAGGTGTAATCATCTTCCCCTAAAAGAAGCTGTCTATCTGTAATATGATGACAGATTACACAGACTGTTACTCATAATAACCTACACAATGCGTCTGAAATAGCAATGATGCCTTTTTGTCTGAGGACACAGGTAAACAAAAGCAGGTGTGGCAGAGAGGATATTAGAGGTACCGTGAAGATGATGGTCATGTACATGAAGCCTTCATGACTGTATAATATTTTACACATAATAATGCCAACAGATGGTTAAGCTGCAGCCAGGACGCGCATGGTTTAGTAATAATTATAGATACATTAATATTGACCTTGTGCTGTCGATTCTGTCACTTATACATTTGCTGCTCGCTTCCACAGCATTCTATCTCTTAAAACATGGAGCTAGTCATGCTAAATTAACCAGAATGTGTAATTATTAATGAAAGAAGCATTGTGTTTCTGTGTTCACACACTTATGGATGACGCGCAATTAGCCTATTTTTCTTCTTTATATGATAAAAGTCTGTAAAGTTTGAGCAGCCTTACCTTGCCTTGTGTCTGTTTTAAATATCCCTCTGGTTATTTGGTGTTTTTCCAGCGTTATTTCTCTCCAGTTAATGTTAATGTCCGCAGGTTGAGGCCATGGAGACGTGCTCAGACGTTCTGTTTAGAAACGGAGGCAACGGGTTTTTACGTGACGTAACAGCGCGAGGGGTGTTGGTCGCATGGATACGGACGATGGGGGCGGGGCTGAAAGAAACCGTGACAGCATCCGCCATCATTAAGCTGCTGAATCAAACTGAGAGACAAACCCGTTGGTTAGAGCATGTTTTTAATATTTAATTAATGGAACAAGGGCAGAGAATCTTTAGAACTCTGAAAGCAAATGATGGCTGAGAGTAAACTTCATTCTTGATTTTTTGCAACTCATTCAAAAGAACATCATGTGCTCCAAGTCCACTGCCATTAAACTTAACCAGTTTAATTTCAGTGCTTTAGAACAATCCCTGAAAATGTCATAAAAATCATTTAACAACTTAGTGAGTTATCAGCAAAAATGTAGAAAACTGCTCTGTCTAGAACTGCTAAAAATATCTTTGATCTGAATCTGGATTCAGATCACCACCAAAATGTTATTTCTTCTTCCTTGTGCCATGACCATCCTTCTCCAAAAATGTCTTGAAAGTCTCTTAAAAACTTAGTGAGTTATTAACCAAAAAGTGTAAAACTGCCGGATCTTGAATTGTTAACAAATCCTGAGGAAAATTCCTGTGTTTGCATCTGGATTTGAATCACCATAAAATCTTGACACTTCTTCCTTATGCCTTGATTAACATTACCTTAAAATTTAATCAAAATCTTTTTCTATCTTTCTTATTTATCCAGTTCAAAATCCAACAAACCAACAAACACCGACAAAACATAATGGCATACATTATGAGGTGATAAAACTTGTTTCTGCAGCTGATTATTTTACAATGAGGAGGGTTTTAAAATATGTGATATGAATTAAAACAATAGTGCCATTAAATCTGATCATTAAACCACTTTTTGATGCATGAAAATGTTTATTCTAGAATGGGTCACTCTGTGAAATAGGTCATTTTTTATATTTTTATATTGAATCTGGAAGCCCAATGGCATCATGACTGCTCTCAAAAACTAGTGGTTCTCGAATAGTTTGGTCGTGCACTGGTGTGGCCAAAGGCAAGTCAAAGTTTGCCTGAGGACAAATAACTTCTTTAATGTGCATGAATTATCTTATTCAGGTAAAAATTCTGTAACTGTTTACAACCTCTATGAAGCCTTCAAGGGAAAATGTTTTTTTGTAGTGCATGGAAATAGAATTGTGTACTTTTTCTCTCCTACTACCTTTCCAGATTCGATCAAATGTTGGCTGTCAAATTTAAATGTGTTCAATTTTTGCAAGTTTCCAAAGATTTTCTCGTATTCTTTAAAGACATATTTAATTAATATAGTTTTCAGTCTAATTATACAACACATAGGTAAACTTGAACAGACCACTAAGATATTACAACATATCATAAAGGGGCTTTTTTGCATTTCTGTGTGCCTCAGTATTTAGGCTTGATTTCACTGTGAAAATACTGTTTGAAAACCACTGGAGTAAACAGTGTGTGGTGAGAGTGTCTACTTGTGTATGTTTCTGTGAGCATCTTTTGTGCTTTATTTATATATCTATATTCATATTTATGTATCTATGTGTGTATGTACTGTAGGCTGCTGTGCAAAAGTTTAAGGCAAGTGTAAAAAAAGCTGAAGGGAGAATACTTTAAACATTAAACGTTTTAATCTCTTTTGAGCTATTCACAATTTAATAAGCAAGCAAACAAAAATGTCAATGAAAAATGTTAGTCTAATTACCCGTTGACTTCAAATTAACCAATCATAGCAAAGAAATGTTAATGATTATTGAGTTCATAGGTTAAACACAGACATTAATTTTAACAGAAATAGCTGTTTCTGTAGCAGCCGCCAAACTGCTACTAAGGTTAGGTTGTGGACAACAGATTCATATCAGAGGTCATACACTAAGGACAGCAACAAGACAAAAGGTAGCTAATCTACATCAGCAATGTCCCTCCCAAGCAAATATTTCAAGGCAGACTGGGGTTTTAAGATGAGCTGTTCATGCTCTTAAGAAGCACAAAGACACTAACAACGTTGAGGTCTGTAGACACAGTAGTCAATGAAGGAAAGTTGGAGCATCAGCTGAAAGATACATCATGGACTCTCCCCTTCAAAATCAGTAGAAGCGCAGCAGAGCTGGCAAAAACCAGAGGGACCAACACTCATCCACATCCATCTGACAAGAAGTGGTTTTCATGGCCAAATTGCTGCCAAAAAAATCATACCTCCAGTGTTTAAAAAAAAAACAAAACATACAAACTGAGGTGCAGAAAATTGGCAGAAGGTGTTCTGAATTGAGGACTTAACATATGAAGTACAGTTATGTTCGTAATAATAGCAGTGTGTTTAAAAAGGTGAGTAAACCTCAAAATTCTTCAAATAAATTTTATTTTGATGCACACAAATGCATTGGGGACACTGCACATTCTATTTCAAAGCAAGAAAATTGGAAAAAGTGATTGAAATTTGATCATATTTTACAGAAAGTCAAGAAATATAATGTTAAAAAAAATAGCAGTGTTGACATCTTTATTTACAAACTCAAAAATGTAGTGTATAAACTAAGAATTGCTTGATGATTCAACTTTCCTGAGAATCATAAACTAATATTTAGTTGCATAACCACGGTTTCTGGTAACTGCTTCACATCTGTGGTGCATGGAGCCTACCAACTTCTGGCACCGGTCAACAGGTATTGAAGCCCAGGACAATTGTACTACGTCCACAATTGCTCTGCATTTCTTGGTTTTGCCTCATGAACAGCATTTTTTAGGTCAGCCCACAAGTTTTCTTGCTGGTGTGTTTGGGGTCATTGTCTTGTTACAGTACTCACAGGCAACCTTAGATCTTCTTTGATCCTCCTGGAGCTGATCACTGGCTGAGCCTTTGCCATTTTGGTTATTCTCCGATCCATTCGAATAGTCATTTTTCTTTGTCTTCCTCACCTTTCTGGTTTTGGCTGCCACTTTACAGAATTTGACATCATTTTAGCTGAACAGCCTATCATTTTCTGAACTGCTTTATAGGTTTTCCCCTCTTTTATTAACTTCTTAGTCAAAGAACGCTCTTCTTCTGAACAATGTCTTGAACGACCCATTTTAGTCTGTTTTTCAGGGACAAATGCACAGCCAGCATATGCAGCGTCAGTTGCCTTGATCCTTAAATAAGGGCCACCTGTTTAACACTTATTTTTTTCACACAATCAATTACTTCACTAATTGAACTCAGCACTGCTATTTTTTTGAACACGCCTCTTTCAGTTAATGATTCAGTTTCACAGAATCAGCAGCATGCACGTCATGCCTGTTGGGTCTGTTGGTTTTCTATACCTTTATTAAACCTTCTAGAAACTTACTTGCAGTGTAGAAGTTGAAATTCTAACAAAAACAGTGATTTATCCTGCTAGTGATGTGGGACTGCTATTATTTTGAACACAACTGTATAAGGCTGTAGCAGAAGACTGAGTAGACTCTACTGGCGACAGTGAAGTGTGGTTGAGATTTCTTGCAGGATTTGGTCAGGATTAAAGCATCTTTGATGCAGGGGAATATAAACAGATACTTGTCCATTATGCTGTATCATAGGGAGTCATCTGGCTGGTCTCAAATTTCTGGAGCAAAGACAAAGGCCCAAGACACACAGCTAACGCCATTAAGACCTCTCTGGGGAAAAGAACAATGAGCCCTGGAAGCGGCCCTCACAGATTTCTGATCTCTGCACCACAGAGTGTGTCTGGAATTACATGAAAAGATGGATTTAAGCCAGTGTACATCCACACAAATGGTTACCTCTCAAAGATGTCTGAAACAACCTACCAGCAGAGTTCCTTATAAACTGTGTGTGCCTATGTGCTGTATGTCTGTATGCATATGTGGATAGATGGTTGTTTGTCTTTATGAGGTTTTCCTCTTTCTCCTGTTCATCAAAGAACCTTCATTTGTCTGGGCTTTCTTTGTTTGATGCCTTAAGGCTTTTTCTTCGTCTCTCTTTGTCTTAATTGTCATTATTTGTGTTTTCACGAATGAAGAACACACATCAACACCCTTCCCAGGACTAAAACTTCATCTAGGAAAATAAAGGTTTAATGCAGGAACTAAAGTATGTGCTCTGTCTTTGTCAGTTTTTCTTGCCGTTGATAGAAGAAAAGCTGTTTTTCCCACACCAGGCAGCAACTGTTATAAAAGATCCACCTGAGTATTAATGTCACTGAACATAAACAAAACCGAGAAGAAGTTTGCAGAGACATTTTACTCCCACTAACTTCCTTTTTGCCATAGACATTTTTCCATTTCATGAGCGAGAATCTCTGCATGGGTATAGCAGTAGGGAAAGTTTCAAAGTGTTATTTCTTGTAAATAAGTGTAAGGGTTCACAGAACAGTCTCCTGAGCTCAGAGCCATAAAAATATTCAACCATATTTTAAACCTGCATCTTTACATGAGTATGGTCTACCATGATGGTTTTGAAGCATTGCTTTTGTTATCACCTTGTTACAAAATATTTTTCTAAGCATTTAGAAAATTTAAATTTGCACTTTGTTTAAAATACACTGAATAATCTACTTTTCAATCCATGCTCACACATTTCCCTTGCAGATATGCTTTCCTGAGGGAAAGAATAGATCCAAGTGAAAGTTTCAGTTAAAGCCAGCTTCGTTTGTTTTGATGTTTGTAACAGGATGTTTACCCCCATAATGCAGAAAATGGAGATGACTCTTGTATACAGTCTACAAGATGCTCACATACTGAGTTGTGTTTTGTGGTAAAAGCCAACAGTTTGTAAAGTCTGATGGTTTCTGAGCTCTTAGTGAATAAGAGGGAGCAGAAGGTCAAAGCTTGAAAGCAGCACATCAGAGCTTAAAGACTCACATCAGAGTACATTCAACGCCATCTACTGGTCATTCAAAGTCTTACATTAAAAAACGTAACCAAGAGGTGTCAAATAGGTGTTATTCCTATGCTGTTTAGTGTAACACTTCTAGTATTCTCACAAGTTTGAAGCTTAATTCAATATTTAGTGGTTAATATATTGGTTATTTATCATCTTGCACAGACATGAGTGATATGTACTGTAAAAAGGCAACTGGAACATAATGTATGTTGTTTCACTTAAATTAATTTGCAATTACAGTGAATCGAACGTGCAATTCAAGAAAGCATTGAAAGTAAGAGTAGAAAGGTCAGAACAAATATGTCCCTCTTCTACTACCTTTGTACTTGTACTGATCTTTATTCTGATAGGAGGCCAAAAGTTTATCCAATTCTTTATCTTCAAGCATTTTAGACCTGATAATCTTGTATTTGATTGAGAGGGTCCACTGGTTCTCCGTGGATTGTTTGAAACTCTGAACAGCTTCCCTGAGGGAGTGCAGCCATTCCTCTTCCCTTCCATCATGACAGGGCTCATGTTTAAAGAAAGTTCGCAAAAAAGGTTAACGTGAGGAAAGAAAAAAACATGTTTGAAGCAAGCTTGAGCCTCTGAGTGACACAATGAAGAAGCTAAGACGTGATTGATCTTGTCAGTGTGAACACAGAGCTGAGATCAGCAAACCCAGAGGAAGTTTGACTTATTTTTTTTAGAAAGTAGTTACTAAAAGTAGGCATTAAAAATTACTTAGCAATGTACTCAAAATAACTGTATTTTAGAGTGTCTTTACTTAACTTGAGATAGGTTTTCAAAAACTTATCGCTACTACTACACTACATTTGTGACTCATTTCTATGGATGTTTTTGTTACTTGCTTCTTTTGTTCAGATGACAAAGATTTTTATAGTGAATCTAGAAAGAGAATCCCCCCTTATACAATCAGAAAACTTTTGCCTTTGCAGATTATTTTTTTTTAATTGTGGTGAAATAGCTACCTTAAATGAATATCTTCTAGATTTATTATAACAAGGAAAACTTATATGATCTTGCAGGTAAAAGAAAACACAATGCTCAGATCTGAGGGGGCGGCTACAATAATACGCTCTGCACTGATTGGCCGCCCAAATGATGTCTGGTGGGAGTGGGGAGGAGGGGTTACAGGTCACACAGTGGACATTGAAAACAGTCATGATATCTGCCTGTGATGAGCAGAAAACATACATGAAGGTGGAGGCTCTACATCTATTACATAATGAGTAGTAATGAATATCCCAGGAAGTGAAGAAGGAACACTGTGAGGGGTATTTTCTTTAAAGAGGCACAGCGAATGTGTCTGTGAATTAGAGTTTAGTAAAAGGTGTCATGTGCTTCTGCTTCCCAAACCCCTTCTAGCTACATTAAAGGCAAAGATAATTGATTTTGCAGGAGGTGAAGCCTTTAAATCTAAATAAAAGTTAGTAAAAACCTGAACTACTTTCAAGTGTTTCAAACAGGAAAGAGGGCAGCAACAATGGATTTTGTCTAATCTAACATCACCAAGGAGCGCAGGGCTTGACTAAGGATATATACCATAATCATCGTCCTTCTGTGTAAAACATAATGGGAAACATGATGACATAGAGCATCAACAGAGTACAAGAGGGCACACATATACTTAAATTGTGAGAGCCATGATCAAATTTTGTCTAATTTTCAGTTTTTTTTTTTACAGTTTTATTTAGAAGCTTCATATCTGGAAATCATGGCATGTGTTTTAAAAATGCTCATAGACTTAAAAAAAAAACAAGGTAATTTAGCAAAATGTAACTTATGCTCTCTTGACTGCACTCGTGAAATAAGCAGAAATATATTCTGAGATTTTTAAGGGGTTTGAAGAAAAAGCACCTTTGTAAGAAATGATTTGACTGAACATTCAAACATGTCAGACAGAGATTGTTCAGAGGTATTTATGCTTTGACTCAAAGAGTTATACAATGAGGTTGTGCACTTTGCCTATAGTGGCCATTACTGACTGATCATGTTATTCTGGACCAGCCTGACATTTATAACTTTCTCATACACTTTGCTGTTGGCCAAACCATAAAATTTACCATAATTTTAACCACAAAATGCAGCAGCTTTTCTATGTCAGCTTCAGAAAAGTACCTATGACTGATAGTTCCTCACATAATGAGTATCCATTCTTTCACTCACGTCCTCCATCTCATTATTCATCATTCTTTTCCTGCAAGTGAAGGTATCAGTGCAGCAGCATTAGCATGTTGCTATTTAGAAGTATGAGTAAAATACTGCTCACTACTGATAAAAGCCCCTGGGAGCCCGCTCGCAGTCCCTGCACTCGACTCTGGGGGGTGGGTTCAGTGTTTTTCTTTAAGTATTTGTCAGAGTAAGCCATGTACAACTCCACACATCTCCTGACCTTCAGCTGATTGATCAGCGCAGGGTAGCCGATCTCAACTATGCTGACTGTATCATCATCATCATCAGCGTTAGCAGGAGGTGTTTCTCTGAGAGCCTGTGCTGCTGGAGGTGCAGAGTTTACCTCTGACTTATTGTGAGGTTGGGGAGTTGTAAGTACAGAGGCGGTGGCGTTTTCTGCCACAGTGTTGTTCTGAGTTGCGTTATTGACAGTTCCAGTAATATTAGCAGTAGATGCAGTTGCATTTGTGGTAGAAACAGTCGCATTTGTGACTGCTGTAGCTGTAGTTGTAGCTTTGGTTGTGGGAGCTGGTTTGGGAGCTGGTTTGGGTTTCTCTGCAGGCAGCAAGTCTGTTCTCTTCATGCAGGAGTCCATGTAGCTATCATAATTTTGAGGAGGCTTGATGTACTTGTAGTCTCTGGCGTAGTCGTTTGTATCAGTAGATCTTGTGCCATATCTTCTGTACATGTAGTGGTTATAGTAGTACTCCTCCTGAGGACTGCGAAACTCAAAGTGAGGTCGGGGAAACCTGCCTAACCCATAACCCAGAGCCATCCCCGCCATGGCACCTCCTGCTGCAGCCACCACTGCACTGCGCCCAAACCCTTTGGACTGTTCCTTGGGGTAAATACCCATCTGCTGTACTGAATGTGAAAATGGGGAGCCACCCCCCATGCCATGACCCCCATATCCAAAGCTCCCACCATAGTGTGGACTTGGGATTCTGTTGTTTGGGTTGTAGTTCATGTAACCGCCTGGGTAACCTCCATGACCGCCATAGCCGGCATGACCTCCAAATGGGTAGCCCTGTGCTGGGTAACCTCCAGCTGGATATCCCCCAACTGGATAGCTTGGATGCTGAGGGTAACCTCCTTGGTTTGGGTAGCTTCCCTGGTACGGGTACCCCCCTGATCTCCCTGGTTGCTGAGGGTATCCTCCATAATTTGGATGTCCTCCTTGGTTTGGGTAGTTTGGGTAGCTGCCTTGGTTGGGGTACCCTCCTTGGTTTGGGTAGCCCCCTGGTCTGGCTGGTTGTTGAGGGTAGCTCCCTTGGTTTGGGTATCCTCCCTGGTTTGGATAGCCTGGGTAACTTCCTTGGTTTGGGTATCCTCCCTGGTTTGGATAGCCTGGGTAACTTCCTTGGTTTGGGTAACCTCCTTGGTTCGGGTAGCTCCCCTGTTTTGGATAGCTCCCTGGTTGCTGAGGGTTGCTGCCCGTCTGTTTTGGTTGTTTTGGCTCTTTGTAAGTTGTTTTGGGGTTCTTCTTAAAAATATTAAGCTTCCCACCAATTCCCGTGCTCTTCTTAGCCAAGGCTAAATTAATATGAACCAGAAGAAGTGAGAGACACAACAAGGCAATCACAGTCAGCTTCATGCTGAAGCTGCAGACAGGACCAGGAAGGAACTGTGGAGGGAAAAAAACGATGAATAGTAAACAAGGCGTAAATGACCTAAATCTTTACTCAATACATTTTAAAGACAGTGAGGCACACTTGTCTTGATGCAGAACAGTAAATTATAGCTCCTGCATTTTGAAGATAGGGAAAAATAAACAACCACAACCAACCCACAGGTGTTAGAGAAAAAAAACATTAAATTGTGTGTGTGGTGTTGAATTTCTTTGACTCACAGATACCCAACTTGGAGAAATTTGTAGAGCCTATACCTATTAGGAGGACATGCTGACCTGTTTTATTGCAACTGGTCCTTAAAAATAATGATATCAAAATCTCTAATCATAGCCTCACCTGCTGTCATCCTCTCCCAGGTCTAATCAACCAGAATGATTAAAAACACCTGCATGGGTGACCAGGGCCTTCAAGACATGCTTTTCTTATGCTGGGCTTACCTGGAAATATCTACCATGCAATTCTGGACAGTATTTATGTCAGAAAGTTATGTTCACAGACTTTGCCATCATATTTTTGCATCATAAAGCTCTGTTTATCTGTATTACCCCCATGGGTTTAACAAGCAGCTGTCAGTGGTCCATAATATAACTGCCAGGCTCAAAATAGCACAGGCTCTTTGAGTCTGTAGCTCACTATAGACAGGCAAATGTTTCTGTGAGTCAGGACAAAGTTCTGGACATTTTGTCACACATCACTGATGGTCAGCACAAAAATCCAAACACACCTGTTGCCAGCCAACAAGCAACACCTGGTTTGATGAGCTAAAGGTTGTCCTAACTGTATTTTTTGATAGTTAGTATTACCGTGCTGCCTTAATCTTTGGACAGGACACGGATATTCAAATATTATAGTGTTACAAGAAAGGAAAATGTATATAATCCTTCTGAGTCTCCGTTAGGCATCAAGGCCTACTTTTATACATACTCAATGACATTAGTTCAATAAACTACAAGACATCCATCACTGCAGTGGGTGTTACTCCTTAGAAAATGAATATTCATAAACACAGAGAAAAATGCTCCTACTGACCTTTTAACGTCGTTACAACCCCGTGTCTCTGTCGACCACGTGATGCACAAACCTTGCTTCCGCCCTCAGCTCCCCCCGAGGGGGTGAACTATTTTTAGCCTCCGCCTCCAAAAACCAGCGGGCCACAGGAGGCAAAAAAAGTTTCAGTTTACATTTGTTGACAAAGAAAATGAAGGCGGCGCTTTCTTCAGTAATACTGTTTAAATCTGCCATAGCTGAGTGGTAGTGTTTCAGATTTTGGTTTTAATAACTTTGTGCGACAGTTAAAAAGATCTACCGTTAAACATCGCCGGGACTTTTTTTTTTACAGTGTAGTATCACTCCGCCTGTCAGTCAAGTCATTAAATCTTGAAAACGTCGTTGGCGCTGCAGTGGGTCCTGGATGTGCTCAGTGGTCGGAATAGCGACATATATAATCCTCCTGTAACCCCTCCAACTCATAGTGGTCACCAAAGAGACATTGTCAGATATTTTTTTTTTACGAAGTTTTCTGTTGATCCTGAACAGCTGTGTTATGGTGAAGAAAATATGGTGAAAATTGTACTATAGAAATAAAACCACTTCTAAAAGAAAAAAGGATTTCTTTAATATGAAAACATCATTGTCCACCCTCCTTTCCCCTCTTTTTATTGTAGAAAGTAATTTGTCACTTCCCAGTTAAGTTTTAAGGATTAAGTTGACAGAGGGCATGCAACAGGTCTTGGGAGCAAAGAAAGTCCAAATTAGCCACAGCATTTTTGTAACAACTTAAAAAGAAAAAAAAAAACTCAACCCACACCTGCAAACATGTGCAAGCAACTTTTTTTTTTTTTTTTTTTTTTAAAGTCCAAAGTCACTGATAAATAAGTGGACCTGGCCCAAAGGTGGTCCACCCAGAGTCCTGAAAATAATAGTGTAAGGATAAATAAAAAATTTAATAAACCAGTCTGTCAAGGGCTCCATCACCTCATGAGTCCTAAAGGGCCAAGTAGAACGATGATGGATGGGTGGGGGTACTGCAGATGAAGTGGGGGTCATTTACAATAAATAAAAAACATGAACAAAATTGAAATCACATTGTAAATTATAAAATGCTGACTTGTGTTTTTTAAGTGCCCAATTAAAAAGGCTCAACAATATAAACGTCATCATTATAATGTCTGATGAGAGAAACTGTGTTAAAGTTTCACTGCCGTTGAATTACTGGGAACATTCATTTAATATCTTATTATATCACTCGGCTACTGATTTTAAAACCTATCCATGCTATTAAAGGCATAAAGGTACCAGGAGGGAGTTTTCAGAGTCATAGTGTCTGTTAAAAAAGAAAGCAGCTTAACTTTGGGTTTACATGAAACTTAAAGGAGATGGTAAGTGCAGTTATGCTGTGAATTAATAAGGGTTATGGAGGGTGTTAGATAATTATCTGGTTTAAAATGGGCCAGGTAGTACTTAAGTTTGAAAAGGCTTATGTAAATAATGTCAAAGTAATATCTTAATGAAATTCAAATATGGCTTACAATGTGGTTATCATTATGTTCAATAAATCTTTCTATTGACTCACCATGATTATTAGTATCCGTGACAAACAGGTTGAGATGTTACCTCTCCATTCATTTTACTGAACTCAAAAATATTGACAGTTTAACATTTTAAGAAACTTTTTCAACACCAGGTGGATTTTATCTATCGTATTGCCCTTCAAATGATCTTTTCTTTAATCTCTGTGAAATTTTCAAACAAGGTTTATTATAACACATGAGCTGACATGTGGAGGTGGGCATGTCCACATTTTTTTTTTTTTTCAGAAAAAAACAGACCATTGTTTAGGAAAAACAAAATAAAACACACCTGATGCTGGAGAGGTTCTTGGAATGAAATAAAACCGTTTGTTTCATGATAAAAGTGGGCTCAAATTAATGGAGGGGAAGTTTTCAAACTCCTACCATTTATGACAGAGGCAAATATTTAAGGGGATTAAAAATTAAAATCTATTGTATGAACTGATAATTACATTCCACCCAGATACTGATTATCATTAAAGTACCACTCTAAGGCTTTTACACTTATAAAGTGGTTTAGGCATCAAAAATAGTGCAGGGACAGGCTCACCCACAGAAATGTCTGGGTCCCTGAAGGGACTAGAAAATGGGCCCACCTCAGACAAGATGTCACATCAGTGTTAACAAAATGACTCTGCACGACCCGAGTAAAGGCTGTAGGCTTTGAAGTGGCTGGCTAGGAATCAATATGACCTCTTGCTCTTTTACCCATTCCACATTATTGCCTCAAAACTTTGAAATCTGTTCACTGATCTGCTCAAACAAGGGGAAAAGGTCTCACATTACAAGACATGAAAAAAGGCAATAACATAAGCATGTGCATTTTTGGTAAGTGCTGGGACACTCACCCTCAAGGGCTGTTTTCGACCTATATTCAGTGGTTCCATCCACATCCATATACCGTTTATCCCTTTCAGCGCCGTGGGGGCCTGAAGCCTACCCCAGCTGACACTGGCAGACAGGCAGGATACATCCTGAACCAGCCGACCGAAGAGCCACATAGAGATACAGAAAAACCATTCACACTCACACCTCAGGGAATCACAATCAACACACTGAGCATGTTTTTGGTCTGTGGGGAGAAGCCGGAGTGCCCGGCAAGAACCCACGCATGCACAGAAAGAACATGCAAACTCCAAACAGAAAGGCGCTGAACCAGCAACCCTCTTGCTGTGAGGCATGTGCACTACCTGTTGCACCATGGTGCAGCCCTCATCCACATGAATATCAAAAAAAGGAAAAAAGATAAGGATTGTACCATTTCAGAAAGAGGGGGCATACACTTTGAAACAGGCAACAAATAAGGATTTTTTTCTGTCTTAATAAGTCAGGCACTTAGCTTTTAAAAAAATAATCATGGTCTACATTTAAAATGGACCATGTCCTTACTAATCTTCATGGGCCCAACATGACACCAGGCCGCAGAAAGCTTCCCCTTAATCCCCCCTCATGGTCGGCTGAGTCTCGTGTAGATCTGGTGCCATCTGCTGGACACGAAATGCTGAACATCACACGCTCTTGACTACCTGTCCCTTAAGGTGGGGAAAAACAAAAAACAATAACCTCGAAAAGCTACAATAACTTACCAAAGAATAACTACGTTTATTTTCACCAACACAAGACATTTTGTGCTTTGACTTTCATTTCACAGAATTCATTGACAAAAAGACAAGCAGCAACACTGTGGTGGGTTTCATGAATTTCATCATGTGTTTTATTTTTCTCCATCACTTCTTTGCCATATTAAAGTGATGCATACATTTAATGCAAGGTCAGAAGTAACTGGACAGCAGTGCAATTTCAAACTGAAAGAAAATGAGCCTAAAGACAGAGGACATGACGAGGTGGCTCTGGTGTACGAGCCATCAGTGAGTTCTGTAGATAAAGCAAAGTTTCCATACAGGCACGACGTTCCTGACACACTCACACTATGAGCTGATGACTGATAATTAAACACACTTCTACAAGAAATGGTAGGCTGGTTCGAATGAACACTGATTTTGGGTGCAGACGACTGCAATTTACATATTTAATTTCTAGCCAGTCTGACACATGGACTAGTCATCCACAGTATTTAAATGCTGATCAGCACTTTAATCCTTCAGCAACTTTCAACTGAAAAACCTCCGAGGATTAAAGCAGTACATCTGAGGAGTGATATTTCAGCAACAACAGGTCAGTAATGACCAGAGTGTTGCAACATTTGGTTCACTTCTCCTAAAAAATATTGAAGAATTTTTACAAATACGGCAGCAGCACAAACCTGCAGGAAAAGCTACTATTCTGATCCTCTATCTTTGAGAGCCCCTTTGAACGGAAATGGCTAAGTTTTTTCAGGGATTATTGCTTCAATTGCACCAATAATTAATTTTCTATTTGGATTTTAGTTCAGTAAATGTGCAGGGGGGAAAAGGAGACATTCTAGGTAAGGGGAAAAAGGTGCAGTGGGCGATTTGACCACAATGTGGTGAATTATCAAACCAAAATACAAGCTGAGAATTACTGAAAATCTGCTCTCTGATGAAAAATACAACCACAATCACCCTTCAGCTGTAGGCACGTATGTAAAACCAATAAAATAATCTTTGTTTGCATCTTTTTGCTTAAAAATATTCTTAGTTTTCCACCACTGTAAGGTGTCTGTGAATTGATATTTAAGAGAAAAAAAAGATGGTAGAGACAAAAGTTTTCATCCAGCAACAAAGAAACCAGTTACTCCAACTCTGTCTTAGTTCACAGGGAGGATCAGGGAATACGAATCTTTAGCCAAACACACACAAACTGTATTTTTACAGCACATGTATAGGTGGTCAAATCCCCAAAAGCTTTTAGGGTCAATACTTATGTGTTAGTCCGAACAGTAATAATGCTATACATTTACCTTTTTCAGTGCCACAAGACCAAAAATATTAATCTCAATTGTGGCTTGAGAATTTAAGTTTCTCTCCAATATTAATAATAGATAAGCAAGTATTTTCTCTTTTCAGTCCCAAGAACTTGCAGCGCCATAGTGTTAAAACACAATACATACACTCTATATGCAAATAAACTCTGCGTTTTTCTTCAAGGATTGTCCGCTCAGAGGTTTACAATAGAGGCAGACTGCATTTAACCGCAGTCACCTCTGGGTTTAAGGAGTGGGCTCTCTCTTACTGATAAACAGGTCTTTGTTTACCAGTCACAGCAGAAGAAATTACACTATGGTAGCTTGTTCGGACACAGGGTCAGTCCAAAACTGCAGGTCCATCTGCTGACAGAATAAGATGATATTTTACAACATTTTGATTCTATAACAGGCTTTGGATGTGCCGTCTTTAAGCGTCTGCTTTAGCACATTAGCCTGGTCTAAGATTACCGAGTAAAAATGAAGCTAGACTGCAACTGAACCAAAAAGTTGGGACAAAACCATCTCTGAAAAACAAAAATAGAGTTCTCTCATATCCTTAACAGGAGTGAAAATGTATCCGAATAAAACAAAATAAAATTGCTAAAAGAGAAAAACTCTTAAGTTCTTGAGAGAAATTAGGCCTTTGCATAGCAAAATGTACAACGCCGCTGCTGCTGTGATGACAAACAAAAATGTACAGGATATTTACAAATTTACAGGAGGAGGAAGAGGAGAAGACCATCTAGACTTCAGGGAGACACTGTCTACGTTGAACAGGCTCTGCGATGGTCAGTCTGGTGTCGCTTACAGGAAAAAGGTCAGTGTAGTCCCCCCAACAGTGGTCTGCCAGTCAGATGAAATCTAAGACTGGTTAGTCCAGCTCTAAAGGAGGGTTACAGAAAACGGAGTGCACAAATGTAAAAGCAAGGGTGTTAGGGTGGTGCTGAGACAAAGACACTCTTGACTGGGTGTTAACAGAGAAAAGGACGAGGAAGAGGCTGGACTCCTAGATGAGCTGAATCTTCATAAAAGCGGCAAACGAAGCAAAGCCACAGACATCCTGTCCCTCTGATCCAGAAGAAGACTGAGCTTTGTGGAGGAGCTTTAAAAGAATCAAAGGCTACCAAAATGTAGGCCACCAATGGCCTGTCATATGACCGCAACATCGCTGTTGTCTCTGAGACACAGGTCTGTGCAGGTCTGTATCCCCCTTCAGTCCAAAGGTTCTTGATCCTCTTTAAACGCCGTTGGCACTCATCTTGCTCTTCTGAGTCACCTCTGTGGCCACTTTAGCCTGTTGGAAAAGGACACAGAAGTTAGTTTAACTCTAAAATCCACTTTTTCCCCATTTAGTTCATTCTACTGGATTTCATTCTGATGAATATAAAATATAGATCCATTTATTAAAAAGTTGTTCTATTCAGTCCCTGCAGCCAAATCTGAAGTCTAAGCAGTCATTTGTCACCAGTTAGGGCTGTAGCTCCTGTGAATGGCTGCACAGCACTGCATTTTGCAGTATGGAGGTAAAGTATGTGAGCTGCGTGGGGTTAAACTAAAAGAATTCTCATATCATAACCCTCCAAAGTGTATTGTTAGAGAGGCTGTTTTTAATAAATACCTGCAGATACTGATCAGTGACTAATTTATAGGAACACCTTTAGTTCTAACTTAGATGTGAACATTAATGTATTAGGTGCACTGTTGCCCAAAGTGTGGGCCAGGTTGGTCAGTCCCTTAAAGGATAAGTTCGGTTTTTTGACACCTGGACCTTATTTTTAGGATTAAATACGCTCGTAGAGTCACCCAGACAATTTTGGCGGAGCTCGGAGCCGTTTTCGAGCAATTTAGATCTATCCAACGGCGTTTTTCCTCTCATGCCGTAGTAGCAGACGGGGCCAGAAATCGTATTTTGGGGGGCATCAATACGTGTTTCATCTGGTCTCAAGTCCCACTCTGAGCAGCAAAGGCACTCCTACTCTGTTGTGTTTGCCATGCAATGTCCACAACTTCACCACCAGTTAGCCCCCATTCGTGGACGTGCAGTAGTTGCCTGTTCTCTGGCCAGCTGTTCAGCTCTTTCCCTCTGCATCCTCCTTTCAAATAGCTCCTCGTCGGTATATTCTGGCTCAAAACGATACGGGCATCCATTACACTCAAAGTCGTCGTCAGACACTTCTACATCGGATAAATATTCCGCCATGTTGCACAAAAATAGCCGTGTAGCCGTGTAGCCTAGCAACAACAGCGGCTCTACTCATGTTCTTGTCTATGACGTCACCAAAAGTTACCTGTCCTTGTAAAGCCCCGGATGACCATAACAACAAAGTTGAGCTGACATGGTGATAACACTGGCCATTCATTTAAAAAATGTAGCTGAAATGAGTGAGTTTCGCAGCAGATAATGTCTAATTTAGGGGCTTCGATTTCTGGCCCCGTCTGCTACTACGGCATGAGGAAAAATGCTGTCGGATGGATCTACATTGCTCGAAAACGGCTCCGAGCTCCGCCAAAATTGTCTGGGTGAGTCTACGAGCGTATTTAATCCTAAAAATAAGGTCCAGGTGTCAAAAAACCGAACTTATCCTTTAAGTGTTATAGGTGGGCTGCAAGAGGTCATTTACAATAAAAAACAATCCATCCATTCATCCATCCATCGATAAGTGATCATAAGATTTTTCTTTACTAAACTAACACACCACACCTAAACTATTCTACTTACATAATGGTTTTTCATCACATTTAATTTGTCAGATCACAGAAGCAGTGTCACAGTCTAACAGGTGTTAAATTAATTTTTGACACGCTCAAATATTGTGCTACATCTTTCACTTCCTGAATTTTCTGGATAAAGAACTGGACATTGCTCTTAGAAATGTTAATTTTATTGGGAAGGTTTTCAGGGCAACAAAGAATGTTTAGAATCATAAAACTAAACTTCATCAAAACGATTATTCCTGAATACAAAAATTGTGGAGTTATTACCTTGAGTTTCTGTTATATTTGAATTAGTGTTTTGGTGGGCTCTGGATTTATTTTGTAAGATTCTGTGCTAGGAAGACACTGACAAAGTTAGCTTGACATTGTAAACCAGTTTGTCAATTTTATCACACAGGTGCTGTCACCCCAAAGCTGTGTTTAGCTGTGTTGGGGAAAGCTGAGGGTTTCCTTGTGTTTTTTTCAAGTAGATTTCAGAAACTGGAATATTGACGTTGCAATTTGATTGTTCACTGAGAATGACCCCTTAGGTTGGAATTCCTACTCAGTGGGTTGGACAACCTCTACCTTCCCTGAATTTTAACTTACCAAACTGGGATGTGACTTTACTTTCTGTTCCACCAGGTGAGTTTGAAGGTAAATGAAGGTACAAGTGTTGCCTGGACTTCAGGCTTGTTGACTAGATTGAAATAAAATAAAATGTCCCCCTTAACTACCCTAATAGAAGGTGAGAGAGGGATAAGATGATACAAAGATCACCAGCCAGACAAACCAGAGTCATCATTATTTCATGTTTTGTGTCTCAGACTGCTGTGTAACATGGAGGCTCCATTCTGGCTGCTAAGTGTGCAGTGCTGCAATCGTCCATGTAGTATGTGCGTTTTCATTCAGTAAAACAAAGGGACATCTGTGCTGCACTAACTGAGCTAATTTTCCAATTTACTCAGCTTTCTAAGTGAAAAATCCTTTAACTGTCTGAGACCTTCATCTGGACCACATAGTAAACATCTGTGCCCATCAGTACAGGAAAGATTTGGGTGTTATGTGAATTAAAGTATTTGTATAGTTGATAAATTCAACAAGAGCAAGAAACTTTGAAAATATGTGTGCAAGAGAAAAACAGTTTCAATTAAAATGAGAGCTAGAAAATATGTTTTTGTAGGTTTTGTGATTCAGAACTGTGTCATTAAATATTTTGTTGCTGCATTTCATAAAAAACAGCGCACTGGTTTGATATGGCGTGATATCTCTTTAAACCCCTCGTCTGTTTAAGAAGATCACTGGGTAGCGTGTCTAAGTGACAGCTCTATATTTATCATCTATTTTTAAACCTCACACAGATTAACTTCAGGTGTTTTTCTAGCTCTGGTAGCAGCTTCCTATGTCTGTAATGGTCTCTAAAAACGTAAACACGTTTGTACTTAAACAATGGATTCCAGCCGGAATATTCACGCTCCCTCTGTTTCATGTAACAGCTGCTTTTTCATGGCAGAACTGAGTCCCACTGTTAGAGATTAGCGTGTCATGTGAAAAAGATCCCAGCCAGGAAGAACTAACAGGATTATGAAACCCTGTGTAGCATCAGACCTCATAGTGGTTTCTGTGGATCCCACAGGTCACAGAAATCATTAGGTGCTCACCTGAAGGACTTCAGCAGGGGTCAAAGGTTTGTCTGAGATCACAGGAGCCTTGTCTCTCAACTCCTCCACCTATCAAAAATAAACACATTACAAGATTTTATAGCTCATCTGTACAATTACCTTTCCTCACATGTTTATCAGCAGGGTCATTTATGCATTTACAGATAGGGAAAATTTGCACCACCCCAAATTCAACCTTTCATCAGCCAAGACATTTATCTGTTGTGTAGGAGTAGACACCTCTTAGACTCTGTGGGATGGTCAAGGAATGAGATGAATAGGGGAAAGTACTGAAGAAAGAAAGAAAGAAAGAAAGAATAAAAAAGGTAAAGGAAGAAGTGAAGAAAATAGGAGAAGGTTAAATGGAGGTAGAAGGATTAAGGCAAAAGGAAGGATAAAAAAAGGAAGGAATGCAGTACAGAATGAAGACAGAAGAGGAGGGAAGGAAGACAAGAGATGGAAGTAAAAACTGAAGCATGAGGAAGGACAGAGGGTAGGAAAGAAGGAGAAACAAGAAAAAAAGGAAAATCAGAAGGATAAAGTGAGAGGGCGGATAAGCAAGGAAGGAACTGGGGTAGGAGGGGAAAAGGAGGAATATAAGGATAGAAAGAGAGGATGAAAGGAGAAGGCAAAACCCACTGGGAATTCATTAAAGTGTGTTTCAATACAACGACAGAACCCCAGTTTTTAACATTACTTTAAGGAAATGGCTTCTTATATTTTTCTTGTTTGATTCCTTGTCATGACTGAGATGACAGCATTTATATTCATGATACAAATGTGCTTTCAAAAACAGTAGGCTTGTCCTGGACCACCACTGAGTAAAAGGGATTTCTGTATCCATGTGTTTATGTTCATGCAAATACTACTGCTTAAAAATCACAAATTTAACAGTGCTCAGTTCTTCTAGTGCTATTCCTTTAACTGATGTTGAATCTGACATTTTTATGGACTCTGCCATCACAAGATAACCGTCAGTCAAACTGCTTAACTTTATTGAAATTTAATTCCTAAATCAAAATTATGAAACTGATGAAAAGAAGAGCAGCGATAAAAGCATGGTGGTTACAAGCCTATATGTGACATGTGGAAGAAAAATTTGAGTGAAGCTGAGTGATTTATCTTAATGGGAAATTGTCCTTATCCATAAATTAAAAAAAACAGCCATTCATTGTTTAGAAAAATGACAAAGTTTGGAGATATGATGACTGCTTGCTTTGTATCAATTAAACTATGAATAAACACTTCCATTGTACATTTGCGCAGAACGTAACTGAAACAGAGTAAATTTTCATCAAGCATTGACTCAACAAATACCTGTAGGATCAACAGCTGAAAGGAACTTCACATACATGTACAAGAATTTATGCAACCTTATATCTGAACATCAGGTTTTTATAATGGTTAAAAACAGCACCTTGTGTACGACAACCTTCTCCACTATACTCAGATCTTTCAGCAAAAATCCATTCTCAGCAGCATTGATGACAAAATTTCCTCTCCATCCATCTCAAACCACTGACCTGTCTGTCCTTGATGATGATGGCAGGGTCTGAAAGCATATCGGTGGTGACTGAGGTTGTGTTTGCTCCTGTGTTCTCCACTGGAGGAGGGGGAGGAGTAGCTTTCTGTGAAAATCAAAACAAAAATCTGCTAAGAAGACCAAATCCAAGAAATGACCATCTGCCCTCTTCTACTTCCTGATCACCATCAATAGTTGTTTAAATTCCTATTCCAATTAAAGAAATACATTTAACCCTTCATTTATCAGCTGGCATGTTTGGCATCTGTTGCTAAGAAGAATTTAGGATCATCTAATGACATGAAGAGTCTGCTTCTGTACAGACTTAGTGTAAAGATACACCAAGTTTCTCTGAATGTGATGCATTTAAATGCAGTCCTATTGTGTACAGCTCAATTATTTGTGTAGATGAAATTATCTTCCACACATTTAAAGATGCTACTTTTGGTTCAGTAGCCTCATTAATTTTTTTTATTAAATAATAAAAATAACTGTCCACTGCTGACCTGGGTTCGTACTGTGGTAAATATCCAGACCCATACACATGAAACAGTTATGAAACAACATGTTCTCCCTTATGAAGATCAAACGCAGACTGTTCCCTTCATCGTGACCTGCATACCAGCCACTGAAACAGCATGAATACTAAGCTGAGAACAAATTTCTCTAATCTGTACATTCAGAGTAATTATGTAACATAGCAGCCTTTCAGATTGTAAGTCCATTGTAAAGGTCGAACCTCGAGCTTGGGAACGGGGGGGATGACTGGAGGTTTTGGTTTGAGGTCGGTCAGATACATGGCTCTTGAGAGCAGCAGCAGCGATGGAGGAACGTTCTCCTTCAAGTGAAGATCCAGCCACTAAAAGGACAATAAAAATTAGTGAACAAGGGAGCAGCAACAATGTGAGAATGTCATAAATAATACATATCTCAGTCACCTTTATATTACCTAAACAAACAAGGATAAATCTTTGACTCTTGAAGGCATTCATTTAATGTTAGTTGGAGGAGTTACACATTTTTTAAAAAAGACTTTCTTTGACAAACTCTAAAAGCTAAAAATCCAGCTGCTCACCTGCTGCATCTGCAGGCGTAGCTGGTCAGTGGTGAGACCCAGAGACCTCATCCCACGACTACGACACGCAGCCTGCAACTCTGACACACTCATAGCTGCCACACCTTCTGCTGCGATCATCTGATAACAAACACAGAGGGAAATAAAAAAGTGTTGTAAGGGACAGAGACACTCTACAACAGGATGGTCAGTAATTACTAAAATCTGTCCGTTTAGTTTCAAAGTGCTTTATTATCATCAGCTTAAATTTGAGGGACCGTATAGTGGTAAAAGATGAAGAAAACACAGACATAATGTTTCATTTAGAAATAAAGATAAATTTGGCTCAACACAAACCTTGGCCTGGGATATATCAGGGAAGAAAGGCTGTTATTTTACAATCATGGTTACCTCAACCCAGTCATGTTTACAAATCTTAAGTAACTTTGGTGATTTGTGTAAAATCAGCTGGCCTTATTTATAACTCTGAACCATGAAAACTCCCTTTGCTAGTATTGCCCTGTCCTCTTTCTCACCTCATCATCCGCCTTGATGGTCCTGAGTTGCATCATCAGCTGAAAACGCAGCAAGTTGTTTGTTCCAATGGGCTGCAGCTCCAGCAGTTTACACAGAGCCACCAGCTGGGGGCGCTCCAGGTGCTCCAGCGTCAGCTCATCCTCAAACAGCTTCGAAAACCGGACAATGTCCTTTGTGGTGGGCTGCTCGCCTGTGCCTCGAACCTGTCAGGAGGACAGAGTCAGTGTGTGATAACTTAAAACACAGGACAGCATTCTTAGTCAGTATGGAAATGTTATGTTTTTCAAAATCAGCTTCACCCTCTATTCTGCTGTATTATAAACTACAGCTCTTAGGTATGGGAAGTAAAATTTAAAGGACTGTCAGAGAGATTACAGCAGCAATAGGACTGTAGCAAGAGAAACAACAAGCTATCACAAATCTTTTAATAACTTACTTTTTGAACGTATGTAGAGAAGCGCTGCGTCTCATCTTCAGTTAGAGCTTTTGCTTTATTCCTTCGGGCCATCTCAGCGATGGTCTCTTGGAGAAACTTGGCCAATTCCAGCTTAGCCGCAAGACCTTTCTTCTGCTTCTCCTCCTGCAGGAAGAAGACATCATAATTAAAAAATATCAGATATGGCCTGATGCTTTAAATCACATTAAGTACCAGTTTTACGGTGCATTTCTAAAACAACACTGTAACAAAGCTAAGCTGTCTTTACATCAGTGCATTACAGTGTTGCAGAAATACAGAGGAGCACGTACAAATACTAAAACAGTTGGACCAACATAAATGCACACACAGGGCTGCACTCTTTTGTGGGCTCCACTGATCACATATTGCCTCTGTTGCTACATCTAGAAGTAGTACAGAGGGGGGATCATTTTGTCTTCTACTATGTCTTTGCAACATTCAAAATAAAGGTCAAATGTCAAATGAGCATAAATATCCTGCCATGAAAAAGCCTCACGACCTTTGTAAGGCACGATTTCTGCTGTTTCTAACGCTGTGTTGATTGAAATTTTTTTAACAGATACAGCAATTCAGATATACAGCTTTAAAAGTTTGTTTTGTGATGGTTAGATGTTTAAAAAACATCTGTTGCACTGAAAAAATGATACTGATTTACAAACACTATAAAAAACCTGAAGGGCCAGTAACCAAAAATAATACCAAAAAACAGATCAAATTAACGTTAAGTCTAGTACATAAGCCATGCTTTAGATACCTTATTTTTCATTCAATCAGCTTAAATTGTGATGCGACCGATACACCTGTTTCTAAATGCTGAGGCATGCATCATCAAGACTACAAGTGCCACAATTACAGATTAAGCACAAATTGGTACTATTTAAACTCTTCAAAGTTGACTGCCCTCCTTTCATTGTGTAAATTACATCAAACTATCCTAACACACAAAATAGAGAGTTCAGTATATACAATACTGTACATACTTGATACATACATACATACATCAGGGCAACGGCCCATAAAAAGGGCAGAACATTTCAAAAGCATCTATGGCAGGTAACTGGATGTTTGTTCTGTCAATCACATTCACTACAGATCAATCAAATAATGTAGTAAGCAGGACAGTATGACACGTGAGCCACTTCGTAGAACAAATTCTCACCAAAACATGTCGGAAGTGGAGCAGAAATATCCTTTTTATCAAGAAATGCACTTCCTGCTGTCGTCAGGATCACAGTTCCCACCTTTCCAGCTTTAAAGGATGCTGATAGGGCTGTGCTGCTCTTGGCCGAGCACAATTGTAGACTGGAACTTGCCAAGATGGATCTGCCTGATTACAGACATTGAATCAGGTGGATCTAGCTGTGCTGCAAGGTTAGCAGCAGGCAGCCGCTTCACTTCTCAAAATGTGCAGGGAAACACAACACGACAGAGCTGTTATCCCCTTTAATCCTTTGGAAATTAATGAAGCAAACTGTGTGAGGTGCTCATTTGTTTCAAAAACACTCCCTGGTTGAAGACAGAAGCGTCAGTGTTCAGCAGCTGCAGGCTGAGAGCTTAAAACCATAATATAGCTTGCAGAGACTCCAGACTCCACACAGCAAAAGCAGATGGTACTGAAGGAGTGACACAGTAGCACAGAAACTGGATATTGCTGACTTAACTGAACTTGATGTAAAAAGACTTTTTTTATCTTGGGGAGACTCCCAAAAATAGACTGTGGCATGTTTAGCAGTGCAACCCATGTGGCAGACTTTCCAGTAGGTCAAATCTATCAGAGAGACAGCTCCAATCAACTTTTTTTGAATCATCAAAGTTCCACAGTTAGATAAAAAGGGTAGACAGATATTTAATAAAAAGCCACTTCAAGTCTGCCTGGTGTCTCCCACTCTGATGTTGTCAGTGTGCTGTAATCTACCATCATAACAAACCTTCATCTTTTTTCCTTCCTACATTTAGTTAATTTTTTTCCAAACTCAGACATCGCTCAGCTGTCCAGAAGCTTGAGAGCATGTCTGTGAATCATTCAACCAGAAACACCAGAGAACATCAGAGTTGACAGGCGGAGTGGACCAAGAAAAGAGACCTGCTGATTTTCTTTTATGGTAGATTAAAACTTAACAAAGGGAGTGTTACGGGTTTAATATAATTACAGAAACAATTGATTAATTAATAAGGGGCTATCAAAAGATCAGATGTAGAGTTCCGTAAGGCTTTATGCAAGTATGTTTATGTTGCATTAATCTAAGCATGTAATTTAAATACATAAGTGAAAGTCATGTGCCTTCCTGGATGGAGCTTCTTAGTACTAGACATATCTGACAGGTTACATAATCATCATGAACCCTGGTGGGAGGTCACACAGGCGGCAGGGTGTGTTTGTCTTTGTGTACATGAACACTTGCCTTTTTGGACTCTGTCTCGAAGGTGGAGGGCAGCATCTCTGGGAAGAGTTTGAGGAAGACGGGCAGGAGGAACTCCATGAAAGGAACGATGATGAACACCATGAAGGGCACCAGACGGAAGAGGTCAGCGCAGGTCCTCATTAGCTGAAAAGATAAAGAATTAAGACTGTTAATGACACACAAAGTGTACAGTAAACTGCTCCAGTGTTTACATCCGACTTATCAGCACGAGTCCTCTAAGGTGTCAACATGTAAGATACATAACACGTGCCCTGACACTCTGCCAGTTCTCTTCTAAAATAGCCCAAATATAGATTTACCATGGCATGTGCACAGCTTAGGTCACCAAGTTTACATTCACATACACATTATGAGCATAGGATTCAGTCAGGGGGACACGCGGTGACAGTATGTTCTTTTCCAATGATCTACTGGTGCTTCCACTCCATGAAGAGACATTTGAGACCTGCATTGAGTTCAGAAAAAAGGAGAAACTCTGTGACTGTGTGAAACTAAAAAGGGCTCTCAAGGGGTATTCAACTGCAAGACTTTTATCGTACTCTTACCGCGACCAATATTACACCAACTGACCACAACATGTGATGAGTGCCACACAACTTATCTTTTTAAGATCATTTTTTGGGCATTTTGTTCCTTTATTGATAGGAGAGAGAGAGAGACAGTGGATAGGCTTGTGAAAGGGAGCAAGAGAGAGTAGGGAGGATATTCTGCAAACTGGCCGCAGGCTGAACTCGAACCTGGGCCGGCAGAGGCATGTATGTGGGTCGTGCCTGGTTGCTTACGCTACGCCAAACCAACACCCTTAACTTTTTAAACAAGTGCATGCAACTTCCTTAGAAAACACTTTTTTACTTATATTTTAATACACAACTCCAAAAGTAAAGATATTACCAATATCAAACCTATCAGGCCTTACCTGACTGAACAGGGCAAACAAGTGCGAATGAGGGGTGGGTATTATTTCAGATTTTCTTTTTAAAACTTACAATATTTAAAAATACTATGAATGTAGATCACCAGTTTCATCACAATATGATATGATCCACTTTCTGGACAGGAATACAATATTTCCCAATATTAAAGAGACTGCTGCAATACGATTTAGAAAACTGTAATTGATATTAGAGAATATTTTATACATTTAACACAGTTACATTTATGATGAGAAGAAAACTGTTTCATTTCATTGCTTAAGTGCCACTATTTCAATTAGAAAACAGATCAATCCATGTTAAACCAACCAAAAAAACACAGACTTTACTGTTCAGTGCCTTTTAATGGCAGTTTGAACAGAATTTATGTTTCCAATTTATTTAGAGGATCAATGTACAATGTATATACGAGTCAATGACCCCGATATAACATTTGCATTACAAACAATGATTTGGGTTAAAATAGCAACATCTATCTAGGCATCATTTCTTTTTTTAGAACCTTTATTTTTGTCTGTGCAAATTTACTCTGATAGACTATTAAACAGGCCTTCTCTGCAACATTTAAAATCATGATTCTGGCCTTTGCTTTTAATAAATACAGTTACACAAATAGTAGTTCAAGTTTAATTTTTGTGACATTATGAGATTTTTAATTGGATTAAATCTGTGACACGAGTTTGAAGCAGTAAAGATTTTTTCCTGATACATTACTTTAGCAGAGGGGTTGGTAAAGTTTTAATGGACACAAAGTGGCTTCATAAATGTAGGGGGATGTACAGAGAGTAACTGTCCTCCGTGCAGCTCATATTTCAGATATATTAACTGTGACAAGCAAAAATTACACTCAGATCATTCAAAGACTCCCAACAACAGGCTTTTCTCTTTGTTTACCTACTGAGTGTGGTTAAACTTAACCAATGTGGGTTAAACTTATGGTGGTCATAAACAGATTTAAAAGTAAATGCAGATGGCATCTAAAGCTAGACAGTCGCCCTAATGGATTTTAAGTCCAAACTGTTTTCATCGCGTCTTTGTCCACCCTAAATCTATGAGGTGCTTGTATTGACTGTTAGCATGAGCCTACAGACAGCCTGACTGAACTCTGAAGCAGTGTCATATGGACGACAGTTTAAATCTTAACATAATCATTCAAGTTTTTTTTGGATGTTTAGATTTTTGTCCGCTGTGCAGGAAAAATATGGTGGAAAATAGTTAATTCACATAAGCTTTAGCAAATTGCAACATGTTTCACAGGTATCAAAATATAACTGGAAATATTCACCAGGTAGTTTTTAATGATAATGCTGTTAGAAGCTGATAGCTAATGTAAGCTTTATCTGACTCCATCATAATGATTCAGCAGAGTACTGCTTCTTTGGATTTTTTTTCTATATTTAATGCTTGGATGCAGACCTTTGGGATAAATTTCATTGAAATCCTTGTGCTGCAGTAACCACAAACTGCAAAATATTGTGCAGACCAAATGAGATTACAAAGTAATGTTATTTTCTTTCTCTGTGTTTATTTTTTCTTTTTTTCCATTTTCTTTTGTAATGATTTTATCAAATAAACCTTTTAAACCATTATATTAGTCTGTGGAAGAGCTAAATTGTAAAAAAGGCAAATACGGTGCAGCTTTTATTGCCATTTTATTTCTGCTTCTCTGTGCTCAAAAGTTCACAATGTTGAGAATTCAGTTTTTAAATTAAAACTGTTATCATGTGAAATAATGTGTATAAAAGATTGCTTTCTACAATTAGGGAAGTGGTTGTGGTGGGTTGGAGGGTTTACGCCCTGCTGGCCCCAAACAAAGTAAGCTCCCCTTGAATAAAACACTTGTTCACACTTCAGAGACAAACACTGAGACACCAGGATTGAAATGCTCTAATAATATATTATATAGTATAGTATTATGGACCTGTGCATGTATTTTTGAATACAAAGGAGGACTTTTTGTAAAATCTAAGAGGTCATCTCAATATTTAAACATGTTCAAAACCTCAATTTTTTCATGCAATTATTGTGGTGGTGGAGGCATCTTCTTAATGTGGAGCAGGGACAAAGCAGAGGCCAATTTTACAATCAGGATTAGTTTTTAAAACAAAAAAAACTGTCTAAACTTGTGACACTCAGGTTGCAGTGTTTTCCTGTTTAAAGGTGTATTAAACCTAATGGCAAGTGCATTTGTTCAAAAGAAATACTACATTCTATCATGAAACACTATAGTGAGGGAAAATGTTACAATAATGCTTTTATTTAATTAAAAATCTATGTTGTTTGTTTACATTCCTTCCTGACTTTGTGGTCTCTGACACGTTATTTCTAGCTTGATAATTCTTTAAATTTAGGGCAGTATGTACAAACAGGACACTAAGCTAAAGCTCAGGATCAAACACAGAGGGAAAGTAACTGGAGCAACAACTACAATGATTTTCATTACTGATTCTTGGCCCCTGAGAGTCTGGAAGCCCAACAAACCAACATTCAAAAATATTTACAGATTATGTTCTTATCCTCTGATTAGTAGGACGGGAACACTGAAAGTTGAACAGTAAAGCGATTAATGAGAATGAACACAACAGAGTATCTCAGTCTGCACCACACAGCAGCATACCGCACTGTGGCAGGCTATACGCTGACACAGGGAACACACTGTACACATTCCTTATTGACATGCTAGGGTGTGAAACATACAAAAAGAGCACTTACACCATAAATCATGACTCGCCGATTGACTGATAATGGCTCAGAGGAAGAGTGACAGCACGAGGGGAGTCTTTTGTCGTGATAAAAAGAAACCAGACGCTTGTAAATGAACCAGACAGACGCTCTGCTGTGACCTGGGGGCAGCTTTAGATCAATACAAAAGACTGGGAGAGGATATAGACAAATATTTTGATGTCATGTATGAGTAAGTTTGTCATGTTTGGAAAAAAACTAAGCTCTGTCATGTCATGTAATGTTTATGCTGTTGGGCCCCAATTTAAAACAGAATCAATGGTGAGAATACACAAAAAATGGGTTTAAAATGAAAGCCCACCAGATTGAACTTGTAATGAAAGTTTGGCTTTTAAATAGATTTTTTAAAAATAGTTTCTAGCCATTTTTGGCTGGATTTTGAGAAACTATTTGGTGACTTTACTTGAAAACTGTTAATTTTGGTGGGCATATGTAACAAGTTTGTCTCTTTTATTCACACACAGAATCATAAATTTCCAATTCCACCACCATTTTTTGGCCCAGTTTGACACTTTGCACTGTTATTAAGGAGTAAAGGTGTATTAAGAAAAACTGAGATTAGATTTTAATATCTTTTCAAGAGCCTCTTCATACATTAAAAGACCCACCGTATCTCCTATTTCTACTGGTCCCACTGGTAACACATGTTGTATGTTCTGTACTAATTGTACGAGGCCACACTGAAAACTCCATTTGTGCTAACATATCAATATTATGACCCAGTTTGATGTTAGGGTTGACGCACCACAAGAAAAAACTAGGTGAGTAATTAACCAAATGACAAATTTTTTTTAGATAAAACCCAAAAATAAAATAATGTTTAAAAAACTGAAGAAATCAGCTCCTGACTCAAAAAGGTTGCTCAATTTGTTTTTAATTTTACAAGTAATACCTTTAATTCAACCTGGGTTATATAGATCAAAATAAGGAAGGTTTTCCAAATTACAGGAAGATAGCTCTACATGATTGAGCATATAGTTCCCTTTAAATATAATCACTAAAACAAAACTTTTAAAAAAGCATCCCTTTTGACACATTAAGAGGTGTCAGTTTTTCATGTTTTGATGAATTTACTTTGTAAGACCGTGCAGATACACTGAATACCCTCTCCTAACAACAGTAAAACCTTTATTTATATTTCAATGTCAGCCCTGCTCAGGCACAACAGGGGCAAGCATAGCAGAGGATGCACCAACATCTGCTTCATGATTCTGGGATAAGTTGGAGTGATGACTTGTGCCAAAAGTGAAGTGCCCAATGTGTACAAAAGTATGGAGCTGGAAAGCTTTCACTGCTGCACTGCTAGTCAGAAAGAATATTAGATCGCTGCCTTTATCAAATCTGCAAGTATTTAAGCTGATACAGATAAAAATATGCCACTTATAAAGAACACCAAGTCTCTTACACATTGTTATTGACCTCTTCTTATCATCTTGGCTGCATTTGTTTATGACGAAAGCAAGAAAAACAGCCATAAATGAAAATAGTTTTACAAGCATAGTTTTTATCACAGTTATTCAGTGATGAATATCAAATAAATACTTCATTTGAATTAACTGGTTAATATGCATGCTGCCAATATGTCTAGTCAATATATTGGTTTTTCATATTTTTATCAATGATTGTCGTTTTACGTTATTATATAGAAACCAATGCTGTGCAAAAAATGGTGTGTGAAATAGTGTGAGGCAGGTTACCAGGAAGGAGGTTTATAGTGACAAGCTAAAAATGGGGCATATTGTCAACCACTAGGGTTGTAAGTAGATATGGTTACACCAATTAATCGCAATATTTTGTGGTTTGATGCTTTATCAACATTTAATACCACAGTATCAACATTCAGGGTTGACTGATTCTGATTTTTTTGAGGCCGATAATGATTACTAGTGGCTCTGTGGACTGATAGCTGATATTTTAAACTGATATTCATTTACCATTACAGAAATCTGTCTGTCAACATTTTTAATGCTGATTATTGCAAGAAGTAAACAACAGTTGCTCTGATTTATCACTTCTATAAAAGTGACAAAGGTTTCTGATAGAGGTATCAATTGAACATTTGAAATTATACTTGTATATTTGTCAGAATAACAGAGATCTTACATTGACAAAGTAAAATACATTTCAGTGTATAATCTGTCAACCCATATTCAACATTCTATTAGTACGTGGTTTTTGGAAATCCAGGGTATTTTCTTTGTATTGCAGTTCAGACCCTGACTGCTAGTTGGCTGCAGGCATTTCGCCATTTGACCTTCACCCCCTTATTTAATTTGTTATTATTTTTGTCACTGGGACTGACAACGTTTATGTATTCTGCAGGGGCCATGCTTAATATAAATAACACTGCTTTAAAACAGTTTATGCAAACAATATTGAGGGCTCTTGATATTAAAATGCTTTTGTCAGAAAATCAATTCCTCTCCAGTACATGCACACTGAGACAGTTTTATAATTGAGCAGCCTTATCAAGCTTTAAGCCAACATGTCCAAGTGCGGCTTAAGAAAGGACTAAGAGCCAGATATGTTGCTGAATATCTCTAATTTCTGATGAAGTTTGGAAAGAGGGCAAAATATTTCTTCCATCAACATCTCTCCTGGTTTTGGTGTCCACATAAACTTGGTTCTTATTTAAGGATGACAAAGTGATGACCATGAATCACCTAAGTCCTGACACTCCAGGGGATTACATCTAAAGACAAATAAATCCTCAAAAAGAGCACAGGCTGAATGCTGTTAATCCATACTGTGTATATTTAGCGTCTTACCCGTCTTCTCTCCCTGCGTGTCAGCAACTGTCCGTGCAGCAGCCTCCACACCATCCTGCCTGCAATCTTGATATCAATCCCCAGTAACCGGAATCCATTGTAATAATGCTTTAACTCATCCACAATCCTGTGATGCAGAGCTTTTTTCACCACCGCCCGCTCTTGAGCTGAAGGGATGGGGGCTGCTGTGGTGGTGGTGGCAGACGGTGGAGCAGTGGTTGAAGGGGGTTGGGACTGTGCTGCTGCAGCAACAACGGAGTCCTTTTTAGTAGCATCCTGTGCAGTGGCTGGCGACGCTTTGGTGTCGTCCTGCTTTATGTCCTGGAGCCAAACACCTGAGCTGTGTAGAGAGCGGGCGAGGAGGGTGGAGCTGTTGTTACGGCTGAGGGCGTGGCCGCGGTAACAGTGGGGGTAGCCGTAGCGGGAGTGCCTGAGAGTGAGTAAGGACGAGCTGTGGCGAGGAGGGTCGATGTGGAGGTACGCTTTAGAAGACAGAGACGTGCAGCTTTGCCTCTTAGATAACAAATATGACCCCCTGAGGACAGAGACAAGAAAAACTGGTTAGTTACTAAATCATGTCCTCCTGGTAATGTGAGCGAAGTGAGAAAAACTAATGAAAGTGCTAAAAGGTGGAGTTGATTGATTTATGACTGGATGAGCATTACACAACTAGAATTTAAAATCAATCTGTGGATATAAAAACTGTGAGAGAGGCAAAAGTCATTATAAACTGATGTCATGTTTAAACACACAGATCACCCGGTAAAAAACATGAAGTTTATAGTTAACTTTAGTGATGCACTGATTATAAAAAATCAGGTCTGCAGTCAACACTGACATTTAAAATCTGATACCAGTACAGACGCTGATGTTTCTTTTGTCATAACTCTCCAAGTGTCAAAGTTTATCTCAAGTATGATCATGAAAATTGATCAGTTTGTCCAACAAGTCATTTCCTCTACCAAATAAAATAGAAATCCTCTGACTCTGTGTTGGTCAGCTGTCAACATTCAATTATTCTGGCACAACAGATCAACATCTATAAGTTCATGCCGCTTCCATTTATGCTTGTGAAAAGAGCTGATACAGATGTTAAAGATTTGCATCTGTGTGTGTCTATCAGTAACTTCAGGTTACCTTAAAACACAAACACTAAACACTCTGTAGCTGCTGCTTCTCTTATGTGGGTTTTCTGCTTATTTTACCTGAAATAAAGAAATAAAGAGACAGTAACCTTAATATGTTTCTTAAATGGCTTTTTATCTTCACTTTGGGAAAGGAACATTTCCTAGATATTTTTTCAAACATCAAATTGCTTTCCTGTGATTTAATTTGTTTTTTTTGTTAATTCAATTCATTTTTTTTAAATGCATGGGTGAATTAGAGAAAATGATAATTATATATTTCTTTCAGAATTAAGTCTTAAACAAATTCAGTCTTGAAATTTGTTCAAGACTTAAAAAGCCAAATAAAAATGTTTCAGATCACAAAAAAGAAATTACATTCCAACATTGAAGAAGGCAGTAACCTTGACAAAAAAAACTTAAGTATGGGTTAATGCACGAATAGAAAAATGTAAGAGTAAGTCTTATTCTTTAATTATTAGGAATACACCGCAATATAGTTTTGATATCAGCAGATATTTGCTGAATTCTGTAAAAATAATATCAAACAAATACTGAAGTGCATTTTTTGTGCCATCTGAGGTTAATTCTTATGTTTTTTACATACAAGCACAACAATATTTAACCATCATACCATCATTCAATTCCAGCATTGGCAGATATAAAGATTTCTGTAAAAGACTGCCACAGATTTCTCCTATAGTAACTGGTTTCCTCCCTTCCAAACAAACTTGATTTGAGCACTTCTCTTAACATTATAACTCAGTAGAAAACCTAAAAGGACCGTTCATGCACATTTTCAGCCCCTTCATTCACTTTTGCATCAGAAGATGTATCACTTCAACAGCCAATACTGACCCATTTGCCAGTCAAAGAGAGGCAAACTCAGTCTGTCTATCCCTAAACTTTTGCACATGCAGCACTGAATTTAAAAAAAAAACAATTAGGGTACCAAATCAGAAAACCCCCTGACTTTCATATCAAGATTAGCCACAGTTTGTCCGTCAGGCAGTGGAGGGAGGGGGAAATATCAGGGGAAAATTCAGGATATGATCTGAATGAAAAACTCTGCTGCCTGTGTTGCACGTGCAGCTCATTCTGGTAAACTCAGGAAATACTCAGGGTTTTTGTGCATGTGTTGATAAGTTCTTCGAGGCCTCTTATTGCCTGCATGTTCAGCACCTTTAAAAAAGAAACCTCAGGTGGATGATCCTGTCAGGTTATGTAACTTGTTCCTTTTATTTCTTTGTTTAATGATTAACTGAGCAGGTAAAATACCACCTGGGTGTGAGCCATGGTTGATTTGGTTAACAGGGAAAGTTATATAAATCACCGATTTGTTGCCAAAAACAAGAAAGAAAAGATCTACTGAAGCCTCTCTATCTGGGAGCCTCCACAAACCACCATGCTTTTAAAACTAAATTATAACATTTACAGCAAAGGCGGGAGACTTAAATCTGCCCTGATGGACTGCAGCCCACATGTCCGCCGTGTCTCTGAAGATGCAGAAAAGCTTTTTTCCCCCAAATAATACTCACAAAGTCACTACTGCTAAAAAATACATATTAACGTAGTTGTATGACCGTATGAAGCAATGGCTAAATACGCTCCCTGGGGAACACACAATAATTAAGTGCCACATTTAATGAAACAAACATTTACAAGTAAAATTTGACGCTCCTGATCAGGGTTTTCCACGGACACATGGATGAGTCAGCCAGGATGTCCAGGGTCAAACAGGTCGAGATGATTAACTCGCCTCGATACACTTATTTAATGGGCAAAGTCCCACCATTTATCAGAAGTTCAACCTGAGGCTTTAAATCATTAGTGGACAAAATGTTATCAAGGAGCTAGCTTAGAGTAGGGATGGGCATTGATAAGATTTTATTGATAACAATGCCAATATTGTTTCTGCTAAGTGGTCTGGCTCTTTATTCTTTTATTGATTCCTGATGTTTTTCTGTGTGGGCAAAACTCGTCTTTCACAGGTTTTCAGTGGCAACAATGGCAAACACATGACATGATATTAAATGCCGTGCAGCACAGATTAAGCAAAAAGACTAATGATATTGTTTCCTTGAGCGAGTTATTATCAATTCTCAACTGGAATTGGTTTTCGATTTCCATCCCTAACATGGTTACCACATGAGAGAAAAGTATTAAAAACATGAATATATTTTGGTTTAAAACATTAAACATCTGTTTTATTTCACTCCAATTTAAAAAAAAATATCCTGTGTTTGAAGCATTTTTGATTAACTACTGTACAGCTATTTCATTTTTTAAACCTTTTATGCAAAACATGAATGAAAAAAGCTGAAGAATACAATGCACTGTTTTGAAATAGGTGCATAATTATTGAAAGATGGATGAGATTTATACCATAAATGGGCCATGTATCCACGGAAATACAGGATAAAAATGGAAAATAAAATACTTTGGAAGCAATATTAAACTGGGTTTTATCTGCCAAAGGACATTAGATAAAAGACGATTAATTAATTGTCCAAGGTATTTATGCATGAATGCCCACTTAAGTGTTTAGTTAACAACAGAAAAAAAGCAGCTGAGTATAACTGAGTAGCTGAAATTGGCTTTGTGGAAAGCCCTGATAATTAATTTACAGGTTTTATAGGCTGAGTATCCTGAGAATGTTTGAATAACCATGAAAAGCTCATTATTTTTATTCAAAGGAAGTGAGGGGATAGTGAAAAACTGTGGTTAAAATTTTGGTCCTGTTAAGCACCTTTTTTGAGTTCAAGAAAAGGGTATCTAAAAAGAAAGACCTAATCTCCATAAACTCAATAATCCCATATTTATCTACACTTACACATTCTGTTCATATGGAAGGTTGTTATAGCAGCTCTTAATTTCTGTCAGTCTGATAATCAGATCTTCATCTGCCAAAATCAGTGTGGATCTGATGATATAAGGCATCCTTGCATGGATATGTAATTAAGCAGAACAGGAGGTCTGGTGAAGTAAGTTACGTGGTTTCCTTCTGCGTTTAATGACATGAGGAACTGGTCTCTCCACAGAGTTGAGTGGTGGTAATTACAGGCCCTTGGGTGCAGCCTCTGTTTTGTTTCAGGATAGTTAAAAAAGCAGCAGGTTGTCTCTGTTTACACAGCGTCTGCTGCAGTGGAACCCATTCAGTGTGTCCCATCATGACTCAGGTCACGAGGTAAACACAGCGACTGGTTTCTACTGATGATGAAAGACTGAAAAAATGGACGACAAGAGTGAGACCACCACGCAGCTCTGTGTGCTGCACCAAGGCAGCTGATAGGACAAATATGTTCCTCTTTCAGACCTCACTAACTTAAAATTTCAACATCATTTTCTTAAGTTGAATGGTCTTGTTACAAAATTTGGCCTCACATTACAGCTAGGCACCATGGCTATGTGAACTATGGAAACACATAAACACAGGTGTGCTTGGTTGCAGAGTGTAAACCTTTAGTAAAGTTGTTACTGTCACAACATTTTTACTAAAGGTTTCCTCTGGTACTTTTAGTCAAATGGGAAAATCCAGCCATTTTGATCAAGTTAATTATTGAATAGTAAACGATTTTCTGATCTTAATCCAAGAAAGATTAAATAAAATAAAGCGATTAAAAGGAATCTTACATTGTTCAGCAGAATACACATTCAGTAGTGACAATGGAAAGCATAGTAACAATGATGGGACCTTTCACAGTAAGCATCATCACTCATAAGTTGAATACTTTCAGTTTCATATTTACACTGACAGTGCTTTTAAATCGATCAATATAATCTCTCAGGATCATACAAGAGACTTGTAAATTCGCAAAAGTCAAGATGATTTTCACTTATTTCAAAAGAAAAGAAAATATTTAAAACAAAGAAGCTAATCTGTGGTAACTGTGAGTTGAAGAGAGCACAAATGACATGGATTGTTTGGATATGGTCCAGTTTCAGTTCAGTTTCAGAGCTATTTGAGTTGGTGAAGTGGACAATGTGTTCACACTTAATCACAGCAGTGATGACAGCCAGGAAGAAAAAGGTAATTTCAAGATTGGTGTTGTTCCCTGAATGCTCAAATTTGCTTTAATTTGTCTGGTACGGTTGGCATAGATGTTTGAAATGAATTCTAATTTTCAAGTCAATATCAGAAATTACCTGAACAGGCATCAACAGAAAACAAACCCTGAGTTTTTTTTAGTAAAAATACCAAAACAGTGAAAAAAATAAGTAATGACAACTACAAGAGCGAACAATTCAACACAAGCATAGATCAGACTCAGCAGTAAAATGAAAAAAAAAAAAAAAATCACAGGGTTTCTTATTTTGCTCTTTTTTTTAATTTCTCTGTCTGATGGTCTGAAGCCTTTTTTTTTTTTTAGACTTTTGACTTTAAATCTGTAAATATTGCTGATGATCAAGCTTACTGTCATCAGGCTGTGAGAATGCAGTTAGAAGTTCCCTAATAGAAAAATAAAGCTTAGCTTTTCTGTTACTGTTAATCATACCTTTTGAATTTAATTTCCACACAAGGTTCATTCACCTCAAGAAATTTCAAATGCATTTCCAAGCTCCTCCGGCAGCGTACAGTTGTGCTTAGTTGTGCCTTTTCTATCAGTGACAGAAATATCTTTTAGTTGTGGGAAAGAGACAATAACAAGTTCAAGCCCTTTTCTAATCTTAAAAACACTACATTAAAATGTAAGCATTCTCAGGGACCTGAAGCACTTGTGCAAACCCTCAACTTCAAATCCAATTCATTTATTTTCCTCAAAAGCTGACATTTTTTGAAGACGTAAAATATAATTTCTCTGCTTTTCAAAGACTCTACACACTTTCAAGACTGAAACTACACTTCAGACTTTTTTAAAGAACCTGACTGAGAAAGTATTTTTTCACAAAAACACAAATGAAAATCAATATAGATGTGGTACAGTACAATATTTTAAAATAATTATAAATGAGAGACAAAAACACATTTCTTCGAACATGACGTTCTCAGTTTTCTAGTTAATGATCACACTATGGAAAATGCTTGGATACTTAAATCCAAAGAAATTACCTTTAACAAACTAAAACTTCCTTTTAACAGGGGAAATTATTTGGTGTAGGTTGCGTTTAATATCTAAGATTTTTTTAGGACTTCAAATTTCATAGATCTAAATAAAACCTCTTCAGGAATCTGCACAAACCCGTTGCTTTATGTCTGTTTCAAAAGTGGTGACAAAGAATATGTTCAAAACTAATTGATCTTGAGAGAGTGGTGTTCTTTCTATACGGTTTAAAGAGGGTGATCACTTTATAAAGGTATCAGCATCAGTGTCTGCTGTAATAAGTTTGGTAATCTTGCATTTAGGAGGGTTGAAAAAAATCCAATACCATGCATTATTTAAAACAGAGACAACCTATGGCTTTAACCCTAAAATACAACATAGACTGCACTAAGGCCTGTCATTAATGGTAGTGCACTTTTATTAGGCGAACCAGCTTTAAAGGAGACTGCACTCTTTGCTAAACCTCCTGTTTGGTAATAACAGATCAGTAAATAGCAGTCCTGTGTTGATTTCTTACCTTGATCGTGTGACTGCAAGCAGCACCTGGTGACTGAAGACGGCCATTGCAGGAGCAGATCACAGTGTCCTGTTGAACACATGGAGAGGGAGAGGGAGGGAGAGAGAGGGAGAGAGAGAGACATAGACAGAAAGAGGGGGGGAGAGAGAGAGCATGCAGGTGTCTTATTACATTTCAGTAGTATGGTGCCGCAACAGGCTGCATGGAAAATTACTATAAGCACAGAGCGTACAACTTCTGTCAAACCAAAAAGCAAACACCGCAACTTAAAATATATTATAAAAAGACTTCATTTTTATATGAAAGGTCTGTATGAAACTATATGACTGCGCTAACATAAGTATGAACCCAACAGCACAGCGTGTCGACGATAACTCAATATTATGTAACTTCACTGTGTTCACGTTACATGTTTGACAGACAGCCCACCGCAGAACCACCGGCTTCTTAGTGTGCCGTGACTTTTACTCATTTAGACAAAAATATACTTCACCGAAGCATCAGACTGAGGAAAATACACATACAGCTGTCCACAAACACTGTGTTCCTTCGGTTATACTCATAGAGAGCGTTAAATGGACGTAGCTTTATGCTAAACTCAGCAAATATGTCCACAAATATACCTTACCAAGCACTTAATTAACTATAAACCCGTAAAATAATGCACATGTCTAAAAACTGTCGTTATTTGACTTTTATAAAAGACCTCTATGAGAAAGGTTTAACGAGCAGCACGAGACGTTTAAACGGGAATCACCTCACTGCGCATGCCTCGTGATTGTGCGGTAAATACGCCAAACGCCGAATCAGTTCAATTAAAGTACTCACTTTAAAGGGTTACACGTTAAATCCAAACACTGGTGCATCTGATTCGCGTTTTCATCGCGTTTAAAATCCTCACTACCAGCTAGCTCGGTCCGCTAGCCTAGCCGGTTAGCCCCGAGCTAGCTCTGCGGCTACTTCGGGCTAGCTGGTGAAATGGCAGTCCGCGGATGACGAGCCCACTCACCTCCAGCGTCAATGACGGAGCTATGGCTGCCGCTGCTGACTGGGCGTTGTTAAGGCTTCTCGGTGAGACGTGTATAAAACAATCCATCCACAACAGTCGCTCGATGTAAACGGGAGTGATGAGAGTAACGCCTGGTGTGGTGATAAACCCATTTACGGTGGGTTTATTCGGCTGAATGTCTCCAGAAACGTCGAGTTGAAGCTCCGGACCGTCCTCTCTGCTGGTGCAGCCTTCGCAGGCAGCTGCACTGAAAGGTCATACTGTACATGCGTGAATGTTGTGCTCGCCCACCCCGGAGATCGTGTATTCACAAAGATGAGTTACTCTGTGCTCGAACAAGGTGCCTCGGCTTAAGCTCGGAAGAGACAGCAAAAATGGAAACCTACCTGCTTTATCTTGACTCATATGATCATGAAATCAGATAAATCATTGTGTCATAGAGATAGAGCTTTGATAAGATATCTTAAATGGAACCTCTGTGATTGCTGTGAACAATTTACCTCTTGAGTGGTGACAGCATTATGTTTGCTGGTAATTAAACCCTTAAGGACTGTTGTGTGCATTTTATATGCTTTCAGTTCTTCAGTTTCTAAAATTCATGCATATGGCATGAATTATGGAAGGATTGCGTGCTTTGATTTGATTTGATTTGATTGAAGCTGCTGCTTAATCCATACTGGACAAACATTCTGCAGGTATCTTTACAAACCAATATTTTTGATCTTATTGCTTTATCTGCATTGATTACTCAGGAGATTCTATAAATGGTGCTTTTCTTTCTGTTTAATCAAAATTTTTACACACTCTTTAAAATCACCCTTTAAAAAAACAGATTTACTCAATCTGTTCAGTTGTTTGTGTGAGTGTATGTATATCTGTATAAATGCATATATAATAGAGACAAATATGATGAGGATACATTTATGGTCTGGGCATCCATAAATTTGTCGCTATAATGAATTCTTATTTTTGTCCCTTTGTTGCACCTCCCTACCTCCTCACGCCCCAACACAGCTTTGGTGGATTGCTGTTCAACATGAGTCTGCTTCTGCTCAGGATTTCCTACTGCTTAATAAAGGGTTTTTTCTTGCTACTGTACCTGTTGCCTGTTATGGCAAAGTGCTGTACACATGGTGGATTCATGTTAGGTTTGAAATAGAAATAAAGATAAATAAATAAAATAAAATCATTTTTAAAAAGTCTATAAAAGTCTATAAAAATATATGTGTTTATAAAATGTATGTGTTTATAAAATCAATAAAATTTATGTATTTATAGAATGAAGAGTTAGCATTTTTGTTTGCACTCTATAACAGTAAACTGTATTATAAATTAAGTGCTGCAATATTTGCACAAAAGCTAAATTCCTGTGACTTAAACAATTCAACCAACTATATATAAATGCGTAAACACTCTTTAATATCATGTTAATAGTATCTCTTCCGTTGTTATTGTCTTGAGATATGTGCAAATGAATTTCTTTATACTGTGTACTGTTGGTATATAGCAATGATAACCAACAGATGGCCTGGGGCCACATCGGGCCCTCCACAGTTTCCAATCTGGCCTCCAGAATATTCAGATTCAGGAATGTGAGGGAGAAAACCTGTCATGCTTTTGAGAGTATCTTGTTGTCATTACATCCCTATAACTATGAATACAAACCCCAAAACAATGTGGTTAAGCCAGTGGTAATTTTGACGACTAATTATTTTCATCATAGTTTTCGTCAACAACCTTTTTTCCCCTGATGAAAACTAGACTACAGTTAAAACAAAACAAGTGCACATTGACAAAAACTAAAACTGAATTAACTGATATTTTTGTCAACAGATAAAAACTAGATTAGAATGTTTGACAGAGACTAAATCCAATCAGACCTAACTTTGTCATGTAGAAAGTAGAGACAAGTTAGGAATATATCCAATCACAGCTACTTTGGTTGTGTGGAAAGGTTGGATGAGTTAAGAGGAGCATCCAATCACAACTGCCTTAGCTTTGTGGTGGCGGGATCCAAGAGTAAAACATGACTTCAGAAATTCAAGGAAACATTAAAAAATGCCTTACACTTAACAATTCATATTTTAGTTGACTAAATTGGCAGTAGATTCCGTCGTAGATGACTAATTACGACTAAAACTAAATGATATTTTAGGCAAAAGACTAAAACTAAATGAAAAAGGGCTGTCAAAATTAACACTGGGTCAAGTATGACATTATATTTCATCTGACACCTGACAGCCATTTTCAGTCAACCAGGGGAATGAGTGTACTGAGAATAAAATCCAGTGATGGAAAACATGACAGCCTCATGACGGACAGAGGAAGTCAAATGTCTTCATTGCTCCATGTCCTTTTGCAGCAGTATGGGTGATAGGGACTGGTCGCCTCTCTAAAAGCTAAGAAATGACATTTGGGGGAAAAAACAAAATGTTAAACTAGTAATATATTAGTTAAACCAAATATTTATATTTATGGTTCTGTGTAGATTCTCATTCATCCAGGTCATGGTCATTCTGAGGATTCAAAAGCAAGGCAACTGGACTGTGTATATTTATATTTATGGTTCCTTAAAAGCCTCCCATGGACTGGTGTTGAAAATTAGCACTGTGCTATAAACACTTACAGCAGTGTATTTGGGACCTGTGTATATTTAAATATCACAGCATCAATGTTACTTTGTGTCCATGTCAAATAAACAATAAATAAAATCTGACCTGTCAAGCAAAATACTGACCCTTGTACAAATGTAGCTGATGACCCTTGGTATATAGTAAGACGGACAGTGAAGAAATATTAATAAATCTTGAATCTTGAAAATATTTGGACCAGGAAATGGAGTCAGAGTGAGAGGTCTGTCGCCTATTTCCCCTGCTCTCAGCTCCAGATCAGGCGAGGAGGCGGCTGACAGCCAATCAGAGGCGCTGTTGCAAACGTCACTTCAGCATCTGCAGCGCGCTGTGGCCTGAGGGAAAAATATCAAAACAATTATTTAATATTGATCATGATAATAATTTTATATTATGATTACTGTTCATAAATAGCCTTCATAGACGTAACTGAAAACACCTCCCTGATTCTCTTCCTCGAATGAAGCATACATTTCCTGTTTCACTTTGGTGTAGGTGTGACTGATAAGACTGCTGGACCTCTTCTCTCTTAAACCCCCACACCTTCTCCTGCCATCACAGGTGGACTACAGATCCTGAGCGGCTCCTGGTCTTAATAACCCCTCCTGCCGGATCTGTGTGAACTGGCGCTGAGCAGGACCCGACTGTGCAGGCCTGGGACTGAAAAAACGAGAGTGCGGGGCGCTTTTGTCGGAGCAGAGGAAGAGGGAGCTAGAGACTATTATTAAGAAGAAGACTGCACACTGAAGGGGGTCGAGGACTGGAAAATATCTGAGTGAAACGTTAGCAGGGTTTTCTCTAAATGCTCCAGCCCCTACGCTGAGGAAGGGCCGAGCACTGGGATTGGGCAGCGAGCAGAGAGCGTAACACCCCCTCCTCCTCTCTGTGGAGAATTGCGTTAAAACGAAAAGGAAAAGGCCTGCGCTTTATCCAAACTACTGGATTATTTTTTTTATTTTTACCCCTTTTTAGATTAAACGAGGACACGTCGCTGGCTGGTGTATGTGTTTAGAATGGGACACGCTGAAGGTACTGCCATTTTTGTGTCATTATACCCCTGCATCTCTCGACTCGGCATCAAAATCTGTGCTGCTCCTTTGCTCTCCCCATTTAGCGTGTTTGCCGTAGCCGCGGTGGATGCATGTTGTAGCCCCCTCCTCCTCCTCTCGTCCCCGCACGGATCGCCCCTGCTCGTCGCTGGCTCACACTCGGGCTCATATTTCCCCAGAACCGCTCGAGATGGAGGTTTAATCACGCCAGGCAGTTTGATTTAAAGGGGCAAAGGCAGCCATATTGGCAAAGGAATGTTAGCATACCTAGCTAGCGTTAGCATCGCCTTTCATCTCCCTCCATGTGTGATGATGATCACTAACCGATAAACAATAATCGATAACGCTCGGCCGCGTGAGCCTCGAGAGTAACGGCTCCGTGCACGAGCCGCATTTGCTCCCGAACGGTCACAAACGGCTCGCAGATCCCCGTTATGATCCCCCTTTGATATCATGGTAGCATGAAGCTAACAGCGCAGCTACAACATCATTCAGGGATACAATTCTGTGTGCGCAGTCGTTATTAGAGAATAATCAAACATACTTTATTTTATGGAGGGTTTCATTTGATTATAACAAACGTAAGAGCATCAAAAATACACCAATTATCGATAAAGGTAGCTAGTGACCGTTAGTTGACACCTTTATGGATGTTTACATCACCGTTATCAACCTGTGCCAAAGCTGCCTGTCCACACTTCAAACCCCCTTTAGGGTCTCCACTCGGAACAGGCGAGCTTTGACACTCTTTAATTAAATAACCACAAAATATACTTAATATGTTACAAGTCAAGAGGACAAACCACATTCTGGTAGCTCTGCTCTTTGTTTTGTTTGCGTGAGCAGGCCACCATGTGCTCATGTTGATGAATTAAAAGCTCTAAAAATATCTTTAGTTAGGGGTATATACAAATGACTAGTAAAGTAGTTTGTTTTAGATTACACCTATTTCACATGTAAAATGTGTTTTTGACAGTAACAGTATCGAGCTCCATCTGCCCTTTTAAAAGCTTCAACACTGATTTACTGCCCTGCTGATAGAAAACCCACACTATTTTGGGAGCTTATACTCTTCAGTTTAACATTAATTTGCAAAATATAAGGGTAAATATTGGTGGGAAATATCTGTAAATTTTCATATCTGCCGATACCTTTATTTAGCTTTTGAAGCAATTATCTGCCAAGACTCATCTTATTATGAAAATAGAGAGCATCCCTATATTTAATGTAACTGTTCAAGGAATTACCCTACCTTGGTCATAATTTTCTAAAGTCACAGCAACAAAGTTATTTCATGAAATAATAATAATAAGACAAAGTGTCAACATTTAACAGACATCTTATTAGCCCCAAAATTAAATTCCATTCACACTTGCAACCCCCCGCCAAAACTATCTGAAATCATTGTGGTGAGCTGCATGTGTGAACACAAAGAGGGGTCTTCACCCTGGAGTTACCCCAATTACCTGCTGGACCCAAAGTAGTCTCCCTCAACTCCTCCACTGGCCTACATTCAAACTGCAGGGGAACCTCAGATTCTGATTTTTTAGGAAACATCGCAAAAGTTCTTAAGTATGTCTAACAAAAAGACATTTACAGACCGAAAAATCATGTAAAACAGCTCTGAAAGACAAAAACAAATCAAGCGAAACTGAAACTAGAATCTGCAAAAATAAAACGGTTGATTTGGGCTTGTCAATTAAAGGATGTCTTAAAGATGGGTTAAAAATGAATTACATCTCAGTAGCTTTGAGGAAAAAAGCCACCTCTCTGGTGAATATTTGGGATTAATAATGACCTGTAATTATTGCAGTTTGCACTGTGTGAGAGTAGATTTGGGATGGTATAAGGGGTTTTGATCTTCCTGTGAAAAGAGTTTGATCTAGTTCAAAACGATAGCTGGATGATAATGTTGGATTCTGACACTTAGGTGGAAACTGAACATGTTCACACTTCTAGTAAAGAAATACCGCTTTTGAGGCCTTGCTCTTGGTTTTAAAAGCAGGTCACCATGTGCAGATGAATAAAAACCTTAAGAAAGAATAAGAATGATTATGTTATCAATCTATTTATTGATAATAATCCAACCATGACGCACTTTTTTTAAATCAAGGTTATAAGGTAGTACAAAAGGAAAAGCAGTGATGATACAAAATTACCACAAACAGAAAAATCACAATAGTAATTAAAGGCAATATTATGAAATAAATATTTTCAGACTCCTTCAAAGTACCTTGAAGACAAACACATTAGTGTTGTGAAATTAAAGGCGTTTTTATCATTACGAAGACATGAGCCTGCGCAGGAAACCCCTTTCAGTCGATCAGATGAAGCTGATAAGAGTCATGATCAATTTCCATATTTATTTGTGCCACTTAACTGGAGAAATATGTTCTTGGATTTCCTTTGATTCAGGAAATAAACATGTGACAGCTCCAAGTGTCGTATAAAACAGGGAGAAGAGCATTAGGCAGTGCTCTAAGTTAAAGTTTGTAAGCAGTCTTAATATTATAATCTATATTATCACAGTATTAAACAATCTTATCGCACATTGTTTTTCTCATATCATACAGGCCTTCTTTAAAGTAATATCTCAAAATTCAAATCAGACAAGGCTCATGGATAAAATAATGTTTTATAAAGGGACTCACAATAGATATCAGAGCTAAAGGTTACAATCAAGTGGCTCTGCACTCTCAAGTAATCGATATCAAATAATAACCTAAAATCAGTTTGGTGTTGGTCTTCTGAGTGAAAAAACTGAAATAAAAACCATTGATAACTAACAAACTAACATGCAGTATTAATATCAAGATATCATTTTTGAAGCACCAAACAAAAGAATAAAACTTTATTATTTTATGTTGTGAGAGTAAGTAAAATTAATTTAGTTTATCTCCCGTTTTTGGAGCAGTTTTAATCATGAAGCTGTCGGTTAATATCCAGTCAACCATCAGACCTCACCGTATTATTTATTATCTGGTTTTATTGTGAGTTACTTCAAAATGTTTTTTCTAATTATTCTCTGAAAGATTCTCTGTTGTTAGAGACAGAAAAATATAAATGTATATCCCATATCTAAGAGAAACTAATAAAGGCATGCAAGTTTTTCTTAAATGATTACGGTGTGTTATAATGGTATTATGGTGATATTCATCAGGGTTCAGATAACACTCTAATCCTCAAACTGTTCGTAGTAGCTGAGTTACATTTCATCATCATTAGGTCAAATTGAATTCATTCTCAGTTTGTAGCTCTTTGCAGTCGTTTCACATATAAAAGCATTTCCAAGCACCACAGCTCGATGATACCTGCCAGGCAAAATGTGGGACACCTCACTTCACTCGTTGGCAGTTCTTCTGTTTACCACATGTGCAAATCTGTTTGCAAATAAAGAGCCCTAATGTGTTATATTAGACTAAACTGTAAGAGCAAGGGCTAAAGTGTATTACAGATTGATATTTTTTGTCATATCTGTTGTTATTACTGAGCGGATACGGATAGAAAAGGGATATTTAAGACGCACTGATATACCTAAAGGTCATGCCATTAATGACCCCCAGGCAGGCAGGCAGGGTTGGAGTTGGACCTGCAGCTCCTTTGTTTCATGTCATGTTCCAGTTGCTCATACTCAGTCCACTTTCTCGTCAAGTACAGACCAAATCACCCCAAAACAAATGATGGAAAACGGGACACATGACACACAGAAGCTTTAAATGTTTAAACCAAAGGCCAATGAAATGCTCTGGTCCTGCAGATTTATTTGATTTTGATCTATGATCTGCTGTCAGGATAAGAAGTGATTTTGAAAATGTCTCTGTGTCTTTGAAAAGTCATTATAGGTACTAATCAATGTTTAAGTATACACTTTTCCCATCTGAAACAAAGAGGAGCAGACTTGCACAGAACATGGAGTAGAAGTGTAATTTATGGCTGAAAAGGGTTGTACATGGAGAAGACTTTGATTCAGCTCCTCTGCCTGGTGTTCTGTGTTTTATCGTTTGTAAGGCTGGGAAACGTTCAGAGTTATGTGAGAGCAGACTTTGTCTCATGGATGTGCTTGTCTCTCTGTCTCCAGGTCCAGTCAAAGAAAAAGACAGTTAAGGATGCAGGAGCCCAACAATGGATTTCTCCTTCTCTTTCATGCAAGGGATCATGGGAAACACAATTCAGCAACCCCCTCAGCTCATTGACTCAGCCAACATCAGACAGGAAGGCACCTGCGACACCGGCAGTGACCCAGGCGAGGATGGTGGACCCTCCTACGATGCTGCTCTGGATGCAGAGTTTTCCTACCCACCGTCGGCTCCGGAGGACATGTCACAGGTCTCCAACGGTTATCCGCCGGGGCTGGGCATGTACGAGCCGCAAGCCAAGTTCTCCATGTATTCGCAGTTCCCCAATGGCTCAGCTAACGGGTATGGGGCGATACGGAGTTACGCCGAGCACGGCCTCCTGCCAGGGGAGGCCACGGTCCTGAGGGGCCCGGGTCTCCAGGAGAGGCCTCTGTCTCCAGTGTCTCCTCCTCTGCCCACACATCACCCACACCTCCACCACCACCACCATCACCCCCATCACCACCACCACCATGCACACCACTTTCATTCGAACTCACCTCACATACAAACACACGCACACCCACAGAGTCCTCCCCCTCCACCGCTGCCCCCCCAGCACCATCTCGCCCAGACGCCTCACATCATGACCCACACTCTGCCCCCTCCTCCTCCACTGCACCTGCCCTCCTCCAGTCCTCCCCCCTCCCTCGTGGACAGTACCCCCTCTTCACAGCCAACCCACGCTCCGTCCATCATCCATGGTGGGGTCCTGAAGAAAACCAGCTCCCCCGAGATCAAACTGAAGATCATAAAGACGTATCAGAACGGAAAGGAGCTCTTTGAATCTGCACTGTGTGGAGACCTGCTGCAAGAGCTGCAGGTAAAGCATGCATGAAAGAGTTATACTCAAAACTTCTCGCTTGATAATGATTGATATATCTCAACAGAAAACACAACTGGTTGTCCCAAAACCGTTATCATAAACTCTGACATTATTCTCGTAGAATTCAAACAGTATTTACACCTGTTTGATTCCACAGAGAGCAGAAATCAAGCTCCTAGACACGATGTTGTGCTATTTTGTCATTTTAAGTTATCAAAGACAGCAGAAAATGTCTTCCCACGGCCTAGGTGGTACAAAAGCATTTGCAACTATTCCACATTCTGACATTGTCAACATTTTCTAAGGTCTTTTATACCACGTGTTATAAATTGATCAGATCTCCATAATTTGAATGATCTGCAGTATCAAAAGTCCAGAAACGATCTCCTGTGACATTTTTAGCCATCAGAGATAGAGAGCACTTTCTAAACTGCACAATCATGTAGGAAACATTCGGAAAAGTGGGTGAGAAGTTTAAGGAGCAAAGCCCTCAAAATGTTGGTACTTTTCTTAACAGCTGTTTCTTGCTCTATTTGATGCAAACTAGAAAGCACTCAGAGAGCGCACACCTCCGCCAAGGAAGCTCAAACATTGCTGTTACAGCTATAAGCAATAGTTCCATGATAAAGAAACCATCATCAGATTCCTTAACCCTGAAAACTGACCCTAGCTCTTTGAATCATATTGATATCGTTATTAGTCTGACAATTATTGAGCGAAAATGATCTTTCACACATGGCAGTTATCCAGACCACCACCAAAATCCACCTGATCATTTATAAGTTGGGCCATTACCAACATCTCCTGAAAATATCAGCAAAATCCATCCAGTGTCCAGATGTAATAAGAAGATAAATGATTTAAAGCTGAAAAATGTTTTGATCTTAACAATATTGTCTGCCATAAATCTTAACTTAAAATATATCAATATATATAAAAAAGTTGATATTTTTCCCCAGCCCTAACTGGGACACAGTGGCCTGTTCTGTTTAAACTAAGAAACACATCATTACGTAAAGTAGACAATCATCCGTGTTTGATGAAACTGAACCAGGAAGTGTTTTTCTGTAAAAGGTGTCTCATTCAAAATACTGAACATGTAAAAGCACTCGGAGAGGATTAAAAGTTTATCTGTTTTGTTTCATTACAGTTGGATAATCTTTTTGTTCCAACAAACAAGCAAACTAAAGAGGTCAGGTTGGGTTATGGCTTGTAGTTTTGTTCTGTTTTTGTAAAGTAGAATTGTATCAGATTACTTCAGCACATCAGATGTTAAATATTCAAACTAGATTAAAGCTTTTAACCATCTCAGGGTTTACATCTTTGCAATCATATTTCTCTGCCTTGACTTAACCTCTGCCTGCACGTATCAATGCAATTCAGATAACTTTGTTCATCAGTCAGGCTTTTTATCTCTGAAAAACCATCAGTGTGTATGTAAAAATAAAGAAAATCGTCTATTTATTTCATTATTTTTTGTCGTAAAGTCAACAACATTAAAACATTTCTTCAAACACGCTGGAATAGTTATAGTGGCAATCAGAGAAAGAGAAAATCCTTACAGTGCTGAAATTTTCAACATTATATTGACTGAACTGTTTAGTTTTCTCTCAAGAACTACATAGACTTAATTTAAACCAGCAATCAAAGACCATAAAGTCTTCAAGTCGAACCTGAAAGACAAAATCAACTCAAAAATATACCTGTGGTTTCTAAAATGATTCATATAGAGCATATACTTTATCTTCTAGTCAATACATTTTTCACCTTAAAAGAAACTTAGAAAAATAAATTTGCATTTCACAAGGTCCTTGGGATCAGTCTGATCTTCAAGCTGTAAGAGAAGCACCATTACATTTATTAAAGACCATGAAAAGCATGACATCTTAAAAGGCTGACACAAGCATTTTAAAGCTTCACTTAAAGATAGAGATAAACATTTATGCATATTCATATTTTGCTCCACATTCAAACAACAGTTTATCTCATATAAAATTACAAAGATGTTTACTGACCCACAGGAAAAGATATCAAAAGCCAAAGGAAACTGTAACCCGTCTGGTGGATATTCAGATATGATTTAATTCAGATATTATCCTTGATCATCTTCTCACCAGCGATTAAGGAGTTGTTATCTGAGGAAGATTTGATTTCAGAAAACAACAGATCCATTTTTGGGTAACTTTATAGAAAAAGCCAGAAGAAGGAGAGAGAAAAAAAGTTTCCTGATGTCCTGTATTTTTTATCTTCAGAAGGAGTCTCAGAAGAAAGAGGCCGCTCAGATGCAGCGCAGACATGAGAGGAAGAAGGAGAAGAGGAAAAAGAGCGCACGGCTGCAGCTGCAGGTCCAGGAACAGGAACAGAAGCTGCACCAGAGCCAAACACAGACAGGTACCACGGGCCAGACCGAGGACGTCCACATCCAGCCCCAGCCGGCAGAATCACCCCCGGTCCAGACGGAGAAGCCTCAGAAGACTGTCATCAAAACTGAACCAAAGACGCCCAAGGCAAGAGCTCAACTGTTTCTCCTGTTTATTCCACAGCAGTGTGATTCCTCTGCTCAGAGGTTGTAGTAAACTGACTCTTTCATGTTCAGGTTCCCAAGGTCAACCATCCGTCAGTGATCCAGGAGACGGGCTTCTGCAAGGAGTTTGTGATTGGCGATCTGGTTTGGTCCAAGGTGGGGACCTACCCTTGGTGGCCCTGCATGGTGTCCTCAGACCCACAGATGAAGGTCCACACTCGCATCAACACCAGAGGTACAAACACATGTCCTGGAAATAAAACTCCCAAACACCCCAAATCTCCCTGTTTTCTTTTGGTAGCTGCTTTGTTTTTATTCGATTGATCTTTGTCATATTATCCTGTTTTCCTCTTCCAGTCCAATTAAATGTGCTCATCAAACAAATACACACACAAAGCAATTTAACATAACATGATCAATTAATCAATCAACATGAACAAAACATGATCACTGTGATTTCCAAATTAAAAGGCACTATGACCAACAGGAAAAGGAAAGTGTAGTAGATGCAACTCTTTTGTCAACAGAAAATCCAAGAGATGAGAGGGCATTTATGGTTTTATTAAAAGTTATTTTGAGTCCAATATCTTAGAAGATTTTGTTGATATTATTTGTGGTCTTAGGTCATGCATGAGAAACTTTAGTTACCAAGAATACCAGAGTAATATTATTCTCTAACCCGGGGGAGCCATATTGTTATAGCCATGTAAGTTATTGAACGTTCAATAGAGGATACTGTGTAGGAAATGTATAATTACTCACAATTTTAAAATGTTATCCATTATCCATACCCATTATGCCTTTGGGGGTCACAGGGAGCTGGAGCCTATCCCAGCTGACACTGGGCGAGAGGCAGGGTACACCCTGGACCAATCACCAGCCACTCGCAGGGCCACACAGAGAGACGAGGACTATTTACAGTCACACTCATACCTGAGGGCAATTTAGAGTCACCAATCAACCTAATGAGCATGTTTTTGGTCTTTGGGGAGAAGCTGGAGTGCCCGGAGAGAACTCCCAGTGCATGGGGAGAGCATGCAAACTTCACAGAAAAAGGCTTGGACCAACACAGGATTGAACCAGCAACCTTCTTACCTGCTGTGAAACCATGCCGCCTGAAAACAAATATGAGGATATTATTTGAATTTAGTATTTCAACATTTTTATATTCAAGCTCAAAATGCATAAAGTGATGCTAAAAGAGATTTTTCAGTATTTATGAAGTGGGGTCATGTGAAGTTTTACCAATAGTAAATACTAACCACAGTAATTCAAGCAGCTCGGCCCCTGCAGGGAGAGAACTGGCATAGAGACTTGACTGTTTGTTACTACATGGGGCCAAGAGCACCTCACAATTAAAAGAATTTCAGGTAAGTACAAAAGTAGAACAGCATAGGGGATTGTACACTGCATTGGACATATTTACATTGCTTTGGTTTTCCACGATCAAGTCCCCACCTACTTTTCTCCAGACAGAAGGACACGAAGGCTTTGCAGCGTGCTAAAGTAATACCAAAATAAAGGGGCTTGCTTGCTGAGAATTAAACTGATGACATTGTGTTCAGTATATAATACAAACCCCAATAATGATTTTTCCGATGATTTTTTTGGTTTGCTTTCACCTAAAATTCAATAAATTGGGAAAAGGTCTCGGCCTCATCTGCAGAAATATACAGCCAAACTTCAATGTCAAGTCAGAATTTATTTATAAAGCCCATTTAAAAATACTTGTTGATCAAAGTGAAAAAAAAAAACCCACTGAAAACCACCATAAGGCTTTAAATAAGCAACCTAAAATGACAATATGAGACAACACAGCACAAAGGCTAAAGGCAAACATGATAAAAACTGTGCCATAAAAACCAACATGATAATTAAACAATCTAAAACTATCTGAAAGATATCAAAATACAGTGTAACAGAGGGCTCGGGTTAAGTTAATTGAATGCCATAGAGAAGAACTGTTTCTTTAGCAGTGACTTGAAAGTGATGAGTGACTGGGCAGATGTCATATGGAGTGGGAGCAGGTTCCAAAGCCTGGAAGCAGCCACTGCAAAGACTTGATCTCCTCTGGTTTTTAGATTAGATCAGTGCACTTCCGAAGCAGTTGATTGGATAACCTGAGATATCTGGCTGGAGTATAGTGGTAAAGCCAGATAAACCAGGCAGGATCGTAATCCATTTAAAACTTAAAAAACAATCAATTAAATTTTATCCTAAAATGTATGGGAAACCAATGTAGAGGTGCTAAAGTTGGTGTTATATGGTCATATTTTCTTATCCTTGTGAGGAGGCGTGCAGCAGCATTTTGCATGAGGGGCAGACGGAAGAGAAGATTTGTCCAGACCAATGTACAACAAGTTGCAGTAATCAAGCTTTGAAGTTATAAAAGGCACAAATAACTCTCTTGAGGCTATATGTAATCTGTCCTCTTAGGGGCACAGCTGACCAGAGTTGCTTTGGCTAATGTACAGGCAACCCCACTTCCAATCACTTTTTCTTTGTGCTATGACCAACATTCCCTGAAAATTTCATCGAAATCCTTTGAGACCTTTTTGAGTTGTCTTGCTCACAGACGAACAGACAGATGAACAAACAAACAATCAATTAAATGTCAGCAAAAACATACCCTCTGTGGTAAAGATAATTATTTTGTAATGTTCAGCTGGAGATAGATCAAGTGAAACATCTGTGGCAAACTGAGTCATCTAATTTATTGCAAATAAAAAACAGGTACCAGTAAGCAGTTCTTTTCACACTGAACACTGACGATATTACACTTTCATATCGCAGACGCTCTTGTTCACAGTGATGCAGATACTGAGGTAGGAATGATTTTACTTATGGGTCCACCTGGGATTACACGCCCTGACAGGGATTTGTACCCCTGACCTCCTGCTTACTGGATAAGTGGTTCAACCCACTGCACCACACAGTTGCTTTTCCCTCAGTCTTTAACAGTTGGTATTTGTGGATGATGTTTGCAACTCTGTTATAAATCCTTAAATGGAGATCTCAAGTGCGGCACAGTGGCACAGCAGGTAGTGCACGTGTCTCACAGCATGAAGGTTGCTGGTTCGATCACCAGGTCGGACAGGGCCTTTCTGTGTGTAGTTTGATGTTATTCCCGTACATGCTTGGGTTCTCTCCGGGCACTCCAGCCCCCCCCCCACAAAACAGAAACATGCTCATTAGGTTGATTGGTGACTCTAAATTGCCCTTGGGTATGAGTGTGAGTCTGAGCGTGAATGGTTGTCCGTCTCTCTATGTGGCCCTGTGATCGGCTGGTTCAGGGTGTACCCCACCTCTCGCCCAATGACACCTGGGATAGGCTCCAGCCCCCCTGCGACCCCTAAAGGGATAAGCGGTATAGAAAATGAATGAATGTAGATCTCATCATATTTTCTTTATTTTTCTAAATTGCTGACATTTGAAATTGACCTGTGGGCCACTTTAAGTGAAAAGGTCAACTGCACATGGCCCAAGGCTGCCGGTTTCCAACCCCTGTCATCGACTGTCTCTTCTGCTAGCCAGAGTCTCTGTACTCAAAGTTCAACTGATGTTAGAGGTTGCCTCAGAGTTCAGGGTTTTACTTTTTAATTGCAAATTTAGTGCACGTGACAGCTGAGACTTTAACCTTGGATGTGTATATGAATGTTGGAAAATACTTAAACAAAAACTGAAACTTTTGTCTATTTTTTTTTTTGGCTTGCAGGCCACAGGGAGTATCATGTTCAGTTCTTTGGCAGCGTTGCAGAGCGTGCATGGATCCATGAGAAGAGGATTGTCATTTACCAGGGGAAGAAGCAGTTTGACGAGCTGCAGGCTGAGACGCTGCGCAAAACCACAAACCCTGTGGAGAAAAGCAAAGTATGTTATGTTGTTTTTGTCGATCCTGGAGGAATTTAAAAATTTCATGTGCTGTTGGAAGTTTTATAAAACATGTGAATATAACCCTAAATGACTGTGGAAACATTAATTAGGATGTCACATGCATTTACATTCACAATTTGATCCAACTGTCCAGAACCAAGGAGACATAACACATACATGCCCATCATGGGGGCTGTCACATCTTAATCCTACTCCAATGTTTGTTGTTGGTGGTGCTGGAAGGTTTAGTCATTAATCATGTCAGTAATAATAGTTTCATTTCATAATTTGGTCTTGCACCCTGCTGCCCTTGTTTTTTGTGTGTCAAAGCAGGACTCCTCTGGTATGTGTTTTTGTGTCCTTTTTTCTTGTTGCTGTCTTGATCGCGATGTTTCAGATCCCATATACTCCTTTCAAACATATTTACAGTGGTCCCAGATATCCCCAGAACACGAAGTTTCTCTCCCAGAACTCGTACAGATCCACATTACAGAATGATTTTAGCATTACCCTCTATGTTTCAGCCCTGCTTAGAACTGGGTGCTCAGTGTCTGTCAGAAACCCTCTTGAGCTGTGTCTGATCCATAGACTGTAGAAAGAACTAAACAAAGCCATGTGATGTCAGTTGTTTCATTATCACATCCTCTCAACTGAACTTTAGATCAGCTATCAACAACGATTGACAAACCAAAACCAGAAGTCCTTGTAAGAAAAAACAGGTAATAAGGTAAAAACAGGCATGATATAAAACAATAAACCCGTCCACAGTTAGAGCATTTAGCTATAATACATGTAAAGACCAAAGCTGCTTGTTACACCAGGCTGTGTATTTTTATTTAGGCTATTAAAAACATCTGTGCCCTGCACACATTCATATATATAACTCCTGGTTTTCCTTGCAGCAGCCTCAACAGACACTGGAGGGACTTAATTTTTCAGCCCCTGAAGTTGCCTCTTGTTTTCTTGTATTTATGACGGATGGTCTAATATATTTAGCAGTGTACATGGTGGACAGTGGCATACTTTTGACAGGGAAGATTGTACATAAAAGAACAATGGAAGGTCTCTGCTTATGTTTGGAGTGTTAAGACAGGCCGTGGGCACATATCTATGTACAAAAACATTAAAAAAAAATGTATTCAGTAGGTGACTTAAGTGTCGGTCGCCACCATAGCAATTTCCTTTTTTTGGATTTCAAGAGATGGGCATTACCCCCATATTTAGCTGTGCTTCTCATTCCTCAAATGCACGATCCTGACAAGTTGTTCGTCGTTGTAAAGGTGTCAAATCACACTTTCCAACAATTTAAAATTCAGTACAAAGTGGTATTATTAAAGAGGAGGAGTAGTTAACCAAATCAGTGTTTCCAAACCTTTTTGAGTCATATATAATAATGATAATAGTAATAGTACCTTTCAAAAACAGATGGTTACAAAGTGCTTTGACAGTTAAACTTCAGTCAGATAGTTACAAAATTAACATTAACAATCAGGTCAAAAACAAGATGAACAGAGATTTCAAGCAAAAGGACAAGAACAAAATGCAAACACAGTGAGAGCATAAGAATAAAGCAGATAAAGGGAATGGAAGTGTTCATGGCCAACTTTCTAAACAGGAATTACATGTCAAGGACTATGAGAATAAAACACAATGACAAGTAAAAAAATGTAAATAGAAATAAAAGAAAACAAAAAAAGTATAAAAGAAGACCCATGTTGATAAACCATCTTAAAGAATCATAAGGAATCGTAAAGAGGAGTATATTCATTATAATAATATGTTACCAGACTAAAACATGTGCCTTTTCTACATTATGAGGTTTGTTAACCGTCATGAAAGTTGTTTCTTAGTCATATCTGAAAATTCAGTATCGATAACTTTGGTTCTTGGGTTATAAATTAATGTTTTTCTTCCTATGTCCTTTTCATCAGTGTCTTTGTAAATACTTCTTCTTTCTTCTCCAGCTTCTGAAGCCCATTCCTCAGAAGGAGCGTACACAGTGGGAGGTGGGTGTCGGCCACGCAGAGGACGCATTTGTAATGACACGACAGGAGCGGATTGACAACTACACCTTCATCTATGTGGACCCAGAGCCAACTGAAGCCCCACCCACCAAGAAGCCCAACATCAAACCTGAAAAAAGAAACCGGCGCTCCAGCGGCTCCATCACCAAGAAGGAGGACAAAACAGTGAAGTCACCGGTGAGGGATCAGCAGCTGCCGCCGCGCAGGCAGCTTCCACGCCGTCAGTGTAGTGTGTCAAACACAGAAGATAACACCCACTCCCAGGGCTCAAACGAGGAGAAGAGCAAGAACCAGAGGGGGGAGCAGAGGAAGACCAGCTCCCCGAAACAGAACTCGAGCGGTGAGGCTAGAACACGGCAGGACTCACCGCCTCCTGTTAGAGCCTGGAAAACTGCTGCTGCGAGGAAGCTGCTGCCGCTCTCCATCACCATGAAGAGGCTGAACGTGGAGATCACAAAGTGCGACTGGCCTCTGCTGCAGAGGAAAGCTGCTACAAGTCCGAAAAAAGAGAAAGAAGAAGAAGAGGAGGAGGAGCAGGAGGAGAGAGTGAAGCGAGAGGCCAGACAGCCTGACCTGGGATACTGCTCTCCTGAGGTTTGTGCTACAGAAGCAGACAGAATGATCTACAGAGCAGGAGTTTCAGATCCTGCAGATCCTTGAAAGTCTTGTCAAGTCTTTAACAAAGTACACTCCCAATCAAGATCTTGAATTGATAAGCAAAAACACAAATGATATCCATGCCTAGCGGGAGTTGTTATCAATTCTCCACTGGAAGTGGTTTCGATTCCCATGCTTAGCACCAAGAGTTAAAGGCACAGTCTGAGGTTTTTTCAAGTACGGTTGTGTGAGGTCAGAGTATTATCCTGAACATAAGCCACAGTGACAGAGATCAGCTCCGTGTCTGAGCAGAAATAGTCTAGCTAGGGCTATATTCTTACAGATGGTGCCACTAATATAAAGAAGTTGAGTTAAAAAAAAAAAATCACACATACAGCATAGGGGTGATTACAGAGTTTATTTATATTGAAACCACGGCTTCTGCATTTACAAAATTAACAGTCATTTTAAGTCGAATACGTCCTTTGATGATCAACTTTCATTCAGCTCTTCTGGGTTTTTCCTTTGAGGTAATGAAACTGTGAATCTGGTCTGTGCAAGCATAAATGTTCATTACAGCAGGGAGGCTATGCATGGGGAGAGGTGCAGACTGCAGAGGCACATATAGAAGCTTGTTGGTATCATCTGATCCTGAAACATGCTGAAGTGATTTCCAGTTTGACAACATGAGCTCACTATTTACACACCTATATCAGCAGGTAATGTGGGTTTTACCGGTCCTCCAGTTCACTTCACAGTTTCCTCCATTTTTTATTCAGACCAGTCAACTCTTCATCTATAGAAGCTTCTCTTGTTTGTACTACAGTTCATACAACTATTCCCAACTTTTAAACATTCAATCATTTGGTGTTGGATATTGTGAAGCCACCTTGAGATTTCTTGTGAGATTTTAAAAAGTTGATACTTTCCAGCAGGACAGAGCAAAACCTGAGCCAAGTCCAGAGGAGGAGGAAGATGTAGATGAAGGGGAAGAAGAGGGGGAGGAGAGGAGAGGTTCCCCCGCCAGTCGGAGGAGTGAGGATGGAGGAAAGGAGCAGACTTCTTCTCCTGGATCACACCACAGCAGTCCACATAGTCAGTAAAATACACACATGTTGGCTTTGTTTGTTTGTGTTTTTATGAATATTTGAGGTGTGGGGAAGTGTTTCAGCTCATTTCTTTGATGCGTTTTCAGGTTCTCAGGAGAGGAAGCTGCAGAGACGGTCGGTCAGGAGCAGGTCTGAGTCAGAGAGAGGCAACGATCCAATCCCCAAGAAGAAAACCAAAAAAGAACAGGTATCAGTCTTCACCACATGACCATCCGTTCAGACCAAACAAACATTGATATGACACAGAAATAAAGGTCACAGCATTGAAAAAATGATCACTGAGCCGGAGAGTGATGAAGACTAAAATGTCTGCAATGTAACTCTGTGGTTAACTTTGCCTGATCAAAGCAAGTGCAAGATTTTTTTGTTTTTGTTCTGCCACAGCCTCGATGAAATGGGTACTCAAAATATTTTCATGCTTTACCACAGCAGCAACTGACGGAAATGAAATGTTGTCTTCAAGTATCGTCTCAGCTCTTTGTTTTAGAAATTTCATGACAAATCTTTCCTGAGTTAGACTTTTGTTTCAGTGATAAGAAAAAGACCCCACATTCAATAAAAAATGGGCTATTGATGTAAAGATTCTTTTCAGTATGTTTGCAGACACTTGGGGCACTGTCACTGAAGGCACTGTACCCTCACTGATGCACGAGCAGGGCAGGGTTGTATGAACACGACAAGACAATTAACAAATAAGAGTGCTTTTGTGTTGCCAAAAATTTTCCCTTTGCTTCCTATTCCTCAATTTGGATTTAAGTATGGCACACAGCAGAGAGTATGTCTGCCCTTTAACGTGTGGCCCCACTGTCATCCTACAGCCGGGTTTATGGCCCATGATCTGTGACTCCACAGTTTAATGGCAAGATAACAGACATGATTACCTGAACAGCTCCAATTAAGCTCTCATTTTGACAATAAACACAGCAGAAACACTGTTCATAAAACAATGTGCTTCACTGAAAAGACAGCTGTTTCAATAAGACGGTACAACAAGGTTTTGACCGTTGTATTCATGCTAATGTTTTTGACCCCTCATCTGAAGGTCCCATGTCCTGGTGTGTTTGACCATTTACATCATGTCGAGGATGTCTATTAATCAAGAATCTGATTGAAGTAAAAAAATAAAAAGAAAAATTTCATCTCTATAAGGCATCAGATGCAGCTCTTTTTCCCTCACTTAGATCAGAGAGGATTAGGGGGCTACAGGGAGGGTATGATGATGAGCTCTGCGCTAAATGGCTTCCCAATGATGTCTGATGTGAGAGGGGAGAAGAGGTTATGGGCCGCAGAGCTTGCTTTCAGAACAGTCATGGGGTTTGCCTGTGATGAGCAGAAAGCATACATGTAGGTGGAGTCTGTTTTGCTAGGACATAATAAACCTCAGGAAGTAAAAAATAGCATTTTATGGGGCATTTTCTTGAAAGAGGAATAGCACATTTCTTCATGAACTGAGAGTTTTGTCAAGGTGTCGTGTTATTCTGCTTTCCAAGCCACTTCTGACAACATTAAAAGCAAAGAAAATAGTTCTTCAGGACATGGAACCTTTAAAATCCAACACTAAGGGATATTTCAGCCCTTTCTGTCATCTCTATGCTAAATACCCTAACGTTTTGCATGCCCTCACACGGCTTTGTTTACATCGGCCTACACACAGGTCTTTGCCAAAGTGACATTCGGTATGACAGAAACATGAAAAGTGCAACTCTGTCACACAGCAAGAACATGGAAAGTGATACATTGCAGTTTTTTATTCAGTTAAGAGTAACTTTTAAGTAACAGAGTACTTGACTTAAAGAATTAATGCATTATGTAACTCATTACACTAAAATAGTTATCTGATTACTCTAACAAATGGCTTTATAATGCTTCCCCTAACACTGTCCTTGGCATTGGTGTCTTTCTGTCCTCAAAATTTAAGTGTTTAACAAAAGGCACTAATGAAAGATTGAAAAATATTTACTCAAAAAAATCATTTAGATGTTTGAATTTGTTAATTAGCTTTGGTGTCACATACATACATATGAGTTCCCAATAAAAATAATTCAGTTGAAGAAAGATATGTGCAGTATATTTGGATATAGGTTTCAACTTAACTTAATTATTTGTCAGATCAAGTCAAACTCGCAAATTTGTCGCAAAATTTTGTCATTCATTTTGTCCTATTCTCAAATTTTTACCCTGTTAAGGTTGAATTTGCTTGAAGTAAACCATATTATTTACTAAATGTTCATTAAATTTGATAAAATTTCATTTTATATGAGTAAAACTGACCCACACGAGTCCAATGTCTGACATCACAATGACTCGTTTAGTTTTAACATGCCCTGCATTGTTCCACCATTTAAGACTTCCTCTGGGGCCCAAGCTTCACCCACTCAAGTTTCTGTCAATTAATCTGTCAAGTTAATCTGTCAATTAAATAATTGAGTCTTGAAATCTCAAAAAAACTCTGTGATTCTTCACAGAAGTTGGAGCCTTGTTAAGTTACTATAGCCAGGACAGACCCATGCTTTTGATGCACCTGCTCCTCATGACAGTAATTTTACACATTCATATCATAGCTGAGTAAATGACTGAAAATAAGAGGAATCATCAGCAAAGTTGATGATGTGTTCCCCATGTGGCACACTGATGTGCAGACTGTGGGCTGAGCTGATTGTAAACAGTGTGTGTTTTATTAGGCATGATGATGTAACTGTGCTAAGGCCCGACAGAAACTTTGTCAGCCCATGTCCTCAAACTAGGTTACATGTAAAAACTGCTGTGCAAATGTACCAGAGTTTTTGAATCTTAAAGTCATTAAGATCTTAAAAAAATTATGGCTTATGTGTAAAAACTCCAAACCACCTAGTGAAATTCTGCATTATGAGGTTTTATTCTATCACTGCTGTCATTATTACTATTTTATTGTCATTACTAATATCGTTTTTAATTTCATCACACAAATCAGTTTTAATACATCACATACAAATTTGGAATATGGGTTAAAATTGAAACTTTCTGCAGCAGTTTCTTTTTTTTTTACAGAATTGTCAACTTTATAATTAGAGTCCACAACATGAGAAAAAAATGTGTGCATGTCTCAAAGGTGTTTAAGTGTTTTAGCATCCATAAAGTCTTTCCAAAGTTAAAACTATTTGGAGGACTATTGTAACATTGTGAAAAAGCATTATTTAACACTCTAAACACAGCATTCATTTTTGCCTACATCTTGTCTGCTGTAAGCTTATCGGAGAATTACTTTGACAAAGGCTTTTACGGGGTACTTATGCTTAAACGTACATAATACTGAGCTTACTTGTGAGAAAGTTAAGCCAGATAAAACTGGCTTTTGTTCTTGATATTAGATAAAACTAATAAAAAAAAAAAAAAACTCAAAGTAAAACATAACTTTAAATGTGTAACTTCACAGGCTGAGATGGCTCCTGAGAACACACTGAGGACCGGCTCGCAGAAAGGTAAGTCCTCCTTCTTTTACGTCTCAACCAAACTTCAGTGTTTGCCCCTCCACGTCCTTGAAGAAAGTTTAATCTTGTCTTTTTTGTTATTAAATTGAATGTGATCTTATTAGGGGCAAGTGAGATCTCTGATGCCTGCAAGCCTTTAAAAAAGCGGAGCAGAGCATCTACAGATGTGGAGATGACTTCCTCTCAGTACAGAGACACATCAGATTCAGACTCCAGAGGTCTCAATGACCCACAGGTAAGATTTTCAAACACGCTAGTTAAAAACAACACAGATAGAAAAGAAACAGTGTTACTCCTGCAGCAAACAAGAATTAACATTCATCTGCAAAGTCCAGAATCTACACTGAGCATTAATCGAACTTGCAGGGATGAAAACCAGGCCGCCTGCCAGGTCTTAAAAATTATTCAGTGCTGAAAAGTTTTAAAAAGTTGGAAATGCAAAGTTAGAAGGTATGAAAATTCATGACTCATATTCATCAGAAGAGGTTATAGACACCTTTATTTTTCTTTGACTTTGGGCTACATTACTTTTTTTATCTATGATGTGTAGATGGATAGTAATGAAAATTTCTTTCCAACCATCCATTATCTCTATCACTTATCCTTTTTGGGGTAATTGTTTTTTTTGTCTGTCGGAAGAAGTCAGAGTGCCTGGAGAGAATCCACGCATGCACGAAATGGGCCCTGACTGACACAGGGTTTGAACTAGCAACCTTCTTGCTGTGAGGCACCCACACTGCCTGCTGTGCCAACAGGCTGCCTGTAATAAAAGTTAATCTTTGCAAAATTGGAAATCCCAAATCGTGCTTTTCTTTTCTTTCTTTTTTTCAGATTTTTAACTTTTTTAGTTGTTGGATCCTGGTTTCTGATGTTTTTCCATTTTTGCCTCAACTTGCATTGGGGTGGTTGTTAAACTTATCACCTCTTGCGTTCTTTTTACCCAAAAAAACAAAATTATGTTGCAGTGATTAGGGGTTATCACAAACAAAGACTTTTGATCTTTACTAGCTAAAATCAGTACAAATTGTGCAGCATACATGTGTCACTATTGTGTCAGTGGCTACATTTACATGCAGTCATTAACCCTTTTATAACCGGAATATTAGCAATAACCCGGTTGCGTGCAGCCATGTAAACACCAAAAAACCGTTTGACAAACAACCAGAAAATCACCACAGGGTTACTCCTTTTCTAACCCAAAAGTCATGTATATGCCGATCGGGATATTCCCATCAAAAGGAACATTAATTGGTGTTCTTCGCATGTTTTTTTCGCAAGGAATCTTGGTCTTTTGAGTGCAGGAAGCACTTGTAACATGGCACAGCTCCAGCTCGATTTCCTATTTCTTCACATTCTCGTCTTCCATTAATGAAGAAATTGACAAAGAATAGTGTCAAGTACTGGTGATGGGTCAGTACCAGCACCAAAGCACAAACGAAGTCAACTGCTACCTGCTCCGGGCCGTTCTTTATCCGCCGTGCTGCTGCTGTTGTTCTCATTACTATTGGATACAGGAAGAAGCGGAAATGACGCGCATTGCGTCATGACGTTCTCCGTGTGTGATGACGTTCTCCGTGCGTCGCTGTTTGGATCGGGATACTATGCATAGAGGGATAACTCTGTTTGCTCACGCATGTAAACTGGGTTATTCCGAATGTATCAGAAACCGGAATACTGACCTTCACCCGAACATTGACTGCATATAAACGTAGCCACTATTGTAACCAGTAATTGAGAGTGCATTGGGTTTAATAATGTGTTAACAAGGATGTGAAAATGTCTTAAAAAATATTTAATTTTACCCCAGATTAGCTATATACTCTGTTTACATCAGTTTAGGCAGATATTGTAAGACAAACATGTATGTCTCTTATTGCTTTTGTCTTTTGATTTCTCCTTTTAACTTTTTCTCCCATAAATCTATGTATCTGTATCTATACGTATACTTTTGTATTAATAAATTCATCACTTACATTGTGAACATATTGGCTCATCAGTACTAGTGAAGTACTGTCAGCAGCAAAGCCCTTAAAGACCGTGGCAACCTACCCAGGTGTTCATAACAGAGCCCTTGATTAGGCCTCTTGTCAGGATTGTGTGGCTGTGGTCAGGTTTGTTTGACTGACAGCTCCACGACCCTGGGAAATCTGTTTGACTTGTATTAGTAGGAGGTGTTGTTTACTTATCATTTCCATTTGTTCTCAAAACTAATGATGTCATGAACTCTAACCATAGTCCCACCTGTTTTCAACCTCTGCAGGTTTAATCAGTCAGAGTGATTAAAAACACCCCTAATGAGTTAATCAATTAAAATATGTTCCCTGTGTTGAAATACCTTTGACATGTTAAGAAACTCCATCAGATATGCTGAACACAAAAGTATCTGAGCTCAGTTTGTGTGTTTGTACCAACACTGTCCTGTGAACTTTTGTGGACATCTACACACACACACACACACCAATGTGATCAAAAGCAACAACTGTCAACCTCATTGTCTATGGGGTGGATTTCAAACCATTAAATGGATTATTGCACCCGCTCCTCCTCTGTCTCCTAGAGTTTGTTTGGAAAGAGCCTGGACAGTCCCGCAGCAGCAGACGCTGATGCTTCAGACACTCAGTCTGTGGATTCGGGTTTGTCCCGTCAGGACAGCACCACGGGCAAGAGAGACACTGTCTGTCAGGTCAGCAATACTCCTCATGCTGCTTTATGACCTGTTTCTTCTAAGAAGTTACATGATGTTTTAATGGTCTCTTTGTGTGATGGAGTGTAGATCTGCGAGTCGTACGGAGACGGTTTGTTGGTGTGTGAAGGTGACTGCAGCAGACAATTTCACCTGGAGTGTCTGGGCCTCTCGTCCCCACCTGAAGGCAGATACGTCTGCCAGGAATGTAGAAATGGTGAGCCAATCGCGATCCAGCTTCGCTTTTATGTCACTCAAGCTCAACAGTGTGCTCCCTGCAGTAACAAATCCCATTTATTTTCTCCATTGTGGATTTGATTATTAGCCGTAATGTTGTAACCGTCAAAGGTATTTCTCAACTGAATGTGATGTAAAGGTATTTCCTCCTGTGGAAAACAAACGCTTGTATGATATCAACCTTGTTTTAAGAAAAACAAGTTAAATTTGCTATCCAGTGGCAAGAATTATTCTTCTCACCACCCAGAATTTCACAGCAACATCTGTGGTTGGTGAAGCCTGCTGATACCATGATAATATTGCCCAAAGAAACCTTCACAATCGGCTTTTAAAGACAAAAAGAAATTATATGAATCAAAACATAAACCACAATATATGACAACATTATCACTCACACTACTTTGAGTTAAATGTAGAAAGAAGGTTTTCAAATTTGAAAAGCTACCAGTACCATTGTTTTGAGGGAAACACAAGGGATTGCAGGATTCATAGTTCTGGCAGTCCAAAAAAAACTGTGTATACAGTGGTGTATCTTTGCCGCTGCTTTAGTTTCAGTATAACAGATATTGATTGAAGGATTGTCTAAAAAGTAAATGGCAGGTATGAAAGGAAACTAGCTCTGAAAAAGCTGGCAGACCCTGTTGAGCTCCATCATGCTTCTCTCCTATCTAACACTGACCCTTTGTCTCTCCCTTTTTCAGGCAATCATACTTGTTTTAGCTGTAAAACAGCAGGCCGGGAGGTGACACGGTGCTCTGTGTCTGGATGTGGTTGCTTCTACCACGAAGACTGTGTCCGCAAACTTCCAGGAACCACCAGCAGTCAGGGCGGAGGCTTCTGCTGCCCTCAGCATAGCTGCTCTACCTGCTGCCTGGAGAGAGACCTGCAGCGAGCCAGTAAAGGTAAAGGAAAGCATCTGCATCGTTTTTTTTTTTTTTTTTTTCAGCTTCTTTGATTTCCTGTTTTTTGTTTTAGGTGTAAGTTGTGTGACAGAGAGGCAGAGCTGCGTCAGCAAAATATAACTTTCATTTCCTTTTGCATTTCAGACCAAAAGACCAATAGAAAAAAAAATAGAAGATTAAGGCAGAGCCTACACTAGAATATGACAAAAGGAAAGTCTGAATAATGAAGACTTCAAATGTATTTTTTTTAGAAGAAAACTAAAGTTGGAATGAAAAGGCAGACAAAAGATACAGTAACTCAATGACAGCCCATTTGTTAGGCCTAAAACATAGTGTATATTAAACCATTTAGCTAAAAAACACTGAAAAAAGATCTACAGAAATTACATTTTAAATACCATATTGCCCAAGAAAAAAAAGCCTTTAGAGCAAGAATTGTTCTTTAAGTGACTGAGTATAAGTTCAAACTAAGGTGGCTTTGATACCTTTTGAAATGTTCTTTAGCAATACCTGTATTTACATAGGAAATACGTGTAGTTAGATAATCAGCTAAGTAATGCCAGTGTTATGGACCTTAGGGACATACTGTAAGCAGACCAAGTGTGGTCCTAATGAAGGCAGGTGAAGTTCTAGTGTGACAACTGTGAATTTGATTATGTTGCAGCAACATATTACAAAAGCAGGCAGGCGCAAGATTCTTTATCTGTCAAGATACAAACATATCCAGTACACATTTACTTTAGTGGTTACATAAACGTGACTTCTTACAATTCTTAATTAACTCCCTGCTCTGGTATTTGAGCTGTGTTTTTCCGAATGATTAACAAGTAAACTTCCTCCAGTGTTTGAGTATATGAATAGCAATTATTCTTTTTGAATGTGTGGTGGCATGATCACCAAAAGAATCCAGCCTAACCTCAGACTAACACTCATTTCGAGAATTACAATGTTACTTTGTGGATTTTGAGAAGAATTGTAAGTATTTTCCTGCTTTAAAACTGTAAAAATGAGGAGAGATGCTCCGAGTGTTAATGTTTTTGGGGCTATTTTTGTGAACTTAAAACCTCAGGAGTCCCATCATGAATAATACCCCTCAGCCCTCCAGATTTATCAATTGTCCCGGGCCTACCACTGACCTAAAACATCACATATGAGTGTTCAGTGTCAATCCAGATTTAGGACAGAGATAAAAGAAATCCTGATTCTCCAAGCAGCCAGAAGAAAAGAACAAAGTTGTTGTATTTTTCCCTCCTGACTTCCTTTAATTACAGCTGGAAACTATAAAAGAATGTGACCTAATTCATGATAAAACTGCAATGACAGGGTTTCTGTCAGCACTCTACTTTTATCACTGTTGAGTGACTCCAGCGATGGAGCGAGAGGCTGATAATAAGTTGTGTAGAAGGTCAGAGGATAAGTGTTTTCTGACTATCCCCCCTTCTGCCTCTCGTCCAGGCCGCCTGATGCATTGTATACGCTGTCCGGTGGCCTATCACACAGGCGACATCTGCATAGCTGCAGGCAGCGTCGTCCTCACCCATCACATCATGATCTGCAGCAACCATGGCAGCGCTAAGAAGAACGGCCTCCTCAGCTCCCCCGTCAATGTGGGCTGGTGTTTCCTGTGCGCCCGAGGTGAGCTCTCAAAGCAGAACACACTCAGTACCCTCCTCTTCTGCAGGATGGAAGTTTTTAATATCCACTCTTGTTTATGTTGCTTACACTTGCTGAATTCAAACCACAGGATATTATTTTAACAACTGTACTTCATACATGGGCTTTATATTGGCCCCCGTGACTGTAGTTAATCTTGCAGCATATTTAATTCCAAAATATCTCGTAAGTATAAACTTTAATCCCATGTTTTTTAAGCTTCATCTCTGTTAATACCTGTTTGCTGTTTGGGCCATTGTTTATAGAAAATAGTTCTGTATAATGCTATGTTTGTTTTCCATTAGGGCTTTAACTATGAACAATTGAGGCTGTTTCACGGCACTTAAAAGAACTCTGTATACCCGTGGTGTTGGGTTTTAACATTTTCAAGCACTTAAGTTTTGATGTTCTTTCTGTTAAACAAAAAGCGAAGTGCCGTGTTTGGCCTCTTTTTGTCGGAACAATCTTTGTATTACGTGTTTCTTGTGTGTGTGTGCGTGTGAGAGAGACAGAGTGCTTGTGTTTGTTCTTTCTCTTTTTGTGAATTTTTGGGTAATTTGGAGTTTGACTGCGGCTCACCCCCGTCTCTTCCTGTGTGTCTTGTGTAGGGCTGTTAGTGCAAGACCTTACTGACACCATATTAAGTTCATATGCCTATAAGTCCCACTACCTTCTGACTGAGTCAAATCGTGCTGAGTTGAAATTACCTATGATTCCCTCTCCTTCGTCAGCTACCAAAAAGAATGTTGGGAAAGGTAACTGAACAGTTTTTCTCTTTCTCCTTTTGTCCCACTGGTCTGTGTTTGTGTTGTGCCTGCTCCCCTTCTGATTTAGTTTACCCCCTTTTTTTTGTTTACGCATCCCTCATTTCAAAGCTGTCAGGTGCAATGTAAATTAACTGGTTAAAGCTGCAGTTAATTCCAATGCAGAGTGGCGCTAAGTAACCTCAGCTAAGTTCCCTAACACATTTGCAGAAAGCCGTGGGCCTCATGCAAAAACAGCTCCCTGGTATCCAAAGCCCTTGCTCGTTTAATGAGTCAGTCAAACACCAGGAAGTTACCAGGAATGTAATGACACAGTGCAATACAACAAACCTGTCAAAGATGGACATTCTGAGTTAATTTGATGACAATATGTACTGCAATGGGCTTTTAAGATATCAGTTATTGAATGCATATCAAACAACGGTTTCAGTGAGGTCATTTAGACTGTCACTGGTTATTGGAAAAATGTGCATCATTTAGTGATAATACATTCATAAAATTAAAAGTAAAGTTTTAATTTTTACTGCTGGTAGATATTCAGGTTATTGGATTTTTGCTTATATCCAATATGCTGATATTTCAAAACTTAATTTGGCTTCAAACACTGATTTCCCAATTGGTTAACATAAAATCAGCCCTTTTCTGAGAGCTTCCACATTCAGTTATAATTCACATAAAAAACCCTCCAAACTGCATGCTAGTATATAAGGGTAAAATTCGGTTTTTGTAGTAAATATCTGTCAATACTGTTATCATACCAATAACATCATTCATCCCCAATTTCTGAAGAACTGGAAAAAAAAGCTTTATTCTTAAACTGACTTCAGTCTGGCATCTTCATGATAACTTTCAATTGAAAAACGGATAAAATCATACCATAAATGCTGTATGATGATTTATGCCCCATTGTGATAGGTAACACATCCTGACATGCATTGTATGGGGATACATATTGTATTGTGAGTTGTGTATCATTACATCTTGTGTACTGTTATCCAAAAATCATTTGTTTTCTCGAGATATTTGGAATAAATATCCTTTAGGGATGCACAATATATAGGCATGATAAATGCTTAAAACTTGATTATCAATATCAGCTTTATCTTTTTTAATTATTGGCAGAAATATCAAAATATATCTTATGAAGTTATTTTTCATTGTACATTAAACAATGAAATGAAAATACTGAAAAAAAAGAAAGACAGAGATTCATCATTTATTGTAATTTAATGTTATTTGTCTGGTTTCATGTCCATTTCTAACACCGTGTCCCAACGGCATGTGATGTCAGCAACAAAATTAGCTTCCAATGCAACATTGTGCAGTACCGCATAACACTGCACAATACTGTTGTATAAACCAGAGCACGACCTCCTTGATTTGCGAAGCATCCAGAACATGGTGGAAGGCAGTGGTAAGAGAATTGTTAAGCAAAACATGTTTTATTGAGCTGTTTATCAATTCTCAAATAGAAGTAGATATGATTCCCATCCCTATACTGTAAGACCATTTTCAACCTATATATTGCCCTTGAAGTACGATTAGCAAGGAGAAACACAGGATAGAATTAAGTATTTGACAGATGCGGTGCAGACAGCAGTACGCTGTGCGATACAACTCATAAGATTTTGTTGTTTGGACAGTATGAAACAAACACATGGTCACAAAACGCAGAACAAATCACTTCTAGAAACAATAAACATGGTTGTCTTTACAGAAACAAAATAAGCAAAGTAATTTGATATGGTATCTGCCAAAATCAGTTTAGATGTAGCGGTATATTGTATATTTGCAAAACTACAATATTGTGCATCCCTAATACTTATCAAGTCTATTTAACAGCCAAAGTGGTTGTAAATCTGCAGGTATTTTAACCCAATACGAAGGCTAGATTAAAGGCTAAAACAGCAAAAAAGAAAATGTATCTTCGATGAATTTGTGACAATATTCATCTGACTCTGCTGCTATTATGTTGTTAAAAACAAACAAAAACACCCATAAGTATCATAGCAAGCTGCTTCAATTGGACATTTTTTTGAATTTGTAACTGAGGGAGCTTGAAGTTTAGGAGCAAATCTTCATGCTCCTAAAAAATGAATCAGTTAGTTTTGCGTGTTCTTGCCTGAGGCTCATTGTCAGACTGCCTTGTGCATAAACTTGCAATCTGGGTATTTATCGACACAGGAAATAATTATACTGACGTGATTTTCAGATTTCAAACATGTAAATTAAACTGTTGTAAAAATGTGATTGGCCCTTGGACCTCATTGACGTAATGTTGAGTTGGATGCCCTGATGCAGGATGTTTGGGATTAGTTCAGGTTCTGTCTGTGGTTTGTGGATCTTATCGCTGCTGGAGGCGCTCTGCTTCTCTGCTTCAGCACTCTGGGCTTGTTTTTTGTTTTGTTATTTTTTTTTTTGAAAGGCTTTGTTCGGCCTCACCTCCTTTATGCTGACTGCATTTTTTTTTTTACTTTTTGTTTTTAACAAAATACTTTTTGGCTCACTTTATTTTTGGCTTTGACCTGCCTTGGATGGAATAAAACACAAATCAGAACTAGATAGATTTATAGAGGGGAAATTTAACCTCTTAGTGCTCTGATTTATATATGCTTGTTTTTGAAAATTATTACAATTGTGGTCATCTAAAATCATGATTCCATGCAAGCTGGTCTGTGCAGGAGGCGATCTGTGTGATGGGAATAGTTTATCTGCTGGCAGGACTGCATGCCTGCTTATTGCCAATAATTTGTCATTGGAATAATACAACCCCCATTCATTGTTAACCTGCTGGCTGAATTGATTCCTATACTGCCGCATGTATTTCCCTTCAGACTGGTCTGGGTACAGGGCTCTGAATCTGATTGCCAGACATGCTACTGTAGACAATAAGAATTGAACAAAGGACTCCACGCTGAGGTTACAACAAGGGCTGGGTAATATGCACCAAATATCATACCTTAATACTTTTGACTGAATGTAGATACTTGATATGAATCTCAATATATTTGGTAGTTTTATCACAATACCAAATTATAAACTTTCATTTGATTCTATTAAGATCAAATAATATCTATATCTACTTGATATCACAGCAACAAAAATAGAAGACACCTTTTATGGACAGTTTTTCATAGTCAAAAATTGGAACCAAAATCCTTCACACACCTTATATCAGGGTTCTCTAACCACAGGATCACCGACAGCATGGGCCCATACAGTGTTCACACCTAACATTCGAGGTTTACAGTGTTCTTAGCGACGTGTGTTAGCTGGTGACCCTTTGCCAAATGATGTGATGTGATTGCTTTTACAAAAGCTGATGAAAACGGAAAGAGTCTGTATGAATGTCTTGATCTATCTTCCATCAGAAATGCATTTGATGGAAAGTGAACAAATACAAACCTGGCTAAGGATACAATCAGCTGAAAGTCACCAATTCACATGGTCCATCTTGTATTCAAGGAAGAAGCTCAGAGCTCCACTGATCTCAAGTTATATTGAATTATATACTATACACATTAGTTTTGTCCTTACAACCAGCCCCAACCTTTGTATATTTAGACGTTTCAAAGTAATAAAATCGCTGTTATAGCGATGATCAATAGTATCAACAAGTTCACTTATCATCAGTTCAAGTTCAAGTTCAGGTTTTAGTAATTAAATACAACAAATTTTCCATCACTGGGTGATACACTCTTCTATTCTTGTTGCTGTGGTATCTCAAAGGGATCTCTAACAGTCCTGGAAAGACAGGATGACAGGATAACTCCCCATATAGCCTAAACATTTTAAATGGATTATCTTGTGGTCAGTATGTATATTTAACTTTTAGTTCTTAAAGTAAATCATCTTTACAATTATCATTTGGCATAACTTTTTTTAATCAACTCATTTGTTATTACACAGATGAAGTTGGTAAATGCATACATTGTTTCACAGCAAAATAAACTAAATTGGTAACGGGGATATTGTCTAACCCTGTATCTAATTTCTAAAGTCATATCAATATGTCTTAAGAACTTGTTGTACTGCCCAGCCATTATAGCTTTCCTATATTTAATATTTCATCATGCAGTGTTAATGTAGTCCTCACTAAAGTAAAAATCTTATAAACAGTAGTAAAATACACCAAAGTTTTAAAGGCAGCACTTAGATGTTGTCATTACGGTAGCAATTTTCTAAACCAGAGCGTTATAAACACCATTTTAAGTCCAGAAATTCCTTTTGTTGATGCTTGATTTGTAGTATCCATAGTTTTTAGGCTTGTCTGCAAATGAGATTCAGAGTTTGTCCAGGTGTCAAGGTGCATCACCTAATTATACACTCCTCCTCTCTTTGCATACCAATTTCCCACAATGCATGAACACACACACACATACTTACAAACACAAACACACACAAACACACACACAAACATGTGTACATTCATACAAATGTAGGCGGCAAGTTGCTGTGTTGCGACTCCTGCCCGGCGTCCTTCCACCCTGAGTGTCTGGAAATGGAGATGCCTGAGGGACCGTGGTCCTGCAGTGACTGCAGGGCAGGGAAGAAACCTCACTACAAACAGATTGTCTGGGTCAAACTGGGCAACTACAGGTACGTACTGAAAATGGGTTGTAGACTGATGGGGTTTTGTACAACTGTCTTTTTAACTATATGTTGCATGCATAAAGAAAACTGGCTAGACTTCTTGCAGCCTGCATTTTTTGTTTTGGCAAAAAAAAAAAAAAAAAAAAGGTTGATCCTAACTTTGGGTTACCCTTACCTGTCCTTACATTAATTCAAACCTGCATACACCATCCTGCCACAGTAGATACACAATAGCACCAACACTCTAATTTGCAGTACCACAGAGCTTAAAATAGTCCTCAGATCTGTTCATTTTATTTTTATGAAAGTCATTCATAAACGTAACATCTTGATTTAGTCTTTGGAAAGAAGGATTTTGAATATTTTGACCTGTTTTAGAATTATTGCCACTCGACTTGGAAATTATAAATGAACAGCTCCACTGTCATTGTGTTGTAAAGCAACAGTATGTGACTTGCCCACCTAAGTGCAGTAGTCTTAAAGTTGAAGGGTAAAAAAAGCTTTTAACTGAGAAAAGGCTCTGCTTTAAGCATCATGTTACTCTGGCAGTGAGCTGTAAGAAGTATGGCAGCTTTTGGAGCTAGTTTGCACACCAACTCAACTCAGACCCTTCACTCTGTCTCTGCAGCATTTACAGCAGAGGTGAAGTGACATAGGGGTGTAAATAGTATGGCCTGAAACTGCAGCATGAATGAGGCTAGTCAGACATGTACACTCACACAGCACTGCACAGCTCCACTGATCTGCTCTCGTCTCTGTAACATCTCTGTTACTACCCAGAGGATGGGCGGTGACATGGTCTCCCCACTTTATGTGTTTGTCACATTCATCCTGTAAGGTTGAAATATCACATGCCCATAAAGGCACTGTGAACGAGCCAGATCTGACTTAATTCATACAGCATATATAATTCAAGAAATTTAGCACAAGAGAAATTTAAAAAAAAGACATACACACATCCAAGGTTCCTGCAACACTAGGAAAAATAGAATATTTAAACTGAGGAAAAGCAGTTGTGATTTATAATGACTAACACAGCAGTGAAAGGATTTGACAAATAAGGCCTCTATTAAAACTAAGGACACTATGAAAGTTAAGTTTTTAATAGGTAGTTAAGCATTCAAAGATAATTCACGTTAAAAAAAGAACTAAATAGTCTTTTGATAAAATTAAATAATGCTTGACCAGTTGATCCTATGAAATATTTTTGTTAAAAACGTAGTGCTAAAACATTAGAAAAAAAAATGAAAATATACAAGTTCAAAATGACAAAACACGAAGGTGCAGATACAACAAACCAAGATGTAAAGAAAGAAAATAGGAATTGTTGGAACATCTGGTGTATGAGTTGCATTTTTCTGCCAGTGTCTTTCTTAAAAAATTGGCAAAAGTTTATAGAACAAACACAATCAGTTTTCCACAATGTTAGACTGCCGAGACTAAAGCCCTATTCACAGTGCCTTTATGCAAAAGTGCCACAACGAGGCTCGGTTATATTGACACCTCAAGATATTTACCTTAATCCATGTGGCCGTGATACCTGTGCCCAGATATACACAAAGTGACACTCACTCGCGGCACTCCTGTCTCCCGCTGAGTCTGTAGAGCTCTGTCTCTCTCTAATATCATGTCTCTAATACTACCTCTGGGTACAGAGAAAGACGGGATCTCTTCTTTCCCCCATTCACAGTGGAGGCGAAGCGTCACAAGAGCAAGAATATTATGGCTTGAAATGGCAATGTGAATTGGGCTAAACAGCATCATGATCACGAGTGTAGCTACTGACTTTTCACACTGCACACAGCCTGATGCTTTGAAAGTTTGCTCCGATTTCCTGAAGCATCATCACTGCTTAAATGTGCAGGTAAACACATAAAGACCAAGTCTGTAGCGTTGGTGCAGCCTTTAAACAGCATTTCTCCCTTCTTCAGTCACAATCTGGCATTTTTAAAAATGCTGGTATATAAAGAAGTATAACAAACTTGTGTGGCACTGATTCTTTGAAAACACTCCCCAGTTAAAGACCTGATGGACAGTGTGATCTTAAAGGTGGTCCCCTAACGCCATAACCCCACAGGCTGAGGACTCATCTGCCATAACGTATATATAGGTAGCAGAAGCACAAGCTTAAGAAACTTATAGTCCAGACTTAGATGTAATTGTATAGTTTATTTTAGTCTTTTTATTGCTGAATTTTATGTTGTAAATAAATAGATAACACAGGTCTCAGAGATGAATTGTTGTTCAACAGTATAATTGCTTTGCATTCAAATAAAACAGAATTAGTTATAATCTTTTAGATGAGCAGTACTCAGAAAATGAACTTACCAGCAGCAGTTTCCATTTTCACTGTGTGAGTCCCGTGCTCTTACATCTTGAACATAGTTGTCTCTATTCCATCTGCCATTTATGCTGAGCTTAGAGGTTAAAGTTAAACTGAAAACAACTTATTCTGAGCATTAGTAGAAACTTTATTCAAAGGATCACTCTCTTTGAAAATGTATTCCATATAAAATAACTAATAGTAAGAAGAGTAATTACCTTAATTATGGTTGTTCCAGTATGATACTATCAGAGGTTAGAGACAAGATGAAATGTTTTAAGGTTTTCATCTCTCTCCTGAAACGTCTTTGATCTGCCTCCTCACAGGTGGTGGCCAGCTGAGATTTGTAACCCTCGCTTGGTGCCGTCAAACATCCAGAGCCTTCGCCATGATATTGGTGACTTCCCCGTCTTCTTCTTTGGCTCCCATGACTACTACTGGATCAACCAGGGCCGCGTCTTCCCCTACGTGGAGAACGATAAGAACTTTGTCACGGGTCAGATCAACATCAACAAAACCTTCAAGAAGGGTAATCTATACCGAGATAATTTCCCTCTACTTCAAGGACCAATCTGTTGTGTTGCCACCATTTTTAACGCTCTAGGTGGATGAATGTCTTAATGAGTGATTGTTTGTTTGTCCTCAGCTCTGGAAGAAGCAGCCCGGCGGTTTCAGGAGCTCAAGGCACAAAGGGAGAGCAGGGAGGCTTTAGAGCAGGAACGCAACTCACGCAAACCTCCACCCTACAAAGTCATCAAGGTAATTCAACTGTTTTAGTATCTCTCTTGAAAGTCTTAGAAAATGTCAACTGGTTTTGACTTCTGTCTGTACCTCCCACTGTTTTAGACCAACAAACCAGTGGGGAAAGTCCAGATGCATGTAGCCGACTTGTCAGAAATCCCACGATGCAACTGCAGACCCACAGACAAGCATCCCTGCAGCCTCAACTCTCAATGTCTGAACCGCATGCTGCAGTATGAGTGTCATCCACAGGTCTGTGGGCTTTTTTGAAACTAATTTAGGTGAGAGAATATCTGATGTTTGCATTGTTTCATGTTTATTTTCATTATTGTAGGTGTGTCCTGCAGGAGACAGCTGTGAGAATCAGTGTTTTTCCAAGCGGCAGTATGCAGAGACAGAGGTGATTAAGACTGATGGTCGTGGGTGGGGCCTTAAGACCAATCAGGCTCTTAAGAAGGTGAGTGTAAGCTTAATATGTAGTTTCGATGAAAACAGCATCATCACATCACGGCTTTTCTTTTTTTCTTAAGTTTATGTGTGAACAAAAGTTCTCTATCCACCATATCATCAACTCTTAAGTTTGAGACTGAGACTCTTACAGCAGCTACAAATCCCCCATCCAATACAATCATCAGCTTTTACACAACTACATGCACACACACACAGATAAGAGCCAGCCAGCAGGCCATGACATCAAAAATGTGCAGCTGAAGTCAGTATTCATAATACAGCAGCAGGGCAGAGCAGGGCTATATACTATGATCGCAATTTATATTCTCACTTTAATGATGAATGTTAAAAAGCGTATTGACAAGAACAATGGGAGTTGACAGGAGCACTGTAGTACACAGAAGTGAATATAAAGTAGCGTCACTTTATGCACCATGATCACACCAGAGAAAGGAAGCTGCAGAGTTTAAGCTCCATATCCAACTGCAGCGCGAGATGGTTCTTTGGATGCATGAGAGACCTGGTGGTGATCTTTTTAGAGACTCGTTAAATTGTTCTTGCTTTTTAACCTACCTCTTTTATTCATTATATTTTCATTGTAATTGTCTGTTTTTACTTCACTGTGTTTTTCATGCTATGTATGGTTTACAAAGTGCATTGGTCCTGCATCCAAAAAATGAAATCTTGGTTTTGGATGCTATTCACATTTTTATACAAACAGAAGGAGCACTGAGAGCACAAATGTTGTCTGTCTCAGACTTCTGTTTTTGCTGTGATGTTGAAATAGGTCCTGGAAGTTATTTTTAAATTCTTACAGTTTAGTACTGAAATTTCATTTCAGGTATCACTGCCGCTCTTATAAGTAATCTTTTCTGTATGATACCAAAGTTTATGTATCATGTAATGTTCATGTTTTTTCCAGGGTGACTTCATAGCAGAGTACGTGGGAGAGGTAATAGACACAGAGGAGTGCCAACAACGAATCAAACGTGCCCAGGAAAATCATGTGACCAACTTTTACATGCTCACCCTCACCAAGGTGCTTAACACCACAGACACAAGCAAACATGTTTCAGGAAGATGTTTTCACTTGAGCGTTTCTTAAACCCTGTTGTCTGTTTTTCCTCAAAGGATCGTGTGATTGACGCCGGCCCAAAAGGAAACTCTGCTCGGTTTGTAAACCACAGCTGCAGCCCAAACTGTGAAACACAGAAATGGACGGTAAATGGAGACGTTCACATCGGGATCTTCACGCTTTGTGATATCGAGGCTGGTGAGTTCATATGGAAAGATGATTGTCATGCGTAGTTTTAAGGTCCTCATTACAAAAGCTCTCAGAGTAGGGTTATGGACAAAAAAATTACCTCCTAGTTGTTGTTTTTTTTGGCCTGATGGTGAGACATGATATATCATATACTTTTCAGTAAAAACAAAACAAAAACATTTGGCTGTCACTTTACCAGGATTTGAAGATTGATTTGTTTCTTGTAATCAAACACTGACAACTCACACCGTGGCAACTAAACTAAAAAATCCAAGATGCCAAATATTAAACAATTTTCTATTTTAATGTATCAGAAATTGCAGACTCACTCCTGCACATTGTCACCAATGATTGGTTGTATCAAAAGTAGAGAAAGTTTAGGATCTTTGGTCTTATTTTTAACCAAAACAGAGAGAGAGCACTGTCCACAGTGCAAAATCATGCAGGCAACATTCATTTGAGCAGGTAGTAGGTATAAAGCATTGTCTTGTGGACAGTTTGCAGGAGTTTGCCCTTTTTTTTATTGTTCCAAACCAAAAATTACCCCAAAATTATGTGTTAAGGACTTCTATTTTTATTGGTACGTTATCAAACAGGAATCTATATATTTATTTTTTTACTTGGAATAATAAATACAATTGGAAAAAGTGATAATAAGATGACTTTTTCCCATGAAGACTGAAGATTTAAATAGATTATCTTGTGGTCATTAGGCATTGTACTTGTGCTCTGTGGTTCTTGCTTCTAACGTTTTTACTGAGCACTTGGCCTGGCATTTATCACTCAACATTACTCTAACCGACGGCCAGATGTCAGAGAGAAGTCAAGCGCTTAATTGCAAGATCAGCTTTATTAATAAAGACAAATTTGTCTCAGCCTTTGTTTCATTCGAAAGTAAATCAGTTTATCTTAGTTTATTGCCCAGCCCTATTTACAAATGGGTTGCTCAGTTTTTTCCTGCTCTTTACTCTTGTTGTTCTTGCAGACACAGAGCTGACGTTCAACTACAACCTGCACTGTGTGGGCAACAGGAGAACGTCCTGTCACTGTGGGTCAGACAACTGCTCGGGATTCCTTGGGGTGCAGCCAACAGTGAGGACACCTCTTACATCTCTCATCAACATGAAGCCAAATTTGCGCCAAGTCTAACTTTAGAACTTGTGTTTGATGTTCTCTTCAGAGCGCTGTGGTGATGGAGAAAGAGGAGAAGGCAAGAAATGCAAAACTGAAGCAGAAGAAGCGGCGTCTGCGACCGGAGGGCAAACACACACATGAGTACTTCTGTTTTTGCTGTGGAGAGGGAGGGGAGCTGGTGATGTGTGACAGGAAGGACTGTCCAAAAGCGTATCACCTGCTGTGTCTCAACCTCACCAAGCCACCATACGGTAATAATGGCAAAATTAACTTTTGTGTGTGCCTTAATACTTAAATGACTTCCTCTAAGTAACAGCGGACTTACAATAGAAGGTATACACTGATGTCGCAATGTGTGCGCCAGACTTACAGGCAGAGAGCAACGTCTGGTCACTAAAATCAGTGGGAAGAAACATCGAAGCTCTTTAGTTCACCTGAAAAGAGACTAGGTCTGATATATTTTTTTAACTTTATTTTCTTTTTCATGAGTAAACAGAGTTAAATCAACATCAATACAAATGAATCCCTTTGTAATCATTATAAAATCAATAATGACAATAAACGTGTGACTTATGCATCCCTTAATTTGAAAACAAGAAATAAAATTATTAGAATTTAGAGTTGAAAGGCAAATAACAATTGAAAACAAACAATAAATAATAATTAAAAAATAATAATAATTATTATTAAACAAAAGGTCTGAATAATTTTGATGATGTCCATCCTGGGAAATGTAGATTCTACCGCCAACTAAGTTAAACTTTTGAAGCTATGAAGTTTTGTGTAAATTACAGCATTTTTTAGCCTGAGCTGTAAGATGCAGCTCTGTAATGATTATAACTCTGTATCTGTTTGATTTTTGGTTTCAAAATGAGGTTTATGCATTCAGGCTTATCTGTTTAATTGTTGTTTCCCTCAGTTTATTGTTAATGTGACACTCAAACAGGTCTAATACTTTCATTTCATGAAAAAAATGCTAAAACAATGTTGATATTGGACCAAAAAGGAGTCATATTGATTTAATGATTTGATTAATTTCTGATAGAAAATCTATAGACGTATTGTTTTTTTAATTATTCACTGTCAAACCAGCAATGCAGGCTACAAACACAAAAGCATAATTTGTCTTCCTCAGTGCCTCATCATCTAAGATATGTTATGATTTCTTCCCTGAAATTGAATGTCCTGGTTTTCCTCCAAAGTAAAAACTAGAGGACAGAGAAAGTTGAGTTCATATTCATCATTACCTGAACACGTGTACACTCATTAAAATGATATTAGTTGCTGTAGCACTTCGTCTTCATTATAGAGCTGACATTACAGCTCCAAACATTTCTGAAACATCAGCTGAGGATCTATACGGCCCCACAGTGAATATTATCAGGTAACAATTACAGACATTGAAACTCTTTAGAATCAAGGGCAAAAATATACCAACTTATTATGTTGTTCTGATTTTATTTTTGTCTGAAAGCAAAAAAGTCTCATTTTTTTCCCTCAATATTAGTTTGTGCCCACTGATTTTGACCCATAAAATCTATTTTGACCATAAACTGTATGCAGATAAAGACGGAGTACACTTTGGGTACACTATGTGGACATAGTGTATCCAAACTTCTGCTCATGAGCCTTTGTATCATGCTGAAGTCCTCCTTCAAACCGTGTCAGAGTAAAGGAAGTGTGCTGTGCTTGAGTAACTGACTGTGAGGTATGAGTGTGCCCTCAGTCTTTAGGCTTCACTTAAAATGAATTCTTGTTTCGTCTGTTGTTTTTGTAAGTTGGTCTCTTTGACCAGCTTCTTATCCTAATCTTGGTTTTATTTGAGCCACAGAGAAGAAGAAGAAATAAGCCAGTTAGAACACATTTGTTTGTCTGGAAACGGAAGCAACAGAATTTTTCTACTTGTACTTTTTTACACCAGCTGACAGGATTAAACAAACCCCTCTCTCTTCATCATGCCCTCTGTCTCTCTGCAGGACGTTGGGAGTGTCCATGGCACGACTGCAGCATTTGCAGCTCTCAGGCCTCGTCCTTGTGTGACTTCTGCCCTCGCTCGTTCTGCAAAGATCATGAAGCAGGGGCGCTCACCTCCTCTTCACTGGAAGGCCGCCCCTGCTGCTCCAGCCACAACCCAGCCAACCCCCTGGGCGCTGAGCCCGGCTCAACCCAGCGGCGCCGCTCGGCCCTGAGTCCCTCCAGGGTGAAAGAGGAGCCCGAGAAAAATCAACCAGACACAAAGTGACACTGCAGCCCCCTCTATACCTCATTCCCTGTAAAGTGCACTCCTATTGCCCCCTCCTCCCTGGCCTCACCCCACATCTGATGAGAAGAAGTGTGCTCAACAAAAGGGAATACAGTGCTTTTTACCAATGTGATGGCTCCCCGTTCAGAGAGGAGACAACGAACACCTTGGTGCTTGTTTGAGCAGAGCGATGGAGCATCGGCTGGGGAATGTGCACCTCCTCTTCTCGCCGACTAACACTCCACTGAAGGCCCACACAACCATGTCATCATGTTTCCTTTTGTATTTTTTACAGCTGTGGAAATTTTAAGTGTTGTCACATTGTCATTAACTGGCACTTTGAAGAACTCAGCGGAGAGAAGAGGACTAAAGAGGAGAAGCTGAATCTCTCCATCACTAATACCATGACCAGGCTGCTCCTCTCTGTGTTTACCTGCTGTATGCTGTGGTCAGCATCTCATACACTCAAACACACACCTGATGGCTGTACAGAGACGAGCCGACCTCGATATCTTCACTCCTGACGTGGTCTATGATCGTATTTATCACTTCTTCTTGAGGGAGGAAATGAGCGTTTTAGTGCAATTTTTTCAGGACCACACTACATTCCAATCTTCCTTCAACATGGTTTAATATACTTATGAGTATAGATGAATATAATTATATACAGTATCTATGTTTGTTAATGTTTACAGACGGATTCTCTCACTTCATCTCGGTGAGTGGTGTATTATGTTTGTTTCGGTGTTTGAACATTACGCAGACCTCCTTGTGAAAATAGTCCTATTAAGGTGAAATATAATGGTATATAGTGTAATGGTATGACATTACAGAAGTACTTGTGATTTTCATATTTGCCAGTCTCACTCGCCATTGTGTACATAATTGGCTCATACTATTGTAAAGTACTTAAAGATCAGGAGGGCTGCAGCCTCACCTGTCTGGTCGTTCCTGAAGAAGGAAAAACGCTTTTTTAAAACAACAAAAAAAACAGATCCTGTTTTTTGATTTTCATCAATCTGTTCAGTTGTTTTTCTTACATTTCCTCTGAGCAAATTTTGTTCTTACTGTAGACGAGAAGCTCAGCTTGTGATCACTGGTGCTGTCTTGAAGTATTTTTTATCAGCCTTAAGTTCAGTTCTGTCAGTACGAACTGCTGCTCAGATGCAGTCTGTTTTGGTTACATCGTGTACTGTGATCGCCTTTATGCTTTTTTTTTTCCCCATATTTGTTTTAGTTTGCCAAACTGTTCTGAAAAGCACTTTTACACAGCTTGTCGCAACACACTTAGCTAAGTCGTACATTTACAGAAATGTATAGTAAAAGATCATAAGACAAGTGTTTCAAAATGGATACCTCTTCTTCTTGTAGTAACGTCGGAATTTAAACTGTGTTGTAACTTTTTTCCTCAAGGTCAGAAACTTAGCTGGGCGTGGTTGGGGTTTTTGTGGGAAGTGGCCTAAATGCTGGGGCGTTTTTTTATTTTCCTATTTTATTTTTCAGGCACACGTAGGATAGACTGCCAGCCTGGCTTAATACAAAGACTCCTGGAAAAGGAGCTTCTTCGTTTTCCACCTGAAGAACATGCTCAAGGCTGGGCTTTTTTATGAAGACGTAATGGTATAACAACAGTCCAGTTCAGTATAATGTATAAATACAAACTTCTGTACAGTGTTTTTAAATCTCTCATCTCTCAAATCCAAATTTTTTCTATTTATTGCACCACATTTTATACCAATTTCTTTCTCGAACACCAGTGCAGTAATTTGTCTCCCTCTCCACCAAGGTGTAAGTGAAATAGACTATTTAAAAGAACACGGGGAGTTTTACATGGATTATATATATATATGTAACTAGTCAATGAATACATTTTTGTTTCTGTACATTTGGTGTAATGATTCCACATTTTGGTGACAGCCGCTGCTCATCGCCCTGTATCGTGACTCACTGTAATCGGTGTTTAAGCAGTGTGAAGCAGTTCAATATAGGAATGTAAAGTTTCAGTTTCAGAGCAGTTCTTGTCTTTTTTTAAACCTTGGACTCGAGTAATGATCACAAGAGGAACTTTGTCTGTTAGTTATCATGCCTCAGGCTTTTGCTTGTAAACCTACCACCATCTAATCTGTCTCACTGTTGTTTGTGTTGATCTTTTTGGAGCCTTCCTTAGCCGTGTGTGTGTGTGTGTGTGTGTGTGTGTGTGTGTTCAAAGTCAAACTACTGACTGAAACAGTGCCAATACTTACAAATCCATTCAATTTAGGGTCTTTAAGAAATTCAACAACTTTTACCTTCAGCTGCTAGTTTATTATGTAAACCAAGCCCAATATAATCTAGATCATGAGCACAACAGCCCTGCTTTAAATGCACCTTTCAAGCTCCTGTGAGGATTTTTTGATGGTGTGGATTTTGTGCCCCCTGTTAACAAAGCAGAACCCTTCATCTCCTTGGTTATCCCACCCCCTTATTTCTAATAAATGGCAACTCTTAACTAATCTTTGGAGGAAAAAAAAATTAAACAGCTTGTTGTTCCTTTCTTTTCTCATCATCGGACACCTACCCCACTCAAAGTGTGATAGACAGTAACTCAACTGCACAAAAAAAATCGATGAAAGTTTGCTTTGCTCTCGAAGCTCAAATAGAGGCATCAGAAATCATATAATTGTTAAAAACTTCTCACAGGAGCTTAAAGAAAGTTAAAATGTAAAGTTTCATTTTAATTCATGTTAATTCAGCATTTTGGGCCATTTTGCTGAATGTAAATTAAATTAAGTTGCTTTAAATTCTTGCTGTTTGTTCCCCCTCTTCATATTTACATCGCTGCGATAAATAAAAGACTCAAGACTCAAAAAATTATAATTATGAAATTAAAAACTAAAATTATCAGATATAAAAGTATAATTACGGACAAAAAGTCAAAATTATGAAAAATAAAGTCATAATTGTGAGACAAAAGTAGTATTATTTGATAGAACAGCATAATTATAAGATATTGTTAAAATTATGAGATAAAAAGTCAATAATGAGATGACTCCTAGTTTTTATCATTTTGACTCTTTATTCAGATCTCATATGTTTGACAGTTTCATAACCTTTACCATTTCTTTTAATTTACTTTTATCCCACAATTACAACTTTTTTACCTCAGGAAAACCAAATCTAGATCTCATTTACTACAGTATCTGAGCATTTTTACCCATAATGCCGTGGATCCTAACCTAACTTCTCCCACATTTGCCAAACTGTTATTATTTACTGATATATTATTTATCTTTTATAGTTTGCCGTAGGCCTTTTTAGTTCACGTTCAGTATCAGGGTAGGTGCATCGTTAAGGCACTTTTACTAACTTAATCGTCCCTTACATACTCACAGCGTCTGCATGTTTAAACTTGAATTTTTTATTTTAATTTATTACCATATTTGTTTTTACCAAGGTGTCATACACAGGTAATCATGAGACTGCAGGACCCTTTGATTCTTATGTTTGTGGCTTCAAAAATATCGATTAATGGTGTTTAAACTCGTCTTAAAGCCTTGTTTCTCTTTCACTTTAATGTTGCTGTAATGCATGCTTGCAACATCAGACACTGCTTTTGTCTACTTCCGTGCGTGATTTGTTGGAAAGTCTTAAACTGCCTGATTTGATGCCAATGTCTTTTTTTGTTTGTTTTTTTCCTCTTTATTTTCGTTCACCATGTTGCACAGAGATTGTGCTTGAATCGCCTTTATTTTCTTGGTTTGCACCTGCAGGTCGCATGATCGTGCACCACTTTGTGCCAGTTTGTCCTCTTCTGCCCGCGTCCTCAGCAGTATTACGTTTGCCTAGTCTGAGTGTCCCTGTCGACAATTGTTCACTTAAAAAGATAATCTGAGGTATATGTTAAGTTAGTTAGTTCCCATTGTAGTTCTTGAATTTGTTTTCTTTAAGAGACAGCATGTTTGTTCTCATTTAAGTGACCATGAATATGTCTGAGGAGGATTTTTTTTTTTCAAAGTGTTCAGATATTTACTGATATTTTTGTACACTCCTAAATTTAGGACGGACCATCACCTCCCCCTTGTTTGTATAAGAGTATGTTTCATTTTCACTGTGGCGTCTTTTGGTTTTTTGTGCAATGTTGCCGACTGTCATTAAAATTACTGTCAACGGAGAAATAGTGTTGAAATTAGTAATGAACTTCACCTCTGTGAGCACTCATCATCTCTTTTGAACTCGTAGTAAACTTACTTACAGTTACTCTAACTGGGGTCATATCTATCTCTCTTGGTGTTGCTTCAATGAAAAAGTGGATGAACACAAAAATACCATGTTGATTACTGTTCGACCTGTGTTACTGCATACTGCATATTGTTGAAGAACCTGTAAATAGTTTGCATTGAACTTGCATAGGATCATGTTACTGTGGCGTGCTCTTTTTGCCTGTACAATTCTGCTTCTAAATGTGTGTGACTGTTGAGACGACACTCTTTTTGTACATGACTGTCTTTTTATTTGAGGATATTGATTCTGTCCTTTTTTCATTCTAAAGTTGAGTTTGAAGAGTTCAGACATGCCTGAAGTTTGACTTTAATAAAGCTGTACTCTGTCTCAGTGAAGCACTGTCTCACTACTGCATTATTTTTAAACTGTTTGATAAAAACACAGTAATACAGAGAGGGTCTAGCCTCGGGACAAACCACCACCACATTTTTAAGGAAACACGATCCAAAGTTCCCAAAATCTTTAGCTTCTTGAATTTGTGATGCACGAGTGTGGATTTTTTTTTTTGGCTGATATTTGATACACCAATATTGGTTTCCAGATACCAATAAACAACCTTTTTTCTGTCCAAAACACAAAGTCTAAATTGGACCACAATTGACCTGTTCCGTTCAGGTTGACTGTCTATTTGTGGAAGAAATAAATGTAAAACCAGAAAAATAACATGATGTTCTTTAATCAATGATACTTTTTACTTTCGTGTTTGGAAAGTTATACATTCAGTGATGATAAGGTGGAGCATGATGGTATATTTGTACATTTGTACAAACTGAAGCAGATATAAACGGCAGATATATCTGCTATATATACGAGCAGAAATGTTTATATCTTCTAAAATGCTTTTTTTTAGAATTTATTTGTGGATATCATGTTGATAATATTTTGCATCCCTAACTTAAATATCTTTAATAGTGATCCCTGCATTTTGATGCAAATTTACTTCATCAGATTAACATTAGTGTTTTTTACATGCATGTTTTAGACCAGTCATGGGCAGATATTTTCTGTAGAAACTAAATTTTGCATAATATATGACCTCGAACACACAGATTTATGTCAAGGTCCAGGACTATACATTATAGACTTTTGTCTCATTTAACACACTTTTAACACACTGCACAACCCACATTTGGGTCCTGACCCACCAGTTAAGAACTACTGTATTAAACCACATACAGACTGAGCTTCTTACATAATTTCAAAATTCTGATGGACAGGTAAGTATCATGAAGCATTTCAAAAACAGACATTTAATTTATACCTGATAGTAACATTACAGTTCAGTAATACTTTTGGGTTTATCTGAGAGAAGGTTCACTCTTCAGAAGGTTATTGTACTTAATTTTTTTGATTTTATTATTATTATTTAATATTATTTCATTATTTTTACCCATGCTTGGTTCAGTTGTGACCAGTGGGTCTGTTTGCTGCTTGGGTTTATGTGCTTTAGAGTAATATAACTTTCTAACCCTCTTTTTTTAAGTATTATATAGACAAAGGTGGTATTATTATTATTATTATTATTATTACCATTATTATTATAAGCATGGTCTGAATGGAGACATATCCATAACATTTCATTAAGTTGGAAAAGGAGAAAAGCTGTAATTGGACATTCTCATCAGAAAAAAACTTGGTAGATAAATGGCTTCAGAACCTGTCTTGACCTCTAGATGGCAGCCTTTAACGTGACGTGGCTTCTCTCATCCTTGTGTCAAGATAGACATCATCATCACAGATGAATTTCCGGTTCAAAAAAAAAAAAAAAAAAGATTTTTTTTCATCAAGTAGTCTGCTCCAAAGCTTACAATAAAAGAAAAATGGGTCCTTGATTCATGTTGGTTTGACGACTTTTTAGACAAAATACAAAACGTTTTTACTTGTATAAATATATAAACAGAGGCTAAGATTTGTTTTGAGTAAGGAAGAGAGAAGACACACTTCATTATTGCCAATGGCGAAGTTCAATTTTCTTTTGAACCTTTTTATTAATTGTGCTGCAAACACATAGGCCATGATTATCTGAGCTCAAATGCACAGTAAGGATCCCATGGAAATAGTTTTCACTGTATGTAAATCTAGAATCATAAATAATCAAACTAAATATTACCTCTACACTACACATTAAAAATTGTTTTCTTAATATCTTAAATTGTTGTTTGTTTAAAAATTTAAATCAATCTGCTCTTTATTATCTGCATCACTATTCCCTTTTAGGGTCAAAGGAGGCTGGACCCTATCGAAGCTGACATTGGGCAAGAGACAAGGTACACCCTGGACTTGTTGCCTGCCAATCACAGGGCTAACACATGGAGACAGACAACCACACTCACATCTTAGAGCAACTTAAATTCAACAGTTAATCTGAATCACAGGTTACTGACCTATGGGAGAAAAGTGGACTACCAAGAGAAAACCCACACATGCACAGGGAGAACATATAAACACCACATATAGCCCCTGACTGGGCTCTGGGAGTGGGAGATGAGGGTCAGTGGTGCAGTCTGATAGTGTGCTTTCCCATTTTTTTTGTTTTTTTGTTTTGCTTTGTTTTTTTATGTTTATATTTATTTATTCATAAGAGCCTTACTGAGATTAAAAATCTCATTTGCAAGTGCGTCCTGGCTAAGACAGGCAGCACAATACTGATCACATACATTGATACCAATGGACAATTTATATAGAAACTCCAACCATTAGTGAGTGACTGTGAGAATGAATGGGTAGATCTGACCTGTGGTGTAAAGCTGCTTTGTGTAGTCAAAAAGACTAGATAAGCTCTATATATCAGCTCAAGTCCATTTACCATTTACCAGACAGCAACCCTCTTGTTCTTAGGCAGCATGCTCCACCACTATGCAGCCCGTTATCATTTTTTTTTCTTGCTAATTTGTTTCATTTCATTTATCTTTTATAACATCATAACATCATGAGAAACTAACCATTATAACAATGTGAATGTAATGAAACTTACAGCAAGCTGCATCATATTTGGGAAGGCAAAACAAAACTATGACAAAGATGCAGAAACTTTTTTTAATTTTTACAAATATTCGCTTATTTTAAATTTCGTACATGTAATATGTTCCAAATAAGCTGAGACAGAGGCAACAAAAGACAGGAAAAGTTTAAGAATACTTAGATTCTTCCTAACTTTCCCCCCTGCATAGCCGTCAGAAGTTGTCCATCTTAATTCGCTTTTATTTTGATAGGCACAAAACCGGAAGTAGCTTTAGTTAGCCGTTAGCTTCTCGCGGCTCCTCCTCTCAGTAGCATCCTCCAGTCTGCTCCTCCTGTACGACTCACACTGACGGAATAAAACGTGTGGATGCCGAGGCCTGGTTTACCTTCATGGCACATTCAAGTGTGAGGATAAAAAGATAAAAAGCAGAAGAAGACACCAGTTTAAGGTCAGTGACGGTTTCGCTTCCTGTCTTTGTCAGCACGGAAATGAACCAGATGTCTTTTTGGACAGATGTTGCTAGCTAGCTTAGCTGCTAACAGCTTGTTTCTCCCACTTAGGCATGCTATAAGAGGCTTGTACATCCTGCTCCTTGTTTTAATAAATGACAGCCTGTGTGTGATTACAGATTTCTGAATAAATCGGTCTAACGTTGTATTCAGACCAATAATGTAAAAGAACATCAGGTACAGGTACAGGTACAGCAGTCTGGCCCTCTTCAGGTCTCAGGCTGGACTGTGAGGTGAAACTGAGGGACACCTGCAGTCATAGTATCTTTTTGGATGTTTTCCTGCATTTAAAGCCACCTTAAAGTAAAAGGGCTTTCACTGTGGAGTGGCTCACATTAACCTCAGTCTTGTTATTGCTGGAAATCCATAGTTCTGTCGTTAAAGACGAGCATCCGAGTACAAGGGTCATTCACCAGTGCTGAGGGACTGTATGGCCCCCTGAAGACCCCCTCATATTCACTTAACTCCAGTAAATATCCAGGTAAGGACGGAAATAGCTGACCCCCAATCTGATTAAACCTCCACCCCTTAAAAATGCAGATTGTTCCTGATTTAAGGAAAGTTCTGTTTATCTTTAGAGACCAGACTGAACATTTGTTGACAGTGAAAGTGCAAAAACATTGATTCAAACGTGGCTGTGCTCTTATCCTGGTTTTTGATCCCACGAATACCAGCAGTAAAAGTTTGGTTTTGCTTGTATTCAAACGGGTTTATCCCAACCACAAGAAATCAGGTTAAGCAGGAAGTTACCAAGCAGGTTTGAGCAGAGAGATGTGTATTCTTATAGTCAGATGAAAGCTACAACCTGTGAGGGTGAATGTTCATGTGGAAGAACTCAAACAGTTTGATCTGTTCCTCACAAAGTTCATAGAGAGCATAGTGGCACATATTTGCTATAATGTTTGCTGACACTGTGCAGATTTATAGACGTGTACAGTAGACAGGCTGCGTTTATCTGTATGCACACCCACTGAACATATACACACACCCTCTTCAAGGGTGGAAGAAGCTAAAAACAATCACTATTGTTACAGTAACTGAGCAGGTGTTGTGTGCTTGTGCATTTAATATCAGTACTTTTTCGTTCAGTTTATTAAGACCTGATTTCTTGGAAAGAATTGCACTTTCCTGTATTTCTCAAAGTATCTTAGTACTGAGTAGAAATCAGGGTTGCATGATATTATCAGAACAATATTGGTATCTGCAGATATTTGCCCAAAAGGTGATAACTGATATTGACAGATATGACATTTTTATAGACCTTCACCAGGAAAGGAAAAGGTCAGTTTTACTGAAATGAGGGCTCTGTGCTCTTGACAAATGTTGTCATTATATCTGTATCAGGGATAATACGTTTTGAAATTTCTGCAATTGAAAAACACCAAAGCTTTCCATTAAGCGTATTGTCACAACACCAAAAACCCCTCAAGAACTGCTGTTACAGATCACAATACAGTACAGTATTGGTTTGCAGCTTGCTGCATGGTGGATCAAAAACAGGATATAAGGAAGGGTTGGTAGTTTTTTGGGGAAAATAGTTAATTTATTACCAACACTGAGTGTAAAAAACACAAGTTTTAGTGATTATTTAAAAAGTGTGCCAGGGCAAATCATGAGTGTGTGTTCATATTTTACCATATATTTGGGTGCTGGTTTGGTGGTGTGGTGAGCAGCCAGGCACGACCCATTTACATGCTTCTGCCGGCCCGGGTTCGAGTCCAGTCTGTGGCCAGTTTGCAGGGTGTCCTTCCCATACTCTTTCGCCCCCCTTCAAAAACAAACAAACAAGCCTTTTATTTGTTTGCTAAAACACAGTCTTCATTTGTAAAACAATGACTTACAGAGTTTAAAAAATACAGTTTTACCAATATTTTGGATATCACATTTTGCTTACAGGGTTGTATGGGGAAATAATGGTACATTGCTGGGTTATGTTATGTGGGTCATGTGATCATGCACTGTACAAATAGATACTGAAGCAAATAACAGGTTGAGTTATTATCGCCACAACACAGAAAAGTGAACTCAAAATACTCAGTGCTTTGATTTCAATATATTCATCGAGTCCTGCTTTTACCTTTACTTCACTGATTTCTTTTTTGTCAAAGCAGTTTGTACGATTTCCTCTCATTATTGTCTTAAACTAATGAAATACAAGCGTAACACCAGAAGTAATGTAACATATCCCAATTGACCTCTTTTTTTTCTCCCTGTAGTTTCAGATAAGTCCAGTAAAGATGGAGTGATGATGTTTGCTGTTGTCTGAGGTCTTCTCCAAAAGACAACAAAATGAAGAGGAGGCTGCTCCGTGGTTTCCTGTCGGAGGTTTCTGTCAGGATTGTGTTGTTGGTTGTGTTCCTGTAAGTTCAAATCATTTACATAATTGCTTTAGAGATAAAAGCAAACATTATTCTGAGGACGAGATCAACAAACAGAAACCGCTCCCTCTCTGTTTGTGTAGTGTGACGGAGCAACTTCCTCCTTTCTTCCGGGAGATCCAGGCAGAGGAGATGTGGCTGTACAAATTCCACCGTGTGGAGCGAGACCACGTCCCAACATTTCTAATGTTTGTAAGTAATATTTCTGGAATGAGACATAGCTGGTGCACAGGGTCATTTGTGTTGTCCCTGGTAGTAAATAATGTAAAGCATCTGAACACACTCACCTCGTCTCCTTCTGAACAGGGAGACAGTTATATCATGTTTAAAAAGAAGAACTGCAGGATGAGGAATCAAACTTTAAATGCAGCACTTTAATAAACAGAAGCTGGTTTGGTTACTTGATCAATCAAGCAGTCTACCCACATAAACATACCAGAAACTATATCATTTTGATTTAATTCTAACTAATTTTTTAAAGAAAAATGCTGATCATTTAATGGTCCTTGTTGTTGGCAGCTTATCTGTTCAGTACAAAAATTATTTGAGTATTCTGTGTTTATTTGTTTTGAGGCTTGTTTTTGGAGGTTTAAGGTGATAAATAAATTTGGTAATTGATCTTTATACACTGCGCTCATATCTCACTTATTTCAAAACTTTGTTAGTGTTTAATAAAATTTTTAGCGACATGTATCCATCTGCCACATCCATGCTTTGTTACAGAGTTTTTTCTGATTCATTTAAAGGTTTGAACATTTTATTTGTAGTTTAAAGTCAGCTTTCTATATCAGGATCGTATTTTAGAGAAAAGGTATGTATATGTATTTTAATTAAACATAATTTTAACATGTAGATATTAAAATACAAAAGATGCAATATAGTTTTAGTTTGATTATTTAAGTCTTTTTTCATTGTAAAAAATACAGGAAGTAATTTATGATTACTATTCTGTCATTCAGTGTACATTCTGAGTCATACTTTTCAAATGTTATTAGGGATGGGAATGGATAAGGTTTTATTGATACTAATGCCTTTAACAATTCCCTTATCGATTCCTGATGATTTTCTGCGTTGAAAAAAAAAGTTGGCCTACACAGGTTTTCAGGGCAACAATGTCAAACACATGAAACTCCTGATATTCAATGACATACAGCGTAGATAAATGTTTCTGCAAGTTGCTGATGTTTCCACTGAAAGCTGTGCAGTATGTTCACCTGGCAGAGCAGATGGACCTGCCTGATTCATTGATATCGATTCCTTGAGGAAGTTATCGATTCTTAACCAGAATTGGTTTTCATTTCCCGTCCCTAAATGTAATTATAACAAAAAATTAGAAGTAAAACTGTATTTCAGGGCAATAACATATTGCTGGATTAAAACTCCTGTTACATAAATAAATGTGTTGTGTAAAATTTAATTCATTCCTTTTTTCACTCCTTTTTTATTATTTTTTATTTTTTTGCTTAAATCAGAGTGTAGCGGTTTTTACCCCACTAATTGTGATCCTGGTGTTCACCTTCATGAAGAGGACAGAGAAAGGAGATCTAAAGGAGGCCTCTCTGGGTAAGAAAGCCTCACAAAGCTGTCAGGTTTTCACACAAAATGCTAAATGATAATTCATCATGCATGGTATCCTGTTTTTATTTATTTCTCCAGCTGTGACTCTGACTCTCGTCCTGAATGGAGTTTTTACAAATGTCATCAAACTCGTCGTCGGCAGGTGAAATTCTTTTTAATAGCATGGCAGATGATGATAGAATCCACTGGATAAAAGCTTACTGTCTCCTCTCTGTGTTTTTTTTTTTGCCTCAGGCCACGACCAGACTTCTTTTATCGCTGTTTCCCAGATGGTCAGATGAACCTGGAGTTACGCTGCAGCGGTGACCCAGATGTGGTCATAGAGGGCAGAAAGAGCTTTCCAAGTGGACACTCTTCCTGTAAGAGCCTTTTGACTTTCATTGTGCCGCAGTAGCTGCAACGTTTTCACTATTTCACTAGCAAGCTTAATGGAGAGATAGAAATGCACAGGGTAGGGCAGGAGGGCTGAGCTCAGGATCGGGGAGTGGTGGCATATCGACGCTACAACCAGCTGATTGTTCACTTACCCAGGACCCTGCTTCATGTCCCACATGAGTGCTGTTAATGTTTCTCACCCAGCAATGCAGAATTTAAAAATACTTTATCTCAGCTCTCCTTGCAGTTGACACCAACAATCCATCAAGTAATGGTACTAAACTCTTGGGCAACTCAGAACTATCACCCTTTTCTCATATTGATCCTGACAGCAGTGCTATTGTTTCTGATCAAAAGGTAGACCCCTGCATATATTACCCCGAGGACTCTAAATCAGTCTGTGAGGGAAAAAAATGAAAAGCACAATTTCCCTCACTTTATTTAATCTGAGTGGTATAAGTGTGCTGAAGTTGCGACTATTTTAAATCAGTACTTTTACAAATTTCAGTCATGGTTCTGAGTGAAACCTGGTGAAACAACTCAAAAATGTCCTTGTATTCAATAAATAAATTTTCCAACCACAGAAAAAAGATCCGGCTGTGGAGTATCCCTTTATGTGAGAGTCTTTAAATTACAGTCCATTTGTATGTCCTTGTATCCATCTGTAGTTAACATCTTCTACCTTTTTGCACAAAACAGAATAAAGAATAAGAGGCTATTTGATTTATCTGAAAATAGATTTATGTAAGTGTATCTTAGCCTCTAGACTCTTACTTTGTTAGATCAGCAACTGAGCGTCCTGTGATACTTAAAAATAAGGATCTCTCTGTCTTCAGTTCTCTGCCTTGTCTTTGTTATTGTGTTTATTCCTCCTGTGAGTGCTCTATGTTTCTAAAAACAAATCCTCTGGCTCTGTTCCCCCTCTCTGCCTCATCTCCTGGTCCCAGTCGCCTTCGCGGGTTTGGGTTTTACAGCGCTGTACATAGCAGGGAAGCTGCGCTGCTTCAGTGCAGCAGGCCAAGGCAGAGCATGGCGGCTGTGTGCCTTCCTCGCCCCTTTACTCATCGCAGCAGTGATCGCCCTCTCCAGAACCTGCGACTACAAACACCACTGGCAAGGTCATAGTCACAGAAATGTCTCACATACAGCAATGAATCGTGTAAAAAATGCAGTACCTCTTGATAAAGAGCTGTTGGTTTTGAGGGAAAATTACTCGTCAGGCTAGTCAGATAACAGTACAGTAGTGCTGTTTAATGTCCTTCTTTTCAAGTAAAGATCCCCTCTCTGCGGTATAGAGGAGTTTGTTTTCCTTAACCAGTCAGCAGCTGAGGACGTCAGTGTCCATTTAACATTAGTTACAAGAGAAAAGTTGATGGGGCTGTCTTAATATCTTTATGTTTGATTACAGAAATAGGATTATTTAAGAGGCTGTGTCAATATAACTTTGCACTACACGTTTTTAGGAAATTGAAGCGACAATAGATCATCAATAACATCAGCTTGTGTTAGATAGACCTCAATGTAAAATAATTGAAGATTTAAGATTTTTTAAACCTCAAGTTTATCCAAGAGGTAATTCTGTAGACACTTCCATTTGTGTGTTGTTATGGCAGATTTTCAGCAGATTTTCTGATTTATTCAAGGTTTTTTTGGAGGGAGATTAACCGTTTTTTTAATATTAATTTCAAAGCATAAATATAAAACACAACAAATCAACCCCAACAACCACATACCCCTGATCACCACCACACACATAACCCACCATGGTTTTTAGCCTCAATCAAGCTCCATCAGGCACCATGGGCACTAAGTGTAACAAAATTATGAATAGTTATGAAATATAGAAAAAAATACTTGGATTCCAAAGAAGATATAGAAATAAATATATGATGACTAAAAATATGTGAATATACATGTATATAAATATACACACATAAAAAACTGTACATACCCACTTATATCACAATACATCCCCTATACATCAGCATAAACATACATAGATACAATTTATCGAAGGTTTTAAGTTTAATGTTTATGAATTTTTTTTAAGCTCTGAACATAAATAAGATTTTGTCTGTGAATGATTATTAGAGGAAATGCATCCAGCACATGCAGTTATTCTCATATAATGTTTTTGAGCTGGTGCAGCAATATCACAAAGTTTACTAGTCAAGTGTTATTTTTAGGCACACAACGTCCTCTTTGCTTTAAAGTTGGTGCTTTTATAGGGTAACTAATGAAATACAAAAGAATATTCTTCTTCAGTCTTGTTTTCTTTCTGCTGTATGAGGAATAGTTGATGTGAAGCTGTTCGATTCCTCATCCGTGTTTCTTCTCTCTTCTCATGCAGACGTGTTGGTGGGTTCTCTGCTGGGTATGGCCTTTGCCTGGCTCTGTTACAGACAACACTACCCTCCTCTTCAGGACCCGGACTGCCACAGACCTCTGCGTCACAGAGACACTGTCCCAGCTGCACAGGAGCGCAAACTGGCCAACTCCAACTACATCCTGCCCCTGTAGATCTTCTCAAACTGGATTTTTCTCTTTACTGGTGACATTTATACAGGGTTACATGGTAATCCGTCTTATTCTTGTTTTTATGTTTTTAGGGCTGGACAGTTTGTCAATATTTATTGTTTAATTATCAATCATCGTATGTGTATTGTAGGATGTAATTTTTGTTTGGAGAAAAGTGACTCATGGTTTAATTTTGTAACTTAGATAACAAAAAACTTAATTTACCTGAAAAAATCCAGTTCAGCAACTTCAGAAAGGTTAAACAACAGCTACATTAACAATAACAGCCTGAGGTGTGGGCTTTTAAACCTAAAGGAATACAAATAGTCTCAGAATTTAACAATCAACTTATTTATACATTTGTCCCAGTCCTTCACACCGTGTGTATTGTGCCTATTGATAACTTGAAACACTCACTCCAGCTGAGCAGGTCAAATAGAAAAGCACTGCACTCAAAGTCCACTGCCCGTCAGATACTGTCTCAGCTGCTGTGAAACGCAGAACATATACATAAGGAAAGAATCAGCAAAACCATTTATCATGATGCCAAAATTGTAATGGTATAGATTAATTAGTTTTGTTATAATTGTGAAGGGAATGTATAAATGTTTAATTGTCAGTAAAAAGAAAAAAATGGTTTTTCGTTCGTTTTCTTGTATTTCTCAAACCAGCACATTAATTCAATAACTTGCAATTTAATTGATAAAGACATAAGATAATATAAGGAACATTAGTATCAGTCTGAGTTTTTAAGAATCAACTCTTCAATGGCTGAAACATTTTTTACCTGTGTCTTAAAGTTCTCAGCAGAGTTTGGAGCTGGTTTTGATGTGATCACGTGATCAACACGGAATGAAGGTTGGAACCACTTCAGCACACATCCAGAGTCTGACGTATTGATTAACAGACAATTTTATCTGTTTTGAAACACCAGATTGAGCCACTAATCAACAACATAAACTGTGGGACAAAGAACAGTATGAAAATAAAGAAATCAAGGAAAACAGTTTTAAATTATTAAGAAAAAAAATCCTTTTCACATGAGAGCTGAGTTTAGTCAACTACTCTTTTTTTCTAACGTGCTCCTCTGATAATAGGCAAAGGTCTTCGTTTTCATATCAAAAATCTGAAACTTATGTTTCATTCTCTGCAACAAAAAGATGAAGATGATATGTTTGTTTATGTCAGATCACATTAGACACATTATCACATTAGAATATGATAAAGTGGAAAACTTTATCAAGTATGATTCATTCATTGTTGGTTTTGGTCTTTTCACCAAAATGATTGACTGTACTGGGGAAAAAAATAAAGGAAAAGTAAAGGGGGGGTTGTCTTTGTATTTATAGTTATCTCTGCCAATTTTCTGCTCTCACGGAGAATATTAACAGATGATCCACTCCTTTTTGAGTGCATCAGTTTGGTTTCCCTCAACACGTAAAGCAGGTCAGTAAATCCATCAGCAAATCTTCGCTCTCCACAGCTCGACTCTTTGCTTTAAACATTGTTTTCTTTCTGTTGTCTGATACTTGTTTGTGTTTTAAATGTCTCCGTTCACACATTAATCGATTTTTGGATGAAGCTCATTTTGTTTGCCCAGTCCTCAGTGTAAATGCCCAAATGTAGCAGCTTATACTTTTTAAAATGGTAATTATAAGTGAACAGCACACCTTCTTGACATTAATGAATATGACTGTACAGAATATGAGACAAATGTTTCAGTGGTCTCAGGCGGTTTGAATCAGACTGTATGTAACCTCTCCAGGTGACGGTGCTAGCCTCCCAGTGCTCCTGCTGGTCAGGTTTTCTATCCTCTTCATGATTTTGCTGACAAGTGTAGTTCTACGTTATTTTTTATTTTTGTTTTGTTTCATTCAAGGGGAAAGACACTACGATTTGTGATTCATTTATTTTATCGTTTTGATTTTCTTTCAGTTTTGTCTGTCAGTAATGTTTTTCAATTGAAAAAATGTCTGATATTTTTTCTCAGTTGTGACTGTTTTGCTGGTTATACAATGAGAAAACAGACAAACCTCTTATGTTTCAGTTTATAAGTGAAACCAGCCAAAGTTTTGCAGGGTCAAAAAGCACTTTTGCTCAGTGCTGTAAGTTCAGCTTTAATCAGCTGGATCACAGCAGATTTAGACCAAATTTGGCAGAAAAAGTTGAATTTGTGCCTTTGTTTACTACATTACTTTATTGCTGAATGAAGTCTATATTGCACGTCACAGTGTGTATGTACACTGTCATGTTGAAACAAATTTGTTCTCTGTCTTCATACTTTTTGTTTTGTTTTTGTTTTTCTGTCTAAAGGACTTGTCTGGGAATATAATATGTGATGTGAACATTGAGCATGCAGCCTGTTTGGACCTCAGAGAAAAATATTTATGTTTGTCTTAATTTCTTTTGGTTAGTGGTTTAAAATGTGAACTTTTCAGGGTCGAATCATGTAAAAACAAAATCTTATTTTTTGTTAGTCTTAAATGGATTTTAACAGTGTACATATCTAAGTGTGTTTTATTTTGAGGCATGTTTGACTTTACTTGACTTAAAATCTTTATTTACCTTAAATGTGATAATTTCCATGCAACTAGGAGTGATGTTTTTGGGCACATGAGTTTTATAAAAAAAATAATAAACATTCATTAGAGTTTGCTGCATTTTGATAATCCTGCATGTTTCACACATAAAGGGCAACATATTTCCTTCAAAACTTTCCACCAGACTTCCACATTTCAGTAAAATTACTTTAAACATGTAGCTGCATCATGTCTATTTCAGACCCTCTGTCTGGAGAAATGGATTTTACTCAGACTTGCCTGTTTGCTTCATTGATGTCATCATGGTTTGCCTTGGCTTACAGGAGCACATAGCAGCAGCTCGTGCTGAAACAGTTTCCTGATTGTACATGTTGTGATGCTTTTAATGACTTTTGTGACACTTGATGATGTTTCTAGATAATAATACAATACAAGCTGTCCTTTGCTTATTTCATTTGAGTCAGCAGTCTTTCTTTTATTGTATGTTATGGGTGCAGGCCTGTCAGGTTAAGATATTTAGAGTGATACAGATTCAGAAGATAATGTGTCTTTTTACTGACAAAGAGGGGAATTCATGGGATGTAGCAGAATTAAGACAGAAAGCAAGAATCTAAATAAAGTTAATTATTTCAGCAGAACGTACTAAGGTAAATACATAAATAACATATGAGGTTAATGCAGCTGTTATGGAAATAACTTAGTTAAAACAGACCTATTAAAAACGTGCAATACATGACAACATAATGTGACAGTGAGTTTACAGAATGACATGACGATGTAATGTTGGCTGAAAGTTATGTAAACAGAAACATGACAGTATAATATTTTCTACGATATAGTTTGACGCAGTACATTATGAGTACATTATGATTTTAGGTGTGAAGTATAATATAAGATGTAGTATAAGTGAGGATAGAATATCGGCTGGTACGACTACTGCAGAACAATGTAGTACTACAGTATGAATGAATAAATATTATTCATATGGGGCATAAGACAAATGTAAGTCACAGTATGTCTGTGTCAATATAGATATTTTACAAGTAAATAGTTTTGGAAGAATTATTGATATAGTCTTTGTTTTGAACTTCAGCCCCTTCCAAGCTGCTATTGACAGCAGACATTGTATGTCCCAGTATATGTCACCAAAATTGCAAAAAAGAGATAAAAACATGATAAAAGTACCTAAGGCTCAACAAATGAGGACACAAAAGTGTGTGGTGTTTGAGTTCGGTGCTACCTATTGACTGTGAGATTGTTAAATATTTTTTTGTATCTTCCTGCTTTGGGACTACAGATTAAATTTAGATATTGTGCTGAATATTCATATTTACATTGATCCCTTATGTGTTATATATGCGCTGTTCTTATTCACTAAATAGTTAACTCACACAATTAATCAGCTTTAGGTATGGTAGTACAAAATTCTATTGCAAGAGTGTTGACAGACTACATCTCAGAGATAGTTTTAGTCTATGAACCAGGACGGCCCCTCAGATCCTCTGATTCTTCTGTTTTAGTTATTCCACAGAACTAAAACCTTTGGTAATGCTGCTTTTTGCTGTTATGCACCAAAACTGAAACTCAAATCTCCAGAAGATCTGAGCCTAGCTGAAAATGTAGAAATCTTTAAATGTAATCTTAGATCTAATTTATTTAGCTTTGCTTTTATGTTGAACTTTATTATTTTAATGGCATTTTATTATTATTATTTTTCATTTTTACCATATTTGTTGAATCATTTTTTATTGTTTAAATATTGATAATATTTAGAATTTATCTGTATTTCTTATAATATCATTTTGAAATTTTGTATATAATGTTTTAGATATCCTTTAATCTTTTGTACATGCTTTTTATGTATTTTTAACTTTTATTTATTACTCTCTGTTGATTTTTGTCTTTATTGCAATGCCTTTTTCTTTTGTTTCTTTGCTAATGTATTTTTATCAATCATTTTGATTTTATTGTTTCTTTTACTTCATCCTACTTACTGTAATTGCTATCAAAGTGGAAAACTACTTAGTAAATGGCCATCTGTGATTAGTGTTTATTTGCATGATTATCATTATTTTTGTTTTTCAGTGTTTTGTCAATATTTTCCTGCAACCATGTAAAGCACTTAGATTTAAGTTTAGATCAGTTCACACTGAAAAAAAACCTTTTGTATTAAAACAAGGTCAACGTAAGTTTGGAACAAACTGTATTAAAAACAAATAAAAACAAATAAAATAAAATTAATATAACAGGCATACATTTCAGTTATTTTATGAAATCTATACCCCATATCAACAACTAGTACAGCATAATTTATTTCTGATTAAATTATCAGTAAATGCTTTTAAAGACTCTTGTACATGCTCACCGAGTCCTCATATTTAGACTTGTAAATACTTTCTTTGCGGACATCTTTGTTTCCTCATTATAGTGGGCGTGACCTAAGACGAGTGACGTATGTTTGTCCCCTCGCTGTGATTGGTTGGAAGTGACGTGCAGATTTGGCGCCACATTTACAACAAGGAACACAGCGCTACAGCAAGAAGCTGCTTGTCTGACAGCAAACCAAAATAAACCGAAGTTCATGCGACTTTAGTCCTATTGTCTGTCATTTTAAGGTTTTATCCAGTTTTTAAAATGTTTGTCACGGACATAAGGAAGGAGTTTTATGAAGTCGTTGCAAACCAGGTGAGTTTTAAGCTGACTGTAACATTGAGTTAGCATACACGGACAGTCAACAGCTGTCTGCTAGTGTTACAGCGCAGATGAAATGTTATCTTTTAGTCTCAGAACTTAACTTATGCCTAATATATAACAAACATTTTTCTTTCAGAGAGTCGCACTCTTGGTGTCGTCAGATATCGACGCTCTCTGTGCCTGTAAAATACTGCAGGTAAGATAATAAGCTATCTGTTAGCAAACATTAGCTCCTAGAGGCAGATGCCTTTGCGATCTTCTGTTCACACATGAAGCAAGAACAAGGAGGCAGAATACTTTCACAACAGAGCTAGTAATAAAGAAAACATATACATAAAAATAAAAACAGAAGAATATACGCATTCAAGCATGAAGTTTAATAATGCATGTCTGGGCTGAAGTCTATGTACATGGACACAAAATGAACCATATATATATATATATATATATATATATATATATATATATATATATATATGTATATATATATATATGTATATATATATATATGTATATATATATATATGTATATATATATATATATGTATATATATGTATATGTATATATATATGTGTGTGTGTGTATATATATGTGTGTGTGTGTATATATATATATATATATATATATATATACTGATTAAAGATGTGTTTTTTCATTCAATTATTTAAGCTTTATTTATGCAGGTAGTCCCACTGAGTAGTGGTCTCATTTATTAGAAATACCTGTTTTAAACAGACATAAACACTGTTTAGTTAGAGACACACAAATCCAACAACACAGGTTATATAATATAGATGTAGATTAGAGTTAATGTAAAAGTGCCAAGCAGGTTAAACACTAAAAACTGGAACAATCCAGAGGTGCGTTCATCACTTCCCTCAGAATAAGTTTAAATTCTCCTAATGGGCTCGAGGTGAGCAGCTTTATCCTGCTATAACCTATTACAGGTTGAAGGAGCAGAGTAAGAGAGCACTTTTTTTCCAAGCTCAGTACAAACTTAAGGGAAGCTGCTCTTAAATAAACCGTACAGCCTTCCATGTATGTCTTCCAGCCTTTAGGTTCCCTTTCTCCCCCCATTTCCATTTTTTTATAATTATCTATAATAATTAGATATTAAGATCATGATTATAATACACAATTGATCCAAGATTTTAAAACATGCACCACATGCTTTCATTGAATGTATATGCTTTCAACAATATCCTTTTGACTATTAAAAATGGGCAAAAAAACTTTGTTTAAAAACCTGGAGTATTAAAGAAATAATATTTTTAACATTTGGACAAACCATTTTTGCCAAGTTTTTGTCCAAGCACTGCCCTTTTAGGCTTGTCTTTGTTTCTTAAATGAGATTAAATATTGATATAATATTGATCAGAGAGTTCTGTGTTAATGTACCATGAAAAAAGCTCAGCTTTCAGTGTGTATGTAGACAAACCTGTCTACGTTTGAACTACATAATCAGCAATTTATGACATGCACTTGGAAAAAATCAATCAAAATTGTAAATCGTGTGCTGTAGAAAAAAATCTGATTTTATTTTTGGGCCATATTGCCCAGTCCTACTTCCACATGTTGGCTCCTTCTTGGTCGAAAATGTCATGTATGTTTGGTTAACTAGTCAGTGTTTATGTATTTGATTCCCCACTTGGACATTGAGGTAATTTGAGCACATGAAGCATGATTAAAATCTTTTTTATATCAGCTTCAGTTTCTGCATTGTTGCTGATTCACTGGCCTAAAATTCAATGTTACTTTCTCCAGTTTGACGCTAAAGACGAAAAAGCACATGGATCAACCTTTTTATTTTTTTGTGTTTTCACCAGGCGCTGTTCCACTGTGATCAGGTTCAGTACACACTAGTGCCAGTAACAGGCTGGCAGGACCTTGGCACAGCTTTCCTTGAACACAAAGAGCAGGTAAGATCAAATCAGACATGACTTTTGTTATGGCTCTATGACAGGATGGCTGACAAGGAAGAAGCAGTACTGTCACTACAATCTAAATACAGTTTTTGTGTCTTTTAGTTTAAGTACTTTGTTCTCATTAACTGCGGGGCAAATGTGGACCTTCTTGAGATGCTGCAGCCAGATGATGACTCCATCTTCTTCATTTGTGACACTCACCGGCCTGTAGATGTGGTTAATGTCTACAATGACACCCAGGTGATGGTTAAGGGTCAATTCTGCCTAAATTATAAATATTAGATTTTAAGGTTAATTCTCAATGCTGCATCATGTGCATTTAAAAGTCTTGAAGTTTGTGAGGGCCTCAGAAATGTGGTGGCATGTCTGTAATCTGTCCATCTCTGCTTTCATCAAAGACATTTAGCATATACTGATAACTCACCTCATCCTGTCAACAGATTAAGCTGTTAATCAAACAGGATGATGACCTTGGTGTGCCCTCATACGATGATATCTTTAGAGATGAAGAAGAGGAGGAGGATTCTGGAAATGAGAGTGATGAAGGTTCAGAGCCCTCTGGGAAACGAAGGAGATTTGATGAAGTATGTGTTAAGCAGGATAAGAATGCCCCTTAAAATTGAATCAACTGTGTTAACTTCACTGCAAAGGCTGTATGTGAGTGTTGTGATTGTGTTTTTATAGGGGGCAGTTGAGAGGAGAATTGAACGACAGAGAGCGAGGAGGGAGTGGGAGGCACGAAGGTAAGATGCTTTTCAATGGGGGTAAGAATAATGTTTATGATTTTGACAACCTGATTTCCTCACAATGGAAGTTTTTCTCATTTTTTTTCAGGAGGGAGATCTTGTTTGACTATGAGCAGTATGAATATCATGGGACTTCTGTAAGTAGTTTAGGTTTTCATGCTCTTTTCTATCTGGTCATGTTCTAAAAACCTCACATTAAGCATGGGAAAAAAATATAGTTGTCAAATTTAAGATGTAATTTAAACCTACAGACCCATTTTAGAGTTCATTGTTGCTGTTCTAGACCTTCATAGTTTCTAAATGAGTTTTTGATCATAGTTGTTTTTTTGTTGTCAGGCTGCCATGATGCTTTTTGAGTTGGCATGGGTGTTGACTAAAGACACCAAAGACATGCTCTGGTAATTTATATATACTTTTCTAATTTAATCATTTAAGCACTGTTGGAATATAATCCTTTAGTAATTTGATGTTGACTGTTGATTTTCACGTTTCAGGTGGGCGGTCATTGGTCTGACTGATCAGTGGGTTCATGATAAAGTCACACAGTAAGACTGACTAAATATTAGACATAACTCAGAGTTTGCATGACATTTTTGCCCTGATATTTCTAAAGAACTCTCACCTGCCTGACTTTTTTCAGTATGAAGTATATCACAGACATCGCCACAATGCAGCGGCACGTTTCCCGCCATAACCATCGAAATGAAGATGAGGAGAACTCCCTCTCCATCGACTGCATGAGGATTTCCTTTGAATACGAGTATCCTTAATCTATTTGACAAGTTTTTTTATAACTGATCTTTTGAGCTCATTCTTTGCACATATCACATGTCAAAAATTGAAAATCATACGATGATCTTTTTGGTTTAAACTCCATAGCTCTTTTGTTTTTCTCTTGAATTTTCCTTCACTCTCTGCCTCAGCCTTCGTTTAACCCTCTACCAGCACTGGTCTCTGTATGAGAGCATCTGTAATTCATGTTACACAGCATGCAGTTTCAAACTTTGGACGTTAAATGGACAAAAGAAACTTCAGGAGTTTCTGGCTGATATGGGGTAAAGTGCCAAAGGAACAACGCTTTATGTGTTCATAGAGCAGCATCTGTCAACAAGTGCAAGGTCTATTAAGTGGACTTAACTTAAACCATCAGTTTGCTCAAACACAGTGTTATATTTTCTTATTAACAGACTACCTCTGAGGCAAGTGAGGCAGAAATTTAACTCCATGGACATGTCAATCAAAGAGAGCCTAAGGGATGTCATTGAAGAGTCTTCCAATAAATACGGGTATGAGTCCCTAAACATTCCCTTCAAACAGAAATGGTTTTACTCGCTGTTATGTTTCAATCAGCTTCTCTTCCCCCCTCGATCAGTATGAAGGACATCCGCATCCAGACATTTGGTGTTCACTTTGGCTTTAAGAACCGATTCCTGGCCAGTGACATGGTTCATGCTACTACTGCTTTGCTGGAGAGCACAGAGAAAGACGAGAGTGACGGGGACAATTTCATCAAGGCTCTGGACTCTCTTTCAAGGTATGGCGTTTTACAGCTTTATTTTAAAAGATGTTGTGGGGGAGGCTTTTCTGCCTTTGTGTCAGAGATAGGACAGTGGATTGAGTCAGAAATAAGGGTGAGTATTTAAGGCATGGGAAAGAACCCACAGGCCAGTTTTGACCTCAGAGGAATACTGTTCAAAATTAATTTATGTGAGTTCACTGAAGTTTGAACACCTATGTGAAAGTGCTTGTGTGTAGCAGTAGATAAATCCTTAAGACTGGGGAAATCAAAACAGGTCTTTGTCGTGATCAGGGTAGGGTTTTCACAGGTGAATAATCCTGGGATTATGGAAAAGCTCTTCTGCACCAATATTAAAAATGGATGTTATGTATGTTAGAATCAGTAGCATAAGAAAAAAATATTTTGGAGTTAAAAAAAAAAATAACTGATAGGGTGCACAGTAGTATCACTTATAAAGCTTATCAAGTCAAATATCAGTATCTGCAGATATGGACATTTCTGCCAGTCTGCCAATATATCTGCCATGCATACAGCCCTATAAATCTCTTGTTTCAACTGAAATGTACCAAAATATTTTACCTTCCTTAAAGTGAATGTCTACATTTTCAAATCAACAGTATCATTTATAGGTGACAAAATGTTGTTTTTATTGCTTTGCATCTGTTTCTAACACAGTTAAACAGTCACGGTGTAAAGAAGGCCAATTTTAATAAAGTGGAGACTGCAAACTCTTGACCAAAAGACATCGGCATTAAGGAAAATAAGTTTGAAAATATCAAATATCATGCACCCCTAGTAATTTAGAACTTTTGGAGATCATGGAATGGTTCTTGTGTAATTTTTTGGGACACGGATGGTTAGGTTAAAATGCTATTAACTCTTAAATTTCCATTTATTTTATTTGTACTAATTGTGCAAATTGTTCACAGGGTTTGGGGTATTTTATACATGTTACGGAGAGTGAATAACTGTCTCCTTGAACGCCTTTAATAAAAAAACATTCAGTTTAGATTTTTTCTTTTTTTGCTTTTTGATAAAAAAATTACACATCTGAACGTGTTGATACAATAAGCAGATTAAGGGGGTTAGACATTTAAAGCATTGGTTCTCATCCTGTCAAGCTTCAAACCCAACCCATTTCTCTTTAAAGAGAAGTTGTGATGTTCAAGCACCTCCATTTATTCAATAAAAATGTTGGAATGTCTTACCTTAAAAAATTGAACAAGCATAAAAGACCAAAGAAAGGTGTAAGAAGCACTTCATTATGTAAACTTGTGGAGTACATGCTTGCAAATATAACTACATTTTTCTGGTTCTGATAAAAAGTACACATATCATATTAAAGATCATGGGAAGTTAATGTATGATCTAGAGAGGATTAACAGTTTTCTCATCACAGGGCAAGGGACTAAGACAGAATTTATGGATTTTTTCAGGGCTTCTGTTTATCAAATACTTTTTACCACATTTATTTAAGGCACAAATCCTCAACCCACTGTAACAGCCCCTAAACCCACTTCAAGTTCTCAGCCTACTAGATGAAATCCACTGTGTTGAAGCATCAGTGCATTATTGCTTTGTTAAAATATTTTAACAGTTGTTTTTCTGTCCTCTACTTGTAATTCTGTGCAGGAGCAACCTCGATCGTCTACATTTAGGCATTGACTTAGCTAAAAAGAAGCTGATGGCGATCCAGCAGACAGTCGCCAGCTGCATCTGCACCAACCTCATCCTGTCTCAGGGACCCTTCCTCTACTGTTACCTCATGGAGGTGGGATTGTCACATTGGTCTTTGTGTGTAGATTTTTTTTGTGACAGTGGACAGTTTTTTCAGATCAATACTTTTCTCTTGCCGTTTCTTGTTTAGGGAACTCCTGATGTGAAACTCTTCTCTAAGCCCATGGCCTTAACTCTGCTCTCCAAATATCTCCTGAAGGCCTTTATTTATTCTGTGAGTATCAAACTGGATTAAGATGATGGGAGAAGATTCTGTTTTACTCTTTCATTTATTGTGTCTTTATGGTCTAGACGAGGAATAAGCGCTGCAAACTGCTTCCCCTCATCATGGCTGCTCCCAAGGATGTGGAGAAGGGAACAGTGATTGTTGTGGGAATCCCACCGGAGTCTGAAACTTCAGACAAGAAGAAGTAAGACGCTTCTCTTAAAGTTTTTTTCACACACAAAACTAATAAAAAAATGACCGAAAGCATCAGGGAGAGCCAATGTCTTCTGCTGGAATTTATTTTATTTTCTGCATTTGCAATCTCTCCTGCTTATGTGTTGATACTGTGACTATGCTGAAGTACATAAAGTGTAATTTTAAAATGAAATCGTCATCATAGCGTCTGATTCTGTTACTCCGTCTGACATTTCCTTGTCCATCGACGTTGTGTCCTACCTGCCGAGACGCCTTACTCCTCCTGTTGTCAGATTTTAGGGTCAGTGTGTCCCATCGTTTTCAGGAGTAGGAGAGTAAGGACTTTTGGATATAGAGGATTTTGCCTAATAACTCTGAGTAAGAGTATAGACGAAAGATAAAATTATTCCTCTAGTATGCATGCAAAATCTGGTTTACTGTAGAGATTTTGATAAACTCTTCCAGAAAAATAAAAAATGGTGAAATGTTCATCTTGCCATTTCATATGATGCTCAGAAAGAGAAGAGGCTTCTCTTTCTCACAGATTGTGTCCTGGGTCAAATGCTTACTCCATAGTTTAAGAATACTTATCGTGCCCATTCATCATGTTAAAGCTGTACTTAGCTAGCAGTGTTTGTAACAAGTGATGGAGTGTGTTTTACACAGAGCAGATTTTAAGGTGACACCAAAAATCCAGAGTTTTACTTTTCATTGGTAAAAGAGAGGAAAGCCTTTATGTTAAAGAAGTAGGCAACAATATTTGGTTTTAGTTTAGAACTGATGATTTAAACTGATAATTGTTGTAATGTGCATGAATTCAAGCCCATAATTAATATCTAATCATAATCTCCCTCCTCTCTGTATCTTCAGCTTCTTTGGTCGAGCGTTTGAGAAAGCTGCAGAGAGCACCAGCTCCAGAACTCTTCACGACCACTTTGACACTTCAAGTAAGTCATGTTTTCGTCTCATTCTCAGGGTTCATACAGGAGCTTGAAATTCTTGAATGCTGATGTCCTGATTTGAAGGTTGGGAAAGTGCTTGGATTTTGGATGAAGTGCTTCAAATTCTGATTATGATATTCCTCCTTTGACAACAGTAGTTTTGTAACTGAACTATTAGCTCATTAGAACGGAGGTGAAATAGAATAAAACGAAAAACGTTGGGAGCTTTTTCACATAAAATGATTAAAAAAAAAACAAAAGATTAATTACGTTTAAAAAAAAAAAAGATCTCTCAAGTTGAATATCAGGTGGAAACTCATTAGACACAAGGTATGGCTAGTCATGTTTTATGAGTCGTCACATTCACATTTTCCTAAAAAGGAAGAAACTTTATGATGTTTGTTGTTTCGTATTGATGTATTGACTTCCCTTTATTTTGTTATTGTTAAGACTGCAAAAACACAAACAGAATTGTGGTTGTTTATAGCTCAATGTCTGTTTCTGTACAGTGAAGTGAAATGGTATCATTTAGTGTACCGTTCACTGTTCATGTACGTAAATATGATTATACATTTAAATACAGAATTTACCAAAGCCGTAAGGAGCTGGAAAAACTTGAAATGCACTTTTAAAGTGCTTGGAAATTCTTAAAACCTACCTGGGAATGGGTGCATTAACCCTTAATTTACACTGGGCAGCTCCCAGAAAGCAAACTTTAGTCACTTTTACTGTTTTCTGATTGAGATTCAGAGAGTGTTCAACAACACATTTTGGACAAATATCATCTTTACTTCAGATCAACTTTTTGTTGGCATCTTGCACTCGACTTCAAAACTAAGTGCATGCCTGATAAACTTGCCATTAGTGCCAGAAAGACAACAACAACAAAAACAATTAAAGCCAGTTTATCCTTACGTAGAAGAATGGTAAGATGTCATTTATGAAAGTTACACGATGGAGCACATTTCCTCTCACTGAGGACAAATATGTGGCTCTATCAGGAAACCCAATGTCTTCCCTAAAAACCCAGTCCTATTTGAAGCTTGTCTTTTTAAGACTGTATGACCTGTATATAACTTATTTAGCTGTTTTTGTTTAGTAAGACACTACATGCTACAATGTTTTCATGTTTGGTTGTTGTTTATTTTCTGTTGTTATTACATGTGTTTGTTTAAAAAACCTAGAAAGAGAGTCTCTCCTGGAGTGTGTTAATGAATATTTATTCATTAATACACCTGATCCCAAATAAGATCAAATAAAATAATACTTTTTCACTGTGCTGTATCCAATACAATTTCAAAACACAACTAACTCATGAATGGTTTAAAACTGATTGTGTTCAAGTCCTCCTCTAAAGACATTTCCAGACACTGAGCTGTCGTTTTCTATTCAGACACAAGAGGGCAGCCTCGCCCTGAACACTGGCTGTCAGTTGTTTTGGGGCCTATTCAGCTGATTTATTTCCCCCCACCTGTTTTATTTTCCTGTGCAGTTATTGAGCTGAAGACAGAGGACAGAAGCAAGTTTCTGGATGCTCTCATCACTCTGCTGTCATGAGAGCAACGCGAGCTTAGAGGATGAGCTCTTAGTGTTTGATTGCTACTGTCCACACTTCAACTTCAGTCCTATCAGACATGGACTGTTTTACCAACTCAAGATCTTAATTCATTTTTAAAAAAATGTTTTTATTGTATATTATTGTACAGTCTATTTTTTTAATGTGTGTAACTCTTGTCTTTTAGTTTCTCTGAGGATATCTTTTATTTCTCTTTATTTGTGAGTGTTAAATCACATTTAATAAAAAGTTTAATAAATCAGAGTTAGTCAATTTACTCTTTTGCCTCTCTGTCACAGAGAATATCAATTATCAACAGTTATTTTTCTCAGTAGTTTGAAATGAGTTGAGATTCAAGAGCAACAGTATGAGGTAAACTTCTTATTTATTATAGATTCAATATTGAACTTTAAGATTTGCTCATCACCTCATAACTTATCACTGTTGTGTTTATTTTTCTCCAAATAAGAAATCATTGCAGGTACTTGCAGCCAGAAATTTAAGATGGCTGTTTTGTTGTATCCTGATTTTTAAATTCCTCAAATTTTTGGCTCTGGTCTGAAAATGTCTCAGAGCCACCGAACAGGTATCACATCTAAAAGACGGAAGCCTGGCAATATATCACACGGTAAAACTTACGAAAACAACTCCAGTTAAAATGAACATCCATAAAATTAATATGGATTAAAACTTGTGTCCTAATATTTTTCAACTAAGCGTCTACAGATAAATATCTTCCAGTTTTTTTTTTTTTAATAAAGGGCTGTCACAATACCAGCAATAAACTTTGATATGATTTTGCCAAAAACCAAACATTATTTATACTTTCTTGAAACTATGGTAACAAGAAAAGCCTAGGAATCCAAGTAATGTCATTCCTCATATTTATTAATGATTAATTGCTGAGAAAGTTGCACTCACTGTCTAAATTTCACAAAAATATTGAAACATTACTGTGTATAAGGCTGATCAAATTTTAAAAAAATCTTCAATGTTCCAAAATGATAAAACTTATATTACACTATATACACTTTTAATGAATGGTGGCATCAAAAAGTACAAAAGGTTGATTATTAGTCATATTTTAACCAAAAGAGAGCTTGCACTGTCTTAAGTCACATTCACACATGAATGTATAGTAGCTGATGTTAACCAAAGTTGAAAAATCATCAAAATGTCAGAGGAAAGTTTTGTCTCAGGGTAAATTTTGCTGTGTTCAACTCAGGTCAGTGTGTCTAAAGCTGAGAAAAAGGTTGTGCTGGTGGAGTATGACGTTTCCTGGAGTAGATGTAATGCTGATGTTCATGCTGCAGGACTTCGGCTCATACATCTGTAAAATCCTCTTGTGATCCTCTATATCTGGCGCCCACCAAATGACCATGAAGTGCCAAATAAACCCATTTTTTTCTGCTGCTAATTTTTTGTCAATATTCCCTTTCTGGACTTGATTTGTGAATCTGCAAACTCAAGAAGAAAGGGGCTGGGGGCATTAAAGAAAATGTCACCAGTTATTTAAATTTAGTAAAAACTAAAACAGTGGTTCGTTTCATAAGACAGTATGAATGATAAAATAATGTCTTCTGGCTGATTTTTGTTAGATCTGGGGCTCAGAAAACATAATTCAGTTTTATATGATCATTTAAAATGTGGTTTAAATTAGGGTTATATTTTTGACCCATTGTGAATGACCCTTTTGCGAACCACCAGGGGACCCCAGCCCACACTCTGGGAAGCACTGGTTTAAAAACATGCACTGGAAGTTGTTCTTACTGTAAACGGTCTTTTAGCAAACATTAGGCCTGGTATGCTTTTCCCCTCGTCTAAACATAAACTATATTCATATAAAGGAATAATCTTCTTCTGTCTTTTTTCAAATGTATCATTAAATCTTAAAAACTCAAAACATTACGTGGTCTAGGCCAATTTAGCAAGGAACTGCGGAGTGTTTGTTCTGTGTTTTCAGAAAAGATGAACTGCTGGGACTTGAGCTTACAGAGACATGAAAAATAAGTTGTGAAACTTGCTTCCTCCACATCAGAGATAAGGTTCCACCGCAGCTCTTCTCACTAAGATAGTTATCAGTACTTGAGCTCTGAGTGTCAGCCAATAAGAGGTGCCAAGCAGTTCTTAGTGATATCCGTTCAGCCACAGTCAAACCTCAAACATTTATCAACAAAAGAAGTGGTTAGAGCCTGTCATTGCTCAAATTAAAGGTGGTTTGATTCCTGCCACCCATATTTGCCAAGCTGAGGTATTCCCAGGCAAGATGCTGAACCCCAAACTGCTATTAAGTGCCATACCCAACAACAGTATGTTGATTTTATGTATAGAATTACGAATAAACATTAATGACAGCATTCCCACCAACACTGTATGAGATATGTTAATGCTACATGTGGACTAAAAGTACTTTTACTGGTTAGAGGACTTTAAAAGTGCTAGTTGACTGCAGCTTTTACCATTTTGTTCTGGCTACCATGTTCAAGTACATCACTTTTTCACACAATTCATGTTTGAATAAGTTAATTCTGTTGAGAACTGTACAGGTAAAGAGAAGAGGTGGGGATTACAGGTAACCCATGATACATGGTCCAATATTACAATAAGAACAGAGATTCTCATGTTACTATGTTGCAAGATAATGATGCATCAGAACATACACCGATCAGGCATAACATAATGACTACCTGCCACCCTGACTGGTCAGCAGCTGTACAGCCCCATACACAACAAACTGATGCTGTATTCTGACACCTTTCTTTCAGAATCAGAATTAACTTCTTCAGCAATTGGAGCAACAGTAGCTCATCTGTTGGATCAGATGGTTCCTCATGGTCGCCCGTGACCCTGTCGCACTTTCACCACTGTTCAGTCTTTGGACCTCTTTAATTCGATACAGGAACACCCCACAATAGCTGCGGTTTTGGAGATGCTCTTACCCTTTAATTTAGCCATCACAGTTTAGCCCTTGTCAGAATCGCTCAAAACCTTGCTCGGTTTTTCAGCTTCTAACATGAACTTTGAGGACAAAATGTTGACTTGCTGCCTGATATACTCCACTCACTCATGATGAAGAGGTGATCAGTTTTGTTCGCTTCACTTGTCGATGGCCAGAATATTATACCTGATCAGTGTGTGTGTTATGGACTGTTGAGCAACTGAGGTCGTACATCAAGCAAGAACTGGAAAGAATTTCTCCTTCAAAGCTTCAACAGTTTTTGTCCTCAGTTCCCTAAATGCTTATTAAGTATTGTTTAAAGGAGAGGCGATGTAACACAGTGGTAAACACGAGCATGTCCCAGCTTTTTTGGAACGTTTTGCAGGCATGAAATTCAAAATGAGTGAATATTTTAAAAAAAAAATATAAGGAAGTTTATCAATTTGAACATTAAATATGTTGTCTTTGTTGTGTAGTAAATAGAATATAGGTAAAAAGGATTTGCAAATCATTGTATTCTGTTTTTATTTATTAAAATGGGTTGATATGGGACCTTAAAAACAAAAAAGGTGTTTGGCAGCTGCGTTATGGGTGTTGAAGTGGTAAGCAATTCAAGCAGCATTTCTGAGGATGTAACAAGGAAATGGAAAAAATGTGATTCTAACCTGACCTTTCATGGTCCCAATGACTAATTTAAGAGCTTCTGCTGTTTGATGTAAGCAAACTTAATCAGTCTGTCAGGAGGAAGTTGAACTTTCTCTCATCATGAAACGAAGACCTGGCAGAGTTTTTGCTTTTGGCAGTCACACTCTTTTCAACGTGATCCCAGCTTTTATTTTGATGACGCACAACGTGTGGTTCCACAGTGAACTCAAACAGCTCTTATTGTAGTTGTTGGACTTGTAATGAAGGTTTTGCCGTCTTAAAAATGTTGACGTCTTCTCCTGAGCTCAGCGCGATCATGTGGGGTAAAGGTGAGGGCTGGGACCTTGGCCCACATCGGAGAAAGTAGGCCAGACCTCCTGGTGTTGATTTTCTCTCTGTGTCCAGACGTGAAATGGAAATGGGGGTGGGGGGTTCTGTTCTCTGCGGGGTGATTAAGATCCTTATCGTTCCAGGAGCAGGATGAGATCATGACCTTCAGGGGAAAGGAGGGTGGCTGTCATTCAGGAAAGTCCAGACTGATTGGCAGCAGTGAGAATGAAACGTGCTGTGATCTGCATCGTGCCACAGAAGGATGTTAATGGTCTTATTGTCACCAGCTGAGGCTCTGAATGTGTGTCCATCTATAATTGTGTTGTTTACAGACGGAGCAGAGAGATGTTATCACGGAGAGGAAGCAGAGAGAAACATTTATGTCATTAACAGGGTGGAGAGTTTATTTTTATAGAGGGACTCATCAACTGCTGACAAATCTCTAAATCTGTTTTTCTTTCTTTTTTATCTGTTTTTCTCTACTCACTCCCTCCTGTGACTACGTTTTTGGGAAGTTTTAGTTGATTTAAGCTTACAATGAGGTTTATTTCAAGCAGCAATCTCAAGGCATCAGCCCAAGGGCAATGATTTTCAAAGTTTTACTCAAAGCACACCAAAGATCAAGCCAAAATCTCAAGATACACCGTGTACATACCCTTGGTGTCCTTTCACATAAGGAACAGTATCTGATTATTTTGAACATGTTTATATTTTTCTGCCAACCTCTTGACAATCGACAGACAACTGTGTTACTGATGAACTATTCATTATTATTATACAATTTTTGTTTCTCTTAAACACATCTTAATGGAGATCTACCTAAATGTGTCAAAGTTGAGCTGACTGAACATGTATGTATTATAACCATAGGTTAGGTCATAAAGTTAGAAAACCAACTTATACTCTGACAATTTCAACACAGATATCAACATAGTATCAATATTTTTATCAAGCACTAATTTATTAAGAGGAAGAAGAAGAAGTTTTTAAATTTTTCTTTATTTTCATCAAGCTGACAGTCAAAATGGATGGTATTTTGGTTTATTGTATGCCCAATGGTAATGCATTTGAAGCTTTGTAATTATTGAGTATAAATAAGTTTTAATATTTTTTTTATTTAAAATTTTGAAAAAGCAAATTCAAAATTTGGATGTATGATTTCTTTTTTTGTTTTTTTTTATCACTGGGATATTGTGCCAATGTTGTACTTAGAATAGTTAAAGTGTAGAATGCATTGATAAATTAAATAAAAAATGTAATTACTTTTTAAGACTACATCATTGACTGAAAGTTCCTGAAGTCTTCCTGTGGTGGGACGGTTAATTGAAATCTAAAGAATCTCTCACCTTTTACCAGACGAACTGAAATCTGTGCTAATTTAAAGCCACTATTGTTTTTTTCTGCCAGGATCAGTCTTAGCATCTGGTTTCCTCCACTATTCAGCCAACTCTTACCTGGCTCAGAGACTCGACGCATCATGTCTGTTTGATGCGTCCACCTGTTCAGTCCATCGTTGGGCCTTCTCTCCTCAGCCATCAATCACTCTACTCTCCATCCCCCCTCTTGCACCTCTGGTGAAGTGGGGCCACTGCCCTTTCCGCCGCTCTGCACCTCAGGAATGTGGCATGCTACACACACACACACCCCCACACACACACTCATAGAGAAAGAGGGAGACATACCCTCAAAGGCTGGACCATGCGGCTGATGTGCAGAGCAGCAGATTGAAGGCCTCATACTCAAACAGTCTTGACTGGCGTTGTGATGCAGTGATGGACAGAATGGTCTGGATTATATTATGTAATAATGATATTTCCAAACTCATCATCGCTGATATCGATACATATATTTTTTCAAGAACGCAAAGCCTTCACTGTTCTTAAATTGACCTGTTACTTTCAGGGATAGTGCCCATTCGTGTTAGAAACAGATTTGACACAAACTAGCTGTATTGTTTAATAAATGATTTGATAATTCCGCCAATATTACAGCCACAATATGGGATATCTATGAACAATTTGTACGTGTCAAATATCGACTGTAAATATCATCAAGAATTTTAATACCTACCGATACCGGTAATCAACTTTTTAGGCAACTGTCTGCTGATACTGATACTGTTTTGATAACATCACAAATAATTTAGAAAAGCATTTAATAATCTGTCAAAATCTTATCAAAAGACTTCATTTATTTAAGACTAATTATATTACACATTATAGTTGACAATTTTACATTTTAAGTAAACGTTAGTGAGACAAAGGTTTTATAAACTTTAACTCCCCTAAATGCAGTTCAGAACACCAAATAGTGTAAATGTTATTTTATTTAATGTTCAGCCTTACAACTCTTGATATTTCTAATTGTTTTTATTTTCTGATATTGACGCTCAGCATGAAGGGAATTTGGTCAATGAGGAAATTTAGTGAAACATCCTTTAAAGATGATGTTTATGATATTTGTTGGGATCCTGTATTGCAGAATGATTATCCAGATGATGCACTTGAAGTCTTAAGTGAGTTATTCTTGCAAGTAATTGAGAAACATGCACCACTTAGAAAGCTCACAGTTAGAAATGTTAAATCACCCTGGATAGATGAAGAGTTAAAGGAACTCATGAAACAAAGAAATGAAGCAAAAAAGGTAGCATCCACATCAGGCTACCAGTCAGATTGGCAAATTTACAAAAAATTGAGGAATTACGTCACTGCAATAAATAATAAGAAGAAACAATTGTACTTAAAGAGTAAGATCATGAGTGTAGAGAATGAAAAGAAGAAGCTGTGGGGTTTAGTGAATAACTTAACAGGGAGAAGACCGACATCCTGTCCAACATTTCTTGAAGTGGAAGGAAGATTTTTGACAAAACCAGTAGAAATTGCTTATTATTTTAATGATTATTTCTATGATAAAGTTAACAATTTAAGAAGTAGCATGCAATCAATAACTGATACTTCCATAAAAATGATTAAAGATTTAATAATGGAAAATAAGAAGTGTGAATTTAGAATTGAGAAAGTAACAGTTTCAGATGTGGAAGGTTTGATTAATAAATGTAAAGACAGACCATCTGGAATAGATAACCTGGACGTCAAATTTCTTAAAATGGTTTCAGGTGTAATTGCTGTTCCTGTGTGTCATATTATTAATTTAAGTGTTGATAAATGTATTTGTCCTCATGCATGGAAAGTAGCAAAGGTAATTCCACTTTCAAAGAATCCAGCTGCACCTTTCTGTGGTCAACAGCCGTCCTACGGGCAAAATTAAGCTTGAGCAGTATTTTAAAGTTCTCAGCCCATAAGCAGGCACGCACTCTCTCATGTCTAACATTCTCATGTGCTCATGCACCATTACTTCATTTAAATGTGATGGTTTGAATGGATTTTTTTGTCTTATCATGTTTTTATATGTATATTTTATAGGCTTGTGGATATGTTTAGCTATTTATGTAGACCTTGGAAAGACTGCTGTGCTCTTGGTACATTTATGGGAATCCTCATAGCTAGAAATATTTTTAAACTGTTTTTAGTTATACAAAAATATCATTATCTGCAGCAGTAACCATTACGAGACAAAGTGCTTTAAATATAAAATAAGTGCAAAAGTTAAATTTCCAGGGGATCCTCAAATTTCTTTTGAGATTAATAGTTCATCTATCCATCAATCAATCAGTCAATCAATGAAATCTTAGGAAATACAAAGCTTTCATCAACAGGACAGTCAGTAAACCTCAGTGAAAACAGGTATCATCCTCAGAGAAAGAAAGTGTTTGATATTTCTGTAGGCAACAAATGATCTTAACAGTGTCAGTGACTACAGCTGAGGTATTCATTTAAAATTGATGTCTGAGCAGTTTTAATGTACTCTAAGTCCCATCTTGCACACTCTCAGTTGTTTCTCTTGCCTTTCCTCCTCTAACAATCTCAGATTCCAGTCAGGATTAGTTTTACTGGACGACCAGGGACAAAGAGCTACAGCTGACTGTTTCTGCCTGTCTGCCGGTCATGCTGTGAGAGGATGCTGACGCATGCACACACAAGCTCTGTACCATGACAAAAATCAAACTTACATTCTGTATTAACATCTTTCCTTCATTTCTGTAATTTCCTGCTGTTTCTGCTGTTGCTTCACATCAGCCCACAGATGCCCTTAATGATCCTTAACCTCTGTGAGCTTTGACCCCTGTGAGCCCTCTCACAGTCGGGTGTTATTCCCCGAATCAGCCTCTTCTTGTCTATTGTTTCAAAATGCTCTCAGGCAAAAGAGATTAGGACGGCCTAGAAAACATTTACATGAACTGTAAAAACAACCAACCCAGTTCCAATGAAGTTGGGACTTCGTGTAAAATGTAAATAAAAACAGCATTGATGTTTGACTTCAGTTGCTCAACAGTCTGGGGTCTCCAACACTGTATTCTGCACTTCATTATGCACCACACATTTATCATGGGAGACAGGTCTGGACTGCAGGCAGATTCTCTGCTATATCTCTGATTTTGTTTTACCAAATCTCTCTGGTAGAAATGAGAACTTTAACCATTACAGCCCTTTTCAGGTGAGCCAAGGTCTACCTCAGGGTTTTGTACATAGACCCCTTTGCTTTACCATTTACATTTCTGTTTCTGGTGAGAACATCACTCATCTAATCCAACACAGAGTCTGGTTTCTACTTCCTGAAATATACTCTCAGACTTAAGTCTTCATTTTTTGACTCTGTAGCACACACCTTGAGACAAAACTTCACTTTTGCAAAGGAGTCCTCTCCTGGACTGACTGACATTTGCAGAACTCTGTTAATTGCCTGGTTTCTCTCCTGCACCAAGCAGGCAGCATGTAACCTCAACACGCGACCTATCACTCACACTGGGTTAAGTACCAAACAACATGTGAAACCCTCCTCTTCACCTATGAATCCCTCCATGCCCCTTCATATCAATCAAACGTCCTCCAACTCTACACCCTTTCCAGGAATCTGCAATCATCCATCATGGGCCTGACCACCATCTCCCACACAGGTCTGCAGACAGTGGATGGACGTGCCTTCAAGAAGGGTTTAGTTCACTCTCTGGAACTCTTTACCACTGATCTGCAACTATATATTTGTTCACTTAGGTTTTAGGCCAGGCTGCGTAGTGGTGCAGCAGGTGTTGTTGTGGTCTCAGCAAGATGGTCACTGGATTGACTCCCTGGTCAGACTGGGCCTTTCTGAGTGGAATTTTCATGTTCTCCCTGTGCTTGTGTGGGTTTCCCCCAGGTACTCCAGCTGCCTTACACAGGCCAAAAGCATGCTCATTGGTTAATGGTGGTTCTGATTTGCTCTTAGGTCTGAATATGTGTGTGAATGATTGCCTGTCTTTATATGTCAGCCCTGTGATTGGCGTGCTGCCAGTCCAGGGCGTATCCCACCTCTAGCTCCAGGGATAAGCTCCAGGGCTGACAAGAAGGAAAGACTCTTAGGCTCTCATTTCAACATCCACAGCAAATATAGTTTCATAATTGTCTGCCTTGATATAACGTAGCAGAGCAATTTGCAAGACATCCCTCTTTAGACAGATTTTTTTAAAGCACACTTTGTTAGCCCAGCACAGGCAATAACCAGTACCAGAGGTGTTATGTTTTCAGGCATTCGTACCTCTGCCTGTCGATGGGTATGCTTGTGGATGTGATAGCTCAAGAATGATTTGAGGATTCATTTTCAAACTTAACACAAATCTCCACTCCGAATCGAGGACCATCCTTGATTCAGAGTGGAGAACTGAAAGACTTCGCAGGTCAGAGGTCAGTATCACTGTGACCTCAAATCTTGTCAGCAAAAGAATGTTTTGGATAATTTTTGTCAAATTTGGAAAAAATCCTCACTCTTCTGCTTGAGGGTAAACTGATTAGATTTGCAAGGTCAAAGAGAACTGTGACCTTGGACTTCAACGAAAACATCCTACCACTTCTTCTTGACCCACTTCTGTACTTTCTCTGCTTATAAACTGTATTACTCAGAGACACTTGCCAGGTAATAGTTTTAGTTGTAATATTATTTTATCATTTACATCATATTTCATCGATCATTAATGGGGTGCCAAGCTTCCCCTTCAACACGGAGAAATCAACACCATGACCTCTCCGTGTTCAGCTGTCTGCTGCAACCCAGTTTCCAAATAAATTAGACCATTAAGTCATGTCATTGTGAGTAATACCAGACTGATCTGTAAAGAACAAATATCAGATGTTTAAACTGAAAAATTTAACTGCTTTTGGAAAATTACACACCTAGTTTGAAATTGAGGCCAGCAACATCAAAAATAGTCAGGACAATGACAAAAAAAACTGGAAAGTTGGGTGGATCATCGCTAGTCAAAAAGGTTGATTGGCAGTAGTCACTTGACTGATTGTTGGGCTATTGTAAACCAAATATGTGTTTTCGTGATTGAAAAACAATGGAAAACATTTCTGTTAACATCTTACACTGCGTCATAAATATTTTGGAAAACATGTTGCACTTGTTCCCCTTTTAAAAGCCCATATTCTGCTCTTTGAGCTTTATATGACCTGTAGAGGATTTAACCTGTCTCCTCCATATGATAGAGCCATCTATATGAACAAGACAAAACGTTTGAAGCATTAAGACTTTTCCCTCTCCCTCTTTATGTGGTGACGGCATCTGCCTAAAACCTCTCGTCTCGATTCTGAAGATCCATCAGTAGTTTACTGTTGGACTGTACATTTGTTTTAACAGCTTCCTTGTAAGCACAGAGGGTTAAATCCCGGGTCGACATGTTTTATTCTACATTTAGGCTTACTTGAATGACAGGTAGGCAAATTAAAAGGGGCTTAAACACTCCAGTTGAATCAGTCTTTCTTTCTCTTCTCAGTGGTAGGTGGTTCAGCCATGCTGTACTCCTTTTACTGGATTACATGCACTACAACATCCATTATTCAAAACACTCTGTGGTCCCATGCACACAGGAAGTCAGGACAGTTTAACAAGACATTGAAAATGTCAGCATTGTTTTCTTTCTTTTTACTTCCGCCAAGGAGGTGATGTTTTTGCCCGGCGTATGTTTGTTTTTATTTTGTCTGTTGGTTTGTTTGTTTGTTAGCAAGATTACGCAAAAACTACTGGACAGATTTTGCTGAAATTCTTGGGAAATGTTGGTGATAGCCCAACTTAGAAATGATTAGATTTTGGTGGTGATATATATTTTTTTCTGGATGCAAAAAAATCCAAAAATTAAAATAATAATAATAATAATATATTAATATTGGTCAGAATTTAAAAAATGAATAAATAAATCATGTCTCTGCCATTTTTTAAAGGATTCTCTTCCAATTTCACTGGATAATATGGGTCCATGTCTCTATCATCAAGGTAAATTTTATCTGGGTCAGATCCAGATTGACGTCACAAAAAAACATTGAATTTTACAATGGGAAATCCCATTGATAACATTCAATAATAAAATCAAAATATTAAGTGATGCTCCCAAAGCTTGTTGTGTTCATACAGTATAACAATCTCCATGTATGTGCTGCTTTTAGTCCAGATCTCGACACTATTCTGGATCTGGTGATTCAGAATTGTATCTTTTACAGGGTTGTGGAAAAGCTGCTGCTGAAACTGAGCTGCTTGGCGGAGGTCTGTGCTCTCTGAGTGCTTTTCTAGTTTTACTGAATGTGATTTCTCACATATAACATGATAACAACTTGTTCCCCAACTTTTCTGAGAAAGGTGAGCATGTGTTCTCCTGCAAGATGCAATTAGTGTGGAAACAACAGCATCCTGTTTGTGTACTCAGGCACTGATTGCCGTATCCTAGAGTCCGAACCAGCAGTCAAGTCAACAACAACAACACCTGTGCCACTTCACCGAACTCACTGCAGAGATGTTAGTGTCTCACACAGGTGCTAAAACCTTAGAGGATGTTCTCTTTGTTTTCAGGTATACTGACATCACATAAAATATTTTGAACACCATGCCAAATCCGAGTGCAGGTTATCACATGCTCCTTCGTGTCCTCCCATGCTTCTCTTTTAAGTTTCCTCCTCATGATGATGTACTGTATGGAAACATGATCTCACTCAGACAGGCATGAAAGGAGTCGAGACTCCCAGGTTCTACATCTCCTCTCTCATATTTCTGAGATAAAACCGTCACTGTTTATCACCCTGTAAAGAAAACACTTCAGCTGTGGTTGTAGAACGGTTGTAAGCTTGTCTTAAAATGCACATAGCTATTTAATTATTGTCTAGTTTGGAAAATATTTAGCAGCACAGTTTATAAATATTAAGGTTAAGGAAGGTTATGAACTTTGAGAGCCTACAGCAGCATTAATGACCTTTGTTAAAGAACCCTGACCTGAAGTAACCCTTCAAGAGTCTGTAACAGGGCACTTAAGGACAGTCAAAATTAACTGCAAACATAACACTGACATATTATCCCCCCTGAGGTTTACTTGGAATGAAACTGCCTATTTGTACATGCAGCATTTCAGTGAAAAGTAAAAGAAGTGAGCATCCTTCTCCTTTCACCATTATTTCTATTCGGCTTTTCTTAGAAACATAGGAGCATCATGAAGGAACTCTGGAGTTCACAGCTGATAAAATTTAATTCTGACAAAAATAGAAAGTGCGAAACACACAAGCTTTCATTTTACACAGATTTACTGACAGCACCACATGGTGCATGAAGACTATTATAATAACTTTGGCCCAGAATGTTTTGTAAGATGGCATTTCGTTATCTATCTCCAGGCAGTTCATAACATTTATCTTGTGTAACGTTCCTCTCCTAATCAGCACGCATAAGTAAACACTGCAGATAATCATTACAGACCCAGTATATTCACAGACAGTACATTTATGATGAACATTAATTGAGAAACAGACTAAGATTAAGGGATGGAGGCCCAGCGAGATGGCAGTAATCAAAAACTGATCTTCTGTACTGGAATGTACTTTGGCAAGACTCTGGGAATATTTATCATGATACAAAGATGACAATATGATGTATCACAATATATTTTGATAAGCAGTGATTTAGTGATACTGTAACATTTTTAGACTAAATGATCTACTTTTTTAATGATTGTATTGAGAAACCACAGTATTTTATGCAGGCAAAAAATGTATTTTCTAATCAGTGTAATTTTATATAAAGCATGGACCCTACAACATTGATTATATTAATTGTATGACAGAAATAATAATCACTGTAATCAGATCAAACTCCCAAATAGCAGCCAGAGATTGAACAACAGTACAAAAACAAATGGCCCCAATTTCTAAAGTATTTTCAAAGAAACAACCATATTGGCCAATAGAGTACAGACACAGTGTTGTGATATTTTGATGTGTTGATATTTTTCTTACTCCCAGGTCCATGATTTGTTTTCAGAAATGTGATCCTGATGAAGTGCAAAATCATGCAGGGCAGGAAGTGAGGAACTCTGGTTGAGAATCACTGAGGACAGTAAAGTAAGTACACTAAAGCTCTAGATGGACCTGTATGAAGCAAACATCAGCAGAAAGTTTCTAGATACATGGAAAATGATATGGCAATTTATAGAAAAGTGTTTTTCCCCAATGTTGACTGATTTGCCTGGTAACAGGGCAATTGATAACACATGCCATTTTCACAATACATTTACGCAAAGGACACCAACAAAGCTGCATCATCATGACATTCACATCAGTTCCACGAGGACCCAATATTGATGTAAATTCACAGAGCAGTACAGCTTTGGAGAAGTTCATGACTTGGGCGCATGCTTTATATACACCCACGGGCAGACACATACAGCCCTACCACCCCTTTAGTTTAACACCTCCCTCACTAATAGGCCTCTGATACCACCTCTGGGGAAAGAGAATATGGGTGTCAACTTTTCTTCATCATTATGTACCAGCAACATTCACAGTGGAGGCGAAACGTCACCTGAAGCAGCATGAATGGGGCTACAAATCACTCCTGCTGACCGTCTAGTACATGGCTGGCAAAATTAAAGCATTTGTTTAAGAGCCTTAACACAATAATGAACAAATATTAAAGACCCTTTCGTTACAGCAGACTGTGGTATTTAACAATGGCACTAAGAAAATAAAGTAACCATTCTGCCAAACAGAAGCTGCAAATCAAACTCCACTGAGTGATAAGTTCAGGAGCCTTCCCTCTGACACAGCAGTCACTGCATGCAGTAGTGCTGACACCTGACCCTGCTCCTTCAGTATTTGGACGGTGTTTTTTAAAGTAGGTTTATTGCTTTTATCCTGGAGCTTTGTTTGGGTTTTTGTTTTTTTTAACATTACACAAGTTTTAGGACTTGTTAGTAGCTCATTTTCTCTTGATTTTATAGGCTGGGATATTCACAACCAGAACAGAACTTTGGCATTTCAGTTGTGTTTGTCTATGCAGAAATCACTTCCTGCTCCCCCCTCTGGAGTTCACCCCTGTGATGCGACATTGTGTAAAAACAACTTTTAGCCATTGTAGAGAAGGGCAGAGACCGCAGCTGTTCAAATACAATGCATCCTACAACATAGGCATTACATGTGTAATAAAAAAAGTAAATACAATTTTCTACTTTCATCTTCAACATGGGCAGGGCCAGATAGTTGGCACTAGCCACCCTTAAAGTCTGATTGGCTACCTGAGGTGCCCCCCCCCCCCAGCCAAAGTTAGAATTTAGTTGGTCATTTGACCTGCCATCAATAATTTGTTTGCAAAGTGTTGTAGTTTAATCAGCCAAAACAAACATTTCTAACTGCTGAATTGATTCATTAGAATTAATTGAACATATCTGGCATGTATCATTCACATTATTCCTTTGAATATTTTGATATTGGTGCACTCATGCAACACAACACTACTAGAGGTAGCACGCCCACATCTCCACCCTGAAATGAGCCCCATGGACTCAAATGGGGTCAGGACTGAGTGCACGAGTGTGTAACATCACAAATGTTTGGGATCATGAAAAATTAACAATGAATCATGCTTTTGTGACATCACACATTGACTGGAAAAACCGGATAAAAATGAAGATAAAGGTTCACTATGTGCCACTTTCATTAATATCAGCATGACTTAAAAGTGCAAACGTTTCATATTCTTTTGGAATTACAGAGGATGTGGTCTAAACTTTTAATGATTTGGATTTATTCTGCATCTAAATGAGCCACCTTTAAGAAATTAAACCAACTAAGGCGCACTTGAGTCTTTGGTTTATTAGATTGAAGAACAGCCTGCTTTTAACTGCTCAGTCATTTGGGTACAGTTACATATCTTTTCTTTATGAGTCAAAATGAACAAACTGACAAAAGGTTTATATTTGTTTTGTCTGGACATGTAAGTTTCCTTGTACCTGTGTGTGTGAGTGTGAATTTCCACAGTGCTTTAAATCAACCACCAAACATAATACACACACTCCTCTGGTCCCTCTCTCCCACACCCTCCATGTTCCTTCCTGTTTCCTGTTCCGCTGTCCGCTGTGCAGGAAGCCTGGTCCTGCAACAAAAACTCGTGAGTCACCAAGCTGTAAACTTTGTGGACATTTGCTACAGAGAAGAATGTGGTTTGTTTTTTTTTTCTGTTTGATCTCCATCTCTTACCACTAACCAGGCTTTGCATTGTTTCTCAGACAAACGGCTCATGAGGTTTTTAACCTGTCTATACAAAGCCACATTTGTCCCCCACGGTTTACCACCTGCTGATTCCTGGCTTTAATATCAGTGAGTAAGCGCCGTCCAGCTGAGACGTCTTAGGACTGTGTGCACCTGCTCTCTGTGATGGAGGCATGAGTCAGTCCATGAAAACACAGATTAGGGCTCTTTCATTTATTTGACTCATGTAAATGACAACAGTCTTGATATCGTAGAGGAATCTGTGGCTGTTTTCATACGTGGACTTTAGAGCAGTCTGACCCTAAAATAACCCTGAGAAGCTTATCCATACATTCCCTCCAGCTTTAAATTTCCCTGGCCGACAGGGGTCTTTCGACAAAAGATATACAATGAGAGCAGGCCCTACAGTAATACAAGATGAGGGTCCCAAATCAGGGGTATCATCCCTCTAAGGACGCGGCTTACTAACCTTTGTAGACCAATCACCTGCTGAACAAAGACAATCTGGCCTATTGATGATAAAATGTTTGTCGCCAGCTGTTCTTGTCCTTTCCCTTTATTTAAAAGCAATACACCTGTCACCATTAACCTCAATAAGTCCAGCACTCTAGCTGTGTCCCAATTCAGGGGTAGCATCCCTTAAGGGACAGAGCCTATGTAACCTGTGTAGACTGCTCAGCTGAGCTGGGAAAAGACAGTCTGGTCTATGAGACATTCCTCGTTTGTATCATCAGCTGTATCCATCCTCACTCTTGTTTCTAAGCGCTCTTGCTAAGCAACTTTAATGGCTGAAAACAGACAAGCTAACTTACGCAATGTATTTTACTTAAATACTTACACCCCCTTCCCCCGAAAAGACCTACCTCTGCAATGTTCTACCATTGTTTCATTAGACCAAATGCAGAGGCAGGGGTGATTTTAGGGGTCCTCAGACCTTAAAGAAAATATAACAATAAAAGAAACTTCCTACTAAATGTTCCCAGTTTATCCTAAAGAAATATTTTCCAACATAGGATACTTTTATTTAGCAACAATAACTGTAAAATTTATAAAATCTTTGCACAACAATATATTTGTGAATTTTTTTTTGCTTAAGTTATCAGTTGGTGTTCGTGTTTTCATCATCAGCAAATTAGTCAACATAACAGGAAGTCCACGCATACTTCTTTTTTACTGTCATAGCAGGTTTTGAGTTCAGGACTTGTCACACTCAATCCTCTAACTTACCATTTGGTCTGAAGCAAATGTTGTAAGTTCCTCTCTCAACTCTTAGATGCCATTTATGTTTAGTTTTTCAGATATTAAAATCTGAACATGTATTTACTATCTTATGGGTCCTGAGATTAAATTTAGGGGTACTTCAGCCTCCTCAAAAAGCGTATCAAACAACTCATTAAACCACATTGAGCTGACCTATTACCACAGAGTGGACCAATCAGAACTTGGCCTTAAAGTGACAGGAGCTCCAACAATGTGAATCAGGAGGAGTGAGAATAGAGGTGGAGCAGGGGTACCCCGTATGTGAAAACTCAGAAGGTTTTTTTAAACATTATCCAGCGGTTATTGAATATATGAACCTAAGTTCAGTCAAACATGATCTCTTTAGATTTGCATGCATTGAATCTCTGGGAATTACCTTCCAAAAAAAGAAGCCCCTCTGGGATCTTTTGGTTTCTGGAGAAAAGAATTGGATGTATTTGTCAGACATTAGGATGAAACCTTTGAAATGGAACAACATTCAGCTAACCAGTGTCAATACGCTTTCCCAAGGATGCAGACTCTGAAATTGGGCTTGACTTTCAATAACAATTTCCTTCTTTAATCAATTCCGTGTGTAGCTGGACGTATTCACATGTAGGGGTGTATAATATGATATTTTAAAAGTACGGTAAAGGGGACATTCACCCCTTTGTCACTTAATCCAACACTCAACCAAATCTTCTAAAATGTAATGTAACATTTATGGTAATGAAAAAAGTTTAAGTCAGTATTTAAAACCAAAACGACAATTGAAAGAGAAGTAGACTAAGAGAGGAATCGGTGAAACATGACCAAAAGACCTTTTCACACAGACAGAGCACTCACAATACAAAATCCTTTGCAAAATACATGTGCAGTAATAAATACAACAAACATGGTCAGGCCATAACAAGTGACAAGCAGAAAATGTGGAGTAAAATCACCCACTTGTTTATGGTGAACTTTTCTGATTCCCTGTTACATAGATAAAATACGAAGCATTATCTGATGACACATGAGGCTTATCCTGAAAATATTCAGACTATTTCAGGAATTTACATATTTTGAAGGCACCATTGGTATTTTCATATAAAGAAACTTTTCTTAATCTGATTGGTTATTTGTTGTCAGGATTTTAGGGTTGAAGGTTGCGACCCCTGTCTAACGTGCAGATAGGAGGAGGGATTCAGCTTCGATGAGATCATGCCTGGTCAGTGGAGGGAAGTGACTTTTTTTGACTGCCCTGACCTGACACCACATTCAAAGATCAAAGTTCATGTCATGAGAAACTACGCCCTGCACAGACCCCCCTCTACCCCAAAGAGCACCACCCTTTCTGCTTGCTGCACTGATCTGAAATCTGTTCGAAAGCTGAAAGCTCCTGACATGACCTTAACCATGCGGCCCTCGCCTGGCTGGACTGCTGGAGGTCAAGTTTAGAGGTCAGGTTGATTCTTTGGGTGTTATGTCATCTGTTTCTCTGAGACATTTTTGTCATGTTAGCAAAATTGTAGATACTTAATTCTCTGTTATCCCATCTGTATTTTCTCACCCTTTCACCAGACCTGCTGTTTGTGTTTCTCACGCTCATTTAAACTAAACACATTTGCCCTTTAAATGAAACAAATGTGTTTCTGCTGTCGCTGCTCTTTTTGCAATGACCATTATGGGCTTTGAGAAAATCCCTCCTTCATCTTCTAGACTGCTGTGCATGGGCAGTGTGCATGTGTGTTTGTGTTTGTATGTGTGTGTCCATGCCTGCAGGAATGTCTGCCGGCCAGGCCTTTTATTAGGCTCATCCATACCACCACATTATAGGCTCCTGTCACCAGGCAACTGCAGGTTTTGGCTGGTCACCATGGCTAGGCCCATTGAGTGACGTTGCCGGCCCTATTTGCTTCTCTCCAAACTGGAATGAGGGTCTTTTTTAAAAGGTGCACCCCCACTCCAAATTTCTCTCTCTACACGCACACACATACTCTCACTTAACCCCTTGCTCTCTCACACACACACAGCGCTTCGTCACCCTCTTTGCGATGACTAAAGGAGTGGAACTAACAATCCGACAAAAACATCTCACTGAGGCGGACCAGACTGGACCCTTCAGGGAGGGTCTTTGTGTAGAAAAACCCATACAGACCCCACAGTGGGAACGCCTACTGTACCGGGAGCACTGAGTAAGACTCACAAAAGCACAAATAAAAGTATTCTCTGATAAAACCATGACCTTATCAAGCTATAAAGACATTATTACTCTTTTATGACACTAAAACAAATTTAGATCTCACACCTGCACTCTGGGTTTAAGAATATCATATTTTAATCAGTGTATTGCATTGTTTGGCTATTAAATTATGAGACAGCACTTTTGGGGATAAAATCACGTGGTTCACAGTCACACCAAGTGTTAAATATTAAATGTTGGGTATTCATGCACATCTTCTGTAAGTTTCCAGTAAGTGACCTCTTCAGTTTACTGCTAGCTACTAACTGAAATGCATATGTTTTTGCTAAGGCATTGGAAATGGCAAAGTTGTTCCCGTGATCAAAATTAAACTCAAACAAAATTGTGGAGGCATTTGAAACAAATTGAAGGAAACCCAAACTTATTAGAATGAGTAATTACAAAGTGTTTGGGTCAACTTTTGCACACATTTTTTTCATGCTAAAATTTTAACGCCAAATTTGCCAAGCTGTTTCTTTATCAAAAGAGAGTATTTCTGCTATCATTCGTATACTGAGTTGTTGATCATTTCCAAAGATTTGTTCAGTATGTTGAATGTTTTCAAATGTTACTGATGTGCATGGGTGCTCAGCATATTGATCGTCTTGGACATCCTCGTCTCTGCCTTCATGAAATCTTTAGTTCCATTTAAACACATGCAACATGCAGTGTCCCCATACACTTCAGGTTAATGGACAAAAAGATTTGTCTGATGTTTTGTTCTATTTCACAAAAATTTTCAAGTTATTGTTTTTCTGACACTTTAGCATTTACATGTACCCTTTAATCAGTAGTGCAATTAACTTAAGAAATCGCTTATCGGAAACTTACAGCAGTATAATAAAAATAAATAATAATAAAAGTAGAGCAGACTGCATGCCCTACTAAGCTGTCAAGAGGAGAATAAAGAATGTCTGATTGAAATCAAACTTACCTTTACATCATTTGAAGAACTGTAAAAGTTCTTCTTTAAAATTAAGCAGTAGACGTGCTTAATTTTAAAGAAGATAGGACGTGTAAATTTAAAAAGAAAACAAGATGCAGTAATTATTTTAAGATACCTTTCATTTAGTTAGAACTGAGAATTGTGACCGCCCATTTTGAAATTTATGACAGCAACATCCTTCAAAGAAGTTGGGACAATGTTGACAAGAGTCTGTAAAAGTTGTTGAATGTTAAAAAATTACCTTGTGGAACTTCTTCAAATACAAAAATAAATCTGGGTGATGGATGGTAACATAACTGAATCTAAAATAAACATTTTTCCCTTACCAGCATGAGGGATGGGTATTGAGACTCTAGTACTGGGGAGACACTGCTACCATCATATTTGATACCCTGTGAATGAATCACAAAGCAGATAAAAGTGCCTCACTTAGGTACTGTTTGCTAAAGACCTAAATATGTTAAATCTTCTTTTCCTAGACCACTCAGTGAGCTCTTTAGTACTGTCCTTCAGCAACAGAAACATACATTACAGGTAACAGAACCACTATGGCACTGGGCACCACACAGTAAAACATGATAAGTGACATGAGTCATGTAGGCACCAGCACTGTCCTAAAACTATCATTAAGCATCAGAATTGAAAACAAAATTTAAATGCCCAACCCTGATCAACATTCAAGTTTTACAGCAGCTATTGATTAGAAAAGGGGGTTGGTTTGCAAACTATGACTCATGTTTTTATCTACATTTTATCTATATTGTCCCAGCGTTATAGGCAAAGAGGGTATAAGAAGAAGAATTTGGTTGTAAGCCTGGGTTAGCTACATCTAAAGACACAACCATAATTAGTTCAATGTCTAAGAAAAAGTATATTAATTTTTTATAGATCAGTAAATATTCACATGTTCAAAGCCTATCTCCATGAACTTTTACTCCTTCTTCCCATGTCTATAAGTACTTGTATAACTGTTTAAAAAACGCATAATCTACAGGTTGATATTGATATGTATAGTTTAAGCCTGACAATAAAAGCTCCTTCAACACATCTTGTAATCTGCCCTAACTATTTTGCTTTAAAGGTTTTATGGACACTAGTGTCAGGATTTTGCTCTTTTGTGTTCAGGAATAATTAACTATCATTCAAAATGCCTTTGAAAATGTCACCAATTTAACAAACTCATGTTATATCTGCTGGATCTATGTTTAGTATATTATATCTTGTAAGCAAACATCACTATTTCAACATTTTTCCTTTGATTTAACACTCAATGCCTCTCAGTATAACCAGTGTCATTATCAGAGATGTATCTCCATGAAGCCTTTAAATGTTTACATTTCTCCTGAAAATATCTTAACGTATATCATCCTATGGTATTTTGTTCAATGGAAAAAAACTGAAAGGCAAAATAAAACTGCCAGTCAGCATTTTAATATAGACAGTTTGTCAAATTTCTGTTTACACACAGGCACAGAATGAACTTTCATGTTTAACTATTAATGCCAACACTGATAGGAAGTGCTAAAACTGTCATTATTTTTGTAATATCTTGACAGCTACTGAGTTTGTATGTCAACAGAATTATCTTCATGACCTAAGAGCAAACTCCTCCAGCTGTAGAAGACACCCTGAAATGGTTGAGAGCTGTAAAGTGAATGCTAAGAAGACTAGAGGCTAACATCATTTTGATTTCATAGCAAACATTATCTTAATGCAGTTACATGTAAAATAAATAAGGATAAAAAAAAATACATTATATTTACATAGTAAAAGTATGTTCAAACTTCATTTAATAGAATACAGTTCAGCCTGCCATAGTAATCTGAATTTGATTTAAATTGTGAAAAATTTCTATTCATTAAAAACCAAACCAAGAAGTCACCAAGATGTCAAACTAGCTTTTATCCTTTTAGGTAGCTAACATTTTTTTCTTTTGCTGTTACAAAGCCAAAGTGGGATGTGAACCAGGGACCACCCAGCTGTGAGGCCAGCGCTTCATGTGACCTCTTAGTATTCTAGTATAACTTGATTTTGTTTACTTGGTATTACTTTGTGATAAATGATAAACACTATACAAGCTTTGCTGCCATTGTGGTGGAGTTTTTAAGGAACCATGCATACCTGAAAATATAAATATTAATGACTTAGTTTTACATTAATTTCTAACTTAACTTACCTTTACTTTTGACTCTTACTCTTAATTTATGCTGAGTCATTTCCTATCAAGTTAGAAATTTAATTAGTCAGGACAGTGGTTCCCAAATGATGTGGTGGGGCACACTGATGTGTCTTTTGGCAAGTCTGTGTTCGTTGTGACTTTGTGCTGTAGTACAATAACTATCATTAAAACAGTATACTGGGCCTCATATTTGGACTTTTCATTTAATCTGTCAGTTCTTTAGGAGCATTCATTTTCTTAGACAACTACAAATTCTATAGCTTTCTCTGTTCCACTTATTATTCTATCAAATTAAAAAAAAAAAAAAGATTTGTTAAGTTTTATTCTGTGTCACTGAATTTTTGAAAGTTTATAATGAGTTCTTGAACAATTTTGGTGATAATAGTCAGTAATACAATTGTTAGGCGACTTTATCAAAAAATGTTTTTAAAAATTTACATCAACTTTTAGTTCAACTGACTATCAATAAGTCACTATGATCAGATGTTTTTACAGTGTGACCTATAGAACAAAACTACTTGGTATTTCAGTGGAGGTTTTCTTGTGGATTTGCTGCGATCAAACTCTCCCCTGACTGTATAGCAGACTTTCTGCATGGCCATATTTTCACTTTTAAGAGGCCATATGACTGGCTAAGATTCTTAAGAGGCCAACAAAACAAGAGTGGATAAGCTTTGGTAATCCAGTCACAGTTTTAAATCAGAGGACTGTTACTCACTGACTGAAATATCTTTGTTATTGTGCCACAAGTTTGAAAAATCATGTGCTTTTAATATCTGTATTATCTGACAGCAGTATGTGGATAAATGAGGCAGCTGTGGAAAAAACTAATTGCTTCAAAGTGATGGTGTGTAATCTTTTGTCCTGAAGCACATCTATGGTAACGCCGCCCTGATGGAGGGAGATGAGGCTCTGACGACTAATGAATGGAGTGACTTGCGGGAAGACGATTCCAGCAACTTCTCCACAGATCCAATTTGGACGCCTTTCATTGACCGCGGATGGGGAGGGGTGGGGTGGTCTGAAAGGGTGGAGGTGGTGGGGGTTGTGCAGTATTGTGAGTTGAACAGCAGAGCCCCACTCTAGCTGAATGGGTATTGTCATCTGGATTTCTATGGCCAACCAAAATACTTTCTCCCGCCGTGGGGGTTTATGGATTCATGGTGGGAACGGCATTTACGCATTACGCACAGCCGTGCTGGACATTCCTGACCATCACTACGTGTCAGATGTTTTTGTTTTAAGAACACACTCTTACTTAAGATTTCAGACAATATACTCAGTTTAATCATAATAACACGAAACAATATTGCATCTTCATATACACGAATAATGAATCATTACATCAACAAACCAACAGAAAAAAGTTTATCCAAAAATGGTTTTAAAAGCATTCCTGCAGTGACAGTGACGCAAAAATATTGCAGGTGTTCAATCAGTGCAGCCGAATACCGGACTGTAAATTTACATGTTTCAACTGTAGATCCTCTATCTTTGGCTCTACGGGTCCAAAAACAGACTGCAAACTTAAAAAAAAGTCTCCGTGTCTAAAAATCACAAAAGCCAGTCTGAGATTTATGAGGGCTTTGTCTGCACTATTCTTCTTCTTCTTTCTCGCTATTGGACACTGCTGGAGACCTCAACATGTCGGCGTAGTTCCATTAAAGGAAATGGTTGTTTGTGGGAGTGCAATCATTCTCAGTTACTGTACAAGTTTGTGCTGACAATGCACATTCAGGTAAAAAGAAAAGTGTGAATATTCGATGGCAAGAGGTCCTCTAGAAAATAAAAACTTTGCAGAAACAACAGTTAACAATTCAAAATGCTAGTTATAATTATTCAAAGACTTATAAAAGCAGGTACCTAACAAAGATACTCCTTTTTGTTTTGAGCTACCTCTTGTTGATAGTCTTATTTTTTAATCTCCTGATACAAAAAGTTGTGAAAATGTGGTCCGAGTGTGGACTTTAAGGAAGAGCCAGTGTAAAAACAGAAGGGGTGCTTCCATTGATTTTTTTTGAAGTTCACATCTGTTAAGAATAAAAAACAGCAGGTGCAAAGTCCGTCAAAACAGTTTTTAAAAGCTCTTAAGTCACTATTACGCACCACCTGTTGTCAGCCAAACAGCTACACATAATTCCTCTTGTCATAGTCCCCGTTCTGCGTCGCTCTCTTGGTTTGTGCGTATTTTACCGAGTATCCAGAGTTCCCGCTGGATGGGCAGGAGCAGCAAAGCAGCGCTCCTCCGATCAGCAGCAGCGCTGAGGCTGCCCAGCCGATGTAGAGCGCCGCGCCGATCTCCCTCTTCTTGGATGCTGGCACCTGCGGGTTGTAGAAGTCCGATATGATGTTGTTGGCCATCCAGCAGAGCGGCACCAGCACGAACAGACCGCTGATGATGTAGATGACTCCTCCGGCGTTCACCACTCGGGCTTTGACGTACTCGGCTCGGATACAGTTTGTGCACTGCGCCCCCGCGATGACAACCATGAGCCCCAGCACGCCCATCACTGAGGAGATGATGGTGAGCGCTCTGGCCGCCTGAAGGTCGTGGCTGAGGGCGAGCACAGAGTCGTGCACCTTGCACTGCATCTGGCCCGTACTCTGCACCACACAAGACATCCACAAGCCGTCCCAGATTGTCTGAGCCACCACGATGTTGGCCTCGATGAAAGCCGTCACCTTCCACATGGGCAACCCGCATGAAACCATCACCAGGAGCGAGCCAATTACGCACAGCGATAGTCCCAGGATCTCAAGTCCGGCTGACACCATTTTCGCACTTTCAGTTAAAAATAAGTCCGACTTAAGATTTTCAAAGTCTCCCCTGTTTTCTCCTCTCCAGAGCAAGGTGTATTTCTGCTCAGATTTCCTCCCTCTCTCCTCGCTGTACAGGAGCGTCGGTCGTTATTTGCGCGTCACTCACCACATTAACTGTGAGATGAAAGAGACAGTAGCTCTGGCTCTCTTTGTTAGTGTGGAGGAGATGTGAAAACAACTGGAATCACAGTGGCACCGGACCACGAATATCTGCAGGGTGGGGGTGTGAGGGCTCGAGAAGAAACTTTCCTCCAATCAGCTCTCACCGCATCCTCACGAGACCAATGAAAACGCAGGGAAGTTGTGAGGCTGAATAAAGCGGTCCAGAGCGCTTTGTGCGTTTGAACAGTTATTTACAATGAATAGAGGGGGGCAGGAGAGGGGCCGAGGGCGCACAGGGGGTGAGCTCAGGGTACGGTGGGAGAAGCTCAGATGCAGTGATTGGAGGATTCAGGGACCTTGTTATTGATTTTTCAAACATGGAGGCTAATTCTGTTTGACAGTGAAATATGTACAGCATCCACAGCATAAAATTAACACGTGGACTGAAGTAGGATCTCAGTCCAAGACTTTAAATTTCGGAATTATACAACAAGCATTCTAACGTAAACGAGCGCAGATTTTTAATTTTAATCAATATCATCAAACAATTCTAAATTACTTATCAAGATTATTATTCTTTGATAAATGTTTTGGTAGAGCGACGAAGAATGCAACATAGATGTCCTCAAAATGGTGTTGCTTGCTTTAACATTTTTAGGGTTACTATAGGCTACCCTTAATATCTTTGTTTGAGCTATGTGTTGTTCCCCCTTTTTTTGTATCGAATTTATCCGTGCAGGATTGAAAATGATTTGTGAAAGTATGTGGCTCTACAAGCACCATATTGCAAACAGGAAATGTAATCAAATAAGACATACTCGATCTAGGTCTTTTATACCACCCCTTAATAACAAATAGCTATATTTAGCTTTAAGCAAACAAATGTAGGGGCGACCAGGGGTTGGTTGTCACATTGTTGTTCTTTTCCCTCAGCCAAACCAGCATGCTGTTTCAACATATTTGTTTATGTGTATTGGCTTATTTGATTTTTGTGGGTCTGTGTAATTTTTTTAGGCAGATTTTATTTTTGTGTTGATATTTTTCAGGTCATATGTTGTTTATGGCTGAACATTTAATTCATATAAGACACTGAATTTCAATTTGTGTCAAGTTTCAGCTAGCAAGTTAAGCCCACATGATAGCTAGTAAAAAAAAATTTGACAAGAGGTCGGCTACAGGGATTGTTTTCCATGCTTTGAGAGGATGGCTTGTTAACAAGCTCTATGGTTTCAGACCCCTTTTCCTTTGAGTCCTCAATAGTATCTGTTAAACGTTGAGCCCCTCTGGAACTTATACACACACTCACACACACCCACACACACGCACAAAAACACACACACAGACACGCACAAACGAAACACATTGTTATGAAAGATAAACACATTTTTAAAAAATTTTATTCAATGAAATCAAGATAGATTGCCCACAAGCTGAATGTTCATGTGCAAATTCCAAGACATTATGAGCTTGTGTGTTTTCCTTGTTTTAGTTCACATATGTGACAACCCCAACGCTGACAGAGCCTAGTGTAACCCCCCCCAACCCCCACCCTACCCTCTGAGACCTCCTCAAACTAAAAACTAAAAACAGTGACGCTTAAAATGGCACTTTGGAGTTCAAAACCTTAGTTTTTATCTCCAGATTAAAAAAAGGAAAAGGTTACAAGTGTATTTTTTATGTATTTCATTATTTTTTTTATTTTGCTATTATTATTATTAGTATTATTACTATTAGTCTATTACTACTGCTACTCCACAATTTCCCAGCGTGGGATCAATAAAATACTATCTATCTATCTATTACTGTTATTATAATTAGAAGTGGTAGAAGCCCGGTAGTATAAGAATAATAATTGTTATTGTTACTTTTTTAAGTAAACCACAATTGCTTGATATTAGAACAACCAAACTCATACACTGTGATAAGCAACACCAATTTGGGCTGGGTAAAAGTATTTTTGATAGTTTGCCCTCATAAAAGTTCATAAGAATGAAATTGATTTTCTTTCTCACCACCAGACCCTAAACCTTCTTACACTTTAGGAGTAGTTATTGTAGACTGTATTGATAAGAAAAATTAAGGCATGAGAGTAAAGAATGTGACAACCAAACCCGGACCTTTTTTATCAACAAAATATAACTTTTGACAGTGTTTTTTACTGTGAAGGTAGAACACAGTATCCTGCTATTAATTATACATTTGAAGCCAGATAAAGTGTCCTAAAATGCAATATAAAAATATTACCTTAAATGTGTGAATACGTATGAATGTTTCATAATTATCCTGACTTCTCCCCAGTGAAAAACAAATAAGTTTACTTAAGTGGATTATAAAACTTTCTGGTCAATATTCCAAGCGAACTATTAGTTATTTAAAAATGTATAATTTTTTCAAAGTGTGGCCACTGGGCTATACTTTTCAAAGTTCTCATATGCTTTTATTTGTGAGTGCGTTACAATTTTTCACGAATTTAGGAGCTTCCAGGCACAGAACAACCGCTACAGTAGCCAAAGCGACTGTAACGCTAGGAGAAGCCATGTTGGATCTGACAGGGGGGTTGGATAAGGGGAAGTCGTTGGGTTTGCTGCACCGTAATGGCGTCAGTTGCACAGCAAGAAAAGCCGTTGGTGATAAAAATCTCTCAGGACGAGGGCGGACTTTACAGCGACTGTTTCCGGGTTTCCCTTCCTGGGCTGGGACAGCGGCAACAGACAGAGAACTCCTATCGATATTCAATATTTCAAAGATACACTCAGGTAAGGCACCACAACGTGCTTTATGTTGTTTTAAGTACTTTTCAGGAAGCGTTTGAGCGGAACAGGGCATACCAAAAAACACACTGGGGTGTCAGTTAAAACTAGCTGGCAACATGACACCAGTCGCGGTAACAACTGTTGCTGGAGAAGTTTGACATGTAATGTTAAGGAAATTTGAGTTTTGGTGCCTTTATATTCTCACATTTTAATGTAAAATCCAATCATTTTAAAAGACAAAGTTGAACGAATTTATCAAATAAACAACGCGTTAGGCTACACTGAAAATGCTATTGTCCTGATTGATGTTTGGTAAACTCAGCCAGTGTCTGTCAGTCAGACTGGGTGTGGTGGACACCAAACTAACACACACATAGGCCTACACGGTTTAAAATCACCGGGCACGTAGCTGAAACATTGTTTTTATGTTTTCTTTAGAAAGTTCCACAGAGTTGTCAAAGTAAATAGTTCTCCATCATCTGATTCTTTAAATGGAATAGGAGCCTATCAAGTGCCTCAGGACCCATTCAGTGCTCTATTGTCCTTGTTCACACTTCACAAAGATGGAAAACTTGACATCTCTGTTAGTTTAGATATTCATCAGTCAGCGCTAAATACAATTAAGTTCAAACCCTTGATTACCCATAAATCCCACTTGTATACCATTCCTAGTTCATGAAATTGCTTTCTAACAGTAGATATATCCTTGACCTTTGATTGTAAAGCGTGATTGGATCAAAATAAATTTTCTGTTTAGACAACTGAACAATAGCAGAGGGAAACATACCATTTTCTCATTATGTCCTCATCAAAGCTGTGGCTTTGGGCCACTATTGAAGAATAATCATCCATCTTTGCTTGTGTTTTTGGCTTAGTGAAAACATGCATTTTTCACTTCCGTCCTGGCAGACTGGTTAACACAGTAGTTGAATTCAGATGTAATCTGAAGCCAGCGGCTGACTTGTATTTTAGAAGCAATTTAGATATCTACCAAGCAGGACACAGATCTGAGGGACAACACATCTTTGTACTGAAAGACATCTCAGGCCTCTGATCCAGCACCTTCACCGCTCCCTGACCTTTCCACTTCCTTCGACCTGATCTCATAAACACTGGCGGGCACAGGAGGGAGACATCTGTCTGACTTTATAAACTACAAGGGGATGTTTCCTGCTGTTTTGCACTTTGGTGTGAATGCAGAAACAGACCTTAATTCACACTGACAGGTCAGATTGGACCTGAATTGAAGTTAAAGTGTGATACGATACAATGGGACACATGTTTATTAACCTGTTAAAAATCTGCCAGTGGAACATACCAGTTCATCCTTATATTTTCTAGATTAAGCGTGGTAGTGAATAAAAACAAAAAAATGCTGAACAAAAAGAACACAAATGTATTTGACAATTTATTAACAGTTTCCACTGTAAGCTATGATCACTTTAGTGTATAATTAAATGCGAATATGCTACCATGGAGGACATGGTGGTGCAGCAGGTAGTGTGCATGCCTCCCAGAAAGAAGGTTGCTGGTTTTAAAGAAGAACTTGCTGTTTTGGTCAGGGCCTTTCTGTGGGGAATTTGCATGTTCTCCCCGTGCATGGGATCTCTCTGGGCACTTCGGCTCACTCCCACAGACCAAAAAACATGCTTGTTAGGTTAATTGGTGATAGGCGGCAACCCCCTTGCCACTCCGAAGGTATAAGCTGTATACATAACAGATTAAAGGATAGGCTACTGTGACAGAAACTTAGGGCCACAAATGACCCATATATTCATAAGCAGCATGTTTAAAGTTCAAACCCCTGAATCCCTAAAATTTCTCTAAAATAACTTATTCCAGTGATTCTTAGTGAACTGAATTCACTTCAGTGTATAATTAGTTTGACTGAGGTTAAAATGACCATAATTTAAAATCCAAAGACATATTTGTTTTAGATGAATTTTGTTGGCTCTTTATGCCTGTAACTGAACAGGACAGCAGAAAGAGATGACTTTTCTGTAGAATCAGATTTTTTTTTTCTGTGACTTGAATGATCAACCATTTATGGTTACTTAAATGTAATGTGTAGACATCACACTGGAGATAAAAATGAATATCTTTAAAAAAGCATTTCTTTTTTCAAATAACATATCAAAGTGATCACAAAGTTCAAATTTATTTTAAATCCTTTGAAACACACATTCATGCATCAAGTTACCTTCAGGTCACCACCCTGCTTAAAAATGTAACTTGGGAATATTCTCTATGGTTTAACATCCCCTGTAAAAAAGCATTAGAATTTTTTTTTTTTAATTTCAAATGCAACTAGGTCTGCCAGGCCTGTCTTATAAAACACCTTCTCAACTTTTCATTGCCCTCACCTGGTTATGTTTACCTTGCACGTGGATTCACCTAAATCATTGTCAGACAGATCCAAGTTGCCAAGCTTCAATCTACAACGATCATTCTTGGCCCGTAGCAGCATGGTCCAAACAGCATCCTTAAAAGCACAAAGAGGTGGGAGCTACAAGTGTGACGACAGAAGAAAGTGACTGCTTGTACAAAGATTCGTATAAATGCTAACAGCTTCAGTAGCAGTTTTGCCAGATCTGGTCCACATTTCTTTATTAAATGAAAAACAAATGACACTGAAAGAATTTCTGAATAGAAAGGGTTTTTCTGCATCACTTCTGACATGGACTAGGGATGATAATCGATCAGAGCTTATTGACACCAATGCCAATATCAGTTCTTGCTTGGGGTGGGGGAAAAGTGAATATAAGCTGGGTTGAGAAAGACTGGTGAGGTTGGAACCCAAACCGGCTATGAGGCTCTGTACAGTGGGGCTAACCACTCAGCAATTGACACTCTGCCGTAATTGAATCTGCTTATCATTCTATTTCATTACTGACATCCCTATTAATGCCTGGGGAATTCTTGGGATGAAAAAAGTAGGCTTGCACAGGTTTTCTGTGTTAACTGGCAAAAACATGGCACTCCTTGTATATAATGTGCTATGTCAACTAATGCCTCAGCATTATAATGGTATTTCCATTCCTGCTTGAAATTATCGAGCCACTCATACTGCACATTGCCTTGTCAGTGTTAGATTTTGTTAAATTAAGTTATATTTAACCCACCTATGTCTCCTGTTGAGTGTGATCACCATGTTGATTCTTTGTTGTAGTTTGTGCTGACTGCCGCTCACAAGAGTGTGACATCATCAAGTGGAAAGTATTTCTGTGGGAATCATCAAGCAAACAGACATTGCTCAAAGTAGTTGGAAGCAGTTTGGTTCAGCTGTATACAGTTATGGATTACCACCCTTACACAGACTACACTGACATAACTGCAATGCTGTTTGTGCCCCAACAACGTTATTATACAGATTCCATGACCTGAAAATTAAAACTTTATAATCAGCAACTAATATTGATACTACGATTTAATTTTCAGAATCAGTCAACTTTGTAGTTTCATTATTGTACAGCAGCTTTCTTAGGAAGACAGTCTTAGGATTTTATTCTTTATTGTATGACTCGCACTTGTTTTTAGTCATTTCCTTTCCTGCCCCCATCATCATAAACACCCCATCCTGTGCTTTAAACTTTGAGCATGTCTTATAAACAAACCTGCTGCTTTCCTCGTGGTTTAAAGACTTTTTTTATTCCGCCTATTGTAGCTTTCTTTCCTCTCTTTGAGCTCATATCATTTAGTGTTTCTTAAACAATGTTTTAAATTACTATTATATCTTAATTACCATAGCCTAGCACCACTACCTCTGGTCTCCAGGGGCTACTTAATTACAGTCAAGACCCCCCCTGTTCCTTTTTTGTTATTGTGTGTTTTTACATAAGCCAAACATAACTTTATTATGTTCAGAAGCTCTGGGGCCCATGTTGCTGTGATCAGTTGCCAGTGAATTACCATTTTTGTTGTTGCTGTGTCCAGCAAACCTCCATGGTGTAGAATTATTGTTTCAGTGTTTCTAATAAGAGCATGAAGTCCTTAATCCATGGAGAATGAGTTTGTGGACCCTCGTCACTCTGCTTGTCAGGAAGGTGAATAGTTCTGCTGGCCCTTCATGGCTTCAGTCCAGATAATTAATGAAGTGTAAACTCACTACATGCCAACAACTTTGGCTTAACTAAGGTGGCATTTTTCCCTTTTGGCCCTAACTGTTTAATCTGCCCCATGTCTGGTCTGTTGATAGATGCGTGTATGTGTGTGAGCAGTGCAGTGGGGCAGCCGATTAAATGGCCGTTATTAAGAGAGTATTATTGAGGTGTGCCTCCTGCCTGTCTGTCCTGTAGTGTTGTCTTTGTGATATTACAACTACAATCTTGGGACGCTTTAATCTGCTGTTGGTTCCCACAGAGTCTGTCAGGAAAAACACATGTGATGCGTGTATGTATGCGATACACAACAAGGAGCCTGTGTTGGCTACTGTACTAATTAACTTTTGGGTTTATTAACAAAGAAAGCTTACTAAGTATTGTTCTCCATGCTTCATTAGCAAAACTAATAATAAGCCATGATGTTGTTGTAGCTTGTATGATGCTGTTTTGAGTTTTATATGCCCTTAGTGGGTTTCATGTATCTCTGCATGCGTGATGGAGTATGTCTGTGCAGCATCAGGACTTCTCCTTGCCCACCTGTAAACAGCACCAGTAGCTGCTTGAAGGGGACCTTTGTCCCGGTCCCTCTGAGCAGACCTACCAGTATGACATCTGGGACATTGTTTTGTCACCAGTTAAAGCTGATTGACTCGAGCTGGCAAGCCCAGGGCAGAACATACACCACAGAATGAATGAAATTGTGACACCATAGCACCGAGCAATGCTGAACTGACCAATTACTGCAGAAAAAACTGGTCAACCAATCAGAGCTAACTGGGCCTATGTGGGGATGGGAGCCTTATAGGGGCAGGACGTCCAGAGCATCTCAGACAGAGAGAAAACAGCTGGATCAGGAGTACTTAGTGTGTGAAAACTTGAAGGTTCTTGAAAATTAGTAGGGCCCTATAAAATCTATATTTTTTCCTAAATTCCGTTTTAGTTTTTCCCATAATCCGGTAATTTATGTTTGAATTTTTTGAGTTTTCAGTTTTGAGTATTTAATGCAAATTTAACCCCGAGACACAGTATAACGTAATGAAATATAATTACTCACCCTTTAGGTGGTCCTCACATGTATCTTTATAGGTCCAGTCAACCGTATGTCAACAAAATTGCAGAAAATTTGATCGCCTGACATAATAATTGTTGGGAAACTGCTCTGCCCTGTACTTTGGAGTTAGCCAGGAGTTTTGTAGCTTCTTTGCCAACTTAGCCAGTGTCTCAGGCGGCCGCTTTATTTGTGTTGTTAACGAGGGGGAGGGGAAGAGAAGCGTGCATTGTCCCCAGCCTTAGTGACCCCTCAAAGCATTTTCCAGAGAGATACGATCCTTTTTATTAAAAAAACAAGCTTTTACGCAAAATTTCAGCCATTTCTGTGATATTCTGCGTTTATATTGAATTCTGCTCTTAATGTCTAATTCCGTGATTCTGTCAGCGATTCCGTGATCATAGATTTTATATGACCCTACATTAGTTATTGTGAACATACTCTAGCAGTAGTCAAAATCAGTTATATGATTGTGAGTTCAGACAAAATATGAAAGATGCTAGTGAAGGAGGGTTGGTTGTTTAGCTGTTTCATCTTCTACTTTGCTCTGAGCCTGACCTTTGTATTTGCCATTGTTTTTAAGTTAAAAAAAAAAAAACTCCCATGGACAGATTGTCATGACTTATTGTACACATCAATTCTTGCAGATCCTTAAAAGCATTATAAGGTTTCAAGTTTGAGCTACAATTACTTTTTTCACTTTTTTCTGTAGGTTTAGATGTTCCTTCAATGAAGATGTTCTTTTCTTATTATTACTATTGTTATTATTGTTAAGTCTTACTGACATCTTTATTATTATTATTTATTATTATTATTGTCATTATTATTTTCATTATTATTATTATAGATATATTTTATTTAATATGGACTGTATTTTATTATTACAATTGTTTGTTTATTTTATCACTACTATTGCTATGTTGTAAGCAATTCAAAATTTCTTTTCTTTCCTTATCATGTCTGGCAATATGTTTTGTTCTGTACATGTCTATTGGAAGTGCTAGATTCAATAAAATATACTGAAATTTAAAGAGGTTTTAGTATCCATGACTAACAACTGCAGTTTGACAACACATCTGTTTTAAACCACATTAAAGTTAACAATGATGCTTACCTTGGAGAGCAGCTGGATCCACTGGATTCCATGTCTGTCATCGGGCAGATTCATCTTGCAAAACTTTATGCTGGGATGCTTATGCTTATGCTTCTGAGACAGAGGCAGAAACATACATACATGTCTGCCAGCCTTCAAGCAATGGCAGCTCATAAAGAGATAAGCGTAGATGCTTCTGCTGTTTTTTTTTCTCAGGACTTGACAACTTTTCTTTATTATGAGAAGAACAAAGAGCAACCATGTATGTTTTTTCTTTATGAAAAGGGATTTATGCCCTTCTCCAAACAGGTTCACCAACTGGCTTGTATTATGTATTTTACGTCTTCACAGCATCACCTGCCTTTAACACCACCTGATTAGCCTGCAACAGTTGTGACTGACAGAACAAATGTCTAATCACATATCATGTTCTTCTGAGTGTCTTTTTTTTAAAGGATTTCCCTCCCAAACATTAATCTACCGGCTGTTGCTCAGATGAACTAGTGAAATACAGCTCATGGCTGTATAGTCAGTCTATCAGGCGTGATACAGTGATTTATATGTTTTCATCATTTTGGAACAAGGCTAAAATGACTAACAAAAAGTTTTAGTTGTTGCTTTTTATCAGAGGCTAAACGCCCACCTTATTCACTTCTTATCCTAGTTCCAGGGAAGTTGCTGTTTGGCCTGTAGTCAAGGAAAAAAAAAAAAAAAAAAAAAAAAAAAAAAAAAAATATATATATATATATATATATATATATATATATATATATATATATATCATTGCTTACTCCTTGGTATGTGAATTGCAATAGATTTCAACGAAATGACTCTTCCCCAAATGCAGACAGTAGTTGCAAAACATGCAGGGGGCAACATTAGAACCAGCCCACATACTTCCTCTTCACTCCTACTTGTAATTTTCCTAAAAAAAAAAGTACAAGTCATTTTGTCCCCGAAATAAGAAAATAAATGGAGATGTCTGCCATTGCAAAACATGGCAAATTGGTATTTTAAAGGTCTTTGTTTGGACAACCAAGTAATATTCTAATTTAAAGAGATATTTCCTTGCATCTTTAAAGAATAATATAGCCAATGCTTACTTATAAGAAGCTTAAATTGGCACACATAAGTTGTATGGCTCAGGGTGAGACTGAAAGGGTTCATGGGTCATTGGTGATATTCCATATTGTGTTGATTCATAAATTGATTCACCACTCTAGCCTTCATTTGGTTAGTCCCTAACCATACTTTACAAATTTCAGAAGATTTCTGTTAAGCGCTCCTAATTTCAGTAAGCTCTGCAACCCCTAATCTGGCCTTTTTTCAACCTAATATTTTGGTGTGCACCCCTCCCTTGCTGTCCTGACATGTGGTGGGTCCCGATTTTGGTCAGGGGTGAGGCACGTGTTCCCCCTCCTGCCTCAGCTGAGCTGCCCCGTATAGGAAAAGCTTCAGGAACCACAGGGATAAACAGCCATTGTTCTCCCTGTGGGCTTGATGAAAAACCACCCTGTCAGTAAGAGAGATCTCTGCCCACTCTCATGTAGATACAGAGGGCCCCTGCCTACTATCTGATACATCCCCAAATGTGTGTTGATCACATGCCAGAGGAGAGCGGTCAGCTAAGGTTCCCATGCCACCTCTGACATTACATAACCAGTATGCATCTCTTTTTGGCAGAGCAGGGTAGCTAGCCTCTTTCTAATGCTTATCACACCCCACCTGCCAAAGGCCACTGTGCTGGTGATAAAATGGAGCCTGTTGTTCCTGCTCAGTCATTACGCGGCTAATTTATCAGAGGGGCTTGTTGTGCTGTCGTCTGTTATAGGTCATAGAGTGGTACTGGAGTACGATGTGCAGACAGAAGCAGTTTAATGGAAGTTTGGGAACAGACCTGTTGGACAGAGCTCTTGTAATCTCTGCTCTTTCCAAGTGAGAGTGTGAAAGATTGGTGTGGTCATTAGCTCTGATATCAACGAGGACTGAATGTGCAACATCTCGATAAGAATTCGCATCTTTCATCCTCAAGGGACTTTATGCTTTTTGGATACCAAGGCCATACACCCCACATCAGAGATACATATGGAGACTTGTATTTTTCATGTCTTGTTGCTCTTGTGTTCAATTTTTAGGATGCACAATACTGGAATTTAGCAGATATGCAGATATCTATTAGCTCATTTGAACTGTTATGATTAAAAAAATGTTTTATATGAAAAAAAAACTCCCTCTAGAATTGATTTGTTTCTTTGTGACAGACTATTTCACAAACATACAGAAAACAAGAAAAACAGCGCTTGATTTACCAAAATGAGTGTGTTGTTTGTAATGGGGTAGTTTATATTTGGTGATGATAATCACAGAAAGATTTATATGGATGACATGTTCAGTATAAGAAAAATGTGTCTTTGACAGTCATTTATGAAGTGGAACATAGTGGTACATTGGCACAATGTGCTAATCTGACACGCCAGATGGACTGTTTCACATATCCATCAGATAAATTTCAAGTCCATTTGGGCAACATCGCCTTGAAAGTGATGTGGGAAGCAGTGCTGTCACCTTACACTTGATATTGAGATATCTATACTGGAACTGTAAATGCACATTTAATTTGAAAATATTCAGCTCTGCAGCATATAAGGGCACCTGGAGCAGTGAACTACCGATCCAACAGAGGAAACTCCCAGGGCAACTCACCTGAATATCGTTGCTTATTAGCGTGTACGCTCAAAAACTTGTCTCTACTGCCCCAAAAAACTGGTCTTTTTCTGACCATTGAAGCTTTGCCATTTGGATCTGCGGGATGGTAGACATAAAATCTGGTATATGGAGCTGCTCTGCAAGGCTAACTTTTTGCTGTTATTACAGCTAATTGACACAATATTTGTGTTGCAAACAATTTTGGCCTAAATGTTTGCAGTAAATTTTGTCAGAAATGAAATGTTCATATCTGCAAATCCCAATAATCAACATTTTAATCTATTATCTGCCAATACTGATATGTATTTGATTTAATACAGCCCTAATAGAAGTTGTACAAATCATCTGTCTGAATGTGGTCTGTTATTTCTTCTGTTTCAGTCATTTTGAGCAACATATTTATGGCATTATTTTTTCTGCTGCTTTTACTATGTGATAACTTTGAGACTAAGATTAAATTCTTAGCTTGTTAAATTGTAAGAAACATGTAAGACTCATACACAAACAATCATTTTACTGCAGAGCAGCTTAAATATGCAGAATTTGATCCTCACAGGGGGAAATAACTTTGTCTGCCAGTAGCAGGAATGAACCATGGCATCAGTACATTTATTTAAAAAAGCTTTGGCTGGCTCAGCATTGGGGTTTGCTGTTGAAAAGGTATAAGATCATACATATTCCTCTTAGTCTCAGCTTTTTGTTGCGTGTGCACAAAACGGAGCTACACTTGGTTTTCCAAGCATTCATAAATCTGCTCTTCTTTTGGCTGTAGACATTGCCTGACATCGGTGGAGTTCCTAGATCAATAGTAACAGGATGGATATGTAATGGGATTTGACAGGAATTGTTTGGTCAATAACAGGATCAGTATGATTTCTTTTTTCAATTTAAGTGCTGACTCCTCGGTGGTCTGTCTAGCTTTTGTTGCAGTTTTTGGGCAAGCAAAGTCACAAAATGTCCATAGACATAATTTGCCTTGCAGTATGAGTACCCAAAAAAAAAGAAAAACAACTTAATCTGAGCGAAAAGTGGTTAAATGGTGTTGTTTAACACCCAATTAAATACATTTTTTCAGTGTCATATTCAGGAAGGTAAGAAGTCAGAAACCTTTGGTTGCTCTGTTAAAGCAGAATAATTTCCCCAGGCTCTTGAAGTTGTCAGACTAAAAATCAAAATTCCAGTTAATCACACACTATGTGAACTATGTGATAAGGAGAAGTGGAAGATAAATCATATTTACTGTTAGACTGATGCTTTTATGATGAGCCAAGAAAATTTTTAATTAATAAAATGTACTTTTAAAATCTTTAAATGTTTTGGCATGGTGATGAAGACAAGTGGGGAATTTTTTTTTCTATTTCAAACATCTTTGTCACGACAGCCTGAGTAAAAGGTCAAGAACGTTTGTTCAGTTTTTCAGGTTTCAGTTATATGTGTGCTTGTTTAGAGTGTCCTCTTTTATGTGCATTATGATTGTTCAAATTCTGGCTTTGAGATGAAATTGTTATCGCGATCTGTGCCTTCACAATAGACACATTGCGACAGTCTTGGTTTATCGCAATAAAGCTAGTACAAGTGATGTATAAAACAAAGAGTTGCATTTTCATCCATGCATATTTTTTAAGAATCCGATCTGGATGAACAGAGGGCTTTTTCTGCTTGTAGGTTAAAAGTTACTCTTATCTGTTGTTAAAGTGTTTTTTTTTTTTTGCAGGATCTGCAGTAAACAGAAGTGATGTCTCAGTCTGGAGAGAAAGGGAAGGTGAGTAACTGAAAGAAAATTTACCCCGTTATATCTCTTACACTGAACTCAGATGAATCATATGCAGGGTCATTAAGATTCATGGTACTTTTAATCTCACACACACACATTTACACAGGCATGCAGACAGGACATCCTGAATAAATGCAAGAGTTTCACAACTTGGTTTTATTGCCTGTTGAAATGTTTCAGCGGTGCATCATCATCAATCTTACTCTTATTGTCTGTCTAGCTAAAGTCCTTAGTGAAAAGGGAAGTGGAATATGGGAAATAATATAACAATCATAACTTTGATCTCTTAAAACAACACGTTTTAAAGATTTTACAATATTTTACCCTTTTTATTTGTTTATTTTTATTCTCGACAGTTCCCAGATGCAACAGGTTATGTTGGGTTTGCAAACCTTCCAAACCAAGTACACAGAAAATCAGTGAAAAAAGGGTTTGAATTCACTCTGATGGTTGTAGGTGAGTGACTTTTCTTTCCCCTTTATGTGAATTTCATGGTTTCTGTAGAGAACAGAGCTTTATGTTTTCATTTTCTTTTTATTTCAGGAGAGTCTGGTTTGGGCAAATCAACACTTATAAACAGCCTGTTCCTCACTGATCTCTACCCTGAACGCTACATCCCTGGTGCCGCAGGTATACTTCCCACCACACTACACACCAACACACAAACACACATACATGCACACTGTAATAATAGAGAAATGTCTGCAGAAGAGTCTCCTGCTGAGCATTATTTAAAGAGGAATGTTGGGAATGCCTTAGTCTCAAAATATGACCCTGCCCCTCTTATGACTTGACTCAGATTAGGACATGTTATGACTTGTTACACAGGTACCCCCTCCCTGTGCAGCTTGTGCTGAAATTGTTTGTGTAAGAAAATGTGTTATAAGATAACAAAACCCATGATGTTACTTTGCACACTTTCCGAAAACCATGTGTGTATTCAGGAAGGAATTCTGTAAATCAGTGTTATTATTTTGTTTTCTGAAGTGTTTTTGTTTGTAATTCCACCCATCAATTTTTTTTGTACTTACCCCTCCACAGAGAAGATTGAAAGGACGGTGCAAATTGAAGCATCAACCGTAGAAATCGAGGAGAGAGGAGTAAAGCTTCGCCTAACTGTGGTCGACACCCCTGGATATGGGGACGCCATCAACAGCCAGGACTGGTGTGTTAATGAGGCGTGGAGGAGTGTCGAGTAGTAACAACATGGGACAGGTTTCCTGTCCAGCATGCTCGCTCATCCTTTCCTCTTGTCCTTAACAACTCCCTTTTTTTCCAAGTTTCAGCTCAGACTCCCAATTTCCTACCTTTCCTCCCTCTGCATTCCCTTCCTAAATGGTGTGCCTTCTTGTGTGTTTGTGTGTTTGCATGTATGACACCCTTGTTTCAGCAGTGTCAGTGCAGCCTGCCTCTCCTTTTTCCTTTTGGGTGCCTTACATTGTTGTGTCTCTTTGCTTCTCGGCAAAAATATCCATCCATCAAGGAAAGAAACAAGCAGAGAGGAGATGAAGTAAAGTAAAAACAGGACTGCACAAACAGCTTTTTTAACAAGGCAAGGATCAGCGAGGTGCTTAGCTTTCGCAAAATTTAAAAGGCTTGACAATATTAGAGATTTTTAAAATAAATGTATACATTTTAACAAAAGATACACTCCCTATCAGTATCTTAAGACCAGTTGAAAAATTGCAAGAAGTAGCATTTTGCACTTTTGGATCTTAAGAAGGTTCTAAGTAGAGCTTCAAAATGCAAAAAGAAGAAATGGAAGCAAGAGACAAAACAATTTGAACAGGCGATTTATTGAAAACTGCATTTAAAATAAAACGTGCTTTTGTCAGCTGATCAAAAGTTTAAGACCATAGCTCAAAAATCCTGGAAAACCCCCTCAAAACAGAAATGAAAGTGTAAAAAAAGAACTCGGTAATGAGTAGCTCCAACGTTCTTGTTGATCATTTCAAAAATTCATTTAGGCATGCCTGATGTGAGTGTTTCCAGGAGGCTTGTGGGAACTTTGCTTCAAGTGAAAGTGATTCTTTCACAAAGGGTATCCACTGTCTGGAACTGATGTCCAATTTTGTTAACTTCCCTTGCCATACATCTCCAGATGTTCCCAGTTGGATTTAGATCAGTGGAACATGCAGGATGGTCAAAAAGTATGACGTAAGTGGAAGAAGTTCTTTGTCATGCCAGTAACGTTGGAAGCCTTTCACTGTCCCGTGTTTGGTGCTCCCTTGCAAAGTCCAAACAGGCTATTTTGAGACATTGAAGGAGATGTGGACTTTGAAGACGTTTTTGGTTTATTATGCTCTTCCCTCGCAGATGCCCTCTGATGACTATTGGGCTGCAGTCAGCACCAGTAACAGCCTTGATTTGAGTTGGGGATCGTCCTGTGTCTTGATAGACAATGTAAACTCATGAAAGAAACTGGGGTCAAAAAACATAAAGTTGAAGACCAAAATGAATTGTCAAATAATTTTATGCTAATATTGCTACAGCTAATTCAGGTCATTGATAGCAGCAGGAACAGGGCTTTTTTACTGCTTTATTCTACGCTGAGAGACTATAAACCTCCATCCAGATGAAGCAAAAACTAACAAAATATTAGAATTTAGAAATTAAATTATAGTTAGCTAACAACTGTAACTATTTAGAGCACAGGGTTGCAGGGTAGAGCTGCCACTCATCAGTAAGGCAACTTGACCATTTCATTATTAGATTCATGTGTGTCACGCCGTTAATACCCTGTGTGACATTTGAAGATTTCACTTAGATCTGACTTTGTTTTTGTTATTACTTATTCGAAGCAAAATAAAGGTATACAGTGCATTGTGAATCTCCATTTAACTAAAAAATAATAAGATAAAGATTTAATTTTGTATCACCCAGCTCTACAGAGTATAGATCCTTTTTTCTGATTAACAAGAAGAACCAAAGTTGAGAGTGTATTCTTTCTGTACGGTACTTTTCATGTGGCAAAAGATCCAGAAAAGTCTGAAGGTTATGTCTGGTCATACAGAAAGATAAACTTCTTCAACTAAAATTAATTTAGTTATAAAAACTGGAGAAACTGACTTTCTGACAGCTTTGATAAATCTCTCTGGGCAGGTGTGGCTGCAGACTGAGTCATATGGGAGTACATCACATTGTTTGGCTCACACTTTGTTGACAGTAAAAAACTCGTCTTGACTCCAAACTGATGTGTTCAAATTCCCCTCCTTGGAGCTAAAGTTATTTTCATTGTTGATGGTTGAATTGATTCTTCATGGTGATTTAAAGTCTTGTGATTGTTTGTCTGATTTCAGTTTTAAGACCATCATTCAGTACATCGACAATCAGTTTGAGAGATACCTTCATGATGAGAGCGGGCTGAACAGAAGGCACATAGTGGACAACAGGGTGCACTGCTGCTTCTACTTCATATCTCCCTTTGGACACGGGTAAATAAACAGTAACTTACATGGACACCACAGCTAAATAAAGTTAATGTTACCTTTATAGCTGCTGTTCACACTATTACATTATATTACATTCAGTGGTACCCAAAAAAAGTCAAACACATTCTCCATGAACAAGCTATTGAATAGTCATATTTATCATGCAGGGTTGTTTTGTATTTTAATGTGAAAACCACACCGTATTATTCACCAGCACATTTATATTATGGACAAGGTAAAACTTACTTTCATATGCAGGGACAGTTTTGGTTATTTGGGGGCTCCAGGAAAGAGCAATAAAAAACCTGTCTCTATTTTGCTTAAAGCAGAGGTATGCATTTTTTCATCCAGGGCCTCATATAGACAAACCCAAGGAGGACTGGGCTCTTAAAAAACATCGCATCTTTACTTGAGTAAAGTAGGAAGTAGCTGATGCCTCACCTCTACATTCAGACACAAAACAAGATCAAACTTCACAAAGTAGCCAGACTTTGTAGTAGTCCAAGGATTTATTTTCAGTTTAAGTTTAAATATACTTTTGATTCAGCTCTGTAATTATTTAATTTTTTTCTTTTTTTATTCTGAAATTTATTTTAACCTGATGTGTCATTTTTTTGAGTTGCAGGACTAACATATTCAGATTCAAATCTCATCTTTTTGGTTTAAGGTTTCATTTTTTTTTCACTTTTCAAATCTTTTCTTCCACTTTCAGATGTTATTTTTTCAGTTTCAAACTTTTGGCCGTGTTCTGGCGTGGAGGCTTGGTATCTGGGAAGGGCATGTGATTGTGATTGTGATGTTAAAATATATTTCAGAGTAAAAAATGAAAATTAAATATTTTATCAAAACAGTTACAGAGCTGAATCAAAAGTATATTTTAACTGAAAAACAATCCTTACACTTATTTTTAACTCAACTTAGTGTTTTTATTTTTTTTAAATTCAACAGCATACATTGACTTTTCGGTTTCAGATTGTATTTTTTCAGTCTTTTTTTTTCCTAATTGCAAAACATTTGGCCTGGATTCAGCTCCATAATAGCCTCTTTCAGCAACAAGGCAATTCAAAGGGCTTCACACAATAAACCTGAACTCAATTGTTTTCTAAGGTAGAATTGATTTGTTTGACTCATTGTTACAGTTAATTTGTGTTAGAAGCAGATGTGATAAGAAGATAGAGCATCTGGTACATTCATACATTCTGTCCATATTACGGTCAATATATAGGATATACTGTATATGGTGATAAGTACGACTGATATATTGGCTGTAAATATTGTCAGAATATCTACTGATAGCAAAAAATCCACTTTTCAAGCTATTATGTCAAAAAAATTATGCACCCCCCCCAAGAGAAGTAGTGAGATTTGTGTAATTAGTTGCCATAATCCTTTTGTCTTTACTCAGCGTATTTACCACAAGCTTCGTGTTCTAATGTAAGTCATATTTTATTTCACCATGTAGTATTTTTTGTGGGCCATTCAAAAATGACCACAGTTGGCTCGTGGGCCACAGTTCACTCCAGTTAAAGCAATTAGATTTTGGGATAAAAAATGTATTCAAGCATTTTCTCTTAACAAAGCCCCTGTACTACACACTAGTTGACATACTCAACTGTGAGCAAGCGATACATGTTCATCGTCTCATGTATTACAAACAATATAACTTTAAGTGTACATATCTTGGTAGTTTGCCATTTCTTTGGGCAGAGTTTTCATCAAAGACATAATCAGCTAATGGGCACTGTGATCTTCTGCCACAAATCTTACTTCTTTTTTTTTTTTTTTTTTTCCATTTAACCACACTAAAGTGGCTTTTTCTGAGGGGTTTGAGCTAAGGTCCATTGGCCCATCCCAGGGAGGTTTTGGCCAATCAAACTTTATTTTATGCAATTTTCTCATTCTGGACAGCTTATAGTCTTTATTTTATCTTTATACTTCTCTACAAGAAGCTTAGAACAGCGTTTCTGACTTTAACTGAAAAGCTGTGAAAGTACCCTATAAATGTCTAATTTTTTGTTGTCTTTTTCATGAACTTCTTCCTTGCTAGTCTCAAGCCTCTAGATGTGGAGTTTATGAAGGCCATCCACAGCAAAGTGAACATTGTTCCAGTCATTGCCAAGGCTGACACACTGACACTAAGGGAGAGGGATCGCCTGAAGAGGAGGGTGAGTTTGTGACTGCAGACAAACATTGCTCTGTCAATGTTAGAATCACGTTCACAAATATACGTATCTCTTTGCCCATCACTGTTTTAATTAGTTAAGATTGCCAATTAAAACAGTAAAGTAATTCTGAAAACAGTATTTAGTGAGATAATTGACAGCCTTTGACCATTCACATGTAGACTGTTGAATGTCCATTGTGCTCTTGGCCCTAAACATGCGACTATGCCATTAGGTAGTGAATTCCTGAAAATGTATATTGGCCATATGAAATCACACTCCCATTCTTAATGGCAGCTTGTTGTGACTTGCATCTGTTCATAGAAGGGAAGGTAAAGCTCATATCCCTGTACCGACACAGTGTTGTATAGATAAAACTTTGTGTTTGATTATATACTCACATTGTACTGAAATGAAGGGAGGGACCTTTAGGAAGCAGAAGGAGGTACAAAAGATTGTTGTATATAATATACAGGCAGCATAACTGTTCTTGTTTCAAACTGTCCCAGATACTTCCTGTTGGAGGTAAACCAAGTGTCTGCTGGGCTGCACACTCCTCAGCTTCCTGCTGTTCAGAAAGGAGCAGACTCAGATTTTCAATATCAATAACACCTGTAATATCACACAGATACAGCTCACTGCAACATGTTCAGCTGAGAACTTCTGCCTTAAGATTAATCAGCTGTTTTTCTTGTAATGTTTACCCCTAACTTGTTTTCTCACTGATGTGTAAATGCATATTTTTCTTTGAGACATTCATATTTTTGTCACAGAAAGCAAAATGTTTGATATCTTTTTACTTAAAAAGTAGTTTAACCTGAACTGCCTCTGAATCCATTATGGGGATTTGCATGCTTGTTCTGGGCTTTTAGGGAAAATCTTTGGCTTTGGATACTGTTTGTTTTTTCCCTTGTTTGATCATTATAAAATGAGATACATCGGCCCTCAGTATTTGATCTTCCTTATGCAATGACTCATTTACAAATACATACATACATTTTATTTTGGGATTTTACCTCATGAATATTTATTTTCTGTTTTTCATCTCATTAAAACAAAATGTTTTCATTTACCCTTTAATAAGAGCAGTAACTGTTGGAGGCTATGGCACATTGAGAACTCCCATTTCATCACTTTTAAGTGATTATGCTTCAATGAATTCCTTCTTCTAAAGAAAAAGAAGTCAAAAGTTGATTTTCTTTGTTTGCTGTGTAGTTTTAACGTAGACCCAGAAACAGTTTCCAAAAACACATACATCTGCTTTCAGTGGGAATTTAAGTATAATTTTCTAAAATAAATATTTGACAGTTTTTTTTTCTTCAAATATTTGACTCTTTAAACACTACTGTAAGCAAAGACAGAAAGTAAATTTCACTTCCAGGCGCATAAATATCTAGATTAGGGTGAAGCTTTAGCTTTACAAATTTGAGTATCAGTATTTGGTGCTGACCAAAATGACAAGGATAATGATTTAAAGGCAGTAGTTTAATAGTATAGATGGTGTTGGAGCTGCATTATGATGACAGTAAGTGTATACTGAAGCTTCTATCGTTGTGAGCAGTTGGTCCTGAATTAGCTGTAGTACAGTTTAAGCTCCTGTTATAAGGGGTTAAACTCACAAAGTTCTCATCTTCTTTTCAGAATCAGATGGACATTTTTTGTTTCTGTTAAATTAAAATCAGACCCACATCACTCTCACTAGTCAGTGTTTTGACTTCCATGGTATGATTTTTTTTTTCTAATTTACACAACATATAGAAAATATGCCTAATTTTTAATGTTAATAGAAGGATTAAAAATACTTGCAATTTCATGCCATCTTTTTCCATATTTAAACCTTGGTATGTATAGCCATATGTGTTTGGGGAGCAACTCAGGGGTCATTAACCAAAATTTGCTAGTCTCTAACATTTCAAAGGCAAAACAGTTATCTTAAAAATAAGAAAACGTAACTAATATAATTAAACTGACACAAAAAAATCATAAGTTGCAGCTCTTGTTGGAAAAATGCTAGATGGTATTGTTAGTGGCTTTTCTAGCTTGGCTCTGTTTTTATTTGAAGTCAGTCCCAGTGTTCCCACCTGCCCACACATGGCAGCCCCCCCACTGCCTCTCATTCAGGTCTCGGAGCCGGTGGTCTGGCAGGACATCAGCTCAGCCCTGTCCACTTAAGTAGCAGCTCTTCACTTCTCAAGCTCCAACAGTTGGATTGTTTGAAACTGCTGATGCAGCTCCTGAAAAAGACAAGACCATGGTTTCCTCCTGTATTTTCTAAGAAACAGGATTTCACATTTGCTACATCAGCACATAAAAAGATTTCAGTTATTTTGTTATTGCAGTCATGGAAATTGCTTCAGCATTTAGTTAGAATTCCACCTCTGTGTTGTCCTTAAGAGACCCATCAGCTGAACTGTGCACTGTACAGTTGTTTTGTCTTGCGACCTTACTCAAACCTTCTCACTTTTCCTCTGGCACTAAATGTTAACAAAACCATGTTTCCTGCCACCGATGACCCCCGCCCCAAACTACAGAAACCCCTGGAGTCTGTTGGCTCTCAGATCCAGCTGGCAGCATGTTGAAGGTCAGCTGTGTTGATTAAAGTTTTGACATAACTCTTTTATTATTCTTCTGTTTTCCCTTATACGCACTTCGCTGTTTGACATCTTCTGCTGTAAAAGTAGAGCTGCGGAAATTCTGCCACGTTATCGTTTTGATCTGACCCCTCTGCTACACTGTCAACTGTCTGTCCTAAAGAGTTTGTCGACATGCTCTGTTAAATGTTCTCTTAACAGACATTTCTCACAACAGGCAGGAGCAATTAGCTGCTGAGTCAACAAGATGGAAAAACTCACGCACACAGACACACTCACTTTGCACATGATTCATACCTACTACTAAAATATAGTTTAACTTGACTGTGTTTTGAAAGTGAGTTCTTGGACGATTCTAATTTTGACAAGAAATACTGGGTCCTAATTGGGAATGTGTCCTACATTTTGAAATGTCATCTTTTGTCCCCCAAGGAGGGCCAATTTTCTCTTGTTTGGTCACAGTTTGGGCATCCACAACTTTGATCATCTGTTTGTAAAAATAAGTCTTCTTTAGTCGTGCATGTGCACAGTTCCTCTGAGTATTTAACTGGTTAAGTAGTCATGAATTAATGAAACATAACTGTTAACATATGTGAGGTTAAAAAAAAAAACTCTTGACTATTTCTCCCTGATCTAAGACCTTACAAAGAGATCTGCACACCAGAATTCTCCTGTTGAAAGATTGATTTAGCATTATGTGATGTTTCAAGTCTGACTTACTGTCTGAAAAAGCAACTAAAACCATCAAAATGAGCTTATTTTAATCAGTGGTTAGCTATGATTGATGAGATCAAACTGATGTGACAAAAGACATAAACATTTGAAAATGACATCTGCTCATCCCAAATTCATTTGCTTATAAAAGTTTGTAGAACTTTCTTCAAATTGAGCCCAGACACTGGTTCGTCTAATAATTGTTTTATTCGTGCCTGCTAATTAGCAAACCTTATACGTGAATTTGCAGTCATTGTGTATGATGTTTTGCAAGTGAGTGAAACATAATGCTTTGAATTTAAAAAAGTACTCTAAGTCCACCTCATGAGCAAAGTCAGTGTCAGATTCACAGACCTCTACTGTCTTTATACATCACATCCTTTACTTTATAACTAATAATGGCCTCATTTTGCTACTGTTTTCTGACATTTATCTATTCTTTTGAATAAATACCTATACTCGCAAAATATTTTTTGATGAAGTACAGTATGGTCATCCTGCCCACCCCTACCTAAAACATCACATCTGCTCAGGTTTTTCCCACCCATCAAACAGGTGACTATGTGATAAAAATTTTACAAAAAATTTAACAAGCAGCGTTCCCTCCCATACATGGACTTAATCTGGGCATTACATTTAGGCATATTTACGGTTGGTATATTCATTAATTTTTAGAGATGTAAACATGCGCTAGCATTGAATAAATGCAAACTGTGCTTTGTGTTGCACATTTAATGCAGCCGGTGAATGTCCCTTTATGTTTAATATGAGTTTATGCTTTTTTTTGTGAGTGCGTCAGTTAACAGTATAACGTTCTAATTAGCATACCATAGGTGATGATAAAGTGCTGGCGTTTATGCTATCGTTATTTGACGTTTGGCGGTCAGTTCGCCTAAGTTTTGAAAGTTAGTATCAGTATTTCAGTGTTCCCAATCAGGTTTGAGTCTCTCTGATCTCAGAGTTTGAGGTCAGGTCACCTACGGTTTAATAACCGTTAGAGAAATTAATGTGTCCTAAAGGACATACAACCAACCACATGTTGCTTACTGTTAAAATTGGTAGTTTTTGTTGCAAACAGAATTTATGCCAAGTCAGTGAGTCAAGGATATAGATGGTCATGGTACCACAGTACAGTCTACTTTTGGATCCCATTTGATTCAAAACAGAGCACAGAAACAGATTATCTCCATGTTTTGTTTTGTTTTTCATAGCAGAAACTCCAAATAAAGGAACAAAAAAACAAGAAAAAAAAAAGACAAGAATAAATTATGCTTCCGCGTTTTTTGTCTTTGATAGAATGTAGTCCAACAGTAGATTATACATTGGTGCTTTGACTTTTGACCCTCCCCTGTGAGTTTCTATGAGATCTTGTGTCTGTTGTCAGGTGAGTGGCTGAATTGTCAAGTAGTGTCTGCAAAAAATCAGTTTAAATTATCGTTTAACATTGTCTTTGGTCTCTCATTTATTAGATTGGTTTTAAATGTCCTGTGCGTTTGAGTGATCCCAGTATCACAGTTTTGTGGCTTCTTGAATGGGTGTACTATGTGTGCATTCACTGTAACCAGTTAACGTCAGAAATGCTCATTTATCTTTCTAAGTGTCTCTTGGGAGAACAAAGATATCTTGCTCGAGTGTTTGTTGGTTCGATCAGATTAGCTGAAGTGGCTCTTAGGTATACGTGTCTGATTCCTGCCACACAGTCCTGTACATTACAGCGGGGGCACTAAGCCTTCCTTTGAGGTCAGAGCACCAGCAGCCAGGAACCTGCCAGGAAACTGAGCACTCGAAGATGATGGATAACCCCAGCGCACCTCCCACTGAATTTATTAGTTTGTTTTTTTGCAGGGGTACTTTCTCACCATTCTGAGCTGTTTGTCTCTCATAAATGAGACCACCTCCTTTCCCTCCTAAGGCTCGTACAGTCTTTCTTTTTTTATTAGGGGGAAACAGCTTGTACAAAACAATATAGGTTTCCTGTAATGTGTTGAGACTGTTCCACTGACAAGACACAACCTGCTGCCCCGTGCAGCTAAGCTCATGGACAAAGTTAACAAACCTCCCACCGTTCAGCTTTCATCCTCTTAGTTCTGCTCTCCTCTCACTCAGTCCTTCCTCTCCTGGCAGAGCCTCACTCAGCAGCCTCTTACTTTCTTCCTCTGCGTCTTTGTGTCCTTTTTTTTTTTTAATTTGCTCTAATGCCAATTTCCTTCAGCAAGGCTTCTGTGGTCTGTAGCTCATAAGTTGCCCTGAGGAGGGTATATTGAGGGACTGATCCTCTCAGTCTGGGACCTTACAATCATATCCTGTGCTGGGATTTAGTCTGAAAACTCCTTTACTGGTTGTTTTCTGTTTGAACACTGATGACGGCACATAGCTGGCTCAGACTGGAATCCTGAAGGAGACAAACAAATGAAAGAAAACAGAAAGAAAGAAATATGCCCCCTTTGTCTTAACAGGAGAGTGTCATTTGTGTAATAAAATTGTTTTGTTTTTTTTAAAAGAAACTTTTATAATTTGTCAAGATTTTGGGGACTTCTATATAACAGAGGAAAGACGATGGATAGAGTCAGAAAGGTGGGATTAGAGAGTTGGAAAAGGCACAGAGGCAAAAGGTCATAGGCTGGAATCAAACCCTGGTTGCCCACTTTGAAGTAACACCCTCCATACAAGGGTCACAGCCTTCTTTGCTGTGTCCCATGTATGAATAAGTAAGAGTAAAGCATTTCACTCATTGTTTATATTTGTACAGATAATACAGATGTGGAGTATCTCAAGTTTTTCTTAAATTATAATGAGGTAATGGGAAAAATAGAATGTGGACTTCCTAAGGGTCCCATAGTGTTGAAAATACACTTTCTTGATGTTTTTTTTTTTTTTTTTTTTTTTTTTACAAAAAAACTTGTGTCCTTGGCTTGTCAACCCTTCCACCATCAGAAAAATCTCCTTCCTCTCTTGTTACTTGCTCCACATTTCAGAAATTGTCCACTTCCCCCAGATGGGAGACACTCCCTGAGCCATTGGTTTGTATGGCCCACATCTGGCTGCAGTGGAAGGAACATGTCAAGGCATGTCTGTGCAGCCATGGTAAACATTAGAGCACAGCGTTGGAAAGCTGAAGCCAAATTTACTTCTTTGAGCATTTACGTCAGAACACCCTGTTTTAAACAGGGCTGAATCAGGGGTTCAGAGGCTTTTACACATTTTGACCCCACTTCAGTGATGTTTTTTCATGAGCTAATCCAAAACTACCTGCAGGGGTTTAAAAAATGAAAAAAACCTCTGACACATTTTTTATATTTATTTTACATTTGTAGGGAGCTATTATAGTTTCGAAAACTAGTTTGAATTACCCTCTCATAAACATAAAATTCTCTTGCAATGAACTGAAATGCAATGAATTTAACATTTATTGAAAATTTTCATTACATTTATTATGACAACTGCTATGACAGATAGAGGATTTCTATAACATTTGAGTCTATTTTTCATTTAAAGCTGTAAATCTGTATTGTTAAGTGATTTGTCACATTTGTGGGAAATGGGAGGTCAAATAAAAGCAATGCAACAGAAATTAAACTTATTAAGATTTTGAATCTCCTAAAGATTTCATTTAAGGATTTTGTTATCTATTATAATGCCTAGATAACTGCCAATTTCTAGTGCTGAAAGGCAGTTCTGTCATCCAAGAAGTCATCTGCTGAGCATCAAAATATCTGAAACAGAATAATGATGAAGAATCTTTTTGAAAATAGTTTTCTTTTTTTCTTTTATCTCAGACATGCATTTTTTTTCACATACCTTGAAATGTTTCAACAGAAACTCCCACCTTCCTTAGAAGTGTCACTTGGTGGTAGGTGTGACGTGTCATATCAGCTACCACCAAGTGACACCTCTTAGGAAGGTGGAAGTTTCTGCCGAAATATTGCAAGGTATGTGGAAAAAGTACATGTCTGAGATAAAAGAAAACTATTTCTAAGAAACTGAAGACATAATGGACACCATCCAACTAAGACTCTTTTTGGTTTGAACTGATCAAATTTTGTGTTTTTGGCTGCAACTGACACTTGTGGTACTCATTTTTTTCTTAAAGATCTTTGAAAAAAATCTTAAAAATGAAATAAAAACATTGGAAGACAAAACAGAAAGCTGTAGCAGATCGAGATCAGTGCAGAACTATCACAATGAAGTTGCAAGTTTGAAAGTGTAAAACTCTCCAAAGATTCAACAGAAAAATTAAGCTTTAAAATTGAAGATTTGTTCTCTGCAAATATTGCTTTGTCTTTCAGATCTTTCCTTTTAAGAAAATAAGACAAGTGGTGGTTCTCGCAAGCCAGGGGTCAAAGATTGCGAGACAGCCCAGCTCCTCCTCTGTTCCTGAACAAGAAGCAGACAATAGCCTAGCTCTTAGTACCTCCTAACTGTCTCCCTCCCCTCTGTACCTTTACCCCACATTTCTTTTCACATCCCTGATTTTCTCTCTTCATTCTCCCTGTTCTTTACTGCTCACTCTCTCCCATGCAGAACCCTCGTTTCTTCAATATGTTAGTCTCCCCAGGTGCCACAATTCATCTTTTAGCAAAGACACTGTCACAGTTTTCCCCTCATTGTCAGACTCTCTGCACTCTCCCCAAGCAGCTCCATGAAAGTCCTGTTGTGTGAGCTGGCTCTACGGCCCCACTGGGAGCCACAAACAGCACCGGACTGCTTGTACCCGCCTGTATTGTCACCTTGTTTCTTTTGAATGGAAATAACAGAGAGTGCAATAGTTTCATAGCAGAGTTTAAATATTGATGATGCAGTTTATTAATGTGTGTACTGATGACGTAATTCAATGCCCGACTCTTTTATTGTGCCTCAGAGCCTGCAAACAGCCGCAGTCAGAGGCATAATGTTTTGGGGTTTACTCTCTTTCCATTTATCCAGCTAGATAACTTGATGCACTAAGGGGATTTTACCTCTGTCTTTGCACAAATGTCCACTTTAGCAAAAATTATGAATTGATTTAGGTGGTCATATGTCAGAGGTCAATGGGTTGAATGTTTATCACTTGTTTGTGAGTGCTGTATGTAAAGAATACTTAGAGAGAAGTGTCCAGTTTCATTCGAAGATGAAGTGATTAGAGTTTAGAGGTCATATTTCAAGGCCAAGGTCATTGGGGCCTCATGTTCATCCCTTGCTTATGATGATGATACCTTAGGAGTTCTTTTAGGGATTTTCTTTAAGCTTTCTTTTGACCAATGTCCTCTCTGACTCAAGAATGATCTGGTTTGAATAAATAGGTCTTAGGTCAAAGGTCTAGGTCATAACCCCTATGTTTACCCCTTGCTCCTGAATGTAGCATCCCAAGAATGCTTAAAGGAATTGTCTGTAAACTTTGTGCAACTGTCTACTCTGCCTAAAGATTTGTGAGTTCACAGATCTGATGTTAAGGTCCTCTGCTCTTTCTTGTGAATGTAATATCATATGAATGTTCCTTGGGTAGTGCTGGGCGACATTACCTAATCTCAGTATCACGATTTATTGAAGTTCTTACCTCAATTACGATTAATGAACGATTATTTTATGCTATGCTGGAACAAATTGGTGGTGTTAACCGATGGTCATCGAAACGGTCTTCCTGCAGTATTTACACTTAACTTCTTTCTGCTCTATGTCCTCTGCACAGAATCCAAAATGTGCCCAAACAACAGAGACAGCATTTTTCTTGGCTACAAGGTCCTCTGAAAGATTGGCGCTTGTCTCCTCCATGCTGGCAGCACATCCTTCGCTCTTGGCGAAAGTGAACACAGACTGTATGGAGGGGGCGCGGTCACGTGACTTACACAGGGAAAATAATCAAAATAACTGACATGAGTAAAATTATCTTGAATAGAGGGTCTAAATATGGGTTTGGATTATTTTTCGATTAATTGCCCAGCCCTATCCTTGGGATGTAATTAATTTGCACAAATGTCCACTCTGACCCAGGGATTAAGTAATTAGCTTGTTGGTCACTGGGTTTCATGTTCATCACTTGCCTGTGAATGTGCCATCTCAATAACATTTTAAAGGGGATTTTCTCTAATCAGAGCAAATGTTGAGTCTAACTTTATGATCAGTTGATAATATTCTGGATTACCCCTCATGTCCTTCCCTTGATAGGGAAATTTGTATCTCACAAACTTTTTGAAGGATTTACTTCTAACTTTGCACAAATTACTTCTCTGATTCAAGACTGAAGGTCAACTGCAGCTACACCATAACAGAAACTGAGAAACTTTGTTGTTTGTTGTTGCAAATGTTCACAGATTTTGGATCTGATGCCAGCAGCATGTCCCACTAAAGCTGGGACAGGGACACGTGTACCACTGTGTTACATCTCCTTTCCTTTAACAACACTCAGTGTTTGGACACTGAGGGCACTAATTGCTGAAGCTTTGTAGGTAAAATTCTTTCCTGTTCTTGCTTGATCAACTATTTCAGTTGCTCATCAGTTCAGGTCTCTGTGGTCGTTTTTGTGCTTCATAGTGCACTACTAAGTCAGGCTGTTGTCTTGGATGGCGCAAATGTTGCATTTATGGTTCTTTTATGTGCAAGTTACCCATGCCACAGACACTAACACACCCCCATTCTACCACAGATGCTTGCTTTTGAACTTTTCCCTGATAACAATCTTGATGGTCCTTTTCCTCTTTAGCCTGGAGGACACAACGTCCATGATTTCCAAAGATAATTTGAAATGTGGACTTGTCAGACCACAGCACACTTTTCCACTTTGCACCACTCCATCTCAGATGAACTCAGGGCCCAGAGAAGCCTTACATGGACAACAAGAAGTTATCCATGTTTTCAAAGTTTGACTCACAAAGGATTTGCTCCTTACTAACTTGTTAGCATGATCAACATGTGAAAGGTCTAATAGAATGATAATAATGATAATAAAAATGAAATGAAATAATTAAATCAAGCAAATGAAGAGTGATGGTGAGACTAAGTCTATTGTAAACTGTCTTAAGGTAACTATTGCTGTGAATTGACTGTATACAACTTAAAGGTTTATTGATTGGTAAGAGCTGCTGTGCTGAAAGGGGTTGTTGTATCACCACCTCACTGTAGCCTTTAAAGCCTTAGTATTGATTGCACAACAGTTTATCCAACCACAGGATAAAGCCATTGAATCTCTTGTCGAGACACAGGAGAATTTTTTTGGTCAGTGTTTTTTCCTGCGGTGGTAGTTAAGGTAGATGCTGCATGTTGTTGAGGTGGCCATGTCAACAGTGATGAGCTGCTGGAAACTGTAATTCCTCAAAAATCCCATGAGCTCATCTTCTTGACCCACCGCTGTACTTTCATTGTTCAGCGATTGTATACCTCGGAGGCAAATAATGGCCAGGCAGTAGTTCTTGTGCATATTGTTTCTGTGTACATGTCAGGGCGCCCCATGAGTAAAGATTGAGCGATGATTAATTTATTCCTACATCATTGCTCCCACGTGTGTAGGTGTGTGTTTTGTGTAAGTGTTTGACCCCACGGTCAGCTCTTGGCCGGACCTTTTCCTGCCAGTGTTTCAAACAGGCAAATATATTTATTTATCTGCCCTCCAGCTCTCATTGTGCCATGGTATGCTCAAGTCTTTGCAGATTTTAAAACAATAAATATGAGTTTAACCCCATAAAGGGAGCAGCTCTGTTTTACATAATCATCTATTCTCAAGTGAAGAAAGTACAAGTACACCATGGTGTAAAAACAGCAGGCTTCCTTGATGGAGGGCTGACCTGACACAATGGTTTCCGGACTTTGCCATGCAGCTAATGAGTCACATTTTGTTTGCCATTTAGACCACTTTTGATTACCAGACTGAGTCACACAACCTGATGTGGTTGAAATCCTAAACTCACTCCTTCACTCTCTTAATCTGACTCAAGATACCAGATTAAATGACCAGCCCAATTGTTCCCCCAATGCTCTGTGATCAGAGGGAGAGGTGGGTGGTCTTTACTATTCTAATTCATACCCCAGACAATAGAGGTGTGTATGTGTTTGTGTGGATTTGTGCGCACAAGTGTGTCGGTCACCATAACTCATATGATCTTGGTATGTTTCCATAAGTGTAGTGAGTTCTCTTGCACTTTGCTCTGGTACCTTCTGTCAGAACATATCCAGTTGTTCTGTTCCCGTCTGGACCATACACTTACTGTCAAAATGACTGAATGCACAAAGAATGTATTTTCTGTACATGCAGGCCTCTTTAATCCTCTTAACAGTAAAGTATTGTTTTCTCAGAAGGAATTTGTGTTTAAGTGTACTCTTTTATATCTAAGGGATTTTCTCTGGAGATGGTCTAGAGGACATCCTCCCATCTTTGGTGATCCACTGGACTCCTGGAGCCTAAAAAAACCATATTTGAACTTTTTTACAGCTCCTGATGCCAGAGTGTATGATTGCACAAAGTGAGGCAATCATTTTCTGAGTGTGTGTTTGTGCAGGAGGCTGCTATAAGAGCCAAATCCCTCAGACCCCCTTGGATCAGGTATTGTTGGGGCTCCCTCACCCCCTCAGACTCCCTGCAGGCAGGGAGAGACGGTCAGTTGAAAGGCGTTTCCTGGAAGGGGAAAAACATTTGTTCTCATGTGCCTTAAGGTTAGCAAATGAGGTTAGATCACTAATGAAAACCAGTTGGAATCTGGCATGGATTTGATTTTTCTTTTCAGAATATCAGCCTTCTGTTTTTTGTCCTGTAATCTTGTCACAGTGGTATGTAACAAGTGTTGTCAAATTATTCATTATAGGGGCTTTTAGCTCCGTAATATTTACTCTGTGTATTCAGATAGAAGCCACATGATGCCACATGTGAGAGTTAATCTACTAATTTTTGTAATAAAAAAGTACTACATGTTTTTATTTGCCAAAGTTTCTGAAACATCTGTCCTCTACATTTCATAGATATTATGCGCATGCACTTGAAACTTAAAAGACTCTCTAGAAGATTCAAGATTCAATGCCTGAGACACTGGAACTCATCAACTTTTTTGTAGTCTTTAAAAACGTGCTTGGTGTTTATTTTACATGGAAAGAGACTATAATTTGACTTATCCACTGCCCATATTTCATGTTTTAGTGCTTTTGGCTTAACAGTTGGAATTTATCAGACTTGCCTGTCCTGGCTGCTCTCACTGAACTCCCAAAGAACATAAAACAACACAGAAAGTCGGAAATCATACCAGCACTCTGGAAATGTTTTGTAAAATGACTTAACCTGAAAGTGAAGGATGCACAGGTCCTGACAAAATACAGTGAGAGCATATATATGCGGTCATTTTCGTTAAAGCATAAGACATATATTTTAAGCAACAAAAGATCATGTGAGAGGTGTGGGCCACTAAAGCTGCATTTCAAACTAAGCAGTCCTGTTCACTTCAGCTTGGTAGACTGTGCAGTTGTAGGTGTTCCCACATAACTGATCCGTGCCATCCTACTTCCGCTCCAAACCGTACCAAACTGTACTGAACCAAACCAGACCACTTAGTGGAAATTGCTTCGATAAAGATCCACCACAGTTTTGTCTTTAATGGTTCAACAAATAAAGTTTTTATAGTATTTGTGGTATTTATAGCCTGCTGATTATCTTATAATCAGAGTCAAAAATAAACACCTGCTCTGGCTCAAATGCACAAAGGTATTACATTCTTTTGTTTGGCAAATGAATATTAGAATGTTATGTGCCACACGGGATGTACCCTAAGAGTCATGTACAAACACATGCCGAGTTTTAAGAATGCTTGGTTTATCTGCAGATTTTTTTTCTCCTGCTCCTCTGCTGTCTGTCCAGCCGGGGACCAGGGAATATGAAAAATAATGACAATGTCTGACGTGAAATTATATGGAATACAACTATTCCCTTTGGTTTTCAGTTTATGTTTAGTTCTATACATCGATTTAAAGGTACAGTGTGCATTTTAGTTCTTCAACAGTGTCAGTGTTAAATCAAGATGAATCGTTTTGTATTGAGGAAAGCAACTCTATGATGTCTACAGATGAAATTATATTTTTTCATTGTAATGTCAATAAACTGGTGCAACTTATTGGGCTGACCTGGGCACATTGTATCACCCTTTAAAAAGGACTGATTGGATCATTTTTACCAACATTTTTTAATGTCCCAATGCATAATAAAATTATCTGGTTCATAGAACATAATACTGAAACTCTATTAAATGCAAAAACAAATTAATGTGAACAAAAATAGAAAGGTATTAAAAAATCTAAATTATTTGAACCAGTAAAAACATAATTAGCTGTTGATTTTTTTTTTATCCAGTTGCCGTCTTGGCCAAAAATGCATAAAATTAATTTCATTCTAGGGCAGTAAATGTTGTCGTTAATGCTCTGAAGTTCATTAATATAATTTATCTTTTTTCTTTTATTTCAACCGCAGTTGATCAGAGTAATCAGTATGGAAAACAATGAATTAACCAACTGATTTCAGTTTTAATGCCTTTTTAATAAGGACAATAGAGGGATTAAAATCTCAGGGGAAGAGAGGGTGGGGAATGATGTGGGGGGAAAAGAGCCATAGGTCAGACTTGGGGTCTATCCCAGTTCCACCCCTTAGCCCTTGTCTTACCCCTTACCCCTTGGTGTTGTGCATTCATGTCTAGTGAAGGGGTGTCCCAATTCTCCGTAGGACTAAGGGGAAGGGAAAGACCTCACTTGAAAGGAAGGGGTATGAGAATTTCCCATAATACACCGCGCCCGCTGACAAGAAGGCAGAGCGGAGACAGAAGGAAGCGCATAATTATAAGTAATTCTTAAATCATCAAGTGAATATTAATCATGTTTTGTATTGTTGGTCGTATTTTAAAATTTCTCGTTACAGCAAGCTAGCTTTCACAACTGTAGCTACAGCTATTGTCGCTCTGGGTGATGACGTAGCGGGAATCGAGGGACATCTCGTTTCTCAGGAGCGTGTTTTCACCCCTTTCTCTTGGCCCTCAAAACAGAGGGCTAAGGGGAAGGGGTAGATGAAGAGGAAGGGCTAAAGGGTACAATTGGGATTCACCTGGCCACCCACATGGAAGGACAAAGCCTTCATAACTGGGATGCAACCTATCCGCCTGCCCAGTGTTGTCCAACATTTACACTTCTGTGTGAAGACTTTTGGAAATGTGAAAACATTAGACAATTAATAGATCAAAGAACTGACACAGCACAGACAGCATGTATGTGTCACATAAACAATTTTAGACTCTGACATATTGTATTTAACCTGATGTTTATTTGGGCAATTTGACCCCCTTCATGCAAAGTAAGCTGTTTAATTCACCCCTCAGTAGACACATACTTAGACCAATGAAAGTCCCATAAAGAAGAGAAATCACCCATCAGATTTAATACTCATCATGACCATTTTTTTCTTTAATAAACAATGTTGTCTTCCGAAAAATGGGCCCCTCTCCCTTAAGGTGCAACTGGTTTTAAAGAAATCCAAAGCTGATCAGATAGGCTGCTTCTAATGGCATTGATGAAGCGTTTCATTCCCATGGCTGCCCCGCCGTAGCTGGCAGGCAGCTGTGAGGTTACATAAACATTACGTAAAAGCGCTCTGGTCCCTCTGAGTCCCCCATCCATGCTCTTCCCAGTCAGGGCTGATTAGCCTCAAGATGCAGTTTGATTGTTTTATTTTCTGTCTTTTTTTCTCTCTCTGCATTGTTGCTTTCCTAAGAATGCTCTGGTGCATAGTTCTACTTCCAAGTATTGTTCCCTGTGAGGGTATTAGTTTGATAGATATAAGAACCATGCCAGACCAGAGGAGAGTAAGCCTAGTCCTGAACAACCCCATTAGAAAACATAATAATGTCGTGTTTATTTAAAGTCATCTGTTGTTTGTTAGCTAGAGAGCCTGGAAATATGGCAAGTTTTAAGATCAACAAAATATTTTCAAACAAGATAAAGGGTCAGACAGTAGTGTGTTTATCAATGTAGATTACCTACATAATAACAAAAAACTACTGAAAGATTATTGAAAGTTAAGTCCAGTAAGAGTAAAAAGTTTATTAACCTCATGATATTTTTTAAAATATTTGGTCCAAGTGGAAACTGTCATTTAACTAAAGTTTTATTGAAGAATGATCTTTATTTACACAAACATGCTATTTATTTTTTCATTTTGTTTTTTGGGGAGGTCTCTTTATGCAGTATTAAATCCATTGGTTGTAGAAAGAATACAACAAAGCATGTGAAGTCAGCTATTTGATTATCCAAGGGGACTTTGGAATGCTTTAAAGCCAATCTGTGGACGCAGCGATACTGTTAGCACCCTCTCAACCTATTTTTGGATTAACCTACTGACAGACAAAGAGGCTGAGTTGAGGCAGGTCTTAAGATGACCAATAGAGACACCACACAGGCTTTAAGCCACGTCAGTCATGTCCCCAACTGTCCAAAACCAAAAATTCCTTAACAAAATAAAGACAGCGTCAGAACTAAAATATAGTACAAATACTAAGAGCAAAGCCATTTGTTGAACTAGGCTGTTGGTCAAAGAACACTCAACTTCTGATGGTCTGATATCACAAAGAAAAGAATGGCCAGTAAATTATTTACCTGTGGGTTGGTGCGTAACAGTCATTCTCTGCTTACTGCACGGCATGTCATTCAAACAGTTTTGTCACAAATTTAAAAGTTAAAATCCTGTAACCTTTCAGCTCAAGATCTGGTGTCATATAATTGTTGGTGTCACTTTTAACTAAAGCAATCAGGAAAAAGCAGGCAGCATGTAAGGAGGCAGTTGTAGATGAGTTTTGATGGCCTTGGTGATCCAACTCCAGTTTTGTTAAAGGAACATTATGAATGGCCCTGAGAACCTGACATGAAGAGGGCAGGGAAGAGTCCAGTGTACAGCTGAATTGTGACCCACCTCAACCAGTGTGTTGGTGAGTGCTTAAATTTCATACACCAACACCCCCTGCTTTTTGTGGCGTGTTTCCTCCTCCCTGTCCAAGCATCTGTGAAGAACTAAATCCATTCTTCCCGCTGACCTTATTTGGTTGATCGTATGCACATGCAGCCATGCTCCACACACTCCCAGCTGTTTTTCTCCAAGTGTACTTGGGAATTTTTGGAGTAACTGTGCCTACAGTGACTTGTCTTTGTGTGACCAGTCATTCACAAGGCCCTGTATCAGCACTGTGAATGACTGGCATCCAATCCAGGCTGCACCTTGCCTCGCGCTAGTCAACACTGGATTGGTGACACAGTACTAACAAATCCCAGAACCAATGTTGATCTGGTACCAAAAGCTACAGAACCAAGTCACAATACAAATTCAGGTGCTCGATTTCAGGTATCATTCATTGAATTTTGGAGCCAATGATGCTGAACCCTCTCTGCCTTCTTACTCAATGAGCTGTTTGATATTATCCTCCAGCTATAGAAATGGACATTACAGGTGAAAGATAAATTATTACAAGAGTAAACATTATTAACACTCTTTTTTCCTCTAAAAAGTATCAAATCAGGAGCCACAGGTGCTCGCACAGTTTGAAAAGTATCAGTTTAGCACTGGTACAGAAACATACTACCCTGTATGGGATGAGCAGTATAGATAATGGCTGGATGGATGTTATGATGAAAATATTGTGCGAGGCCATCCAGCTTAAAAATACAATATCATTTTTGTCCATATTGTCCAGCCCTAACCCAAACTGCCTTTTCATTCACCACTTGTTTCTCTGCATGTGTCTGCTGCAGCTAATTTTTTTTGTGTTTTGTTGTTTGTCTGGTATCCCTTACTCTTTGTTAAGCAGGTGTTTGACTCACTCCTATTTTTGTGATGATGCTCTGGAGAATGAACGAATCTAAAAATATTTTCCCCCTGACAGGCTGACGCAGAGACTCTTTGATCCCTTTAATGATCGGTTTGCAGCCTGTTTCGTTATGATTGGAGGTTAAATCTGCTGTGCAATCACAAAAAAACTTGCTTAGCTATGCCTCCCATGACTTCACCCTGTGCAATTATATCTATGTATAGGCCTGCGGGGTTACTTTTTTTGGACACTGAACCACAACATAGTATTTATTTACTACTGTTCCTAGAAATAGATGGCTTTCGGTTGGAGGTAAATAGCTGGAATGATTCACTAGCAGTTAATCACAATTTGTAACTCATTTTCTAACATGACAGCATCAGTCTCCACCCTTACACTTATCACAAGTTCCCAACATGACGCAACATTTGCACAAACAATGCTCCATACTGAACAGTATGAGCCAAAGACATAGGCGATAAATCTTTGACTTCCTATTCAAATTAATACTGAGTCAGAGTCTTGTACAGTATTGTTTCTCTACTGCAGTCCCAGCATTGAGTGGACCTGCAGAGCCAACCATAACAGCACATAGAGGGGTGGGTGTGGGGGGCGTATTATAGCTGGACAGGATGGTCATAAAATCAAAATGGCTCCCACTGCCAGTGTCTCCGTGCCAATGAAAATACACAACTGGGAGAAGCGGGAGGAGAAGAAGGAGACTGGTGTAACATTAGAGATTAAGGCACTCATTGTGCGCATTAAACCAGCAGCAGACAACAGGGATTTGGAGCAGGCGGTGATTTTGACATGTGATGATCCCTCAGAGGTCTAGATTATAGGTGTCAGGCTGTACTAAGCACATGTTACAGGACAAAATAATTTGGGTAAACAGCCATTTTGCAGCTTTTGGCTTAGCAAGGTCTAGAAAGAGATGATTGCAGACAACATAGTCATGATTGAAAGTTGGCCAGAAATTGTTTCTAGATATTTTACAGTAACATGTACTTAAGACCAATGTTTTCTTTGTCGTCAGGCTCCCTGATTATGGCAAAAAATTAGAATTACTCTTATCTTGATTGATACTGAAATCACTATAAAGAAACATAACACCTTCTCAGAATCTCAGGCTTTTTGTAAATTATAAAATGATTCAATACTTAAGGGGCATCTACAGCTGTGTGACAAATCCTGGAAGTTATTTTGTATTGTTTCATTTCCGGTTCTTAAAACTAGAGTAATTCCTTACGCCTGCTCCTTATGTTATTTTTTTGTGAACTAGCATGAATGGACAATGTTTTTTAATAATTCAAACAGTCATGAATTCCCCCCTAAAAGCAAACGTTTCATTCAGGTATTATCTCAGTGTAAACCTCTATCAATACAGTATTTCAACCTTCACCTGGCTGTAATGTATCAGTATAGCTGGATAGGGTCTCTTGATATCTGTAAGCTATGAACTAACCGCACAATAGTGTAAGAAAGCAGGGATGTCAGATAACACAGTTGTCTGTGTGATAGCCTGGTGTCCGTTGTGAATATTAAAGTAATGATATAGAAAATCTGTGGGATGGTTAACAGCAATTTTCATTAAGTGTTTGCCAGATTACTAAATAATGCCTTGACCCCAAAAACTGTGTGAGCATTAGGCTAAGAAACTTTGATAAATGTCACAGTCAACGACTCAAGGTGCATTCACAACGAACGCGACTCGGGCGACCTCGGCGGCCACTCTCCATGCAGAGTCAGTGTACAACCACGATCAGCCACGACCACACGCGACCAGATCTCACGCGATGCGACGGACGCGTTCTGGGCAACTTGGTCGCATCTTTGGAGACATCGGGGTGGCGCCCCTGTTGCTGCAGATGGGGACTCTGGGGTCGCTTTGGACGCCGAGCAGGTCGCTGTGCTGCGTCACCAAAGTTGAAATATTTGAACTTTACTGGCGATGTCGCGCCGTGAGAGCCAATCAGCATTGTGTGGGTGCGTGATTGACAACCGTGACAGACTGTTTTTATTCCGGTCCACAGAGTAACAATCTATGTCCATGTGGGGAACTTTAGTTAGTGAGGACCTTAGTTCCGCCTAGACGGACCACATTGAACTCACAGAAGATGCTGCTGCAGGGCCATCAGCTGCAGTGTTTTGTGGTTAGTAGGTGAGTGAAAAGGATACAGTTGGAATAATGTCAGCTAATACGTCCTATTATATGATATATGATATGATCGCGGGGTGAAACTCGAGCGGGCGTGACGTCACTGAGCAACGGCGACGGTGACAAAATGAGCTATGAACAGGCGACAGGACGTGGGTTTGCGACGCGATCATGGTCGCCAAAGTCGCGTTCGGTGTGAACGCACCTTTAGAATCATCTTTCAATGATTGCCAGAAACTCTCAGAGAGGAATTGCCCTTAAAGTTCACAGCCCTATTTCCATCTTTAAAAAAAAGAGGTTTTATTCTGATAGTGTCACAGCTTTTTTAAATAGCTGTCTGATTGTTGGTGTCTTTAGGTTTCTTGCTGTTCAAACTCATTTTAGAAAATGCTGTGGCTCCCTCCTGTCCTCACTTAAATTTCAGTGAGAGCGGTGGGAGGGGCAGAGCACATGCTGTGCTTTAAAGAAAGGGAGGGTGTAATCCATTAATCTTGGGAAAAAACTAGTGTGGCGCAGCATGTAGTCCGGAAGTTGTTCAGTCACAGCAGTCTTGTTTTTTGTGATGGCAGAAAGATAAAACTTTGTCATTCAATTTGAAGCTGGATTATTCACCTGTCACTACATTGTTGGTTGTGTTGTGTCCTTTTTGATTGATGGTATTTCATTTTGATTTTTTCAGTTTTGTTTCATTTTTATCTGAATTTCTCTACATCTTATCTTCTTGTATTATGTTTGTTTCATTTTTTCCTCCCATTGTGTCATTCGTGTTTATTTTCCCACTGAGTGCACAGTTTCCCAAAATTCTTTAGGCTCTGCCCCGCCGGCCACACTGATGTTTATTCAGCCCCCATGTCCAACCAGTCTGTACATCGTGTGTGTTTGACTGAATGAAGGAAAAAAGAGGCTCTGGTCCTGTGTCACGCTCTCCTCTGAGTCCTGCAAAGCCTGTTTGTTTTTAGATCTGCCCCACAACAATACCCGTCTCTCCCCACACACACACTATCTCGCTCACACCGCGCACAAGCCTTGCTGAGAAAACAAGCAACAGCCATAACAGCAACTCAAACAGAGGCTGCGCTCGGTAGGAAAACCTGCGCTCACTTCCCAGGCTCCTGGCTGACTGACCACTGTCCTTTTACTCATTACAGTACATGAAAGTCCCCAAAAAGTCAGGAAAACAACGCTTGACATTTTTTGGCATCATTACATAAGAGCACATTGTGATTTTTAACATGCTGCTCCTGAGAAAACAATGACAACACAACTTTGATGTTTAGAATAACAAATACTGACATCAGGTAGCTGAGAAGAAAGATCCTTTGTCTTAACTTGTTTCTTCACCGGTCAGCCCATGAATTAAGTTGGGGGAGAGCTTTGTTTTTGACTCCTTCAGAAGTTACACACACACTCATGCACACGCACACACACAGTTATTATATTTCACCTGTCTACTCCTTCCTGTCTGGACCCTCTTTTCCTCTCCAGGGGGGTTTAATTAAATGTGTTGCTGCAACAACAGGTGCTCACTCACACCCTCCTATTAGTCTTAAACGCTCTCTTACTTTCATTTTGGTCAGAGCGGCAGCTGTTTTATAACACACAAAATAAAGTGAATAATACAGTATCTAAAATTACACAACTTCTGAGATGCAGGTTCATCAAATGATTAGGTAAGATAAAGAAAACTTCAAATATGTTAAAAGCCATGTTTGTACAAAAATGATTACAAAACCACAAAGGAAAATGTGTTGATTTGATAACATTTTGCCATCAATCATCTTGTTTGTAAGGGGGTTTCTACACAAATGGTTAATGGACTTAGCTTATATAGCACTTTTCTAGTCTTTGACTACTCAAAGCAGCTTTTACACCACAGATTACATCTACCCATTCACTCTCATTCACTCACAGTCACTCACTAATGCTTTGGAATTTCTATGTCAGTTGTCCATCTGTATCAACTAACGCATTCACACCCCTTCAAACCCAGTTACACACCACTGACACAGCAGTGGGCGCAACTTAGGGTTAAATGTTTTGCCCAAGGACACATTGCCATGTGACAGTCGGAGCTGGGCTTGAACCTGCAACCTTCTGATTACTGACCAAGTGCACTATCAGACTCAAACATACAGACAAAAATAAAATAATAAAAGAAACTAGAAAAGTCTTTGAACTTTATTAATGTCATTATTAAATTTAAGGCCATAAGCTGTCATTCAGACTCTTCTGTTTTTCCTCACAGAGATCTTAGCCTTTACTAAGACTGTTTCATACGTCTAGATCCATACTTTTTTTGTTTGATTTTTTTGTACTTTAAGGTTTGTGATTGGGGTTAAATATACCCGAAAGTCATTATTTAGTTAGAAGTTATCTTTTCACTAACAAGTTAATGTGCTTTATAATAATTGCATGTAGAGTATTTCTGTTTATATATATATATGTCATTGTGTAATGTATTGAACTAAATGTTTTATGTCAACATTTTTGGAGAGATGGCAATAATAGTAAAATATATATTCTTCTCATAATATTCTTCAGATGAACACTGAGAAGATGTAAACTTAAAGTTACATAAATGATTCATGTAAATAGAATAAAAGAAGAAGAAGACGTTTTGAGTTTAAGGAGGTATATTTTGCCTGAAAGATATTTTTAAGAGGCCCTGTTTGGATGCCATTGAGTGAGGTGGTTTCATCCGTCATTGTTTTCCAAACTGATACAGACTGAGAGATCCCTGTTGACCCTCTGCAGGGGTCAGGAGTCGAGTCATCCCTGTGCACTGGGACATCCCAGGAGGTCATGATAAGGTCATAATCCTGCTGACTCACCCCACCTTTGTCTTGTTTCCAACTCACAGATCCTGGATGAGATCGCGGAGCAGGGGATCAAAATTTATCAGCTGCCGGACGCTGACTCTGATGAGGACGAGGAATTCAAGGAGCAGACCAGAGTCCTGAAGGTGAGACAGGGACACAGCATACTTTTTGATAGTAGTCATGAAACCTTGCTGACACTTTCCTCTTACTGTAAAATGATTGATGATTTTTTTCTCTTTTTATCCTTTTTTATGGATTTATTTTCCATGCCTTGTCTACTGTCTACTGACTTTATATCCCTCTCGGGGCCCCTAACCTCTGTCTTCCTCTCCCAGGCAAGTATTCCCTTTGCTGTGATTGGCTCCAACCAGCTGATTGAGGTGAAGGGGAAGAAGATTCGTGGTCGTCTGTACCCCTGGGGAGTTGTTGAAGTGGAGAACCCCGAGCACAATGACTTCCTCAAGCTCCGCACCATGCTTGTGTGAGTCTCTGGCAATAAACCTAAGAACAAAGATTTTCAGAAGGAAAGTCTTCAAAGGCATTGACAGAACTTCTTCCCCATTAAAGTGATTGTTAAAGACCAAACGAGAAAG